>CM030191.1:2025833-2073333 GCA_017639675.1 Aplochiton taeniatus
GCTTTGTTCGTTATCGGGTTGGATCACTGGCCTACATCTCATTCAAACGCTGCTGTCAAATTCTGTTGTGGTTTTACCTCTCTGGTTTTCTTCCGCCCTAAATCTCATTCAAACCCTGCCCTATATTTCTCTGCAAACTCAGACTCCTTGCATTGTTTCCCCAGACCACAGGTACTCCAACACTGGGCCACCTGTGTGCCTCTCTATTGATTCAACACGGAGCCACAGGTGCCCCCCCCCCCCCCCCCATAGTCTCCCGTTTGTTTTCGACCGCCACCCGACGCCTCCTCCTTGAACACCCCGCCCCGGTAGCCATGGCGACCCCGGCCACACGGGTGGAAGGAAGGGCCGTTTGATGCGGAGGTCTAGCTCGTGAGAACTAGCCCTTGTCTTCTTGTGTTCTGGGGTCAAAGGAACGACCAGGTAGACAAAACCCCCGAGAAAACAACGAGTTTAAAATCCAGGAGAAAAGGTCGTGCTTGTGGACAGAGACGATATCGTTGGAGATAGCACCTGGACAGGATTCATAAATTCCAATGAATAAGTTCCCAACGGAAAAAGTGGCTCTAGGTACTAGGCCTTGAAAGAACCAAGTGAGTGGCAAAGGCAACCATTTTGTCTTGACATGGAGCGGTCTCCTGATTTTCCTCCCCTCTCGACATATCCGTTTGACCCTGCGCTCCCTCTGGTTTCTCCCCCCCCCCCCCCCCCCCCCCATTCCCGGTTTTTCTTTCTTGGGGGGGGGAGGGGCACACGACCCCCCACTCCCTCTTCCCTACCCCCCCGTGTCCCCCCCCCCCCCCCCCGTCCGCCTGGTGCTCTGTGGGGCTTCCGTCGGAATGCTGCCTGCGTTCCTGTTGGGTTGGGCTCTGTGGATGGTGGTGGGGGGGGGGGGGGTTGGTATCCTTGGACTCCCCGTGTGTCCTTGGTACCCTCTTGTCTGTGTGTGGTTGGGGTGGTCTGTCCCTGGAAGAGGGAGTTGGAGTCGTGCTGTGTGTGGGTTCTTTTTTTTTCCGTTCAGGTGCACAGTCCCCCTCCAGCCTTTACCCCCCCACCCCCAAACGCCAAGGTTGTCTAACAACCGGTTAGATAATAGGGTTCAATGGCCCATGGACGGCTTCTAAGAGGAGGACAGTGCTGGACGGTGTTGTGTGTTTCAGCGTGTGTGTGTGTGTGTGTGTGTTGTTCTTAGGTGAGATATCGTGGGCAGGTGTGTGTGTGTGTGTGTGTCCAGTTAGTCCTTTGTTTGTGTCCAATGATCAGTTGGGTGTTTCCTCATTCTATGTGTGTGTGTGTGTGTGTGTGTGTGTATGTGTGTGTGTGTGTGTGTGTGTGTGTGTGTGTGTGTATCCTCATTATGTGTGTGTGTGTGTGTGTGTGTGTGTGTGTGTGTGTGTGTGTGTGTGTGTGTGTGTGTGTGTGTGTGTGTGTGTGTGGTGTATCCTCATTATATGTGTGTGTGATTGTGTGTCCGGAGAGTCGCGAAGGGCAGCCATTTTGGGGGCGGGCGCTCAGAGCTTGCTGCTCCAAGCCAGGGGTTCTGATGTGGTGTTCCTAGCACTGTGTTGTCTTCCCTTGGAGCAGTGAGGCTTGAGACAGAGATGCACCCCCTACACACCGTGACTGCATCAACGGAGTGGGCAACCGCTCTGTGTGAACAATCACTCACGCACAACACACACACACATTGTTCGTTCGCTCTCTCTGTCTGTCTGTCTGTCTGTCTGTCTGTCTGTCTGTCTGTCTGTCTGTCTCTTTCTCTCTCTCTCTTTCTCTCTCTCTCTTTGTCTCTGTCTCTGTCTCTGTCTGTCTGTCCGTCTGTCTGTCTGTCTGTCTGTCTGTCTGTCTGTCTGTCTGTCTGTCTGTCTGTCTGTCTGTCTGTCTCTCTCTCTCTCTCTCTCTCTCTCTCTCTCTCTCTCTCTCTCTCTCTCTCTCTCTCTCTCTCTCTCTCTCTCTCTCTCTCTCTCTCTCTCTCTCTCTCTCTCTCTCTCTCAACATAAGCCAAAGCATGCGGCCATTTAAAATTATGATTATTTGTTTGGCTTTGAACCCCCCCCCCCCCCCCTGCATAAATAATTGGACTGACCTCCTTTCATTTCAAGTTAATTTAGCTTTGTTTCGCTTCCATATGGGGTGTCTCCGTGGAAACCAGAGACATACCCCTTCCCTCACATTGAATCACACTTACGCCACCCCCCCCCACCCCACCCCGGCCCCATCGAGGTCAAAGGAAATCTCATTGGCCCGGCCCTAGTGACTGACAGGTCGGATCTCCTCTCAGGTGTTTCAAGGACGTCTGGACTGCCTCGCCGTGGCAACCATCAAGGCCCTGACGACGGTGATGCACAAGTCCCCGGCTGCAAAGGTAAATAAATGTTTGCGCTGCACCCAGTGCTTTGGTGAGGGTGCTCCTGCACTGTAGTGGCTTCATCGTGTTTTCAGAGCCTTTACCGGGGGCTTCTGGAATTTTTGTTCTTCAAACACACACACACACACACACACACACACACACAGAAACACAAACACACATAAAACACACACACACAGAAACACAAACACACACATAAAAACGCGCACACGCGTACACACACACACACACACACACACACACACACACACACACACACACGCTCTTCACATAAACCTGCGCCTTAAAATGCTGCCGTGTGGGGTCCCGCCCCTTGCAGGAAGTGTTCAAGGAGCACACACATAAAA
This sequence comes from Aplochiton taeniatus, assembly GCA_017639675.1. Taxonomy (NCBI): domain Eukaryota; kingdom Metazoa; phylum Chordata; class Actinopteri; order Galaxiiformes; family Galaxiidae; genus Aplochiton; species Aplochiton taeniatus. The sequence goes on from CM030191.1 coordinate 2,028,549, forward strand.
ACACACACACACACACACATACATAAAAACACACACACACACACACACACGTACAGACACACACGCTCTTCACATAAACCTGTGACCTGTGGGGTCCCGCCCCTTGCAGGAAGTCTTCAAGGAGCGCATTGGCTACACTCACCTGTACGAGGTGCTGCTCTCCCTGGGCCAGCCTTCCAGACACCTGCTGAAGGAGCTCATGAACATGGTGAGAGCCTCCTCCCTCCCTCCCTCCCTCCCTCTGTCCTCCCTCCCTCCCCCCTCCCTCCTCCCTGTCCGTTAGTTAGTTTGTTTTATTGTTTGTCCGGTTGTTTGTTTGTTTGTCCGGTTGTTTGCTTGTTTGTCCGGTTGTTTGTTTCTCTGTCTGTTTTTCGGTGTCTCGGCCCACTCTATTCCCCTGTGTGCGTGCTCACGCTCCTCTGCCCCCCCCCCCCCCCCCCCCCAGGCGGTGGAGGGGGAGCACACCTCGGTAGGCCTCCTGGGCCTCAGCAACGTGGAGCCCCTGCTCCTCCTGGTCCAGTGGCTGCCGGAGATGGACTCGGCCGAGCTGCAGACCTTCACGGCCGCCTGGCTCCACCGCCTGTGCTCCATGGACCGGCGTACGCGGGCCACCTGCGTCAACGCCGCCACGGCCGCGCGGCTGCTGGCGGCGCTGGGCCACCACGGCCGGCTGCACCGCGCCAGCGCCGACAGCCTGGTGGGCCTGCTGGGGAGCCTGGGCAGCCAGTCGCTGAGCGGCCGGGAGCTGCTCCAGATCCTCAGGCTGCTGAGGCCCCTGGAGCCTGGACAGGTGGGAAATAAACGTAGAGTTGTTATATATAAAACATGTAAAAAAACGACCTAATGTAACACTGTGTAGCACAGGTGGGGAATAAACGTAGAGTTGTTATATATAAAACATGTAAAAAAACGATCTAATGTGACACTGTGTAGGACAGGTGGGAAATAAACGTAGAGTTGTTATATATAAAACATGTCAAAAAACGATCTAATGTAACACTGTGTAGGACAGGTGGGAAATAAACGTAGAGTTGTTATATATAAAACATGTAAAAAAACGACCTAATGTAACACTGTGTAGGACAGGTGGGAAATAAACGTAGAGTTGTTATATATAAAACATGTAAAAAAAACAATCTAATGTAACACTGTGTAGGACAGGTGGGAAATAAACGTAGAGTTGTTATATATAAAACATGTCAAAAAACGATCTAATGTGACACTGTGTAGGACAGGTGGGAAATAAACGTAGAGTTGTTATATATAAAACATGTAAAAAAACGATCTAATGTAACACTGTGTAGGACAGGTGGGAAATAAACGTAGAGTTGTTATATATAAAACATGTAAAAAAACGATCTAATGTAACACTGTGTAGGACAGGTGGGAAATAAACGTAGAGTTGTTATATATAAAACATGTAAAAAAACGACCTAATGTAACACTGTGTAGGACAGGTGGGGAATAAACGTAGAGTCGTTATATATAAAACATGTAAAAAAAACAATCTAATGTAACACTGTGTAGGACAGGTGGGAAATAAACGTAGAGTTGTTATATATAAAACATGTCAAAAAACGATCTAATGTGACACTGTGTAGGACAGGTGGGAAATAAACGTAGAGTTGTTATATATAAAACATGTAAAAAAACGATCTAATGTAACACTGTGTAGGACAGGTGGGAAATAAACGTAGAGTTGTTATATATAAAACATGTAAAAAAAACGATCTAATGTAACACTGTGTAGGACAGGTGGGGAATAAACGTAGAGTTGTTATATATAAAACATGTAAAAAAACGACCTAATGTAACACTGTGTAGGACAGGTGGGGAATAAACGTAGAGTTGTTATATATAAAACATGTAAAAAAAACAATCTAATGTAACACTGTGTAGGACAGGTGGGGAATAAACGTAGAGTTGTTATATATAAAACATGTAAAAAAACGATCTAATGTGACACTGTGTAGGACAGGTGGGAAATAAACGTAGAGTTGTTTTATATAAAACATGTCAAAAAACGATCTAATGTAACACTGTATAGGACAGGTGGGGAATAAACTTAAAGAACATTTTGCGCAACCTACCGCTTGTGAGGTTTCGGGTTTCCTGTCAGTCTTCACTCTCCGGAATTGCGGAATAAGCGTATCGTTGTGTAATGCCTTAACGAACGTAACAATCTCCGACGATGGTTGCTGCCGTTTTCCTTTCCTAGCACAATATATCGGCTTCTGTCGTTTCTCCGTGACCGTTCCTATTCTGTCCTTTTCACGTCGGCCTGTCACACCAGGCTCACCCCTATGTGGGCCCCGTGCTCCGGGCCCTCCTGAGCATGGTACGCAAGCAGGGTCTGGAGAGCGCCATGCAGTACTTCGACCTGTCGCCCAGCATGGCGGGCATCGCCGTGCCGACCCTGATGCGCTGGCCTGGCGCCGCCTTCAGCTTCCTGGCGTGGGTGTCGCTGGACCAGGATCAGATGGGGTCCCCCACCAAGGGGGAGAAGAGGAAGCAGCTGTATAGGTGAGAGGGGGAGAGGGGGAGGAAAAGAGGGTGTAGCTGTATAGGGGAGAGGGGGAGAGGGGGAGAAGAGGAAGCAGCTGTATAGGTGAGAGGGGGAGAGGGGGAGGAAAAGAGGGTGTAGCTGTATAGGGGAGAGGGGAGGAGAGGGGGCAGTTGTATAGGGGAGAGGGGGAGGAAAAGAGGGTGTAGCTGTATAGGGGAGAGGGGGAGAGGGGAGGAGAGGAAGCAGCTGTATAGGGGAGAGGGGGAGGAGGAGAGGAAGAGAGGATGTAGCTGTATAGGTGAGAGGAGAGGAAGAGAGGATGGGAACGGTGGGGGGGGGGGGGGTTAGAAGTTTACAGAGGGAGACACAGTTTTGGGAAAGAGTTCTCTAACTATCTAACGGTCATAGAGACTATGGAGAGACATGATCCAGACAGCCAAGGATTTCAAGAAAATACGTTTTAAAAACGACAAGAAAGAAATGTAAACAAGTGTCGATAAAAAAGGAGAGACTCCGGAGAGACACAATCCTGAGAAAAAGAAAACAAAAACAAAAACAACGGCAAGAGTGTATAAAAAAAGAGAGATCAAAACGTTGCCATTCAAACTGAAAGGTGTGTTTGTTTTCCTCCGCCTCTGTAGCTTTTTCACCCCGGGGGGGACGGGGTTCGAGGCCTTCATCAGTTCAGCCGGGGTGCTGGTGGTGGCAGTGTGCACCAAGAAGGAGTACGTCACCGTCATGCTCCCGGAATACTGCTTCTGTGACTCCCTCTGGGTACGTTCCATTCGTCCACGGGGTCACCCTTGAGTGCGGTCATGAAAAAGCCGGTTTGAATGAACACACTTTAAAGACACAGTAGTTCTACAGCCCTATAAAATGATATGGCCCCATAAAAGCCACAGGGACAATCCTAATATGGGTGTTGTGGCTGGTGCTTTGTGGGAGATTGAGTCCCCTGTGTTGCTCTGCCTACAGCACAGTATTGGGGTAGTCCACGTGCCAGGGAAGAGGCCCTTTGGGCAGAGCCTGGTGTACATCTACGTGGATGGGCAGCAAAAGCTGTCCGCGCCACTCAGGTACCCGACCATGACGGAGGTAAGGCCCAGTGACCGACCGACTGACAGACACGCTCTTTATGGGTGTGGGTGTTTGCCATTTGAGTGTACGGATGACTCTGTGTGTGTGCGTGTGCGTGTGCGTGTGCGTGTGGTGTCTTTTAGTCGTTTTTTAAACCTTAGCGTTAAATTAACACGTGTGTGTGTGTCCGTCTACCTCCTGCCCCTCTCAGCCCTTCACCTCCTGCTGCATCGGCTCGGCGGGCCAGCGCACCACCACGCCCCCCCCCTCCCAGATCCCCGACCCCCCCTTCACCGCCGCCTCCCCCTCCGGGCGGCCCTCCCTGGGGGGCATGCTGTCCTCCCAGGGCTGGGGGGGCCTGCTGGGGGGCAAGCCGGAGTCGGTCACCAAGCTGATCTCGGCCGGCACCCAGGACAGCGAGTGGGGGAGCCCCACGTCGCTGCAGGGCCAGCTGGGGAGCGTCATGGTCTTCCACGAGGCCCTGCAGCCCAGCCACGTCAAAGCCATCTGCAGCACCGGTGAGGAGGGAGGGAGGGAGGGAGGGAGGGAGGGAGGGAGGAAAAGAAGCCGAGAGAGAGGGTGAGAGGGAAGGAGGGAGGGAGGGAGGGAGAGAGGGAGGGAGGGGGTGGTGTTAAAAGTGAGTCGGGCAAGAAAAGAAGGAAGATTTTAGGAGGAAGAACAGATGAAGAGAGGGAGGGAGGGAAGGAAAAGGGAAAGGTGGAAAAGGTAAAGGAGTTGACAGTGTGAAAGGGAGTTTACTGCACGGATGTCGTCCTTAATTCACCTGTCTGTCTGTCTGTCTGTCTGTCTGTCTGTCTGTCTGTCTGTCTGTCTGTCTGTCTGTCTGTCTGTCTGTCTGTCTGTCTGTCTGTCTGTGTCGGTTGTTACATCTTTAGGTCCAAATTGCATCTCCCCCTTTAAAACCCAAGAAGCAGAGCTGGGCGACCTCTCAACCAAACTGCTGCTCCACTACTCCCCCAAGGTAATTGATTGGGCCGTCTAACCGTCTATCATACAGGTCGACCAATCACATCACTCCAAGTCCAAAGTACATCCTTCACATTGAAACTGCCGGAGTCTCCAGTGTTTTCAAGATGTTTCGGCTAGAATGTTGTGAAACTGACATTGCTTGGCAACAACTTTAAAATCTAAGAATAAGCAGACAACCACGCAATGTTACCAATACACGAAGAGGTGTTTGGTGCCAATGGTGCTTCCGCAAACTGTGACGGACGACACCAACCTGTCAGATCCTTCTCCATAGTAAATCCTGAAAAACCGCTTCCTAACGTAGCCCATACGCCTGGAAGGTTGCCAGCAGAGAACAATCCCTGAAAAAATGGCAGCTCTGTCAGAAAAGAGCCCTGGCGGTTAGAGTGCGGCGTCGACACGGTGTGGGTGTCACCACTTGTGACAGGCGGCCATTTTAACTCGTGGTCTTGTGTCTGTCGCAGGCGTGTCGGAGCCCCATCTGCCTCGACCTGTCTCCCAACTTGCTGCACGGTCGACTGACGGGCAACAAGGCGGTCAACTGGGACATTAAGGTAGGACACCCCTGCCTTGCTCCTCACTGCTGGGCGCACAGCCAATCAGCTCCACAGCATGGGGTTCACAGAGTTGAAATGTAGGCTTGGTTCCATGCACCTGTTAGCAATCGGTGTGGATAAGACACCTGAACTCAATGATTTGGAGGGGTGTCCACATACTTTTGGCCGTGTGTGTGTGTGTGTGTGTGTGTGTGTGTGTGTGTGTGTGTGTGTATATCTTTATATATATATATATATATATATATATATGATATATTTCTTCAGAAATATCGTGCAAGTCCTCTCAGGACGTGATCAGCTGATGATCGCACAGCCAATCACTTAGCATGATATGAATCGATATTGATCATTTGATTTCATATTTGATGATTGACGATTGATTGTCCTCTCAGGACGTGATCAACTGCGTGGGAGGCCTGCCGGTCCTGTTCCCCATCCTGGAGCAGCTGGCCCTGATGACCCCGGAGACCCCGGGCCAAGACCCCGCGGGGTCAGAGTTCATCACTCCCGACCTGGCCACGCCGGGGGACGGAGACTGGGTCATCTTACCGTCTAACAGAGCCTCTGGTGGGTTTCTGGAGCGCATTCAATTACGAGCACATCTAGTCCGATATGTGCTCTGAGATTACTTTTCAAATCTGAGTGACCCACGACAAATGAATGTGGTATGTGAATACCCATAACACTGTTATCGCCATAGTCCGTGTGGTGTGTTTTTCCTGTAACGATCAGTGTGAGTAGAGATCTGGTGACAGAATCTAACAGGGGCTCTGTAATTGCTGTGGATCGTTGGGTCGTGACCCCGTGTGGAGATCTGGTGACAGAATCTAACAGGGGCATGCTATCATCGTCGTGACCCCGTGTGTTTCCAGAGGCACGCCTGGAAAAGAACCTGGTGGCCACCTTCTTGCTGCTGCTGAAGCACTTCCTGCAGAGGCACCCCATCAACCAGGAGAGTCTGCTGCACTCCCACACCGTGGCCACACTGGGGGTCCTGCTCACCAAGGTCGGCTCGCCCACACTGTCCCGCCCTCTCTCCCTCCCTCTCTCTCATTGTCCCTCCCTTTCTCCCTCCCTCTCTCTCATTGTTCCTCCCTCTCTCCCTCCCTCTCTCTCATTGTCCCTCCCTCTCTCCCTCTCTCTCTCTCACGGTTCCTCCCTCTCTCCCTCCCTCTCTCTCACGGTTCCTCCCTCTCTCCCTCCCTCTCTCTCATTGTTCCTCCCTCTCTCCTTCCCTCTCTCTCATTGTTACTCCCTCTCTCCCTCCCTCTCTCTCATTGTCCCTCCCTCTCTCCCTCCCTCTCTCTCACGGTTCCTCCCTCTCTCCCTCCCTCTCTCTCATTGTTCCTCCCTCTCTCCTTCCCTCTCTCTCATTGTTCCTCCCTCTCTCCCTCCCTCTCTCTCATTGTTCCTCCCTCTCTCCCTCCCCGTCTCTCCCTCCATGACGCTCTCCCGCTTTGTCTCATCTCCTTTCTTTTATCTTGTCCTTTTTTCTCTGCTCTGTGGTTTTCTGTCTGTCTCTTTGCCTTGTCCTCCTTTCTAATACTGCAATATGCATGTGTGTGTGTGTGTGTGTGTGTGTGTGTGTGTGTGTGTGTGTGTGTGTGTGCGTGCGTGCGTGCGTGTATTATTGTGTGTGTGTGTGTGTGTATGTGTATTATTTTGTGTGTGTGTGTGTGTGTGTGTGTATGTGTATTATTGTGTGTGTGTGTGTGTGTGTGTGTGTGTGTGTGTGTGTGTGTGTGTGTGTGTGTGTATTATTGTGTGTGTGTGTGTGTGTGTGTGTGTGTGTGTGTGTGTGCGTGCGTGCGTGCGTGTATTATTGTGTGTGTGTGTGTGTGTGTGTGTGTGTGTATTATTGTGTGTGTGTGTGTGTGTGTATGTGTATTATTGTGTGTGTGTGTGTGTGTGTGTGTGTGTGTGTGTGTATTATTGTGTGTGTGTGTGTGTGTATGTGTATTATTGTGTGTGTGTGTGTGTGTGTGTGTGTGTGTGTGTGTGTGTATTATTGTGTGTGTGTGTGTGTGTGTGTGTGTATTATTGTGTGTGTGTGTGTGTGTGTATGTGTATTATTGTGTGTGTGTGTGTGTGTGTGTGTGTGTGTGTGTGTGTGTGTATGTGTATTATTGTGTGTGTGTGTGTGTGTGTGTGTGTGTGTGTGTTTTTGTGTGTGTGTGTGTGTGTGTGTGTGTGTGTATTATTGTGTGTGTGTGTGTGTGTGTGTGCAGCTGCCTGCTGGCCAGGTGGATGTGAGCGTCCTGGTGGCGTTCCAGCTGCTGTTGGAGCAGGTGACCTCCGAGAAGAACCAGCCCCTGCTCCTCCAGCTACACACACACCTGCTGTTCAACTTCAGCATCTGGAACCAGGGAGACTTCCCCCTGCGCATTGGTAAGACGTGCGTGCGTGCGTGCGTGCGTGCGTGTGTGAGAGACAGACACAACAAGTGTTTGTGGGAACTTAGGTAACGTGATTTGACTCGATGGCGTTGGGCACACATTTTCTCCGTCGCTACCCTCCCCTTGGCCACCGTCTCGGCCTGCGTTGCTCTTGGAAGTGGTTGTTTTTTCGTTGCCCCGATCGTTCTGTTGGTATATGCGTACGTTTAGCGAGTTCTTCTTGTGTTTTTGTTTTGTTTTGCGGTGAAGGTCACATCCAGTACATGTCCACCGTCATCAAAGAGAACAGGAAGCTGTTCAGGAAAAAATACGGAGTTCAATTCCTGCTGGACACCATTCGCCTCTATTACGGGTGGGACACAAATCCCAGAATTCCTAGCTGTAGTTGATACATGTTTCAACGCCATGTATGTATTGTGGCCTGCCTGCCTAGGATTAAAGTGGTATGATTTTATAATCAATGCGTTTTGATATTTATTATCATATTTATATTATATTATATAAATATTAATATTTTTGATATTTATTATTATATTTATATTATATTATATAAATATTATATTTTTGATATTTCGCGCAGTAAGACCAGCAGTAAATGCGTTTTGATATTTATTATTATATTTATATTATATTATATAAATATTATATTTTTGATATTTCGCGCAGTAAGAACAGCAGTAAAGAGGGCGACCTGACGGAAGATGACGTGCGCACCCTCCGCGCCTCCCTCTGCGGCCTGCTCAAATACTACATCGGCAAGGGCATGTCTCAGGAGGAGACGCACAGCATTCTGGGATACGTGGCCGCCATCGGGGACGAGGAGCAGGTGAGCGGGCGGGCGGGCGGGGGGGGGGGGGACCAATAAGAATCCAGCGTTTGGCCATTTGAAACAACACAGAACAGTGGCTGGATGATCTTTGGAAGGTCGTCGTTGGCTGTGTTTGCATATTTGCCCTCACGTCTCTGAGTTGTGGATTCAAATGTGGCCGATAACAGTTTGGACTCTGTAGACTTCTCGGTGAGATCACCAGCTGTTTTGAATATGAGGAACACGCCGCTGCAATAGATTACGTATTACTGATGAGCAGAGGCAGAGAGAGACCAGAGATCTGTCGTATGAGAGGGCGTTTGGGTTCTACTCCATTGCTTGCTCACCCGCACTGCAGAAAATGCCTCCCGAGAAATGAGAAATGGAATTTAAGAGATACGTCTCTTCATCTCCGGTCTCTCTCTGCCTGTGTTCATCAGTAATACGTTTAGGGTTAGGGTTAGTCTCAGGATGATCTCTGGTCTCTCTCTGTCTGTGTTCATCAGTAATACGTTTAGGGTTAGGGTTAGTCTCAGGATGAGCTCTGGTCTCTCTCTGCCTCTGCTCATCAGTAATACGTTTAGGGTTAGGGTTAGTCTCAGGAAGAAGATGAGCTCTGGTCTCTCTCTGCCTCTGCTCATCAGTAATACGTTTCGGTGGTTTAGTGTTGCAGTTCATTTTCCCCTCTATCTATTTACCCTGGCATGGTATTGGTGCAGCACGGTAGTTTGATCTTTCATCATACATTTCCTTATGTGCTCTCGCTAGCTTAAATATTTGATGTACATTATTGATGTGTGTGTGTGTGTGTGTGTGGGCATGTGTGTGTGTGTGTGTGTGTGTGCGGCCCCTCTCCCAGCTGTGTGGGGTCCTGGAGCTCCTGATCACCCTGCTCCAGACCAGCGCCGCCAAAGACCAGCTCCTGCTGCTGCTGTTTGAGCCCGGAGCGGCCGACTCCTGCTACGCTCTGCTGCTCAACAGCAAACACAGCGACCGCCTCCGCGAGCTGGTCTTCAAGGTGGGCCGGCCTCCATCCAGGGAGAGACAAAGGGGGGGAGGTCTATTGAAACGAGGGGAGGTTTTATGATGCGGAGAGGAGGAAAGGGTTAATTACGTAAAAAGAACGTGTCATAGCTAGGTATGTTCAAACCAACCCTGTTTCGTGTGGTTTGGGTGGGTTTGGGTAAATGTTTTGTGTATGGTTTGGAGTCGGGCTTCGGCACGACTCTAGCTAATATACCCCCCCAACCGAGGTGTGTGTGTGTGTGTGTGTGTGTGTGTGTGTGTGTGTGTGTGTGAGAGACTGTGTGTGTGTGTGTGTATGACCGTGTGTGTGTATGACCGTGTGTGTGTGTGTGTGTGTGTGTGTGACCGTGTGTATGACCGTGTGTGTGTGTGTGTGTGTGTGTGTGTGTGTGTGTGTGTATGACCGTGTGTGTGTGTGTGTATGTGTGTGTGTGTGTGTGTGTGTGTGTGTGTGTGTGTGTGTGTGTGTGTGTGTGTGTGTGTGTGTGTGTGTGTGTGTGTGTATGACCGTGTGTGTGTGTGTGTGTGTGTGTGTGTGTGTGTGTGTGTGTGTGTATGACCGTGTGTGTGTGTGTGTGTGTGTGTGTGTGTGTGTGTGTGTGTGTGTGTGTGTGTGTGTGTGTGTGTGTGTGTGTGCTTCTCTCCCCCAGCTGTTTGAGCGCATGCTGTGGTGTGACCGTGTCTACGAGAAGAGCAAGCAGCGCCTGAGGCTGAGGGGGGTGGGCTACTCCGGCCTCTCCCTGCTCTTCTCCGACCTCCAAGTGACCCCCAGCCTGGTCCGCGGGCTCCTCAACCAGGTGCTCCACACAGGTGGGCCTCCAGAAATAACAATTAAACCATTTGTGGTCCGAGGGCGCAGTAAATATTAATAGACAATAAATACTAGTACACAATACAATACAAATGTTATTAGCTTATAGTAACATGCACATTCTTCATTGATTGAGTGTTACAGTGAATCACTCACCTATACCCCTCCAGAAATAACAATGAAACCGTTTGTGGTTGCAGGCACAGTAACTGTTAAATAGAGGCATAGTGGCCCTCAGTGCTCCTCCACTGATACCCATGGTACCCCTCAGTGCTCCTCCACTGATACCCATGGTACCCCTCAGTGCTCCTCCACTGATACCCATGGTACCCCTCAGTGCTCCTCCACTGATACCCATGGTACCCCTCAGTGCTCCTCCACTGATACCCATGGTGGCCCTCAGTGCTCCTCCACTGATACCCATGGTACCCCTCAGTGCTCCTCCACTGATCCCCATGGTACCCCTCAGTGCTCCTCCACTGATACCCATGGTACCCCTCAGTGCTCCTCCACTGATACCCATGGTACCCCTCAGTGCTCCTCCACTGATACCCATGGTGGCCCTCAGTGCTCCTCCACTGATACCCATGGTGGCCCTCAGTGCTCCTCCACTGATACCCATGGTACCCCTCAGTGCTCCTCCACTGATACCCATGGTGGCCCTCAGTGCTCCTCCACTGATACCCATGGTACCCCTCAGTGCTCCTCCACTGATACCCATGGTGGCCCTCAGTGCTCCTCCACTGATACCCATGGTACCCCTCAGTGCTCCTCCACTGATACCCATGGTACCCCTCAGTGCTCCTCCACTGATACCCATGGTGGCCCTCAGTGCTCCTCCACTGATACCCATGGTGGCCCTCAGTGCTCCTCCACTGATACCCATGGTACCCCTCAGTGCTCCTCCACTGATACCCATGGTACCCCTCAGTGCTCCTCCACTGATACCCATGGTACCCCTCAGTGCTCCTCCACTGATACCCATGGTACCCCTCAGTGCTCCTCCACTGATACCCATGGTACCCCTCAGTGCTCCTCCACTGATACCCATGGTGGCCCTCAGTGCTCCTCCACTGATACCCATGGTGGCCCTCAGTGCTCCTCCACTGATACCCATGGTACCCCTCAGTGCTCCTCCACTGATACCCATGGTACCCCTCAGTGCTCCTCCACTGATACCCATGGTGGCCCTCAGTGCTCCTCCACTGATACCTGTGTTGACTTTAGGCAAATTAACCGGTTATTCTTCGGAACATTCCCTCAATGAGCTCCACTTTAACGCCGATTTGGGCTTTCAAGGGTGATGTAGTCCTGTGTGCGTGTCCTATGACGACCGGATTTGTAGTTTTTAAAAGGGAAGTAAGGTAATAAAAAAAAAAAAATGAGGCAACTTGTCCAGCAATGCCTTCTTAACAAAAAAGAGACAATGTTTCTCTCTCCCATCACTAACAGAAGACCATCCTACTTTTGTATGTAGCGGACAGTGATGAGGTCTAAGACTATTGGTCTGAGGCTGGCAGGGCTGAGGCTGGTTTGAGGCCTGCAGGGCTGGAGGCTGGCAGGGCTGAGGCTAGCAGGGCAGATGCTGGTAGGGCTGAGGCTGGTTTGAGGCTGGCAGGGCTGGAGGCTGGCAGGGCTTGTAGGGCTGGAGGCTGGCAGGGCTTGTAGGGCTGGAGGCTGGCAGGGCCGAGGCTGGTAGGGCTGGGGCTGGTAGGGCTGGCAGGGCGTGGTTCTCTCTGGAGGCTGGCGGGGTTGGCAGGGCGTGGTTCTCTCTGGAGGCTGGCAGGGCTGGAAGCTGGCAGGGTTGGCAGGGCGTGGTTCTCTCTCTTTCTTATTATATATATATATATTATACTTATCTCTCTGGTCTCTCTTTCTTATAGCTTATATCTCTTTCTCTGGTATCTCTTTCGTATAGCTTATATCTCTCTCTCTGGTCTCTCTTTCTTATAGCTTATATCTCTCTCTCTGGTCTCTCTTTCTTATAGCTTATATCTCTCTCTGGTCTCCCTTTTCCTATAGCTTATATCTCTCTCTCTGGTCTCTCTTTCTTATAGCGTATATCTCTCTCTCTGGTCTCTCTTTCTTATAGCTTATATCTCTCTCTCTGGTCTCTCTTTCGCACAGCTTATATCTCTCTATCTGGTCTCTCTTTCTTATAGCGTATATCTCTCTCTGGTCTCTCTTTCTTATAGCTTATATCTCTCTCTGGTCTCTCTTTCTTATAGCTTATATCTCTCTCTCTGGTCTCTCTTTCTTATAGCTTATATCTCTCTCGCTGGTCTCTCTTTCTTATAGCTTATATCTCTCTCGTTGGTCTCTCTTTCTTATAGCTTAGATCTCTCTCTCTGGTCTCTTTCTTATAGCTTATATCTCTCTCTCTGGTCTCTCTTTCTTATAGCTTATATCTCTCTCTCTGGTCTCTCTTTCTTATAGCGTATATCTCTCTCTCTGGTCTCTCTTTCTTATAGCTTATATCTCTCTCTCTGGTCTCTCTTTCGTATAGCTTATATCTCTCTCTCTGGTCTCTCTTTCTTATAGCGTATATCTCTCTCTGGTCTCTCTTTCTTATAGCTTATATCTCTCTCTGGTCTCTCTTTCTTATAGCTTATATCTCTCTCTCTGGTCTCTCTTTCTTATAGCTTATATATCTCTCGCTGGTCTCTCTTTCTTATAGCTTATATCTCTCTGGTCTCTCTTTCTTATAGCTTATATCTCTCTCTCTGGTCTCTCTTTCGTATAGCTTATATATCTCTGGTCTCTCTTTCTTATATCTTATATATCTCTCTCTGGTCTCTCTTTCTTATAGCTTATATCTCTCTGTGTGTGTGTGTGTGTGTGTGCGCGTGCGCTATTATAACCCCACCTTTGCACTCCCAGACAACGTGGTGAGCTACAAGGACCTGATGGCTCTGGTCCAGCTGACCCACCGGGCCGGGGCGGCCACACGCCTCATCGTCTGCAAGAGGGTGAGGAGTCTGACACACACACACACACACACACACACACACACACACATCTGTTTGTCAGATGCATGAAACCCACAGTAAACAACGGCAAGTCTTCCTGGAGGGGGGGGGGGGGTTACTGGTGGATTCCTAAAAATATTACTCATTTATAGTTAAACCACAATGTGGTTGCTTTGCTTTTCACTACGTTTAACCTGTTCATCCCTGCTAATTACCCATCCCATTACTACCCCCCTCTCTCTCCCCTCCACCCCCCAGGTGTACCAGCTCCTCCAGTCCCAGCAGGACGCCGCCCTCCAGATCTCCCGGCAGCAGTGCTGGCAGGACACCATGATGCGGCTCTTCCTGCGGAGCCCCGGGCCCGAGGGCAGCGCCTGGGGGCCCGGCCACCCCGCCGACACGGCCAGCGCCACCTGCCTGGACCTGGGCCTCAGCCGGGCCGGGGGGGCCGGGGGGGCCGGGGGGGGGCGCCTGGAGCCGGCGGCGGAGCGGCGGGGCCGGGCGGGGACGGACAACGACCGCCTCAGCGACACGCACTCCCTCGAGAGCCTGGAGAGCGGCGACCCGGAGCCGGGCCCCGGGGCCAAGCCCTGGGGCCCCGGGGCCAAGGCCGGCCGGCTGAGCCTGGACCTGGCCCACGCTCAGGCCCAGGCCCAGGCCCAGGAGGGCGGGGACAGTGGCGGGCACACGCCCGGGAGCGGGCCCAGCACACCGTCGCCGCTGGAGGCCGCCGGCAAGGCCTTCCCGGGCGTGGCCGAGGACAACTTCCTGTTCAGCGACGACGTCTCGCTGGCCGACTCGCTCAGCAACGCAGAGGTGAGAGGTCGGCGCCTGGAGACCGGGCGACAAGAGAGAGGGAACACACGCAAAACAAGTTCCTCGCGGGGACATCTTTACCGCGCAGAGTCAAAAAAAATGAGAATACGCTTTATTTTATTTCGTTAATATTATGTTATCGGCGTATTTATTTGACCGTATTTACTTGAGGTGTGCAAACACGGTACAGAAGAGAGAATCCTCTTCATTTGATTTCTTTGAGATTATTTGATTTACCTCGAGGTGTGTTGACACCCGTCAATAACCAGACGTCCTCTCCAGACCAGTGGCTGTGGCATTGGCCGCTCTGATTAGCCGGGACTTCTATTATTATACAGTTATGTTCCCTCATCGTCAGCTCGCTCACGTAGAGGTGACTGTGGTATTGGCCTGATCCGGCTTTAGCTGGCAGCTTCCCAACACTCCTCCATGGGTGGGGTGGGGGGCCATGGGGGGGGGGGCAGCTGACTTTTTGATCCCCGGTCACGCTGTCGTCATCGAGTACGTCAGTGAAGGCTGGGAGGGGCGGGGGGGGGGGGGGGGGGGGGGTTCGGAGAGTCTGCAGGCCAAAGCCTTCATCATGACGCACAGCCTGGCCTAGTCTCTCAGGCTGCAATACACTGCAGCTACAAGCAGCCCTACTCTGGAGGAGCCGACTGTGAAATTGTGTTCAATTCAGTTAATTTAATACCTTCAAAAGTAAGCATTCAGCCCTGTATATACCCTACGCTATGACTGATCTATAGACTCTACTAAAGCAGCTAGTGCTTAGACTGGTTGGCTTTTGAAGGTTTTGTAAAGCAGTCTTACCACGCGTTGCATAAACTCTAAGAACTCTTGCTGACTCCATTGGCTATGGACATTGAGCCGGCACTCCCCTGGCTATGCAAATAAGTGTCTCTCTCTTTCTCTCTCTCTCTCTGCCTCTCTCTCTCTCTCTCTCTCTCTCTCTCTCTCTCTCTCTCTCTCTCTCTCTCTCTCTCTCTCTCTCTCTCTCTCTCTCTCTCTCTCTCTCTCTCTCTCTCTCTCTCTCTCTCTCTCTCTGCCTCTCTTTCTCTCTCTACCTCTCTCTCTCTTTCTCTCTCTATCTCTGTTTCTCTCTCTCTCTCTCTCTCTCTATCTCCCTCTCTCTCTCTCTGCCTTTCTCTCTCTCTCTCTCGTTCTCTCTCTATCTCTGTTTCTCTCTCTCTACCTCTCTCTCTCTCTACCTCCCTCTCTCGTTCTCTCTCTATCTCTGTTTCTCTCTCTCTACCTCTCTCTCTCTCTACCTCCCTCTCTCTATCTCTGTTTCTCTCTCTCTACCTCTCTCTCTCTCTCTCTCTCTCTCTCTCTCTCTCTGTTTCTCTCTCTCTCTCCCTCTCTCTCTCCCCCTCCCTCTCCCTCTCTCTCTCTCGCCCCCTAGCGGACGGAGGAGGAGCTGTCCCGCATGGTGCTGGAGATCGTGCTGTGTGTGATGTGGCGCGGCGTGGAGGGATCCGACGACGCCGCCTGGCTGCAGCGCGGCCAGGTGTTCTCAGCGCTCGCAAAGCTGGGCACCGCCAACGAGCTGCTTCTCCCTGTCGACCACATCAAACTCAGGTGTGGGTGTGTGTGGGGGGGGGGTGTTTCAGTGTGTGTGGTTGTGCATGAGTGCTGGAAGTGTACTGACAAAAAGCTTAATTTCAAATCCCCTCAACGTCTCTTTTCTTCCCCCTCTTTCCATCGTTCTCCCCCCCCCCCCCCCCCCCCCCTCTCTCCATCCCCCCCCCCCCCCCCCCCCCCTCTCCAGTCTGATGGAGCGCATGCTGGAGTGGGCGGTGGGCGACAACCGCGAGGCCTCGTCCGCCCTGTTGCCCCGGCACACGGAGAACGCCGTGCGCCTCCTCCACGTGGTGCAGGACTTCCTGCAGGCCGAGGGCCTGGTCAGCCCGTGGCTGTGGACCGAGAGGCTCCTGGAGGAGACGGTGACCCTGATGGACTGCCTCATGGTGTGGTACTCCTCGGGGAGCCAGTGGCACCAGCTCTCCCAGGTGGGCCTGAGGCTGCTGCTAGGCTTCATGGCCCAGGAGGACCCCCAGGTGAGCGCCGGATGGGGGAAGTAATAATCATTGTTATTATAATGTTATTATTTATTTATTTATTTATTTATTTAGACGATTTTTCGGGAGGTATTGATGCTTTATTGACAGAGACAGAGGCAGAGACAGAGGCAGAGACAGAGGCAGAGACAGAGGCAGAGGCAGAGACAGAGACAGAGACAGAGACAGAGACAGAGGCAGAGGCAGAGGCAGAGGCAGAGGCAGAGGCAGAGGCAGAGGCAGAGGCAGAGGCAGAGGCAGAGGCAGAGGCAGAGACTATACATTATGTGGTGCTCCTTAACCCGGGCTCCAGGGTCTCGCTGCCTCCAGTGTGGACGTTCAAACACTGTTTAATAGCGCGCTCCTTGTGAGAAGTTAAATAGTTGCCCCCCCCCCCCCCCCATTAAAACTCCTGGCGTGCTTCTCATTTATCGTAGCTTGTGAATGTGACAGAGAGGGGGAGGGGGGGGGGGGGGGGGGGGGGGGGGGGGGGGGGGGGGGGGGGGGCGGTCAATGCCTTACCCTGTGCACGGCGCCCCTCCCGTCCCGAGGCTGTCACGTGCTCACCCGTTCACCCCCCCCCCCCCCCACCCACCCTCCCCCCCCCCCCCCCTCCTAGGTGCGCGCGCTGGCCACTGCCAAGCTGAACGGCATCCTGCAGACCAAGCCCGTGGAGTCCCAGGACGAGGCCTGCTACCTGCTGGGCAAGGTGGAGGGCATCCTGCGGCGCTCGGTGCCTGGCGGGGGGGAGGGCGGCGGCGGGGGGGAGGGCGGCGGCGGCGGCGGGGGGGGGGGGGGGGCCGCCGGACGAGACCTACTCCTTCCTGGTGCCCCTGCTGCGGACACTGCTCTACAAGGTGCACAAGCTGCTGTACATGGAGCTCCATTTGCCCTCGCTGCCCGACACCAATGGCAGCCCCTCCTTCTTCGAGGACTTCCAGCTGTACTGCGGCTCGCCCGAGTGGAGGGTCTACCTGGACAAATACGTGAGTCGGGGGGGGGGGGGGTCTGCAGAGGGGAGGGTCTACCTGGACAAATACGTGAGTCGGGGGGGGGGCGCCACGCTCTGCAGAGGGGAGGCGGGACTGGGGGTGGGTTTTCCATTGGAAGTGTTGGAAGTTTTTTTTACAGTCCCCCCCGAAAATGTGAACTCATTTTAAATGATTTGAGTCCCCCCCAAACTACAAACTCATTTTTAAACGTATGATCCCAGTAAAGATGATGGATAGTAGTTGATTGATGCATCTAGGATTCCTTCAATTTTATTTATTGGACTAACTTATTATATCTGCTTCCTAAATATGGATGCTTTGCTGTCAGATCATTAGCTTTTTAGAGTTAATTCTATTTGTAAATGCTATGTTTGCTTTTTTACTGAGTTCATTCTATCTGTAAATGCTATGTTCTACCACCAGATCATTCCCTTTTTTTTACTGAGCTTGTTCTATTCGTAAATGCTATGTTCTACCATCAGATCATTCTCTTTTTACTGAGCTTGTTCAATTCGTAAATGCTATGTTCTACCATCAGATCATTCCCTTTTTTTACTGAGCTTGTTCTATTTGTAAATGCTATGTTTATTTTTTACTGAGCTTGTTCTGTTTGTAAATGCTATGTTTATTTTTTACTGAGCTTGTTCTGTTTGTAAATGCTATGTTCTGCAGATCATTCCCTACATGAAGCAGTATGAGATGGAGACGTTCAGCCAGGGCCATGAGGTGATGGCACTGTACTGGAAGGAGTGCTACGAGGCTTTCATGGTCAGCCTGCACAAACGAGAGAGGGAGAGGGGGGAGAGCAAGATCCGCTTCCAGGTGAGACACACACACACACACACCACTCACACACACACACACACACCACACACACACACACACATACACACACACACACAGATACATACATACACACACACACACACACACACACACACACACACACACACACATACACACACACACACAGATACATACATACACACACACACACACACACACACACACACACACACACACACACACACACACACACACACACATACAATCACACACACAGATACATACATATACACACAGATACATACATACACACACAGAAACACACACACACTTACACCACTCATACACACATACCACTCACACACACACACACATACCACTCACACACACATACTTCACAAACACGCACGCACGCACCACACACACACACACGCACCACACCCACACACACACACACACACACACACCCCGCTCCAGCAGACAGGCTCAGACTCCGGATCGTCCCCGTGACCCACTGCTGCGCTGCCCCCTCTCCGACCCCAGGAGCAGTTTGTGGAGCCGTTCTGGCGACGGGGCCGCCAGGAGAACCTGCGCTACAACAGCATGCTGAAGCAGCTGCACAGCCTGAACAGCGCCACCCTCAGGCAGTGGAAGGCGGCGCGCCGGAGCCTGGTCTGCGAGAGGGGACCCTGGGCCGACCGGTAGGGACGGCGTGACTCGTGCGTGCCGTGCCGTGTGTGTGTGTGTGTGTGTGTGTGTTCCCGGTCGAAGAAACGTCCTCGCGTCTTTGTTTTTTAGGATTATGGTTTATGTGTGTGCTCGTCCCCTAGGCAACAGGAGCCCATGCACTGGAGGTTGTCAAGTGTGGAGAACTACTCGCGCATGAGACTCAAACTGGTCCGCAACTACAACTTCAACCCCCACCGGGAGGCCAGTGCCCTACGGGACAACCTCGGTAAAAACTAAAACAAATCCATATATAATATGAGAATGTCTTTTTACAGTGTCAGTCAAACGTTTGGACACACTTTCCCATTGACTTGAATGAGGAAGTGTGTCCAAACCTTTGACTGGTACTGTATGTATATATATATATATATATATATATATATATATATATATATATATATATATAAATATAAAAGGCAGACATTCCTGCTGAAGGTTGTTATTGTTTGCTCAGGTCTGCTATGCTCTCCTTAGACTTGGGTCGAATCCCTGTTTGATTAGTAATGCCTGATGCATGCAGACCAACGACACCACCAGACCAAAACAAACGCTCTGCCAATAACATTATGAGCAGACCCAAGCCAAATGTAGAGTGTAATTCAATAAATATTTGACCCAGATCTAGCTAAATCTAAGTCAACAACCTTTTTCTGCCCGGCAACTCAAAACCTGTAATGCTTGACTAGCCAAGCCAAGCTTGATAATCATGTACTCAAACAGAGCACAAAGTAAACAACCTAGTTATTTCCCCAAAAGGAACTCTACTGACCCTAGCCCTTATCCTCTCCTCTGTTCCTCCTCCCCTTCATCTCCTCCGTCCCCTCTGTCCATCTTCATCCTCTCCGGTCCTCCACCCCCCTCCCTCCTCCCTCCTCTTCCGTCTCTCCTCCGCCCCCCAGGGGTGCAGTACCAGCGTGTGAACGCAGAGTCCCTGCTGCTGAAGGCGGTGAAGCAGGTGAAGGTCAGCGACCTGGAGGATGACATCCTGGAGCTGCCCGAGGATGACCCTGCAGCCAACAACAACCAGTAAGTCTGGGACACTACAACCAGTAACAACCAGTAACAACCAGTAAGTCTGGGACACTACAATCAGTAACCACCAGTAAGTCTGGGACACTACAACCAGTAACAACCAGTAAGTCTGGGACACTACAACCAGTAACAACCAGTAACCACCAGTAAGTCTGGGACACCACAACCAGTAACAACCAGTAACCACCAGTAAGTCTGGGACACCACAACCAGTAAGTCTGGGACACTGCAGCCAACAACAACCAGTAAGTCTGGGACACTACAACCAGTAACAACCAGTAACAACCAGTAAGTCTGGGACGCTACAACCAGTAACAACCAGTAACAACCAGTAAGTCTGGGACACAACTACATCTTGTATGTATTTCAACGTAGCTTACTTCTTTATGTCCCCCTACCTTCCTTTCCTCCTCTCATCCTTTATCCTCTCCCTTTTCTCTCTTCTAACGCTCAACTCACTCTCTCTCTCTCTCTCTCTCTCTCTCTCTCTCTCTCTCTCTCTCTCTCTCCCTCCCTTCATCCTCCAGGGCTGAGGCGGAGGAGGCAGGCCAGAAGGAGAAGCTGGTGTTCCTGGAGGACTGCGAGCTGGTCACCGTGGTGGACGTGGTCCCCGGGCGCCTGGAGCTCACCACCCAGCACATCTACTTCTACGACAGCAGCCAGGAGAAGGACGAGGGTGAGGGGGGAGGGAGGGAGGGAGGGAGGGAGGGCGAAGGAAGGAGGAAGGGAGGGAGGGAGGGAGGGAGGGAGTGAGGGAGGGAAGATATCTGACAGCAATGGCGGTGCAGCGTTTACGGGGAGGGGTGGGGTGCCATGGTAACAGAGGCGTCAGCACACAGATTCCTGACCCCTCGCTCTGTCCCCCGGCCCTTCTAGGTGTGGGCCACGACTTCAAGTGGCCCCTGTCCCAGATCAGGGAGATCCACCTGAGACGGTACAACCTGCGGCGCTCCGCCCTGGAGATCTTCCTCATCGACCAGACCAACTACTTCCTGAACTTCAAGAAGGAGGTCAGAGACAGAGACAGAGACAGAGACAGAGACAGAGACAGAGACAGAGACAGAGACAGAGACAGAGACAGAGACAGAGACAGAGACAGAGACAGAGACAGAGACAGAGACAGAGACAGAGACAGAGACAGAGACAGAGACAGAGACAGAGACAGAGACAGAGACAGAGACAGAGACAGAGACAGAGACAGAGACAGAGGAAAGCGAGTGCCATGTTGTTAACTAAATAGAATACTAATACGAATAATAATAATACACTTTATTTGTAGAGCACATTTCACACAAGTGCAGCACAATGTGCTTACATACCTAAAGTCTGTGCTCTTCTGGCTTTGGTTGATTATTTATCTGACCTGATGTTGTAGAACTGAGCTCCTTCTGCTGTCTATGTTGATTGACTGATTGATTGATTGATTGATTGATTGATTGATTGACAGGTGCGGAACAAGGTGTATGGCCGCATGCTGCTCCTGCGTTCTCTCAGCCTGTACGGAACCCGCTCCCCCCAGGAGCTCCTCGGGGCCTCCGGACTCACGCAGGTCAGGGCGGGGTCACACACACACCAGAGGTCATAAAGGAGTCAAATACATTTGGAATGAAAACGCTTCGAGAGCGGACCAGAGTTGCGGACATTTTCTACACCAGAGGTCATAAAGGAATGAAATACACACATTCTGTTGATTTGGGTGCAGGACAGAGATAGCAATGTGTGTAAGGAGAAACTGTCCACAACTCAGGCCTGCTTGGTAAGAGTTTTAATTGACACACTCAAAATAAGTGACACTTTTTGTCTTGAGTGTCAGTTAAAACCCTTATAGAGCAGACCGGAGTTGTGGACAGTTTCTCCTGTCACACAAGAGGTCACCAACCGTTAGCCAGCAAGTTGTTGGCCAGAAACCAGGAGAAATGACTTTTGTGAGAAATTGTTTGTGGCATGTAAGCTCCGTGGCTTACAGCTTAGTTCTTGCCTGCTAAAGAAGGCTTTGAGAAGAGCCTGAGTTTCCTACAGAGGCCTGTAAGTCTTTATCCATGAAGGGGAGAGTCTAGGATCTCTTCTGGGTGCATTTCCTACCGTATCTTCAGTAGAAAGAGTCGCATAGATTTTTCTTTTTGTTCTGAAGTCTATATAACCAAGTCAAATGGCTTTGCGGAAAACGTTTCATACACATCGGGCTGTCCAATGTGCCGAGGTTAGCAGACGCATACATAACAAGGAGTCAAATAATTAAAATAACTGAATTGATAGTTTATTTGTGTTTGTCTTGCATGGTTTGTAGAAATGGGTCAACCGTGAGATCTCCAACTTTGACTACTTGATCCAACTGAACACCATCGCAGGCCGAACCTACAACAACTTGGCCCAGTATCCAGTGGTACGTATCTCGCGTAGAGAACAAGTCAGAAGAGGCCCCACATTTGAAATCTAAAACGGTACATTGTTGACTAATCGGAAACTAAGTCCGAAAATGCTCCACAAGTGAAAAATAAAGCGAGAAATCGTCTGGATAATTGTTTAATGTTGTATGTCAATATCCTGGCACTCTCTGTGGAATACCTCTGGGGTTGAGATTAGAGGATAAGCACGTAGTGGTACGTTCCTCTAATAGAAAGAATGCTAGCTGGTGTTGGAACGTACCACTCTTGTTGCGTAACAGGGGTGTTGTAAGTGACTGTGTAAGTGTGTGTGTCCAGTTTCCCTGGATCCTGTCCGACTACACCTCGGAGGAGCTGGACCTGTCTGACCCCCGGGTCTTTAGGGACCTCTCCAAACCGGTGGCCGTACTCAACGAACGCAACGCCAAGGCTGTGAGAGAAAAGTGGGTCACACACGCCGTTGTTCAAAGGACTTACGGGGGCTGATGCCGTGTGTTTGAACTCCTGTATCGCCTTTCCTTGGCTAAATGTTACGTCAAGGCTGCGAGAGAAAAGCGGGTTATTCGCACTTCGAAGGACTTCTCAGCTTTTGTTGCCACTCCTGTATCGCCTTTCCTTGGCTAAATGTTACCGTGGTAACCGCAGCCAACCGCTAAACTGCAGCTGGCTGTTTAAAATGGCAACCTCAATCAAAAACGAAATACGCTTCACACACAAAACGATCAATACTTGAATGCATTTCCACAGCCTTGCCCTTTCTTCTGTTCAAAATAGAATCGATCAAATGGTCTGGGTGAGTGTTGGGTTGTTTCTGCTCGGGCAGTCACGCGGGTGTCCGTGTCTCCAGGTATGAGAGCTTCGAGGACCCCACAGGGACCATCGACCGGTTTCACTACGGCACACACTACTCCAACGCCGCGGGGGTCATGCACTACATGATCAGGGTGGAGCCCTTCACCTCACTGCACATCCAGCTGCAGAGCGCACGGTAAGGACGTCCTCTATCCACCCATCCACCCATTCATTCATCCACCAACCCGTCCATCCATCCACCCATTCACTCATCCATCCATCCATCCACCCACCCACCCACCCATTCATCCATCCATCCACCCACCCATTCATCAACAATACTTTCTCATTCGACATCAAACATCCCTAGTTGGCACATCTTTGCATGGACGTTTCCAGCCTTGTTACCCATTGTTACCCCCCCCCGGTAGGTTTGACTGTGCAGACCGTCAGTTCCATTCCATCCCAGCCACCTGGCAGACCCTGATGGACAACCCCAACGACGTCAAGGAGCTCATCCCAGAGTTCTTCTACTTCCCCGAGTTCCTGGAGAATCAAAACGGTGCGGTTCTTTAAATAACAACACAGAGCGGAAACACTCCAATAGTGCTTTACATTTATTTTGGATCATCAACGAACAATCAAGGTTGAGATACCCAGCTAAACCGTTGTAGTCATACAAATGATGAGAACCTTCAACCCACAGTCACAGATATACGACACAAAGCTTTCTCCTCATCTATGGTGGCTCATCTTCTCTCTCTCTCTCTCTCTCTCTCTCTCTCTCTCTCTCTCTCTCTCTCTCTCTCTCTCTCTCTCTCTCTCTCTCTCTCTCTCTCTCTCTCTCTCTCTCTCTCTGGTATCCCGTGCGGCCGCCCCGTCCCTCAGGCTTTGACCTGGGCCGGCTGCAGATCTCCAAGGAGCGCGTCAACGGCGTCATCCTGCCGAGATGGGCCAAGTCCCCCGAGGACTTCATCTACAAGCACAGAAAGGCTCTGGTAATTTGGAACGCTGGCGTGATTCGCCCCCCGCCTCCCTCGTGGGGACCTGGTTACCAAAAGTCAACCAGACCGCGTGGCTCGATAGGCACTGCTGAATTAGCGGGATAGGACCACGCCGAGACCCCTTGAGAGGTCTCGGGATCGGTTGGTTTTGTGGGGAGCATTCTGTTCCCGCTTTTATTTTGTCTGTGTGTTGTCGTGTTCATGGAACAGGAGTCGGAGTACGTTTCGGCCCACCTCCACCAGTGGATCGACCTGATCTTCGGATTCAAGCAGCGGGGCCCGGCGGCTGTGGAGGCCCTCAACGTCTTCTACTACTGCACCTACGAAGGTAGCTTGATGCTCTGGCTCTCAGGACAGAATAGCATACAACTTGATTGTCCTACCAAGGCAGGAAAATTGTCCCACGAACCTGTTCTTACACCGTTAGTGTCAACATGTTAAGATGCTGCACCTACGAAGGTAGCTTGATGCTCTGGCTCAGGATAGAATAGAATAGAATAGAATAGAATAGAATAGAATAGAATACAACGGTACTGCCCTACCAAGGCAGGCAAATTATTGGATGAACCTTTGTGCTAACACGTTAAGATGCTTTAAATAAAGCAGCGTGTTTGCCGCCCACTGTGGGATCGGTTTAACCAGGTTTTCAAGAACCCCCCTTTTGCTTGCACAGGCATGGACTAAACTGACGTGCACTCATTAAGCACGTGCGGTCAAAAAAGGATGTCGAGACGTTTGTTTCAATAGAGCCGCGTTGCGTTTTCAAAGTCCCCTTTGCTTGCGGAGGACTGGACCGAACAGACGTGCGGTCCTTGAGCATGTAAAGACGTCGGGGCGTTTGCCGTGTGTTTTCCAGGGGCGGTGGATCTGGATGCCATCACGGACGAGAAGGAACGCAAAGCCGTGGAGGGAATGATCAGCAACTTTGGCCAGACGCCCTGCCAGCTGCTGAAGGTATGAGTGACACCCAGGCACGACCGCTACTCCGGGGCTCCGGGGGGGCTATAGCCCCGTCACAAATTTGCGCAGCCCCAGTTAAGCCCCCTGCAAGCATTTCGGTATTGTTCTAATTTTTTTTTTTTTAATAAAGAAATATGTAAACGTTAATAACCAGACATTCTGTTCCCAATACGACCCCTGGCTGCTTGCTCATCCCCCGCGTGATACCTATGACGTCTTTCACTGCTTGTTGTGGTCACTTGGATTAGGCTTCTGGCTATTTCGCTAAACATTATTTTCTTGGCTCCCCACGTGTTGGTCAAGCTCCCCTTTAGCCCCGGGAGGGAAAGAAATCCTGGCGCCGTCCCTGAGAAACAGCCAGGCCTGTTGGATTCTCCTTCATCCGTATATACATACTATATATATGTATATATACTGTGCAGGGTTTTTAGGCAGGTGTGACAAAAGGTGTAAAGCATGCTTTTAAAAATAGAAATGTTAATCGTTTTCTTTTTCTTTTTCGTCAACGAACGAAATGGCAAGTGAGTGAAACGAAGAAAAATCTGAATGAAATCCATATTTGGTGTCACCACCCTTTGCCTTCAAAACAACATCACCCGCCTCAAACGTATGCACGTGTACATGGGAGTGGAATTGACTGGGAGGGACCCCCTTGTGCTCCTGAAGGAATCAATCTGTCGTAACGTAGACTTATAATATATAAGTCATATGTACAATATAATACATTGTCTTATTCTTAATACTTAGTATCTGAATATACATGTAATTGACTGGGCCTTTCAGTGGTCACTGTTTTCACTGCAAGGTGATGAAGTCCACGCTTAGGGCAGGTACTCTGTGATGGTCTTTCTCGGTCCAGTCCAAAGGCTTGATTGGGAAGTTGTGTAAGGCTTTGGCGCCCCCTTGCAGTACAAGAGTTAAGGAACATGAAGACGGTAACACCCACAAGAAAAGAGCTGACATTCGGCTCTGCATTACTTTAGCATTAGCTTAGATCTGGCAGTGCGTCAAAATGCACGGTTATTCACAGAATTTGTGTCCGCCCACCAGATAGCCTAAACTAACCATGTTGTTGTTGTTGTACTCTATAAAGTGGTTCTGATTCTGTGATTGTTCTGTGTGTGGTTCTGATTATGTTCTGGTTCTGGTTATGTTCTGGTTCTGGTTCTGTGTGTAGTTCTGATTATGTTCTGGTGCTGGTTCTGTTCTGGTTCTGTGTGTGGTTCTGGTTATGTGTGTGGTTCTGGTTATGTGTGTGGTTTTGGTTATGTTCTGGTTCTGTGTGTGGTTCTGGTTTTGGTTCTGTGTATGGTTCTGGTTATATTCTGGTTCTGGTTATTTTCTGGTTCTATGTGTGGTTCTGGTTATGTTCTGGTTCTGGTTATGTTCTGGTTCTGTGTTTCTAGGAGCCCCATCCTGTGCGTCTCTCCCTGGAGGAAGTGGAGAGGAGGCGGGCCCGCATGGACACCGTCCCCCTTAGCATCTTCCAGCACCTCACCGAACTCAAGTCCTTCTTTGTGGAGGTGGGAGGTTACCACACACACACACACACACTTCATTTCTATTCACCCTCTTCTCCTTGGACACACACCTTTCCACACATTAAATATCTCCCACCATGGGACTCTGTGTGAGAGGGTGATAGTGAGGCTGTTGTCTCCGGGCTGTGCTGCAGGGCATCAGTGACAACGTGCCACTGGTCAAGGCGGTGGTGCCCAAGAACCAGTCACACTCCTTCATCACCCAGGGCAGCCCCGACACCATGGTGAGTCTCTGGGGCCCCGCTCAGTGTGTGTGTGTGGGGGGGGTGAGGCTCTGGGGCCGAACCCGGCAGTGTGTGTGTGTGTGTGTGTGTGTGTGTGTGTGTGTGTGTGTGTGTGTGTGGGGGGGGGGGGTTCTGATCCTCCAAGGGGGTTGAGTCTCTGGGGCCGGTCCGATCCCGCTCTGTGTGTGTGTGTGTGTGTGTGTGTGTGTGTGTGTGTGTGTGTGTGTGTGTGTGTGTGTGTGTGTCCTCCCAGGTGACGCTGAGTCAGAACTGCCTGATAGGGACCCATGGCTGGCTGCCTTACGACAAGAACATCTCCAACTACTTCACCTTCATCAAGGACCCCACCACTGCCAACCCCAAGTGAGCACACAAACACACACACACACACGCACACACCCACGCACACACACACACCGAGAGCGCGCACACACACGCACACATTCAAGCACACACGCACACACACACACACACACATCCCTGCACACGCACTTAGTCCTGCATGGTGGTGTGCTGACCTCTGACCTAACCCTAGCAATTCATTCTAAAAAGTGTTTTTCTCCATTGTTGTATTACTCATTCAGGTAAAGGGCGCACCAATAACAATGCTACCAGAACATCATGTTCTGTGGTTGATGAGCAGTGACATCACCCCCTTACCCCATGCCCGTCTCTCTCTAGGACCCAGCGGTTCCTGGGCGGGCCCTTCTCCCCGGGCGTGGAGGTGGGGGCCGCTCTCTTTGTGGTCTCCCACGACGGCAAGCTGCTGTTCAGCGGCGGTCACTGGGACAACAGCCTGCGGGTCACCTCCCTGGTCAAGGGCAAGACTGTCGGCCAGCACATCCGGCACATGGGTATACTGGCTCTCATGATCTATATAAAACCATACCGAACAGATCTAGGAACAGCACATGATGGGTATACTGACCTCCTCTATATAAAGCATTAGGAGAACCAAGAACAGATCTGAGGACAGTACAGCACGGGTATACTGGCTCACATCAGTTATCTAAAACAATAAGAGACTTAGAGAACAGATCTGAGTACAGCACATCGCATCGCGCTGGGGTGTGTGCGTGTGCGTGTTTGTGTGTGTGTGTGTGTTTGTGTGCGTGCGTGTGTGTGTGTGCGTTTGTGTGTGTGTGTGTGTTTGTGTGTGTGTGTGTGTTTTGCCGGTGAATAGCACAGCACGTTGTACCAGCCATTCCCATTCACAACTAAGAATAAAGGAACCAGCTGAACATGTTGCTCCCGGTTACCGGCACAGCCACGCTCAGCCAGACGTGTTGCCACGGTGACTAACTGACCCTTAGACCAATCAATGGATTCCTTAAATCATCAGTTAGTCACTGTCTTTGTGTGTGTGTGTGTGTGTGTGTGTGTGTGTGTGTGTGTGTGTGTGTGTGTGTGTCTGTGTCTGCAGACATAGTGACGTGCCTGGCGACTGACCACTGTGGGATCCACCTGCTGTCGGGCTCCAGGGACACCACCTGCATGGTGTGGCAGGTGCTGCAGCAGGTGAGACGAGCAACCAGGCAGCCTGACCTGCTCTAGCATTACAATACTGCACTACATTACCCAGCGGTCTGCTCTACTATACTAGACTACATTACCCAGCTGTCTGCTCTACTATACTAGACTACATTACCCAGCTGTCTGCTCTACTATACTAGACTACATTACCCAACTTTCTGCTCTACTACTATACTAGACTACATTACCCAGCGGTCTGCTCTACTATACTAGACTACATTACCCAGCTGTCTGCTCTACTATACTAGACTACATTACCCAACTTTCTGCTCTACTACTATACTAGACTACATTACCCAGCTGTCTGCTCTACTACTATACTAGACTACATTTCCCAGCTGTCTGCTCTACTACTATACTAGACTGTAGCATCCAGCTGCATGTGTGTGGTAGAGATACATAGAAGTTTATAATAGTGACAAATACGTTTCTTTATGGACTTTCTGTATTTGTGCAAGTTACTAAGCCTTTTTCCTGTGTCAAACTGTATACATATACTTCAGTCTAGTATGACAGTTATCTGTTAAGGTGGATCTATTTTATTTATTTCTTGACTGGGTGTAAGCTCTATAAAGAAGTTGTAGACATGCACTCAATCAGTTCAGTAAGTAGTAGGCTATTGACAAATCAAGAGTTGAATAACCTTTTATTGATCTTGGCCAATGACAACATGTTGTTAACCCTATCTATCTAATATAACGGAAAGTCTGGCATTACCAGGGCTTTTCCCCCAGCTTGGTCAGAGGGTAAGACCCAAACGTGTGGACCTTTTTGAATGCCAATTCCAGTGGCGGTTCTCTGTATTTTTTGTCCCTCAGGGTGGGGCACCGGTGGGCCTGTGTCCCAAGCCGGTGCAGGTGCTGTACGGCCACACGGACGAGGTAGTGAGCGTCAGCATCAGCACGGAGCTGGATATGGCCGTCTCTGGGTCACGGGTAAGAACCTCTCCAGTGTTTCTGTTCGCACTCTCAGAAAAGGGGCATGGTTATTGTTATTATTACTTTATTATCATTATTATTAACATTATCAGGTTTATTTGGCCTCCCCATTTGACTTTTGACCCCGCGCTTTAAAACGTCACGGTTTAAATCCGTAAAGGCTCAGCTACGCCTAGTGTTTCTGTTCGCACTCCCAGAACAGGGGCATTATGGTTATTTATCATTTTTTCTGAAATGATTATTATTAACATCATTAGCATTATTTGGCCGTGTCGGGGTCACGGGTAGGAGCCTCCCCCCACGGAGGTCACGGGGCCCACAAGCGAGGATATAGAGCCACGCGGGACAACGTTTTCTGCGTCCGCGACTAACAGACTCCGAAAGACCCGATTCAGAATTCGAACCGACTTGACAACACACACAAACGCACCGTTGAATGACAGTCCGATGGGTGTGTGTGTGTGTGTTTGGGTTGCCAGGACGGCACGGTGATCATCCACACCGTGCGGCGGGGCCAGTACATGCGCTGCCTGCGGCCACCATGCGAGAGCGCCCTGCCCGTCTCCATCCTGCACCTGGCCTTCTCCTGGGAGGGCCACCTGGTGGTGCACACCTGTGTGGAGGGCAAGGCCACCCTCAAGGTACACACATAAACACAGACACACACACACACACATCCACAGGTAATGGGAAGGCAGAAATACGCGCCAGGGAAGGCCACCCTCAAGGTGCGCACACCCACACACACACACACACACACAATAAACACAGCTGCTGTTGCACCACGCCCTTCTGATCATATTGTGTCGACCTTTGAGCGTGCCCGACTTCCCAGGTTGGAACTGTTTTTATTTGATTTTTTTGGGGGGGGGGGGGGGTCCTCCCTCTCCAGGACAAGAACGCGCTGCACCTGTACTCCGTCAACGGGAAACACCTGGGCACGGAGTCGCTGAAGGAGCAGGTGACGGACATGTGTGTGTCCGGGGAGCACGTGGTCCTCGGGAGCGAACAGGGCTACCTCTCCATTCGAGATCTCTACAGGTAAGCCCCTTACCCAGAGCGCACCTGGGTTAGCGTGCCGCAACGGACACATCTGGGAAGGGTCCGAGTGAAGGCCAGGGCACCACAGAGATGACATGGGCCTCTCCTGACCCGTGTTGAAGCTGTGGTTCAGACGTGAGGGAAGGGTCCGAGTGAAGGCCAGGGCACCACAGAGATGACATGGGCCTCTCCTGACCCGTGTTGAAGCTGTGGTTCAGGCGTGAGGGAAGGGTCCGAGTGAAGGCCAGGGCACCACAGAGATGACATGGGCCTCTCCTGACCCGTGTTGAAGCTGTGGTTCAGACGTGAGGGAAGGGTCCGAGTGAAGGCCAGGGCACCACAGAGATAACATCTCTGAGACACTGAAGGCATAGTGTTGTCTGTTCTTAGCCATCATGATACGTGTCCTTTTCAATACTGGGGGGGGGGGGTAACACGTGTTCCTCCCTTGACCAATGAATGATTTGTTTAGTTTAGACCGATAGACTCCTTTCCATCTTGTCAACGAATCAGAACTTACTATGCTGTTAGAGTGAACTCACTGTAGCAATGTCTCTGTGTACGGACCAGCACTCTGTAGTCATTCATAAAATTGCACTTTGATTATTGCACGGACTCTCACCTCCTTTAATGGGTCGTGTTCGGCATAAACCTGAACATTTCCATTACAGTGCTGAGTGTGTCACCGCACGCTATATAGACAGTACTGTGCATACGTTTGAGGCGGGCGATGCTGTCTTGAAGGCAAATGGTGGTCACACCAAATATGGATGTGATTTCGATTTTTCTTCATCGCACTCACTTGGCATTTTGTCCTTTGATGAACCAAAAAAACCTCGGAATCCATTTCTGTTTTTGAAAGCATTCATAACCGACAGCATTTATTGTCCCACCTGTCCAAAACGTCTGCACAGTATGTGTTTATTTCTGTGCTCTAGTTCCTTGTGAAAAAATCCCGCTGTCTAACCCTCCCTCTCCCCCGTCCCCCCCCCCCCCCCCCCCCCCCGTCCCCCCCCCCAGCCTGGCGCTGTGCGCGGCGCCCATGGCCATGCGCGTGCCCGTGCGCTGTGTCGCCGTCACCAAGGAGCAGAGCCACGCCCTGGTGGGCCTGCAGGACGGCAAGCTGATCATCGTGGGCGTGGGCAAGCCGGCGGAGGTAAAGCCCACCTTCCGGAACTACCTGGCCCAGAGCCTGGGCGGCTCCCCGCTCATGGTCTCCCCTCTGCTGGCCTCGCTCCGCGCACACTCCCCCGCTCGCCTCATGCACCTCCGGGACAGGCTTGCGTTCGGGCCCCCGGGGGCCGGGGCCGGGGCCGAGCAGTCCTGAGGTTCTTTTAGATGAGGCACACACAGAGACACACACACGCGCGCACACACACACACACACTCACACACACACAGAGACTCCCAGCCCGGTAACACCACCAGGACAGGAGCATAACTTTATATCACTCTACTGGGAGCTGGGATTTCTCACGGCTGGCTGCCGACGTCTCGGGACCGCCTCTTCCCCGGACGGCGGTCGTCCCGACGTGTCGCTACGGCGACGTATTTACCACGGTAGCGCTGTAATCCGCCGCCGTGAACCAGCTGGGGGGGAAAGCTTCTGCAGAGCCGTGCGACTAGGACCAGGTGTCAGGCATGGTTTAACAGTCCAGACTAAACCCCCCCCCTGAGGAGTGCAAATAACACGACTAATCGTCTTCATAATCGTCTAATGGAGATGAGCAGATGCACAGGTATGAGTTCTGGAAGATTTCCCTCCAGCTGATCGATTCATTTCTGATCACCCCACCCCCACCACCTGCTGGTTTTCATACCTTTTTAGTTCTCGAATCACCTCACCCCCCCATCCCCTCGGTGAATCCGGATTTGATTTGTTCGGAGCTGAGTCGCCACACGCAGGTCGGATGAGGGATTGCTGACCGCGGAATCCCTCATAAACCATCTCGCTTTCATCCGCTCTGTTTTTGCTTTCTTTTTTTGTTGCCCGCGACTTCACACTTCTCTCCTCCTCCTCCTCCCTCGCTACCTCTCCCCCTTCCTCCTCCTCCTCCTCCTCCTCCTCCTCCTCCTCCTCCTCCTCCTCTTCTTCTTCCTCCGATCTTCGCAGATGCGCTCGGGCCAGATCACTCGCAAGCTGTGGGGCTCCAAGCGGCTGACGCAGATCTCCTCGGGGGAGACCGAGTACCACGCCCTCAGCCAATCCTGAGCCCCGCCTCGCCACGGACCCGCCCCCACGTTCCCCTCCACCAGCAGCCTGATTGGCCCCCAAGCCTTGTCAGTCACCATATCCTCCTTGTTTGATTGGGGGGGGGGGGGGGGGGGAGGGAGTGGTCTGGGGGGCGGTGGCCCTCCCTCCGTCCTTTGCTCACTCCCCCTTCCACAAATCGATCGTGAGATACATATTGCATGTTCAGTGGGTGTTGTTGATGGTATTTATGTATGTTCCAAAACCATGTTTAGCTTGTGTGTGTGTGTGTGTGTGTGTGTGTGTGTGTGTGGTGGTGGGGGGGCAGCACAACGGCCCCCCCTCACAGCACCACAGCCCCCCCTCACAGCACCCCCCCCCCCCCTCCCAGCACCACATCACTGCCATTCCCCACTGCCCTCATCCTAAACCATACACACCCTCATCTCCCTCTGCCATCCACCACACGGCCTTCACTACCATCGTCATCGCTCTGATCATCATCATCATCATCATCATCAAGATCACCACTTTGGGTCGATCCAGTGACTGGACATAGGTAGCTTCGAGGCATAGAGACTGACCCACATGCACGTCCCTTAGACTCTGTCTGAGTGCGGCTGAGGGGCTCACCTCCAGGCCCAGGTAGAGGGGCTCACCTACAGGCCCAGGTAGAGGGGTCTCACCTCCAGGCCCAGGTAGAGGGACAGCCCTCCAGGCCCAGGTAGAGGGGCTCACCTCCAGGCCCAGGTAGAGGGACTCACCTCCAGGCCCAGGTAGAGGGACTCACCTCCAGGCCCAGGTGGAGGGACAGCCCTCCAGGCCCAAGTAGAGAGCTCTCTACCAGGCCCAGGTAGAGGGACAGCCCTCCAGGCCCAGGTAGAGGGACTCACCTCCAGGCCCAGGTAGAGGGACAGCCCTCCAGGCCCAGGTGGAGGGACAGCCCTCCAGGCCCAGGTAGAGGGGCGGTCCTATAGCTCGCCCCATACGCGGCCAGCGGCCAGTTCTCTGTACTCGGCTCCTTAGGTTTTATAAGTGGCCTTTTTCTTTTTGTCTTTCGCCGCCCGGCCCGGCCCGGTACTGCTCACTGTGCTCAGGGCCGGCGAGGGGACTCAAGCTAAGGCAGCGAGCTCTGGAGGGTGTTGCAATAGAGCAATATGCAGTACAATGGACCTCCGCTCATTAACTACAGAACAGGCTAGCTTTCTGTTCTTATTTTCTTTCTTTGAGTTACGGTTATGAGTCTAGTAACACGATGTTTTCTGTTAAGGTATCTGGTTTTGGTTCTTCTCTACTTTTTTCTTTTTGCATGTGTGCTTCCTTAAGTGTGTTGATGTCTGATTATGTCGGCACAATGTTTCTTGTTTGGGAGTTGACGGAGAAGGTAGAAAGAAGCTTCGACAGCTCTTAGTCATCTGTTGTTTTTTTTTTATTTTCGTTTTCTTGGTTTTCAGACATGATGGCTGTTTTGACACTACGTTTGACTATGTTTGACACTACAGTAGCATTTGGAGATGTTTACCTTCTGTAGATCTCATCACTACGTTATCACGCCCTAACCTTACGCATCGCCACATAAGCCCTTGAGTGGTTCCACAAATGTGGTTTGTACCATTCAACACTTCATCAATCATAGAATGTTTTTGAGTTACTTGAATTTGTTATTTATGAAGAATGATAATGCGATTTTTTTTTCTTTTTTTTTTTTCTAACTTGTTTGCAGGGAGTGCAATTTTGTTTGCCTCTACTGCCAGTGTAGTCGTATTTCTGTGGCAGAACCTCCGCTCCTCTGATGGGTAAAACCATCAACCAAAAACAAGGGGAGATGGCTGTATTTACATAAGGGCTTGATGTGATGTCAATGTTAACAGCAATACAGCCGCGCTCTGGTGCCTGTGAATGGTACTGGTCATTCCAGCAGCTGCCGTGGACTTAAATCAACGTTTTCGGTTATTCCAACTCTTCGTCAAGATAGGATTTGGACAACGCGATTGAAAATGAATGCAACGCCCCCATGAACTGCCTTTACTTTGTCTTCTGGGGTAAATATTTTGGGGAAGTTGTATTCATGCAGTAGTCACTCTGAAATCTGGGTAAAGAAGTTTGTGTGCGTTTGTGTTTGACTACGTGTGAGTCAGGGTTAAATTGGATGTCAGTGAGATTATGAATGTTCACCGTATATGATTTTTTTCTTTCTTAACGTAGCAGTTTAAATATTCAAACGCCGAAAACAAAAACGGTAGATTTGTTTGGCGGCATTTCTTATGTCGGTTGTAAGATAAGTGTATTTTCTGTCCCGTCGTTCTATGCAGCACATCATTCGTGTTGCTTCTTAAAAATCAATCGATTGGAATGAGACAGGGTGTTTAACTTTTGTCCATTTTATTATAATATTTTTGCTTGTTTGATTAATTGTGGAGCTTTTAATATCGCAGTAAAATATTTACCAAAATGTAAAGGTAACTCCGGTATCAATTTTGGAAATCATTGCGACATAATAGCCTTTTGATTTTCTCCGTAATTTTTCTGTTCACATTTTGTATGTCAAACCTTTGACCACTATGGGAAACGGTAACATTCACCACTGAAACAAATGGAGTGCCTTTTTCCTCATGTGCTCCCTTTTTATTGAAACTAAAGACAGCAGCATTCCAGAAACTTACTTCAGTTTGTATGGGAACCAAGAATATAGGATTTGAAATGTATATATTAATCAAAAGTCTTGTGTGTCTTGGCTGCTTTTTCTTGTGTCTGTCATCAAATGGATATGTGTATATCTGTGATTATTTATAAATACAACAGTATGTAATGTACAGCATGATTTTTATTTTTTTGTTTTATTTGAAACTGTTTTGCACTTTCCAGGTACTAAATTGTAATAGATTGTTTTAAATGTCCCTGAATCTTCTGTACAGATAAACTGCTTTGTATACACAAGTGGAAAACTGATCATTAAAGTCTTGTCTAAATTGAAATGTACGGATTTTGTTTCGTGAGGTCAGAGAAAGCATTAGACCTACTGCTTTATTGACAAAAAACATCTATGTCCCATGACTGCGTCTTTTGCCTTTTCTATCTCGAATGAGCATGTCACCTACGCTGGTCAGAACACGGGCCATAGTTGTTTATGTTCAGTGCGTGCTACCGTGACAACAATTTTTACAGCCGATGCCCGTTCTCTTGTTTTTGTTTTGAGCCTCGTTTTTTATGCCTTGAACATTATGATGGGCTAGCATTTTTTTTTTATTGCACATGGAATTGATGGTGGTTACAACACATGCTGTAGAGATAAGGAGATAGGGACTCCTTGACTCATCTGGGGCGATGGAGGAAAGTGATCAGGAAGAAGATGGTGACCAAGGAATGTCTGGACTTGCTAACGTAAGGCATTTAGACTTCATTCTTCAATTTTCATACATCATTACAGAGATAGACCCATAGTAACTTTAAGTCGGCAAATATCCACAGATACTTAGGAGAGGCCCTAGATTAGAATTTGATGATAACGAATCGTTTGAAGAAAAGGATCAGAGCGCGATCATTAAACCTCCACCCAGGGCCTTGATCGCCCGAAGTGCACCGGTAAAAATAAAAAAAAAAAGCTTAACTTTAATAAAGTTCATGCTGGAATGGTTACATTTTGGTTTGATTCTTGTTCATAACAATAAGTGAAATTGTTTATTTTTCTTCGCAGGTAGGGTGTATTACAGTTCACGTCAAACACTGTAAAGATTTCCTGAAGAGCTGTATCCTAAAAAGAAAAAATAGTCCCACACAAAACGTATTCCATATAATAAATTAACTACTGAAATTTAGATGGCTGATGAGACTTCACAAGAGTACAGGTTAAGAAAGTAAAAACCGCAGAAAAGGGCCAAGCCAAATGGATCCAAAATTCCAATACTGTGTGTGTATATACACACACACACACACACACACTGAATACATAATTCTTGATTATGATTCCCAAGATGTAGACATTCTAAACTTGAGCATTCAGCTTCCATAAGGAAAGGAACCCAGGGCTTCTTGAGGTTGAGTGTAGGAGATTTGGTGAAGTGCACTTCTCTGCAGCCTTACAAAGACCCCAAGACTGGTAGCGTGAAGTTCCCGCTCTCCTTTAACGAGTGGAAATATTTCTCAGTGGAGGTAAGATGACCCAGCTAGGGACAACAGAGTGACCTTTAATTAAAAAAATAACCTCATAAAAAAGTTAATAAAATTATGATAAAGTAAAATATCATGACCATAATTCGAGAGAAATTTGCTTTTAGGACAAAACATTCCTTTACACCAACTTTCATTAGCAAGTTGCCGAAAATGTAAGGCTCTTGTAATTACATACGTGGAAAGTCTATTTAAATCTGCAATGTGCACAGTTCTTAAAATATCTCTCAATGGCATAAAAAAAAATCTGTCGGTAAACACAACATTTAATCCAGTGCGTAAATGATCAGTCCGTTTGTTTTGCTTCGCTCAGATTCCAAAGGAATATGACAGCACGATTGGCATCTGTGAGAAAGAACGCATGACGCTCGAGCTCATCTTCTTTGAGCAAAACACCGGCGTGCCAAAACTCATCGGCAAAAGCACAATCAAGTTGTTAGACATCATGAATGTGAGTTGTGGGGGCAAGGAGAGTTTTAATTTTCTTACGGACTAAAATTATACCGTGCAAATGTATGCATTTTATTATTTTGCTCCTGCCATCTCCCTCCATGTTATACTAAATATTTACACATTTCCATTCTTGCCTTCTCGGCTCAGTAAACTTGGATGGAAAAAGAAAGACGTCAGACGTTCATGTTTGTGTCCTCAACAGAAATCCAATGTGAAGACCTTGCTGGAATTAAGGCTGAAGCGTCAGGTATGGATCAGAGCAGATCAGTGTGTGTGCCCTCTGACTCTGACCTAGCAACTGGAGTGTCTCTGTTCATCCAGATGGCAGATGCTTATGGTTTCTCTGTGTGTGTGTGTGTGTGTGTGTGTGTGTGTGTGTGTGAGTGAGTGAGTGAGTGAGAGAGAGAGAGAGATGTAGCCAAACTAATTTTAATAACCGCTAAACAAACGCTTCTCATTGATTTCAGATCATCTGTAAAGTTGAGTTGGAGATGGTCATGGCCTATGGATCTCTGGGCTTTGGATACTCTCATCAGGTGACTCAGGGAACAAACCCCAGCAGGGCTCTAAACTGGTCTATCTTAACTTGCCTGTGCATATTACAGTAAACTGGTCTAAATCTTAACTTGCCTGTGCATATTACAGTAAACTGGTCTAAATCTTAACTTGCCTGTGCATATTACAGTAAACTGGTCTAAATCTTAACTTGCCTGTGCATATTACAGTAAACTGGTCTATCTTAACTTGCCTGACCAGTTTATTACAGTAAACTGGTCTAAATCTTAACTTGCCTGTGCAGTAAACTGGTCTATATCTTAACTTGCCTGTGCATATTACATATACAGTAAACTGGTCTAAATCTTAACTTGTCTGTGTATATTACATATACAGTAAACTGGTCTAAATCTTAACTTGTCTGTGTATATTACATATACAGTAAACTGGTCTAAATCTTAACTTGTCTGTGTATATTACATATACAGTAAACTGGTCTAAATCTTAACTTGCCTGTGCATATTACATATACAGTGTAAATAGTTTGACTTGAGCAAGCTCTATAGCATATTACAATAAATGAATATTAACAAATCCAGTCACACAATGCAACATAGAAGGGTTGCCAGCAGTACAGCTGCTTCAACCGTGGGGAGCACGGCCTTCCATTGAGAAGACGAGGATGATTATTAAAATGATCAAATAAAGAATCGAGTTGTAACCTCTCCCTCCACTTTGTATGCACCTCCGTATAGCTGAAACACCCCAAGAAGGACGTTGCCAGTTTTGTGGAGCGATCCCTCTTCCTACGCTGTCCTCCTCCGGATGATCGCAAGGACCCTGACTAGTGAGACACTGGAATGACACTCGCGTGTTCGATTCTTTCGGTTTTTAAACTTTCGAGTCCAATTTGAGCTTTCAATGAGACAATTTGCCAAATAGGGAGATCGTCTGTAATGCGGGACACTGCCTAAAATGGGACACCCAAGTTCCAGTGGGAATATGAAGCCCATCTCTGATTGGACATTTGAGAAGTCAGTTGATTTTGATAGCATGACATCACAGCTTGCGTTAACCCACTGTTTTGTTGACTTCCATTGGTTTGAGGAAGAGCTACACCCATTGGAGCTTCTGTGTCCCACATTAGGCAGTGTCCCATAGTGTCCCAAATGACAGACCATCACTCTACTACTGGTTAAGATTGTTAGGTGTCCTTGACAGCAAGAGTGGGGATGGCCGTGCGGCTTCTCTGAGGTCATCCATTTTGGATGAAACGATTTGGAAAATTCCACACACCTTTTCAGAGTTTTAGTATGTATTTTATTATACTCCCAACCCAGTCCAAGTCTTCCTCTTGGAGGTAGATGTCCATCTTAGGAGAAGTGGTCCAACATTCTTTCAATTAGTCTCGCATTCAACTGCTGATACATTTACAATAGTATTTTAGTGCATTGTGAACATTACATTATTATTCATCCTTCTTGGGGCAATGTAAAGCCAGCTAATCATAGAAATGAAATACCTTCCATACAAGCATGCTCTGTTTGATGTATTCCTCTGACGATGAAACTTCCTTTAACATTGTGTGGCATGTCAACACAAACATGGTCGTTTGTTCTATACAATGCACATTACAATTCTATACCAAGCCAACACTGGTATCTAAGCGTCTTTGAGTACCTTGAAAAGCGCTATATAGTATATGAAATCTATTATTATTATTATTATAATTTTGTCGAGGTACATTAAATCTATTATTATTTTTATTATTATTTGTTTGTCAAGTGTGTGTTGCTAACCCCTCCCCTGGGCGATGCCTCACAGCAACGTGATCACTCCACTGCCGATGACCTACACAGACTACATCGGAGCCCTGAGCTACAAGGAGAAGAAAGACAGCGTCTCCATGCAGTACGCGGCGGATTACTTCCGGATCTCCCCCGTGGTTCTGGAACGCCTGGAAAAGAGAGGGAGGTCAGAAAGCATAGAAATAGAGAGAACAGAACCGACACAACAGCGCAAGACCCAATGTTAGGTGCATGCATTCCAATATGAGTGTGTGTACCAAATATTTAGGTTGAAGAAGCAATAGTTCTGTTTGAGTGACGTCGATATATTTGGCCCATGTGAACACACACACACACATATACATATATAAATATATATATTTGGCCCATATGAACACTCATACACACACACACACACACACACACATATATATATATATAAATATATATATATATTTGACACATATGAACACACACACACACATATACATATATAAATATATATATATTTGGCACATATGAACACACACACACACACACACACACACACACACACACACACACATATACGTATATAAATATATATATATATTTGACACATATAAACACACACACACACACACACATATATATTTGCAGGCTGATGCAACTACACGAGTCCATGGAAAACCTGGAGTCTGGCCAGGCCGTGTCCGTACTGGAGAGATTGGTGAGGACCAAGGGCCCCGCCGCTGTCCGGCCTTTGAGGACCAATAAGAGACTCAAGGTCGGTCATGTGTCTGCTGATTGGTCAGGAGGTGTGTGTTGGTATGTCTTTACGCAGGGTTTTATTACAGTTGTGGTTTTTCGAAAACGTAGGTTCTTCAACGTCTTTTTCTTACAGTAGTCGTTTTTTTTTTTATTATCTTTTTGAAAACCTACGGGCTTATGTTACTTACATTGCAGTGTTTGCATGTAGGTTCATTCCAAATGGTAGTACTATGTGGTGTGTGTTGGTGTGTCTTTAAATGTGTTTTTCTTACAGTTGTAAGTTGTTTTTCCCGCAAACCTAGGGGTTTATATTACTTACATTGTGGTGTTTGCGTGCAGGTTCTATCCAAGTGGAAGAAAAAGGTGACCATGATCCAGCACGTTCAGAGGCTGGACTTTAAGGGCTCGGATCCAGTCAAACTGAAAGGCAAAGAAGGTTGGCAGAATCGTTTGTCTCGTTCTTGTACTTCTTATCGCAATCCAGTTGACTCCAGAAAATCGAGTGAACAGCTCGCCCGTTTCGATCTACATTGAACGATAAAGTCTTTCTGTGTTTATGCGGTTTGTTGACTCATGTATTTGCTCTGTTCCATTTCAGCAGCGGTCGTACTGAAAGCCGCTTCTGGAAAGTCTCAGGTACAGATTCTTTGCTTTAACAAACGGTGTCGCCGTCACTTACGGAGCTCAGTACGTGACTTTCATTTCGAATTTGAGTGTTTTTGTGTTTTTCCAAAAGGAATGCGATTTTTTTTTTGGACGACAAATTGTCTCATGCGAGTTACAAATCATCAACTTACGCATACAAAAAACCCCATGTCAACCAGTATTTTCGTCATCAATCTCTCTGCCAAAACATACACTGCTTGTGGATGTGGATAATATATTCCCGCTGTCATGCAAAAACATTCCCACCTCACTCCACCCCTCTAGGAATCCCTCTCGGAGAAACCAACGGCCAGCAGGACTCAGGGCCGGGAGCCCCCCGTCTCCGTCGGGAACCAGGAGCCAACCGTGTCCCCTTTCTCCGCCATTGCCTCCCAGCAGGGCCCCTTTTCCTCTCCGTCCTTCCCCGCCTTCCCCCAAACCGCCACGGAACCCCCGGCTTCCGTTACGCCCACCTGGGGCTTGAGCTCCGGTTCCCTGGCCCGGGCCGACTCCCCGCTCCAGACGGACGCCAAGCGCGTCACCTTCGTCGTGGGGGCCCCGCCGCCTGGGGGCCCCGCCGCCTCTCCTCCGGACTCCGTCCCGGGCCCGCTCTCGTCGTCTCCCTCCCGTCATCCCAGTGCTTCGAGGGAGGAGGAGGAGGAGGAGGAGGAGGAGGAGGAGGGATTGCCGAAGGAGGAGAGCAGTCTTCTCTCCTTCCTCCTCGGGGGGCTGTCCAAGATGTCGCTGTCCGCCGAGCGCCGGGACGGCGGCAGACCGGCACACAGGGAACGGGACGAGGAGCGGGAGGAGGAGCAGGAGGAGCAGGAGGAGGAGGAGGAGGAGGAAGGGGAGGAGGAGGTCCACCCGGAGGACAAGCCCTATGGAGCAGAGCCCAGAGGGCAGACGGAGAGACCCCCCTGGGTGACCGGCTCTGAACCGACGCAGGGGCGCGGCCGGCCTGCGGGCAGCACGTTGGGGGGGCAGCCCCCCATGAGCCCCGGGTGGAGGAGCGAGGACCGGGCTCCCAGGACAGTCCCGCCGCCGCGACCCCAGGTGAAAGCCTCCCCTCTGCTCGGAGCCTGGACAGCCAGCAGAACCACGGAGCCTGTAGCCAGAGCCTCCGGGCCAGACAGTCGGTCTCCGGGCCACGACCCCAGCGTCCGACCCCTGCTCTCCCCTCCGCCCACGCTGTCCCCGGCCTGGTCACGGTCCCCTCCCCCCGTGCGTCCGCTGGGGTCCCCCGACCTGGAAAGCTGGGGCATGGGCGCCCTCTACAGGAGGTGGGAGCAACAGTCGCCTTCGTCTGAGACTGAGCGCAAGGCTGCTAGAAGGCCAGCGACCAGTCATGAAATGTCCAGCCCTTACTGGTTTAACAAAAATGAGCCCGAGTCTGAACGGTGGTCTCCGTCTGAGTTGGATGTGTCCGCACTCCGCAGTGGCTTGGTCAACTCCCCCCTCGACCCCCTCTCCCACATGCCCACCTCAGCCACGAGGCCCTCCGCGTCCTCCGCTGGGCGGGTAACCAGAGCCAGGGAGAGACTGAGGTCAACGGACACTTCTCCTTACCCAGCCCAAAGGCGAAATAGAGATCGACGTCATTGACAAATATTTTATGTCGTGCTGAAATTTTGCAACAACATGGTATCTCTTGGGATAAGTAAATACAACTTTGTGAAAAAAATCTGTCATTTGGTGTGGTTGTCATTTTTTTCTTCCGTATAGTAAAAAGTTCAGTTTAGTAATAAAACATTGCATACAATTTAAAAAAGTTGTTCAACTCTTTTTTTGATGCCAGGGCTCCACATGCGGAACCTTTTTGTATGGCATTTGTTTCTCACCGGTGCGTTGGAATTAAATCCTGATTGTAAACACCACATCAGCATGCCAAAACAGGTAAGGTTAATTTACTTTTTCAACGAAACTGTTAACTATTGAGCAAAAGCAGATGGTTATTTTGAACAAGAGCGCAAAACGTGAGGGACTTAGCTTTGAGCAAGTGGGCGCTGGCTGTCTCAACTGTAACATTTATTTCTCCGCACCAACTTCTTGAGGTGGCTAAATTGCCATGTAGCCTATTTCAGCATGGCATATTTAACGTTTGCGAGCTAACAAACTCCAAATCAACGTGATTCAGCTTCTAAAACATGCCATGCCGCGAGTTACCACATTTCCCCTGAAAACAACCCTCTTACACCTCAAGGTTCCCATGAAACATGCCCCTTAGCTGTAATCGCCTGAGTCTGTGTGGTCAGCTGCATTCAGATATACTGTAGGTTGTGATTATGTGGCCGGGACGGCGTCTGTATCACTGTTTTAACAGATACGTGTCCAGTCCTATGAGCATTCCTAGGAGGTGAGTTTGTCAGTTAAGAAGCTAAAATAAGACATAGTTTGCAGCGTGGGCTAACAGCTTTTTTTTGTTGTTGTTGGTAGTTTGGCACCCCTCACCTAACGACAAATAAATGACCGATAGTAAAACCCTCTTGAAATGTTTTTAAAACTTGAACACTAATTCCTATTGGAGATGTACATGATTCCACGTTGTCATAACTTTATTATGTACTATCTGAGATTGCGTTTACTAACTTGGTTATAACCTTACCATAATACCTCGTGGACGCAGGAGAACCCTGCGAAGGAGAGTGATGGCGAGGACGCCTTGCGGCTGCGGCCCTGGGTCCCTGTGTCCATCAGCGGGTCGCAGCTTCTGGCTAAAACCTGGTTCGGGGACACAGCCTACCATGTCCTCCTCACAGACTTGCACTGCGTTTGGGAGGAGACCATGGACAGCACAGCCATTGAGCAGAGAGCACAGGTACTTGATGCTTTAATTAACGGACTTCCCATATCAATATTTTTAGTTTAAATGGTACATTTGTATCAAGAAAACACAGTAAGAGAAGAGAACTAAGAGAACCTGGATCTTGATGGGATCCTATTTTACCATGCAGTGCTGAGGTGCTGAAAGCACTTAGATTTGAAGTTAGCGAGCACTTGAAGATGGAAATGCCTCGATGAAAATTCTCTTATATCATATTCTTGATTTCCAGGGACAAGTATTTTCTTGAGAGGTGCTGGTCATTCATCTTGCTTGCACAGTGCCAAGCGTGATAGCAGTGTTCTGAATATTTCTTACTTACATTTTTTTATTTTTTATTACCAAACCCTTTTAATATATTTGCTAACCCAGTATCTGCCCATATACAGCCCAGATATGCATACCTTATGTACACTATTTCAGGCAAGTGAACTCATATAATTACTTTGGAGACTTGGAGCTTGGTCCAGATGCCCTCAAATACTCCACCCTGCTTTGCCCCCTGTAGGAGCTGAACAAACGCCTCCGGGCGCCGGTGCGCGCTTTCTTCGCTCACCTCTGCGAGGTGGTGGGGCCCTCCCTGACGGGCGGGGCGAGGGGGGAACGGGAGGGCCAGGCCACCGAGCCGGAGATCACCCTCGCACACCCGGAGGGCGGCCTCACCCTGAGGCTGAAGAGCGAGCTGGCTGGCCTGCCGTTCTACTGGGAGTTCCGCTGTAGCCCCACCCCCGTGGCGTCGGTAGGGCACGCAAATCAAACGCCCCCATTCAGTGCTGGAACTTCTCGTATTATTTTACGAAGCGGTCGGTATTGGGACACCCTATACTGTCACACTTGGATGGAAAGCTTTCCACGCTGCAGCCTTCAATTTTCACGTTTCCTTATTACAATTGCGACATCACTGCAGGTTACCGTTGACTTGATTTCGTGGTCTGTGTTTGGATGACCGGTTGGGCGTAGGTGTGCAGTCAGCTGGTCCGCCCCCTGCTGGTGATGAGCCGACTGCTCAAGTGGCAGGTAGGAGAACTGGGGAATCGGCTGGCCAAGAAGGACCTGCAGATCCAGGACTACAAGGAGAATGGAGCCACACTGAGCAGAGGTACATTATAATTATTATAATAATAATAATAATAATAATAATAATAATAAAGTGCATTCACCTGCCTACTAGATTTACACATACAC
The DNA here is from genome assembly GCA_017639675.1 of Aplochiton taeniatus. Classification (NCBI taxonomy): domain Eukaryota; kingdom Metazoa; phylum Chordata; class Actinopteri; order Galaxiiformes; family Galaxiidae; genus Aplochiton; species Aplochiton taeniatus. The sequence goes on from CM030191.1 coordinate 2,073,009, forward strand.
TTACAAACACATGAACCCACACACACTGATACATACAAACGGAAGGTTTTGGATTCACAGAGAGGCATTTAACTGACCCTAACTTCCCACCAGATAGCGTGTTTGTATAATGTGTTGTGTGCGTGGTTTTTCCTCCTGAGTGATACACACCAACACAAGCTTTTGATTCATAGAGAACCATTTAACTTACTCATTGGAATGTATTGTATCTAAAATGTGTTTTGTGGTTATTCTTGCAGAGTAAACACAATCAAAAGGTTTTTGGATTCCTAGAGAACCATTTAACTTACACATTGAAAAGTATTGTATCTAAAATGTGTTTTGT
>CM030191.1:2078333-2098333 GCA_017639675.1 Aplochiton taeniatus
GGGGGGGGGGGGGGGGGGGGGGGGGGGGGGGGGGGGGGGGGGGGGGGGGGGGGGGGGGGGGGGGGGGGGGGGGGGGGGAGGGGGGGGGGGGGGGGGGGAGACAGACACACAGATCCCGGTCATCCTTCCCGCCCTTCCCCTCCTCCTCTCTCATCATCCCATCCCTCCCTTCTTCGCCTCTGTAGTTGCACAGCGTTTCCACAGGGTTGTCCCCAGGCCCTGTAATTAGAGCCGTCGTGGCCTGGCGCTCCCCTCCTGGGCACCGGGCAGCAGCTCAGCTGGGTCTGCTCTGCTCTGCTCCGGTCTACTCTGGTCTGGTCTGCTCTGCTCCGCTCCGCTCCGGTCTACTCTGGTCTGGTCTACTCTGGTCTGGTCTGCTCTGGTCTACTCTGGTCTGGTCTGCTCTGGTCTACTCTGGTCTGGTCTACTCTGGTCTGGTCTGCTCTAGTCTACTCTGGTCTGGTCTGCTCTGGTCTACTCTGGTCTGGTCTACTCTGGTCTGGTCTGCTCTGGTCTACTCTGGTCTGGTCTACTCTGGTCTGGTCTGCTCTGGTCTACTCTGGTCTGGTCTGCTCTGGTCTACTCTGGTCTGGTCCGGTCCGTCAGGCCTAACGACCAAACTGTGGCATCCCGCAAAAAGATCATGTGAAGGCAGCCCAATGCCGCACACACACACACACACACACACACACACACACACACACACAAACACACATACACACACACACACCCCAGCTCGGGTGAGGATCTCCCGAACAGGCTGACGGCACTTTGCGCACGATCCTCTTCAGCTCTCTCTCTCTCGCTCTCTCTCTCTCTCTCTCTCTCTCTCTCTGATCTCTCTCTCTCTGATCTCTCTCTCTCTCCTTCGATCTCTCTCTCCCTCTCTTCTGTTCCCTCTGCACTGTACTTGTGTCCACGGCCCTGTCTGTTCGCTGTCCCCAGACCAGGCCGTCACGTTCTCCTGGAGTGACAGCCTGTCACAAAGGATCTGGCTGGAAGGAGGTCAGGGCTGGGGGTCACGTCTATGTCTATTAGGGTCAGTCCCAGATTGATCTAGGGCTAGGAAGAAATGGCTGTGGACTCCCTGCTTATGTCAAGATACGCTTCAAGAAGAGGCAGACCATCCCTTCCGAATGGATCCAACTTATTAATTTTTTTTAATACATAGGTAGATCTTCTTGGGACGAATTTGCTTTTTATTGAGATAGGACAGTGGGTTGACCGGAAATATGTGTGGGGGGGGGGGAGGGGGAGGAGAAGGGAGGAGATGCAGCATAGGGCCCGGGCCGGAATCGAACCCGGGCCGCTGCGTCGAGGGCTAGCCTTAGCGGTAGTAAGTGCTGATAACCACCGGGGGTGCCCCTGGGTCCAGCTTCCTGACGTGACGGTTTGCTCTCCAGTCAGCTGGTCGGCTCGTCGACGGGTCCGGCGAGCCCTTCCATCGGCCGACCGGTCGTCAATACAGGCGGCCGAGAAACGATTCAACTTTCTCACACCAGCACTCTGCCTGGCCGTTGTTTTGACCCGTGCTGTACAGCATGACTGTGGGAAATGTGGAAACATATCCCATGAGGTATTCGGAAAAAACCCCGGAATATTCAACAATTTCGGTAAATAAGGTCGAAGTTTGCACCTAGAGAGAAGGGCTTGGTTTCAGCTCTCCTGGTGAGCGTACCCTTCCCCAAGCCCCCCCCCCCCCCCCCCGAGGACTTTAGTCTTCCATGCTGTGCGGTGTCTCAGAGGCCAAAGGAAAAGTTTCAGAAAAAGATTAAGCGTCCGAGAGAAGAAAAAAAAAAAAAAGAAAAAAAAAAAATACAACCGGTTTATCGACTTTGGCACAGTCCTTATGTTTTATTAGCCTGTCACTGTTCCGATCCCCACCTCTTCATATTGTTTGTGAGCTCTGTGCTTGGTAGCCGTGGCAACCCCAGCTACGGTATAGATCTGGACTGGGTTGAAATCAGCAAAGGATCTCAAAACAGTGTTCAATGGATTCAAATATTACTTTCTTCATTTCTTTGGTCATTGTTATAATTTTTTTTAATACATTTTAAAGAGCTTTCAAATAGGGCGGGCACCTGGCCAAAAAACGGATGCGTTCGGCGAATGAAGGCAATTGATTTTTATTGGCGGGTCGGATTTTGGCCCTGACGTTTCCAGGACTTGACAAGCCAAGTGTAGATGGGTGTCAGCGATTTAGCCCTGAGATAAGGACTAACTAAAGGCTCGCCTTGAAGAGGAAAAACAGAACCGTGCAAACAACCAAAATGGCCGACCGTTGCACTTCAATGCCCTTTCTTCAGAGGACACTGGTGTCTCTGTACCCAAAAGAGAAGTCCTCCAGAGCACGCATTTATATTTACGATATTTAAACAAACAAATAACGAAAATAAATCAATGCGAAACCTCGAACCCTGCTGACCAAATATGTTTAGGAGCCCCTCTCTCTCTGACAGCCACCCCAGACCACCGATTTCTCCCGGTCAATATTTGAGGAGCTAATTTGGAGAGTTTGTCCTCGGCGTTATAAAAAAAATAGAGAGAGAGAGAGAGGCTGGAGTGAATAGTATGTGTTTTTGTATGTGTCGGGCGTGCATGCGCATAATGTCATTTGAGTTCGCCCTTATCTGTCAAGCCTTGTGGTTTCTGAGCTGTGTGTGTGTGTGTGTGTCGGGTGTGTGTGTGTCGGGTGTGTGTGTGTGTCGGGTGTGTGTGTGTGTGTGTGTGTGTGTGTGTGTGTGTGTGTGTTGGGTGTGTGGGTCGGGTGTGTGTGTGTGTGTTGCGTTTCCTGCCGGCCCTCGTCTTGTTCCTGTTTTCCTGGCAGCTTGTGGCCAGGCGGTGCCAAATAATGATGCTTTGATGAACCTCTTATCAGGAGGCCGTCCCACCTTCACCGTGCCTGGGGGGTGGCAGCATTCAAAACGGGGAGGATAGTCAAACCAGACAAAATGGCCGCAGAGAAACCAAGCTGGAAAACTTGACCTTAATCAAGCACCATAATGCACCTCCTTTTTTTTATTTAGATTTTTTTTGCTCCTCCTTATTGATTCGCTCCCCCCCCCCACACACACACACACCCTCACACACACACTCCTTACTCTGGCTTTTCGTTCCGGATCTCGCAGGTTCTTCCCCAGTTATGCTCCGATCCGCCGGACAGCTTGGGGTTCAGCTCGGAGCTCCAGGATCTTTACACGGCGGTTGTCTCCCACGGCAACCGAAGCGCGCGCAAACGGACGCTGTCGGAGAGACGCGACCCCGAAGAAGAAGAAGAAGAAGAAGAAGAAGAAGAAGAAGAGGCGTCCGTTGGAACCCCGGCCAACTCCACACACCGTCCAGGTGAGTCTCCCTCCTTTTCCGTTTGAAGCCACTCTTTTAGCATCATGCGTTCACAACTCAAGAAAGTCCCGGAAGGTCGTCGTCGTCGTCCCCCCCCCCCCCCCTCCCCCGATGGGACAGGGTTTGAGACTGCACTGGAAAACATCTTCAAGTCTTCGCTGACTAAGTCTCAACAACTCCGTTCCCAAAGCCTTCACACAGCACACGATCTCCCCCTCAAAAGAAAGATGGCCGCTCGTTGCACACTGACATTGGGAGCGTTTGGTCTGTGTCGCAGGTGAGGACGGCGGCTCCAGGCCGAGGAAGACCCCCCAGTCTGGGGATGTGATGTCCCCTCACAAACCCAGCAAACTGCAGGTATTATGACGCACGGACTACACCAGTGGTTCTCCACCCAGTCCTCAAGCACCCCCCCGGCCGTTCCAGGTATTGGATCGTCCCAAGGGCTAGCACACCTGGTGTAGTTAAGACACGTACAGCAGGGCTTGGACTGATTACACCAGGTGTGCTAGCACTAGGGAAAGATCAACTATCTGGAATGGCTGGGGGGGGCTTGAGGACTGGGTGGAGAACCACTGGACTACACTACCCACGTTGCCCTGTTGAACTAAGTGGGCACGGCCAGCGGCCCCCATTGGCTGACTGGAACTCTGGAGTGATGGCTCCCTACAGTCAGTCTAAGTAGGTCCACTTAAAATGGTGGCTCTCAGATGACTGTGCTTTAACTTTACAGTCCAGACTGCATAGGGCAAGGTCCGGTTGAAGTGCTTTGAGGCCAATGTCTTTAACAGTCACCTGTAGTCACCTTTGTTACCTGGTGAGCCCGCCAACAGTTGGTAGCCATTAACATTCGGGCGTTATCAGATTTTTCTCGGACCATATTATTATTATTATTATTATTATGTGGAACGGCTAACAAACTAGCTCTGAAATGCACGCAATTATCAATGTCACTCTTGGTATGGAGTCAAACTAATAAACTATATATGAAACTGCAGGTGTGCTATAGGTTTGTCCTTTAATTGACTGACATCCAGTTATACATATCACACACTCGGGTTTATAAGTTGAATGCATTTGTAGTGAAATGTATCCAGTAACACATTACACACAGTCAACGTTTGAAATCTTCCGTGCTCAAAGATACGTCAGTGAATCGGTAGAATTCGAACGAGCAAGCGCTCCTCTTCCACTGTCTTCCTGCAGAGTGCCTCCGACATTGCTGCCACCTCGGACCACCCTGCGCCGTCCAAACCAAAGAAGAAGAAAGCCGTGGGGCTGTTTCGATGACCCGAGCGCTGATTGTTCGCACACACTGACCTGAACGGACTCCTCTCCTATTATTGATTCCAGCCCCATGTCATTTCCTTGTGGCACATACCCCTGCTTTTTTTGTTCAGCTTTTTTTCTTTTTGACGTTTTTTGAACAAATGTATTTGAGTATGTCAATAAATAATTCATAAAAAAAATAGATTTTCGTGGTTCCATATTAATTTCAAAGACATTGTGTGCCGCGCCCCCCCCCCCCCCCCCCCCCCCCCCCCCTCCCCTCCCCTCCCTAAAAAATCTATGTGGCTAATAAAATGATTGATGCGTTGATTTATGATTCATTTACGTGGTAAATACTTCGGTTACCGCCATTGATGACGCTTGCCAAGTTAAGAGGGGAACACAGGTCGATCAGGCTCCAGACAGTATCAGGGGTTCTTCAGGGGAGAGTGAGATATTGACTCAAGGTGTTGCAGCATCCATGGAATGCTATTGAAGTTTTTGGTCGAAACTTCTAAGTCACTGCTTGCCCGAGTGGCTTAGTAACACGGCCTTGTGCATGGGGTTTGCCACTTTAAAAACTCATCTAGATTCGCTCTCCAGATTTATATTATTAATATAAACAATAGTGTTATTTGCTATTATTCCACTAATATACGAAAATGGTCATATTAATAGATGTCATTGCCGCCTCAATTTGACCTTAATGGGCTTTAGCGTCAGATTCTACTAAGAGGGATAGAGAGCCGTCCGGTGTTGAATGTTCAATATTCCGTCAGTGCAACCCGACCTGGCCGACACAATTCACCGCGCTTCTTACCGAACCATTCAATTTCTCGTGGATGATCCTCCGTGCAATGCATACGACTGGGGCCCCGGAGCAAGCGTGTCTCTGTTGCAGGTCGAAATTGTCTTTGTCACTCTGCTTGTCTCTCTCTATAGCCGATTGTATACGTTGTGGTTGTGTGTATTTACTTGCGCCCCGCGAGAGATTCTTTGACATGTCTCCGTCACATTTCATTTCAAGATAGTCACATGGGTCCAAAGGACTCTGTCTGTGCACCGGAGTCTAGACGCCTGCTTGCTACACACACACAGCCACAGAGAGAGAATATGTTTGTCTAGCCGTTTGGCAGGGGCACATTAGCGTCAAGGGGGGAGCACGGCGAAGAGGAGAACGTGTGGCAATAAAGAGAAGTCAGAGTCGAAGCTGGCCAGTCCCGATGGGAGGAGAGGTGGCAGGCAGTGACATAGGGAAGGACTGGCAGGGCGCGGTCTCCTCCGCGGCATCTCATCTGTCGGATCTCTTCCATTTCCAGTCCTGCTATGAGGCTTGCACCACAGGGACGCATTGAGACTAAAACCCAAGTGCGTAGCAGAAACCGCTGCGGGGACACCCTTTGACCGCCGCACACCCCATAGCCTACCCTGCGCACTGTGCCTGTCTTGTCTGGAGCAGTTTCTCACAGCCATTCAGCGTGACTGCTTTGAAGCCGTGAGCCAAAGCAAACTGACTTATCCTATTTATGCCCCAGTCTCTTCCTGGATTTGGTGTTAAGTAGCGGAATACATTGAAAGGAGCTGAACCCACGTGTACCGTTTATCTTTCCAGAAAACGTTGGTGCGCGCCGAAGTCTACAGAGGCGCGGTGGCATTTTTACGCGCCGGGAATGGCGAGTTTTGGGGACTCGGAAATTGGTCCTGTTCTCTTCCTACCGCTTTAAAATCTGGAGAGGAAAGATATCTAGCATCCAAACGGAGGCGACGTGTAATCATACTGTTCAAATTTTGCCACCCGTCGGGGTGCACACCGGCACCAGTTTAATGCGTCTGTGTATATTGGTGACGTGCCTTGCCGGGTGCGCAGTGATTCTCTCGCCGCTCGGGGAAAGCTGCGGACCGGGAAGGGGGTATGGCAAAAGACGTTCTCCAAGGAAGTTGGCTCCTCTAGCCTACAAGCAGTTTAGTCCTAACGTCGCCGAAAAAACATTGGGAGCTAGTGGACGATATGAGGGGAAAATAACCCGTAACTCTGATCGCTTTAAGGAGCTCACTCCCAACTACAACCCGGACATCATTTTCAAGGATGAGGAGAACACGGGAGCAGACCGGATGATGACGCAGGTAATCGGCCGCTATAAAAACACTCAACCCCTCTTTGATAACAACACCATGTATTTAAGCGTATTTTTTGTCATAGTTCAAGTCGAACGTGTTACATGGACCTAACCCATCTTTTATGCTCTTGGGACGTAAGTAAAGTCTTCAGGTCGCTGTGCCAGGCTACCTCTATTTGCACTTTGCTCAGCCTTTAAACTCGTGGACCTCCGTTATCGATTCCGTGTTATTGACTTTGGGTTCCAGCGCATTGGAGAGCACTGATTACATAGTGCTCATTTACACAACCCTCTGTCAAGTCACGGAATTCGAAGATTTAATTTTGAATTGAGTGTCACAAAGATAGCAACTAAGCAAGGAGCCGTACCGGTATCCAATGCAAAGGATGCATCTTCTGTTTAAAAAAAAATCCCAGTAGAAGCAGAATCGTTTAGCTCAGTATTGGTGCGTAAAGAGGACTGTTGCAAACTCTAGGCAACCTCGTCTAAAAAAAACGAGCCCATGGAAAAGTGGTCGCTTTTAATTAAAACACTATGTCCTCTGTTTTACATAATTTTAGATGGAAAACACCCGATAGTTCTATTTAGATAGAGACCTGGTTGCTGAAGCACAAATGTTTATCGTTGTCGTTTTAGTCCGACTGGCCAGACTTAACGGTCGCCTTTTGGACTGTCAGAAAGTTTACGACATGGTCATTGATGTGGTGCAGAGTGGAATTTATTTGACTTAAATTCCCCAGGAATAAAGTATTTATATCTGCCTCTTGTGACCGCGGCCTTCCTCTGAAAGCACCAGCGTTTATGCCCCGATGACCCACGTGGGAATGAAAGTGCCCACTCCGTCTTAAGCTGTCACCTCGCGTCCTGCGCTCACAGCACCGCTGCGAGTCTACTTGACCTGTGTACAATTTATGGGCTTCAAGCGCGACCGCTGCCGCCGGCCACAGGAGACAGCCCCCTATTTGTTTTTTACTATTTTGTGTTACTTTTTTGTTTGTTTTTGCAGCACACATGTGTAAAAATAGTCCACTTCTCTAGCGTTTAAGCCTTAATTATACACATTTTTTCGCCCTTTTTTTGATTCAGTGGGGGTGACTTTCCTTATGCGAATGGCACCAGGGCGCTTATACAGAAGTGACTGTTTGGGGGGAAACTCATAGACGCGTGTTGTCGAGTCGCGCGCCCAATGTTTGTGTAGCTCGCGGTTAGTGCTAAACCGCTTCTACAGAACCCCCTCGATCTGTACCTTGAAAGTTAAACCAACAGAATTCATCGTCTGATTTATGGGCTCCAGTCCGTTTCTGTGACCACAGAGAAAAAAAAAATATGTTAAAATCCATGCTCGTTAACATAGGCATCTATAGCTATTCTTATCACAAGCCTGCGTGCCAACACGGAAACAATCTTAATATATTCTAATGTTGTATATTCTATATTCGAATATATACTTTTACCGTAATCTTTCGATCTGCATGCTTATGAACTCTGCTATGCCAAAAGGTCATGCTAATATTTCACTCATTGTCACTCCTGGAGAATGTCATCACACCCAGGCTGCAGACAGTAAAGACCCAAGCTTGTGCTGTTTATGAATGACTACATGTGGGCCTATGCTTATGTGTTAGTGTGTGCCGAGTAGAGGGGGGGTTATTCTCGGGGTCCTCAATAGGCCCTCTCTCCCACTGTTTGCTCACCCTCACCAGACCCCAGGTTGTGAAGCTGCTTAGACTCACTGTTCATCATACCTGCCCCCCCCCCCCCCCCCCCACCACCCCCCAGCCCATAACCTTAACCTCCATAAACCCCTAACCACCACCCCTCCATCCCTGACTTAGCCCCCCCCCCCCCCCCTCCAACCACGCAGAGCAAACATGACGGTGGCTGGTTGGGGGCTGGAGAGGTGCATTGTGGAGAGGCTGGGGCCGTGGAGGGGGAAGGGGGGAGGGGGAGCCTGGATTGGCCAGGATTTAGGGGCCGGGCTGTGGGGAAAGAGGACGGCGGAAGGCTGGGTCGGTCTGAGGTCCATGGAGGAGGACTCAGGGGAGTTCACATGGGGATCCTGTATGGATTATAGGAAATTCTAGACCCCCAATTTATATTCCTGTCGACATCGTTTTGGGCTGCCCAGTAAAAAAAAAAACCGGTGGGGGTGGGAAAAAAAACAGACGTCTTTGTGACGAGACTCTTTCCCGACGTTACCCGGCTGGCTTTGACCCCGTCCTGCCAAACATTGGCCGTTTCCGAAAGCAGTTGGAAAAACCTCTCTAATCCGAACCCTTCCTCCCCTCCTCCCCTCCTCCCCACCCCCCACCCCCACCCCCGCCCCTCAGCGCTGCAAGGACAAGCTGAACTCGCTGGCCATCTCGGTGATGAACCTGTGGCCCGGCGTGCGGCTGCGCGTGACCGAGGGCTGGGACGAGGACGGCCACCACTCGGAGGAGTCGCTGCACTACGAGGGCCGCGCCGTGGACATCACCACCTCGGACCGCGACCGCCACAAGTACGCCATGCTGGCCCGGCTGGCCGTGGAGGCCGGCTTCGACTGGGTCTACTACGAGTCCAAGGGCCACGTCCACTGCAGCGTCAAGTCAGGTGAGGGAGACGACCGGGGGGGGGGGGGGGTTGTGTGTTGGTGGTGTGTGTGTTTGTCAGTGTTTGCGTGTTGCCACTGAGGCCGGCTTCTGCTGCAGCGTCGCCGGGTGAGGGAGGCGACGGGGACGGGGGGGGGGGGGGGGGCGGGGGGGGGGGGGGGGGGGGGGGGGGGGCGCGGCGGGCCGGCCCGCGACACTGGGCCGGCAACGGAAGAAATCTAAGCCAGACCATCTTGTATCAAGCCAATATATGTATTATTTCCTAATTGAACATAAATGATCTTTCTAAGAATTGTGGACTTTGGATTATTTTTCTTATTTCAAGACATACTTATCGAGATCATTTTCTTGTTCTGTTGGCAGATCATTTTGGTTGTTTGTTTGCGTTCATCTCTTGAATTCCATAGGTTATTTCTCGATTCTTGTGAGGTCTTTTTTTTTTCGCGGTGGGACTCGTCATGCTTGTCGGTTGGTTTTATCTCCTGGTTGGTGACTCGCGGTTAAACTTTCGACGACGGAAGGTCGAAAAGAAGGATGGTAAAATGACCCCGTCCACAGTGGCCCCGGTGTCTTCAGTTTGAAGGAAGGGCCATGGAGAAAAAGACCGGAAAGGAGGGCTGGAGTTGTAGTCTTCCGAGCTTCGGGTTTGTGCTTTCTGCAACTTAACTGCCACTAACCCAAAAACTCCATCCCCCAGATAACCGTGGTCACAAAGGCCTGCTCTTTTCTATCTATTCTCTGGTGAACGGGTGGCTGCCTATCAGCGAACCTGTGCTATCTCGCTGTGCTAACCCAGTCTCGGACAGCGGCGTTGCCATGGCGCCGCATTCGAACGGGGGGGGGGGGGGGGGGGGGCTGACTCTTCACCCAGGAGGGAAGCAAGCCTTCTATTCTCCAATGCTTTCCTACTACATTGCACTGTTGCCTCTCAGCTTTCCTGTTTCCCTTCATCATTTTGCCTGCAACTGGTCACTGGTCACTTTCTCATCTCTCTCTCTCTCTCTCTCTCTCTCTCTCTCTCTCGCTCTCTCCCCTCTCTCTCTCTCCCCTTCTCTCTATCTCTCTCTCTCTCTCGCTCTCTCTCTCTCTCTCTCCCCCCCTCTCTCTCTCCCCCCCCTCTCTCTCTCTCTCCCCTTCTCTCTCTCTCTCTCTCATCTCTCTCTCGTACCACTCAGCTGTCACTCATCCCCCCCTCCCTTACGTTATAGACATTCCCTTTTACTCACGCATTTAATACTTCCATATTTAAAGCTTTGCTTCCGCAAGCTTCGTCTTGTTAGCCTCCTGCTATACTCACACTCATTGGTTTTGACAGCGCATTGTGAGTGCCAAATGGATGGCCGTTGCCTGTATATAATCAATTGCGTTAAGTAGAGTTAAGTCCCTATAATTATCTCCACCAACCCCCTACCCTACCCTCCCCTCCCCTCCAATGTACTCTGAGTGGTAACCGAGATTCTCCTTCTTCTGTTTGCTTTCTCCAATCTTTCCACTGTCTTTCTACTTCTTCTGCTTCTTCTTCTTCTTCTGCTTCTTCTACTTCTTCTTCTTCTCCTTCTTCCTCTTCTTCTTCCTCTTCTTCTTCTTCTTCTACTTCTACTTCTACTTCTTCTACTTCTACTTCTACTTCTACTTCTACTTCTACTTCTTCTACTTCTACTTCTACTTCTACTTCTCTCCTTCCCACCCAGATCGGGTTGCCCGTGCCCAGTCCTTGACTTGATTGGACGATCGACAGCCGACACAAAACAAACACAGCGCCCGACATTCACGAGACACGAGAAAACACACTAGTCGCAAAATCATCAGCTATCAAAAAAAAAATAATAATAATAAAAGAAAAAAAAAAAAAAAGAAAAAAAAAAGGGACAACTGTTGCTGTTATGACACCAGCTACAAAAGGCTGTCTCCCCACTATCATCATCTCTCCTCTGGTCTCCATTCCCCGACCATGGTGGGGGACCAGCGCTGAGGACCGGGGGCCACCAGGAGAAGGAACAGCCAACGTCCACCAGGGGGCAGCAGCCTCCCAGCCTCCAGAGCCCTCCAGGTGGAGGAAGGGGTTAGAGGTTGGGTTTAAAGGATCAATCACATGAGATTCATAACAAGGACCCGACGATAGAACGTCTTACAGCGGGAGTCGACGGACAGCTGCCTTGGACCAAGGTGGAGGGAGAGGTTTGGAGAAGAAAGTGAGGGGTGGTTACACCGACGCAGGGCTAGGAAAGGTATACGTCACGGGGAATAGAGGTGGATTTGATCAGATATACATTTGAATGATACTAATGATATAATATATATATGCAGTACTGTGCAAACGTTTTAGGCAGGCATGTGAAGTAAGAATGCTTTCAGAAATTGAAGTGTTAATTGTTTGTTTTTACCAATGAACTAAATGCAAAGTGGATGAACAAATGAACAATCTAAATCAAATCAAGATTTGCTGTGACCATTTTCTCACATCTGCCTAGAACTTTTGCACAATACTGTAGCTGCTCATTTCCTGGACACTGTTATTTTTCTGCGTATTGTATGGGCTTTCTAGAGTGAAAGTGAACGTGAAATTACCTTAGAGATATGATGCTTTATTTTCGGGCGTATCATTTTTCTGGTATCCTCCGTGACGAGGGATTGTGGGTGTCTGCGAGACCACCTGCTGGTGGTGGCAGGTGAACGTCGGAGTGTGTTTCAGGAAGTTGCTGCCTCGGTTCTCTGACAATGATTAACTTGGATTTATGTCCCCTTTTCTTTCCTTTTCTTTCCTTTTCTTTTCTTGTTCCTCCTTTCTTCTTCTTTCCTTACTTATCTAATCGCCTGGCCCTCGCCCGTCTTGGCCAAATATTTGTGTTGGATTAGATATTCTTGAGGAGGGCCCAGCACTTCAAGAGCTTGCACACACACACACACACACACACACACACACACACACACACACAAAAGCACCTAACTTGAAATGATTACACACACACACACACACACACACACACACCTAACCTTAAATGATTACACACACACACACACACACACAAAAGCACCTAACTTGAAATGATTACACACACACACACACACACACACACACATAAACACACACAAACTTTTTTGGTAGCCAACAAAGCCTTTTTGTTTGTTCTGCTCTTTATAGTTATGTTTAGGGTGGACTAAGGAAAGAGGCAAATATTGAGTAAAAGGGAGTAACAGAGGCTTCTGCAACAAACCTCTTTCCCTAACCCTAACCCTAACCCTAACCCTGCAACAAACCTCTTTCCCTAACCCTAACCCTAACCCTGCAACAAACCTCTTTCCCTAACCCTAACCCTAACCCTGCAACAAACCTCTTTCCCTAACCCTAACCCTAACCCTGCAACAAACCTCTTTCCCTAACCCTAACCCTAACCCTGCAACAAACCTCCTTCAGATTCCGTTCTACTCTAACCCTGCAACAAACCTCCTTCAGATTCCGTTCTCTGACATCTACTTTTCCTCTCTTTCAGATTCCGTTCTCTGACATCTACTTTTCCTCTCTTTCAGATTCCGTTCTCTGACATCTACTTGTCCTCTCTTTCAGATTCCGTTCTCTGACATCTACTTGTCCTCTCTTTCAGAGCACTCGGTCGCGGCCAAGTCCGGAGGCTGTTTCCCGGCCGGGGCGTTGGTGACCTTGGAGGGCGGAGTTCAAAGGTCAATGGGGGACCTTCGGCCGGGGGACCGCGTCCTGGCCTCGTCGGGGAGCGACGGCAGCGGGCCGCTCCTCTACAGCGAGGTGCTCACCTTCCTGGACCGCGACCCCGCGACCCGGAAGCTCTTCTACGCCGTCCGGACGGAGGACGGCGCCCGCCTGTCCCTCACGGCAGCCCACCTGCTGTTCGTAGCCCGCGGCAACTGCTCCCGCGGGGCGGCGCCAGCGCCGGGCACCCTCAGGGCCACGTACGCCAGCGACGTGCGCCCGGGCCAGTGCGTGGTCGTCGCGGAGACCCCCCCCTGCGGCGGGGGTCCCGCCGCCAGCCGCCTCGCGCGGGTCGCCGCGGTGACCGTGAGGGAGGACCAGGGGGCTTACGCCCCCCTCACCCGCCACGGGACGCTGGTGGTCGACCGTGTGGTGTCGTCCTGCTACGCCGCCGTGGACCGGGCCGGGCTGGCCCACTGGGCCTTGGGCCCTCTCCGCTTGCTGCACGGCTGGGCCGGGACGGACCGAGGGCCCCCGGTGGACGGCCTCCACTGGTACTCCCGGCTCCTCCACTGGCTAGGCTCCCTGCTGCTGGACCAGGAGCACTTCCACCCCTGGGCCATGGCCCGTCCGGGGACGTGAGGGGCCCCGGGGGGGCGACGGGGCGATCTGCTGGGGGGGGGGGGGGGGGCCCGGGGGGCGAGACCCAGCCTGGAGGAGGGAAGCCTGGGGTGGGGAGACATTGGTGCCGTCACACAAGAAGAGGAGAGGAGAGCTGGGGGAGTGGCAGGCAGGCCTGGGGGGGGGGGGCACTCGTGGAACAGCGGTGACGGGGTGGAACACCGGGGCTAGAACGTTGACGCAACATTGATGGAACACGGTGTTAATACTTTGATGGAACGTCGATGAACACTGGTTTTAGAACACGGATGGAACACTGGTTTCAGAACACAGATGGAACACTGGTTTTAGAACACGGATGGAACACTGGTTTCAGAAAACAGATGGAACACTGGTTTCAGAACACAGATGGAACACTGGTTTCAGAACACGGATGGAACACTGGTTTCAGAACACAGATGGAACACTGGTTTTAGAACACGGATGGAACACTGGTTTCAGAACACAGATGGAACACTGGTTTTAGAACACAGATGGAACACTGGTTTTAGAACACGGATGGAACACGGATGGCACACTGGCAAAGGAAGAACAGAGTTTGATTCCCCATTTCAAGCTGTAACGGAGACGAGGCTAACAAACGAACTAGCGATCACTTGTGCGCTCAAGACTGTTTGGTCCTTCAAACGTTTAGCCCGGCGACCGGACAGAAGTGTCTTCTTGGCGTCATCAGTGGGATTCCGCATTCTTTGATTCATTTGATATTCAAAATTATGGACTTCTCATAGCCACCTCATCCACAGCTGGACATTAAAATATAGGACAAATGATATGCATATTTAAGTATTGTAAGATAATTCATACTTTGTTATTTGTTAATAGATTTATAAAGTTTTTGATGTATGAGTGATTAGATATTTAAAGATTTATTTTTTAAATTAAATATGAGGGAAGTTTTTTGTGCGTTGTTGCCTAATTCTGTCGTGTTGTTCTATTTGGCAGTGTGGTGTGTACTCCTAATTTAATTATTCTAATCGATATGATAAAACATGATCACAGAGAACAATGGTACATGCTTCGTGGCCATTGGCTTCCGAAGCGTTACATTTATAGGTCAATGCCACTTTAGTGACATCTACTGGCTTCTTGTGACTTGAACAAGCGCTTCTCCCTGCGTTGAGTTATTCATGAATGATGTGTGCCTTTTTCTCGAAGGAATTGGATTATGGAGGCCCCCGTATCAAATTGTAAACGCCATGTGCAAGCGGTAGGGAAAGGATTCACAGAGAGGCTATTCAACAGTTGGTGTAGGCTAATAATAACAGTTCTATAATTACTGTACCTTTAAGAATATGGCCGAGACGGGTCGAGGAAACTTAATCGCTCCATATCGGGCGAAAGGCTCCATCAATTAACTCGGTAGTGAGGAAGAGGAAGGATATCAGGAGCTCTTTTAGTTGCTCTTTTGGCTGTTTGTAACTCATGCAACTATACTTATGCATTGGTTTTCAGCCTTTCATTTATTTTGTTGACAAACGCAAGTAATTAGGTGACGTTTTACACCTTTAAGAAGCTGTCATCAGGATTAGAATTACGCGCAACCCGTTGTCGAGGGGGGTTTACACAGCATAGGATATAGAGGACGCTCTCCTTTCCACTATCCCTCCCACTTTCGAGCAGTTTCCTTACCTTTTCTTACAATATTATCATTACTTAAGATCCTGAACATTGGGGATCATTAATTGATTGTTAGACGTGAAACATGGCTGAGATGGGGAAAGGGGTCACCGCTGGAAAATTGGCTATCAACGTCCAGAAAAAGCTTACCAGGGCGCAAGAAAAGGTAAAGTAGCAATTTACCGTTCGAAAAACTTCCTGGCACTCTGTAGCTCGCTTATATCCGTTTTTTTTACATTGGTTGATGGGAAATTGGATAGGGTTACTATTGCAGGGAAGGCGCACACCAACTTTTTCATTACAAAACCCCTAACCTCCATCTAAATGTCAAACCACTTGAGCTAAGGATCCTTAAGGATATGACCATTATCCATGAAAGCTAAGACACTATTTACAACTTACCTAAGTATTATTTCAAATCTATTTCCATGTGGGCATACGACGTTTTGGCAGTAGATTCTTTGAAAGGTCCCGTTATTTTCCTACCTGATTACTCTCTTTGCCCTAAGCCTGGAGGTATTAAGCCTTAATCACACAACACTGTCTGCCTAGCGCAGAACACGATTTTATTGAAACTTTGCCACAAAGTTCCACGTATAAATATAAAATATTATTTTCTTGTGGCTGAATGACTAAGGTTGACAATCTCCTCCTTTATAATCGACATGCATGGGATACCCAAAAGCCAATAATCCAGACCTGAATGCTTGAGGATTAGGCTGTGAAATGTTATTTGTATTTTTCTGAAGTTCTGTTTTTCTATCACTGACATATTGAAAACTAAGAATAATAAGCCGATTTTTTTTTTAATTGCAGTGCAAATTCTTGATTTCTATGTGGGGTCTGCTACCTAACAAGGGGGTCATGTTAAATCCGCACCAGGGCATTAACGTTTTTATTTTTCGGATTTGGCAAGTTATGAAGTTCACGTGAGCGACAGGGAAAAGCTGGAAAGGACCACAGAAAGTTCTAGAAAACTCTGTCTATGGATTAGTTCATGTGTGAGTACGGTGCCAGTTGATTGGTTGATGTGTGAGTATGTTGCCATTGGATTGGTTGATGTGTGAGTACGGTGCCAGTTGATTGGTTAATGTGTGAGTACGTTTCCAGTGAATTGGTTGATGTGTGAGTACGGTGCCAGTTGATTGGTTGATGTGTGAGTATGTTGCCATTGGATTGGTTGATGTGTGAGTATGTTGCCTGTGGATTTGTTGATGTGTGAGTATGGTGCCAGTTGATTGGTTAATGTGTGAGTACGTTTCCAGTGAATTGGTTGATGTGTGAGTACGGTGCCATTGGATTGGTTGATGTGTGAGTACGTTGCCAGTGGATTGGTTGATGTGTGAGTACGGCGCCAGTGGATTGGTCGATGTGTGAGTACGGCGCCAGTGGATTGGTTGATGTGTGAGTACGGCGCCAGTGGATTGGTTGATGTGTGAGTACGTTGCCAGTGGATTGGTTGATGTGTGAGTACGGCGCCAGTGGATTGGTCGATGTGCGAGTACGGCGCCAGTGGATTGGTCGATGTGTGCGTGAGTTTCTATACATATGGAAGAGAGCCGACCATTGTCTGTGCTGTGTAACTAATTGCTGACAACACAGATGTATATCATCATCCTCGTCCTCCTCTTCCTCATCTCTGAACTTCATCCAACTTCTCCCTGTCTGCCGCCCTGAACTGCCCCAGGTGGAGTTGAAACCGTTGCGTACTCTCTGCTTTTTTCCGGAGATTTGTCGATCTGGAGAGGTAGACGGACAGAGGGATAGACAGACAGACAGGTAGACAGACAGACAGGTAGACAGACAGAGAGGTAGACAGACAGAGAGGTAGATAGACAGAGAGGTAAATAGACAGAGAGGTAGACAGACAGAGAGGTAGATAGACGGAGAGGTAGACAGACAGAGAGAGAGGTAGACAGACAGAGAGGTAGATAGACAGAGAGGTAGACGGACAGAGAGGTAGACAGACAGAGAGGTAGACAGACAGAGAGGTAGACAGACAGAGAGGTAGATAGACAGAGAGGTAGACGGACAGAGAGGTAGACAGACAGAGAGGTAGACAGACAGAGAGGTAGATAGACAGAGAGGTAGGTAGACAGACAGAGAGGTAGACAGACAGACAGAGAGGTAGATAGACAGACAGAGAGGTAGAT
The DNA here is from genome assembly GCA_017639675.1 of Aplochiton taeniatus. Taxonomy (NCBI): domain Eukaryota; kingdom Metazoa; phylum Chordata; class Actinopteri; order Galaxiiformes; family Galaxiidae; genus Aplochiton; species Aplochiton taeniatus. Next base: position 2,095,768 of record CM030191.1, read on the forward strand.
AGACAGACAGAGAGGTAGATAGACAGACAGAGAGGTTGACAGACAGATAGAGAGGTAGATAGACAGACAGAGAGGTAGATAGACAGACAGAGAGGTAGACAGACAGATAGAGAGGTAGATATACAGACAGAGAGGTAGATAGACAGACAGAGAGGTAGATAGACAGACAGAGAGGTAGACAGACAGATAGAGAGGTAGATATACAGACAGAGAGGTAGATAGACAGACAGAGAGGTAGATAGACAGACAGAGAGGTAGACAGACAGAGAGGTAGATAGACAGATAGAGAGGTAGATAGACAGACAGAGGTAGATAGACAGACAGAGAGGTAGATAGACAGACAGAGAGGTAGACAGACAGAGAGGTAGATAGACAGATAGAGAGGTAGATAGACAGACAGAGAGGTAGATAGACAGACAGAGAAGTAGACAGACAGACAGAGAGGTAGACGGACAGAGAGGTAGACAGACAGACAGAGAGGTAGACGGACAGAGAGGTAGACAGGGTTGTGGCCCGCTGTGTAATGAAGGCTTGGGACAGTGTTGAGGAGCTGGGACCGGTCCGTGCTGGAAATACCCGTCCATTATGGCTGATGGCTGGGAGCAGCTATAAGGTCAGCCTCCTCTTTTTTGGGAACCCAAGTCGCGCAGGGGAGGAATGGACGGTTTCCACTGACAAGCAATACCTAACACACACCCCCCTCCCCCACTCACACACACACACACACACACCCGAACCCCCCTCACACACACACACACACACACACACACACACACACACACACACACACACACACACACACATCCGCCCCCTCTACACCCCACTCCTGAGCAGCCATAGTGGGTTTGCAGATGTGGGCTTCTGGTTTGGTGGTAAGCTGGACCCGCTCCCTATGGAGTGAGTGTTGCAGCGTCAGAGATCGTAATAAGGGGGGGGGGGGGGGGGGGTTCTGCTGCAAAGCTGAGGGGGGAGGATTCTTACCTGGAATCCGGATGGGGCTAATTTGTCCTGTCACAGTAAAAAAAAAAAAAGGGGGGGGTTACTCACTGGTCAGGCAGTTTAGATCTCTGACACCCCCCCCCCCCCCACCCTCTCACACCCACACCCAGCCACGCCTTGCTTTCAGCCCGACCACCGAGCACCTCGGGCTGGCCTTGTCCAGTGACTCTCTCCCCCCGCCCCCCCCCTCTCCCTGGAAGTCCACCCAGCTCTGCTCGCACACCTGTCCCTCCCGGCTGTGGCCTGCGTGCCTGGAACTGGGGTTGACTATGAATAGACCACCACAGGCCTTCTTTCCGTCGGACTAATACGCCAGTAACTTTGTGTGTGTGTGTGTGTGTGTGTGTGTGTGTGTGTGAGCTAGAGAGAGAGAGAAAGACAGTGCGTGCACACACATGCATGTTTATTGTGTGAGGGTGAGACTTAGTGGGCGAGGTACAGCATGTCTTTTATGTTAATGTGTGTGTGTGTGTGTGTGTGTGTGATGTGTGTGTGATGTGTGTGTGTGTGTGTGTGTGTGTGTGTGTGTGTGATGTGTGTGTGTGTGTGTGTGTGTGTGTGTGTGTGTGTGTGTGTGTGTGTGTGTGTGATGTGTGTGTGTGTGTACGGGTTGAGGGATAGGAGGCTAGCAGCCCAGGGGGATTGGGGGGACAGTGGATATTTCTGTGCTGAAATTGAACACCGATACAAACGCAAGCCAGCGTTGGCTCAGGCTTCTGTAGAACACACTTCTACAGCGTCCAGAGATATAGACTTTACACACACACCTCACACCCCCCTCACACACACACACACACACACAGACCCCACCCCCCTCTCACACACACACACACACACACACACCCCAACCCCCCTCACACACACACACACAGACACACACACACACCCCAACCCCCCCCTCACACACACACACACACACACACACACACACACACACACACACACACACACACAACGCCATACATCAGTGTATATGGTTAAGCTGTCTGGCTCCTGACAAACCTCTTACACAGTGCTGCCAGTAAACTGTGTGTCAAAGGTATTGCGGTCCGCAGTTGGAAAAGATGGGACATAAAAACTGTCGATGTGAGTTCGACTCAAAGGCCATGCAGTCTGAAGTAACTCGGTACCGTCAGGTCACTCATACTTTAACGTTCGGCCTGTCAACAACTTTCCTGAAAAGAGCTGGCTAATGTATCAGTTGCAGAAATCGGACTTTGTAACGCCAGGAATGATCTTGAGGGGGGGTCATTCTTCAAAACATAAATGTTGATCTATCTATGTGAAGTTTCTGTGATCGTTGAAAGGGGCTTTTAGATAGATACGGGACTAAAGACCTTGGACAATTCGCCGTGGCCCCCCCCAAAAATTAAAAGATCGTTAGGGGATCGAAACTGGATGAGAAACGGCCAATTTCTGCTACCAAGGTGACTTTGTGGGATAACGTGGCTCATTGGGTGTGTGGCTCGCATGTGAGTAACTTCAGTGCAAGCGGACCTAGATGCTGTTTCGAAAGCAAAGGGTGGCAACACCAAATATGATTTCGATTTTTCTTCTGTTCGTTCAC
>CM030191.1:2105833-2170833 GCA_017639675.1 Aplochiton taeniatus
TTGGAACAGTAATGCCAATTCCTTTATTTTTGCTGTAGACTGAAAGCGTTTGGGTTTGACACCAAAAGATGAATATGAGACAAAAGATCAATATGTCAGCTTTTATTTCCAGGTATTTTCATCTGGATCTGATAAACAACTTAGAAGATATCATTATTTGTAAAGGAACACCACATTTTTTGTTGAGCAAAAGTATTGGAACATGTGACTAACAGGTGTGTTTTGTTGCCCAGGTGGGTCTTATTACATTTATTATTCAAACAATAAATAACACTGAATGTCTAGGCTCAGTTTCAGATTCTGGTTTTGCCTGTGCAGACTGCAGTTATAGTAATCAACATGAAAAGCAGAGAACTGTCTATGGGTGAAAAGAAAGCAATTGTGAAGCTAAGAGAAGATGGGAAATCAATCAGAGCCATTGCACAGACACTAGCCATAGCCAGTACAACAATTTGGAATATCCTCAGGAAGAAACAAACTACTGGTGTACTAAGTAACAGACATCGAACGGGACGACCAAGGAAAACAACAGCAGTTGACGACAGAAACATTGTCAGAGCTGTGAAGAAAGACCCTAAAACTACTGTTGGTGAGATCAACAACAACCTCCAGAGGGCAGGAGTGAAGGTTTCAGAATCCACTGTTTGCAGAAGACTTCATGGACAACAGTACAGAGGCTACACCAGAAGATGCAAGCCACTCATTAGCATAAAGAATAGGAAGGCCAGGCTGGATTTTGCCAAAAAGTACAGAGACGAGCCTCAAAAATTCTGGGAAAAAGTTTTATGAACTGCTGAGACGAAGATTAACTTCTACCAGAGTGATGGAAAGGCTAAGGTTTGGAGTAAAAAAGGATCTGCTCATGACCCCCAAAACACAAGCTCATCTGTGAAACACGGTGGAGGTAATGTGATGGCTTGGGCTTCAATGGCTTCTTCTGGGACGGGCTCATTAATCTTCATTGATGATGTAACACATGATGGCGGCAGCAAAATGAATTCGGAAGTCTACAGAAACATTTTGTCTGCCAATTTAAAGAAGGATGCAACCAAACTGATTGGGAGATCCTTTGTCATGCAGCAAGATAATGACCCTAAACACACTGCAAAAGCAACAAAGGAGTTCATCAGGGGCAAGAAGTGGAAGGTCCTAGACTGGCCAAGTCAATCTCCAGACTTAAACCCTATAGAGCATTCTTTTTACCTTCTTAAAAGGAGACTGAAGGGAGAAACCCCCCAAAACAAGTAACAACTGAAAGAGGCTGCAGTGAAAGCCTGGAAAGGCATAACAAAAGAAGAATGCAAAAGTTTGGTGATGTCCATGGGTCGCAGGCTTGATGCAGTTATTGAAAGCAAAGGATTTGCAACAAAATATTGAGTCTTATTCACTTAAATCCATTTCAAGTCTATCTGTTCCAATACTTTTGCTCATCTAAAAATGTGGTCTTTCTTTTCAAATAAGGATATCTTCTAAGTTGTTTATCAGATCCAGATGAAAATACCTGGAAATAAAAGCTGACATATTGATCTTTTGTCTCATATTCATCTTTTGGTGTCAAACCCAAACGCTTTCAGTCTACAGCAAAAATAAAGGAATTGGCATTACTGTTCCAATACTTTTGGAGGGGACTGTATTATCTATTGACTTTCTGTGTGTGTGTGTGTGTGCCCGCCCTCAGGCAGAGGAGGAGCTGGGAAGATCTCAGAAAGTCTTTGAGGAACTCAACGTGGAGTTGCAGGATGAGCTCCCTCAGCTGTGGGACAAGTACGGCCTATCCTTCCTCCACACACACACGCACACGCACACACGGAACACACACACACCCACACACACTTACTGACGCACACACACACACACACACTCAGCTGTGGGACAAGTAAGGCCTATCCTTCCTCCTCACACACACTTACTGACACACACACACACACACACACACACACACACACACACACACACAGCTGTGGGACAAGCAAGGCGCGTCCTTCATCCTCTCACACACACACACATTGGTGCAATCACGATTTCCCGAATTCAGTCTGTAATCTTTAAAGCTATATAACTCAAGCTGCTAACCTCTGTATGGGGACATATTGATTGACTTCTCTTTCTATCTGTGTGTGTGTGTGTGTGTGTGTGTGTGTGTGTCCAGTCGCGTTGGTGTGTATGTTATCACATTCCAGAGCCTGGCTGGACATCAGGAGAAGTTTCATCGTGAGATGGGCAAGGTGAGAGAGGGAAGGCCAAGTGTCTGTGTTTGTGCGTTCACTTTTTTTTTAGAAGATACATTTTTGGGAGGAATTTTGTTGCTTTTTATTGAGACAGGACAGTGGGTTGCCAGGAAATGTGTCACTGATATACTCCTCATGCAACCCCCAACCACTCCCAGCCTCCCGCAGTTTTCTAATGCCATCGGGTTCTGGGAGTTGTAGTTAGTCCGCTCCTCATGTTTCAAACCATGAACCGCCATCAATGTCGTTGCCTTCACCGTTTTCATTTTGCCTTCCATGGTTTCCATGGTTTCACGTTGGTCTCTCTCCGCCGTTTCTCCAGCTCAGCCACAACCTGAATGACATCATGACCAAACTGGACGAGCAGCGGACCGCCAGGTGAGCACTTCCCCCGCGCGCGCTCAGTACCGTGGAAACCGGTCCTCCGGTCGATCCCTGGACACCGAAAACAAACTTCAGGGGAAGGGAGGAGTAGGAGCTTAGTCTAATACTAAAGCCACTGAGGTGTTTAACTCCCAGGAGTGACCTGGCTGACCTGCGATAGGCTACTGTTGGAATACCACACGGTTTGCTGTGTTGCTTCAATAATAAGGAAAGAGTCTGTTCTTCGTCGCAAAATACAATCAATTTATCGTCCCACCATGTGCAGCATGATAAATGGAGTCCACAGCCATTTTCCTTTCTTTGACAAACAATACAACTTGCGGCTCTCCCACACCACTTGCCGCTACGGCGGTCAAAAACCGTATGCCCTTCCGGGTCAAAACACACCCATCACCTGACATAACACAGCTGTATACCTGTGCCCGAGGCACTAGGACAGCGACACCCAATCACATGACATAACACAGCTGTATACCTGTGCCCGAGGCACTAGGACAGCGACACCCAATCACATGACATAACACACCTGTATACCTGTGTCCTAGGCACTAGGACAGCGACACCCAATGGCATGCAGACTTACACAACAATTTGTGACAGCTTGAATACGAAACATGGGCCTTCATAAATATGGCTCTTACAGGAGGGGTCTGCGCTTACTAGTATAATAATAATAATTCACTTACTTTATATAGCGCTTTTCAGACACCCAAAGCACTTTACAATTGAGGACATACTAGAACAGATACATAGAACAAACAAATATGAAAAAGACTAAGAAAGACATTGGGAAGTGATGACATAGGAAAAGGAAAACGGTAGTGAGTTAGGAAGGGACAACAGGAATCATAACAGGAATCATAACAGGAATCATAACAGGAATCATAACAGGAATCATAACAGGAAAAATAACAGGAAAAATAACAGGAATAAGAACAGGAATTATAACAGGAATAAGAACAGGAATCAGAACAGGAATAAGAACAGGAATTATAACAGGAATAAGAACAGGAAGTACAACGACTGACCTTTACATGACCCCGCCCCCTTTTACAGAAAAGGAGGGAAACCTGAGGCCCACGGGAAGAGGTAAAGGGTGGCAGCCAATCAGAGCTCGGTGTGGGTGTGCGACTTCCTGTCCTGTCCGAACGTCCCCTGCCTGTGTCTTACCGTCTCTCACCCCTGCGTCATGTGTGTGTGTTGCGTGTGTGTCTGCACGTCACTCCTCCGTTAGAAACTCTAGTCTGGTCACGTGAGTCGGGGGCCTGGTCCGAGGTGTGCGTGATGTGACGATGCATGTTTTCATACCGACCCCCCCCCCCCCCCCCCCCCCGGCTTACATAATGCATAACATGCATGCCCCCCCCCCCCCCCCGCCCAGGATGCGGTATGTTAGTAATGATGAAATGCAACACACGTTACATGTCTTGATGCACGCCGTGTTCGGACTGATGCTAAATGTCTTTTGATATGATGTACGTGTTGTAAATAGCTTACCAGACAACTTTAACGAACAACTTTACCTGACCTTTACTTTTTTGTAATGATGCCACTCGTAACACGTTTAATGTCTTTTGATATGAACCGCATGATGTGTGTATTGTGATAGAGTTGCCTCATGGTATGCTTTACCAGGGGAAAAAAGATGTCTTTGTTTTTGCAATTGACACAGCTGTTTGTTGCCCTCTACTGGTCTAGGCAAAGCATTGCACCTTGCTGATGATATGAATGGTGTTTATGGAGCCAACTGAACTTCTCGAGCCCTTCTCTCTCTCTCTCTCTCTCTCTCTCTCTCTCTCTCTCTCAGTGAGGGAGCCAACCACAGTGTCACACCTGACTCTACACCCAAGGTAAACGTTTCCTGTAGCTGGAGTCATGCATATTGTGTATTCATATTCATCTAGCTGGATCTGTGTATGAAAAAGAAAATCTGATTAGGGCTTATCATTTATAATTTCTCTGATGGAAATATGTCCTCCTGTGAATTATCAAGCAGGACAGAGATGATTGTGGTTTGAGATGTTTCGACCTGCCCTCCTACATAAAGACAGGACAATGAACAAATTGTGGATTATGGCTTCGATCGGAGTACTCAAAACTGTCCGTGTTGTCCTAATGTGCTATGATTTGCTGCTAATGGATTAACAAGCATGAGCAAAGCATTTGAACTTGTTTGAACAAAGTAACACCTAGATACAGGCTTCTTTTCTAAGACCAAGAACCTTAATGTCTGCAGGTGTGGAACTAACTAATGTGTGTGCTGCCTCCTTCATTACTGGTGCATTGTGCGTGTATGTGTGTGTGTGTGTGTGTGCGCGTGTGTGTGCGCGCCCATCTAGCTGAGACCTGGTCCTCCGCCTAGCCGGCCGCCCCCCCGCCCATCGCTCACGCCCACACCCACTCAGGATCTCAAACGGGACAGCATCATCAACATGTTTGAAGAGGCCAAGGCACCAGAGGCCCCCCCCACCACCGCCCCCACCAGCACCCCCCCCACCACCGCCCCCACCACCACCGCCCCGCCACAGGTCAGCTCCAGCCGGATAACCCTCACGTCTCTCCCTCCTTTTCCCTCTGGAAACTCCTTGGGAAACACCTCCGTTCCACGGCGGAGGATGGATTGCTCCGATAGGGGCCGCTCCCGGCATTCCTCTGGTCCCTGTGCTCCTCCCCCTAGCCCCCCCCCCCCCCCCAGGGTCTCCTCCCCCTAGCCCCACCCCCCCACGGTCTCTTCCCCACGTCACTTACTTCAAGAGGTCTTTCCTCCTTTGCCAAATGCCTGTTCACACACACACACACACACACACACACACACACACACACACACACACACACACACACAGTGGTCTCTGCTCCTCTATCACAGCAGCTCTGTCTGCCTGGGGCCTCACTGACCCGTCTCCTCTTTGTAGAGTGAACCGTTAAGAAGACGCCTCCCTGGGTCTAGCCCCAGTAACCCTGGTGCTCCTCTCCTTCCTGTGTGTGTGTGTGTCAGCGGGGGTCCTTGATGTATTCCAGGCCCCTGCGTCCCCGCTCCCCTGGGTAGGCGTGCGGCCACTATCCAAGGCCAGAGGTCAGAGGTCAGGTTCCCCCGGGGGGTCCAAAGTCAGAAAGCTGCTGTTGTGTCAGTGGGTGTGTGGTTTTATTTCAGCCCATCTCGACCTCTGTCTCTCTCTATCACTTTATTTCTGTTTGTATGCCCTGTTTCACTGCATGGCTTTTGGGTGCATGTAATATAGGTGTAACGATCACTAAAATTGATAGCATTCATCATTTTGTGTAGCATGTTGTCATTTCGTTTTTTGCCCCCTGTGGTAATGCATGTTACTACTCTCTTGATCTTACCTGGTCTCTTGTCTTTTCCTGCCTCTCGGAAAGGCGCCTGCATGGGACTCCTGGCAGGTAAGAAGGACCGGCGTAGCCTTCCCAAACCCTCTCTACTTGGTACGCTCCGGTGTCCCCCCCCCCCCCGATGATTGATTACATGGTACGCTCCACTACTAGAAACCTCTTGCGAGTTGAAGTAACGGTTCCATTCGTGAACTCAACGACTTTCCCCCGCTCCCTGCTCCTCTCTGGCCCCGCCCTCCTTACCCCAACGACCCGTTTGCGATCCTCGGCCCCCCCCCCCCGAAACACCCCGCCGTCCCGCCCGCCTCCCGCCCTGAAACCCCACGCTCCCTAGCCAGAGCAGACCGCCGTGGCCCAGGATCTCCAGGAGGCCCCGGAGGACCAGGGGGGCTGGGAGGACGATGGCCTGGCGGCCCCCCAAGCCTACACCCAGCCCAGCTGGGGGGACGCCAGGGGCCAGCAGAGCTGGGACAATGCCGGGGGCCAGCCGAGCTGGGGGGACGCCGGGGGCCAGCCGAGCTGGGACAACGCCGGGGGCCAGCCGAGCTGGGGGGACGCCGGGGGCCAGCCGAGCTGGGGGGACGCCGGGGGCCAGCCGAGCTGGACCGACGCCGGGGGCCAGCCCAGCTGGGACAACGCAGGGGGCCAGCCGAGCTGGGACAACGCCGGGGGCCAGCCGAGCTGGGGGGACGACCCCGCCACCGCGCAGCCCGGATGGGTCCAGGAGGAGGAGGAGAAGGAGGGGGAGGGGGGCTGGGGGGCGGAGGGCGGCGGCGGTCAGGCGGGCCAGGCTGGCTGGGCTGACTCTGAGCCACAGTGGGAGCAAAGCGTGAGTGTGTAGAGGGGGGGGGGGGGGGGGCTTCTGTAGTGGAGTGGGGTGATGACCATGCCAACCCTCTGGAGAGAATGGATGGCTGAGAATGATTCCAGCCTCTGATTCAAAGAGAAAACGCCTCGGTCCTCTTCTGTCTCCCATCTTGATGAAAGGGTTTGGATGTGTCAGGCTGGGATCCCAATGGGGAGGTCAAGAGATTTTAAACTCAATGAGAATTTTACCTGGTTAAATAAAGGAGATATATATATATATGTAGTACTGTGCAAAAGTTTTAGGCAGGTGGGTTGGGGGTGCTGTAAAGTAAGAAGGCTTTCAAAGTAGAAATGTAAATAGTTTTGTTTCCATCAATTAACAAAACGCAAAGTGAATGAAAAGAGGAAAAATCTAAATCAAGTCAATAATTCGTGAGACCACCCTTTGCCTTCAAAACAACCTGCCTAAAGCTTTTGCACAGTATTGTGTATATATATATATATATATATATATATATATATATATATATATAATGGTCTGACTACACACAAGTACTGATGAGAATCCCTCTCTCTCTCTCTTTCTCAGGCTGACGTTGCTGAAGCTGCAACTGTAAGTGAAGAATAACAGAGTTGAAGTTTTTATTTGTACATTGTATGACTGTGTAGGCGTCAAAATGCTGTGAAACGTGTCTACAGTTTTTTTGTTTATTTGTCTATGTTAGAAAGACGCTCTTAAATTAAAGTTATTATTATTATTATTATTAGACCTAGACTGAAACACAGTAGGTACCAACTAAATGAAACAGTACTAATCAAAACTTAATAAAAAGTATGATCTGATGAACAGAATACACACTATACACAGTATAATAAACATTATAGATGAATAATACTCTGTAATACTAAGGTGTGACTGGAACACAGTGCAATTAGTGTCCGTGTCAAATGTCCAGCCCATTCGCAGGGTCAACCTGATTTAGGACGTGGACAGTTTGGGAAAGGAAAGTAGGGATGGGCTATCGATACCACTGATAGAATCGATATTTCAGTATTGATCCGCCCATCCCTAAAGGAAAGTAGGGATGGGCTATCGATACCACTGATAGAATCGATATTTCAGTATTGATCTGCCCATCCCTAAAGGAAAGTAGGGATGGGCTATCGATACCACTGATGGAATCGATATTTCAGGATTGATCTGCCCATCCCTAAAGGAAAGTAGGGATGGGCTATCGGTACCATTGATAGAATCGATATTTCAGTATTGATCTGCCCATCCCTAAAGGAAAGTAGGGATGGGCTATCGATACCACTGATAGAATCGATATTTCAGTATTGATCTGCCCATCCCTAAAGGAAAGTAGGGATGGGCTATCGATACCACTGATAGAATTGATATTTCAGTATTGATCTGCCCATCCCTAAAGGAAAGTAGGGATGGGCTATCGATACCACTGATAGAATTGATATTTCAGTATTGATCTGCCCATCCCTAAAGGAAAGTAGGGATGGGCTATCGATACCACTGATAGAATCGATATTTCAGTATTGATCCACCCATCTCTAAAGGAAAGTAGGGATGGGCTATCGATACCATCGATCCCCCCCCCCCCCACACACACACACACACACACACACAGAGGGGACTGTGGTCAAATACGTTTTCCAAATGAGTGTGTGTTGCAGTTAGCTCTGTACGTCTATACCAGCTCACTTTTAGAGTGTGTAGGATTTTGTAAGTACTTTTTTAGCCTTTAGACCGGAAACCGCCAGGTTTCAATGTGCTTTGGGTCACTAAGCCCCCCTCAGTGTATTTGTTGTACACATGTCTTTACCCAGAATAATAATATTATTATTAATAATAATAATAATAATAATAATAATAATAATGATTGTACGTCTGAACAAACTTCTTTTCCGTTTTCCTCCCTTCTACAGAACGCAGTGACAAACGGCTCTGAAGAGGCTGATCTACCCACAGGATTCCTTTACAAGGTGATTCCGGACAGTTAATACGTAACCGTCAACCTTTTAGAAATTGTTTGATGACTTGCTGTTCTCCGTCCAAAATAACAAACCGTGGCGCCGTCGATATTGTGACATCATATATTCTGTGTGCTTCAAATGACTGTACCTGGTTTAAAAAAAAAAAGCGAAGGGTTATGCTAGTAATGTCAGTAAAGTTATCGTCACTTGGCTAAACTGTACTTTTCTTCTTCTTTGTGTTGTGAAGTGTCCTTGGGTTTTAGAAAGGCGCTCTTCAATTAAAGTTATTACTATTATTCTTTGCGTTTTGGTTTGCCAGGTCAAGGCCATGCATGACTTCGCAGCCACAGATGGCGAACGGTTATGCTAGTATTGACAGTAAAGTTATGGTCACTTGGCTAAACTGTACTTTTCTTCTTCTTTGTGTTCTGGTTTGCCAGGTCAAGGCCATGCATGACTACGCGGCCACAGATGGCGAACGGTTATGCTAGTATTGACAGTAAAGCTAAACTGTACCTTTCTTCTTCTCTGCGTTCTGGTTTGCCAGGTCAAGGTCATGCATAACTACGCAGCCACAGATGGCGAACGGTTATGCTAGTATTGTCAGTAAAGTTATGGTCACTTGGCTAAACTGTACTTTTCTTCTTCTTTGCGTTCTGGTTTGCCAGGTCAAGGCCATGCATGACTACGCGGCCACAGATGGCGAATGGTTATGCTAGTATTGACAGTAAAGCTAAACTGTACCTTTCTTCTTCTCTGCGTTCTGGTTTGCCAGGTCAAGGCCATGCATGACTACGCGGCCACAGATGGCGAATGGTTATGCTAGTATTGACAGTAAAGCTAAACTGTACCTTTCTTCTTCTCTGCGTTCTGGTTTGCCAGGTCAAGGCCATGCATGACTACGCGGCCACAGACGGCGACGAGCTGGAGATGAAGTCGGGTGACGTCGTCCTCGTCGTAGCCATCGACAACCCAGACGAACAGGTTTGCCCGCCCGCCCGCCATTTTGACGATATGAAGTCACTGGCTGCAACCTTCTTAACTGATCGTGTTCCCCACAGGACGATGGCTGGCTCATGGGCATGAAGGAGTCTGATTGGCTGGAGAAAAAGGAAATGGCTGCCAAGGGGGTTTTCCCAGAGAACTTTACCCAGAAGCTGTGACCTGGACAACCTGCGTTAAGCTGACCCCCCCCCCCCCCCCCACACACACACACACACACACACACACACACACACACACACACACACATCATGTCCCACACCGCAAACAAAGGGACATTCGCCATGAACACAACCAATCGAAACGACACATTTTGATATCGACGTATCACCTGGTGTGTGCTGGTTTGACGTGCACCGTTAGCCTAGTAGCCTGAAGCACAGGGGTGACTGTGACATTATTGACGTGGATTGCGTGTTTTACATTTTGCCTCATGGAGCGAGGGCTAGAAACCATGCCAGTCAGATGTTATTACTCTTTAATATTAATAAAAGAATGCACAGAGATTAATATACAATATATATAAAAAAAAAGAGGAAGCTATGCATAATATCAAAGCTTTACGTAATATTTGAACGTCCTTACTGTTGGAAACTTAAATGCACACCTAATTTAAGCTGCTCATTACATTTTGTTTCTTGGTTTTATTTTCTGTCACCTGGTCTGGACTGTTCAAAGGGAGGGGAAAAAAAGCTCTAGCTTCTTGAAGTATTGTCTGAATGAAAGAATATCTGGTTTTATGTTTTTTAAACTTGTTAGTGTTGCTTGCATGATTCATTAAGTTGTTTCGTCATTTTATTTTTGTTGAACAACTTGGCATACTGTGAGAGGTATGAACTGCTATGGTATTGAGTGTCCCCTTGTCATGATGACAGAATGTGTATCGATCCTAAAGAGAAGTTTTGAGGAACAACACAAGGTACAAAAGAAAATGGCTCCGAAGAACAGTGTGTTGGTTAGGATTCAAACTAATTAAGAGGGAACATCAGTTGGTCTTGATATCTTTAAATTCACTGGCCATTTTGAGTTCAGGTCATAGTCAAGTCAAAGTAGCTTTATTGTCAATTACTTCACATGTCGAGACATACAAAGGAATCGAAAAGACGTTTCCCACACTCTTGCGGTAAACATATAAAGTGCACATTCAAAACACACAGATAAGACATATATACTAAAGCTAAAAGATGGCCAATAAAATTATATGTGTTGTTAAGAGCTACGTTTTCTCATTTGATTTGATCGTGGTTCAAATTTGACCCCAAATATAAGATGCCATAAGTGAGCAAAAAAACATGTTTAGACACCAGATGATCCTATTGTCTGTTTACCAGCAAACTGGCTGGAATTCACTTTTGAACGAACTTGAGTATTTTCTCACCAGGCCTCTAATGAAACATGTTCTTTTATACTACTGTAAGCCCTAAAACATTTATAGATAAATATAGTAATGCTATAAATATAATATCCTGGTAATAGCATATCATTAGGGATTTGAGAGAGGGGACCCCAATGTTCTGGAAAGGGCCACGTTTGTACGGGTGCCAAGCGGGTTCCATTTACTGGGCACCATGTAGGTGTGTGATATACAGTATACTGACACACGGCCTGGATCACTGGGCGGGATCACATTTCAGTAGTAGTGGGCACGTTGTATTTGCCGTGGAAATGTTTGAGGTTTCAGGTAATTCATTAAAAAGGGACTGAAGTATCTGTTTATCTGTCAAAGTTCAAACATGATAGGCTGTGAAATACTGGAAGGTGGTAAATGTGAGTTGGATGCCAGTCCATCTGCTAATGAAAATCCTGTGGGTTTTGTTACATGAGAGTCTGGTCATGATAAACTTTCATCACCCAGAGACGACTGACTGTCTGTCCTGCTGAATACCAAAGAGAAATATAATAACAGAATTATCTTTGGACTGTTTGTTTGTTTGTTTTATTATGAGTCGCATATAGGTTAACACAGGGTCAAGAGTCCGCTCAGCTTGGCAACAAAAACAAAAGAAAAACAAACAACTCTAGCACCAGTAACTATTAAAAGCATAAAACAAAATAAAAATATATATAATAAATAAACGAAAGAATAAGGCCCAAGGGATATATATACTCTATATTATTCATATATATATTATATTTATATTCTATATTTATATAAGAGCATTACACATATGTCAAGTGAGATCTCAGTGCATGAAGTGACAAGTTTGACCACACTGATATACAGCCATAGACTATACACTATACTGTATACAGCACTGTCTGTATGCTACTGAACCTGTGTCACTAAAGATGGATCTGAATTGAACTGTTACGCAAGAATTGTGCTGGGGCAGATAACAGGCTTAAGTGAATTACGATCACATGTTAATGCTGGTGTTTAGAAATCCTTCTTTACTTACAAATGAGAACATGTGTCTTTCCTAACTTGTGAGTTGTGACTTTGGTTATGTTCGGAACCACATACTTTAATATTATCTACCATGAACTCAATGAGTAATACTATCTACTATATACTCAATGAGTAATACTATCTACTATGAACTCAATGAGTAATACTATCTACTATGAACTCAATGAGTAATACTATCTACTATGAACTAAATGAGTAATACTATCTACTATGAACTAAATGAGTAATACTATCTACTATGAACTCAATGAGTAATACTATCTACTATGAACTAAATGAGTAATACTATCTACTATGAACTCAATGAGTAATACTATCTACTATGCCGTCAATGAGTAATACTATCTAATATGAACTCAATGAGTAATACTATCTACTATGAACTCAATGAGTAACACTATCTACTATGAACTCAATGAGTAATACTATCTACTATATACTCAATGAGTAATACTATCTACTATATACTCAATGAGTAATACTATCTACTAAGAACTCAATGACTAATACTATCTACTATGAACTCAATGAGTAATACTATCTACTATGAACTCAATGAGTAATACTATCTACTATGAACTCAATGAGTAATACTATCTACTATGAACTCAATGAGTAATACTATCTACTATATACTCAATGAGTAATACTATCTACTATATACTCAATGAGTAATACTATCTACTAAGAACTCAATGAGTAATACTATCTACTATGAACTCAATGAGTAATACTATCTACTATGAACTCAATGAGTAATACTATCTACTATATACTCAATGAGTATACTGTTTCCTGAAACCTACATCCGGTATACTACTTTTTTACAAAAATTTGCTTAAATTGTCAAACCCTTGCACCCTTGTCAAAGCCAGAAGGAAGTTGGCGCATTGCATATTGGTGTCACTCAACATTTGCCTATGTATAGTATGCCATCCGGGAACTTTCTCCATAGGAAATGTCCACATACTGTGTACCGTTGACATACTGCATATCCCTTTTTAATCATATATAGTATGTTAACGACGTATAGTAGGCGATCCCGAACACAATAGGAGCTCTATAACGCTCGTAGCGTTTTCATATCGTTTGAATTTAGACAATTAGAACGTTTTTGTTAGTCATTCTAGAGTAATACTTAATATCACAATATATAGGTGTTCACATCTATAGAGCTCTTGCTAACTCACAGTTAGCTTCCACAAAGCTTAAGTTTTGTTCTTGATAAAATCCTCAACTTTAAGCAGTTTAATAAAACTAAAATATATTATTTAATATCTAACGATTGACGCACTGGTTTAAGCACATATTCTTACACCTTACATCTTTGCATATTTCTACTGCTAAATAACATTTAGTAATTTTAAAACTCACCACAGCGCGGAGGTAAAGGGCAACCGTCTCCCCTTGTTTTAGGGTACAATAGGCCCTGAAAAGTGGTGCGCCCCCTAGTGTTTAAGCCAAACTGCAGGGCCCTTACCATAACATTTAACGGTCAAACTTTGATTCATTCTGAACACAACCACGACTCGGACCCTGACCTTGAGCGATGGTGCCTATCTGTCTAAAATAAATGACTTCAAATGTGTTTCAAAAACTTCTATTGGGTGGCTACTACCTCAAAATGCATCCATCACTGGAGAGCTTTTTCCTAAACCTACAAGGTGGCCTCATTGAGAAGCGATCCAAATATCACATCAGTCGCTTCGTAGAGATCCACCCCCTTAAACCATGTGACTCCTGTGGCGCTAGGCAACGGGCAGTAGTAAGATGGTAAAATGGTAAACAGACTGCACTTATATAGCGCTTTTATGAACCCTCAGAGTTCCCAAAGCGCTTTACAATTTAGGCCTCTCATTCACCCATTCACACACACACTTTCACACACACATTCACACACACTTTCACACACACATTCACACACACTTTCACACACACATTCACACACACTTTCACACACCCAGGCCGACACGGCCATGCTATCGGGAGCAACTTCAGTGTGTGGCCCAAGGACACTTCGACATGGGGAAAGGGGGAGCACAACCTAGTGGACGCCCCGCTCCACCCTCTACCTGCTGAGCCACAGCCGCCCAAGATCATTCTCCAGTGTGACTAATTAAGACCTGGGTTAGATTTGTGTCCTGATGGAGACATATCCACAGTGTTAAGCAACGGACAGTAGTAAGATCTGTATCTCTCTCCGGTGTGACTAATTAAGACTTGGGTTAGATTAGCGTCGGGTTGGATAATCAATAGTGAAACATATACACAGTATTAAGCAACGGACAGCAGTAAGATCAGTATATTTCTCCAGTGTGACTAATTAAGACTTGGGTTAGATCTGTTTCGTGATGGATAATCAATAGTGAGACATATACACAGTATTTCAAATTACTTTTCCTTGGTTTGACTTTAACTAAAAACTGGCGAAACATTTCTCATCATTTCAGGGGAAATTCAAATGATGCATCTGTGCCTGTAGTAAGCTAAAAGATTTTTAAAAAATAATGCATTTCATTCTCCGTATCAGGGGCGTAGGTGCCTCTTTGTTTACACCACCAGGAGGCAGAGTGACAAAAAAATGAGTCTAGGGCCACCCATGTCTCGTCCCCCAGCCTCTGTGATGTACTGAAAGTAATATAAGTAGCAGAATCTACAATCCTCTATATTCATCCGTGTGTATTTGGAATTTAGCTTGATGTGGTGTTCTTTCCAGACTACAAAGGTAACTCGACAGAATCACAAGAAGTAAAAACACACATGACAACGCACACGAAAGGTCTGTCCCAATGCTTTGTAAACGGATACACTGAAACCTCATATGGACCTTCTCCTGTTTCAACGTCTAATCTCCATTTTCACAGCAGCTCCCTCACATTGTTACGCAGCAGACAAACTATAAGACCGGCCTTTCTTTCAAACTATTATTCGTATTACACTGACAGATCTAAGACGTCGAGTAGCATACATTACATGTAAATTATCCCCACAGATGCTGAAAGCGCAAAACACCAAAGGTTACGATAACACGAAAACACATTTATTTAGTAGTTTGACTACTATTTCCTTCGTTTGTATAAAATGAAATAGCCAAGGAAACAATGGCAGCCTGCCCTGACAGTGAGAAGGTCACAATGGGGTGATCCGTACCTATGGCGACTGCCGTTGCCACAGGAAACACCCAGCCAGGCGTTCTAAACACAACAGAGCAGCTCGGCCTGGCGGGTGGGGGAGGGCGGGAGCGTCAGGCCCTGGCTTTTGTTCTAACAATGGCCCCAGACGTAGCGCACAGAGGGGGGTGGAGGAAGGTGGGGCTGAGGAGCAGGAGGGGCGGATTCGCCCTTAACTCTCGGTTTGGTTCCCCGAACATTTGCGATCGCGTAAGCTAGCAATGCGGGTGAGCTGAGATCGCCATAACAACCTAGTGTACTACGTAAGGTAGTGTTACCAGCCAGGCGGCCAGGGTTACAGATTAGCCTATCTCCAGCGGATGTCGAGGAGTTAACGGAGTGTGACGGAGTGTGTTTGCACAGAGCGCTTCGGAGCTGAATTATTGGCTTTCTCGTCGCAGTCAGAGCCTTGATCAAGCAAACACGCGTTAACCCGTGTGTTACCAACAACAAAGCGTGTTACCACGGTGCTGCAAAGTGGTATAAGTACAGGGGGAGCTTACAACAGTTGGACACTCAAGATTTCTACTGCAGATCCTTAACGTCAGCCAGAAGAATTCCTAAACATGGTAAGCTAATAAATCTTATGCTTCTTAAAGATTGCCTGTATAGTTTTGATTTCTCGTGTTTGGACGAAAATATAATACCAGCACACGTTACTCTCTTTTTTTGTGTGTTAATCTTGAATGCATCTTTTCTTTATGTGGTTTAGACTTGAATAATGGACAATGACATTAAAAACCGATTTTCCTCGACTGCAGCAGACTTTCCATAACATAATACAGAGACCAAGAGCAATGTACAAGAAAATATGTCATACTTTCCATCCCTTAAATAGGTCACGAGTTACAAGTTTATTCACGTTTGGAAATTAACCTGTTCATGCCTGGTTCTGCACCCCAGCGTGAGTGCATCTCTATCCACGTTGGCCAGGCTGGGGTCCAGATGGGCAACGCCTGCTGGGAGCTGTACTGTCTGGAGCATGGGATCCAGCCTGACGGTCAGATGCCCAGCGACAAGACCATCGGAGGGGGAGACGACTCCTTCAACACCTTCTTCAGTGAGACGGGGGCAGGGAAGCACGTTCCACGCGCCGTCTTTGTCGACCTGGAGCCAACCGTCATCGGTACACAGACGATTTGCTTTTCACTAAGTTCACATCATTTTAAGCCCTTTTGCTTCCTGATTATATTCGGTAAAAACTAAAACGATCTTGTAATTCCACAGATGAGGTGCGCACAGGTACATATCGGCAGCTCTTCCACCCTGAGCAGCTGATCACAGGCAAGGAGGATGCAGCCAACAACTATGCCCGTGGCCATTACACCATTGGCAAGGAGATCATTGATTTGGTGCTTGACCGGACTCGCAAATTGGTAATATATTTAGGAACCCATTTACGCCAAATGTAACTGCTACTTTATTAACTAAATCCAGAATTTTTAAAGAACTGTGTTCCTTTTGTCCATTCAGGCTGACCAGTGCACTGGTCTCCAAGGTTTCCTCATATTCCACTCCTTCGGTGGAGGCACTGGCTCTGGATTCACCTCTCTGCTGATGGAACGCCTCTCAGTCGACTACGGCAAGAAGTCCAAGCTGGAGTTCGCCATCTACCCCGCCCCCCAGGTGTCCACTGCTGTGGTGGAGCCCTACAACTCCATCCTGACCACCCACACCACCCTGGAGCACTCCGACTGTGCCTTCATGGTGGACAACGAGGCCATCTACGACATCTGTCGCAGGAACCTGGACATTGACCGCCCAACCTACACCAACCTCAACCGGCTCATTGGACAGATCGTCTCCTCCATCACCGCCTCCCTGCGCTTCGACGGCGCCCTGAACGTGGACCTGACGGAGTTCCAGACCAACCTGGTGCCTTACCCCCGTATCCACTTCCCCCTGGCCACCTACGCCCCGGTCATCTCCGCCGAGAAGGCCTACCACGAGCAGCTGTCCGTGGCCGAGATCACCAACGCCTGCTTTGAGCCGGCCAACCAGATGGTGAAGTGCGATCCCCGCCACGGTAAATACATGGCCTGCTGCCTGCTGTACCGTGGCGACGTGGTGCCCAAAGACGTCAACTCTGCCATCGCAACCATCAAGACCAAGCGTACCATCCAGTTTGTGGACTGGTGTCCCACCGGCTTCAAGGTGGGCATCAACTACCAGCCCCCCACCGTGGTGCCTGGTGGAGACCTGGCCAAGGTCCAGAGGGCCGTGTGCATGCTGAGCAACACCACCGCCATCGCTGAGGCCTGGGCCCGGCTGGACCACAAGTTCGACCTGATGTACGCCAAGAGGGCCTTCGTCCACTGGTACGTGGGAGAGGGCATGGAGGAGGGGGAGTTCTCTGAGGCTAGAGAAGACATGGCGGCCCTGGAGAAGGACTACGAAGAGGTGGGAACCGACAGCGTTGGAGATGAGGGAGAGGAGGAAGGAGAAGAGTACTAGAATTCTCCAATCACCATAAGCATGCAACATCACAAGAAAACGACTGTTATGTTTCATATTCGTTCCGGAAAAATTGGCAATGCTATTCGTTCATTTCAAATTGTCAACGTTTTGTGAGGGCAGGAACAAAGTAAAATAAAGCCACTTCCATATGCTCATTGTTTGCAAAATTATTTATATTGATGCTTGACTGAGTAAGCCAAAGAACCCTATTTCATGAGGTTAGGAGTTCTATTGGAGTGATTTTGTCTAGACAACTACAATTATCTTTTTATTTTTTTATTTATTATTTTCCTTTATTACTGGATAAGCAGAGCAGAACATTGGTTAAAACATGTATTCTCTTCTCAAAACCACATTGCTTATACCCTACCTGCTCTCAGGGTGTCTAATGGTTAAGATGGGATCGGACTGGTTAACTCATAACGGGTGAGCTAGGTTCGACCCAGGACCGAGCTGGGATCTGGCCGTCTCTGCTTTGAAACAAGCTGTCCGCCCGAAAACAACGGTAAACACACTCGAGAGGAAAGAGGGTAACTATGACAACCGTTTGGGAGCACGTTAAGACAGTCCCTAAGTGGCAATTACTGGTGGCTTAGCATCGTGTGGTTAGACTATAGGAACCAGTCAAACACTTGGGGCTGATACAGAAAGCTCGGAGGAGTTAGAGCACAAACAAGTGAAAAAAGTACTATGTAGACGATTTAGGTCAGATTCTACCGATATACTACGGGGATTTGTGAAAGCGACTTGAAAGCTGTAAATGTTAGAACAGTGGATTTAAAAAAAAAACAACGCACATTACACGTTATCGTAGACTATAACACATTTTATAGCAGGCCTAAGTTAGATGTTCATACAGCTAAAAGGCTGAACCCCGGAAAGCTCATCTTTGCATTCTCTACAATGCACAACGAACATTTAAAATGTTCAAAGGATCCCCTCTTTGTTGTGTAAATTGCGTACGTAAAATAGAACAAGCAACAGCTGACAACTGTGCCCGTATTCGGTTGCACAGGGTCTTGAATATCACCAGGCCTTAGGAAAGAGTTTGCCTCATTTTTCCCTTAGGGCTTTTTCTCTCATCTGGGGACATTTGCATAGTGAATTATTCTCGACTGCAATGGTGATGTAACCACACGCCGTAACTAAAGTCCATTCCAGTCCCACGGGGTAGGTATCAGTTTCCTATCCTGAGTGTAATGGCAAACATAACCTTGGAAAACAGACACAAAGCCCCCTATAGTTTGTGCTGCGGCCATTATCTTAGGCTAATGATGTCTCCATTCATAAGTTCCTCCGTTAAGATGAAGCGGAGTTGAATGTCAAGCAAGCAATTCAAAACAATAAACGTCTCAGGATATGAGCGTTTTTTATCAAGCAAATGGTTCCGATTCAATTTTGGGGGAATATAACAGCCCCTTTTTATATAGTAAAACACTACTTTAACAAGGGTTTCCAAACAAACTCTGCAGCATCAGTTCATATTTCAGTCAGGCTATCTTTGTTAGTGGCTACCCATCTGTCTCACTTTGTGGACCACTCCTAAGGACAGTATAGAGTAGCATGGCAATGAATTCTCTCCCCCCCCCCCCCCCCCCCCTCCTGCTCCTCTTTCAGTTAAGAAATGGCGGTGGTATCAGCTTATCCAACTTCTCCGGTTATCACAACATGCCGAGTGGTTGCCTAGCAATCCTCTGCTACTTAAGAGGCAAATCCCGGCACTTCTAGCTGGCACTATAGCTCCGACCACGTATTCCACCAGAACAGCCACTTCAACTGAATTGAACATGGTGAGACCCATTTCATCATCTATTCATACACTTTTCATTTGTTTGAAATGAAAAAGAAAACTATGATAGGAGAACAGAAAAACGTGTCCTTTTTTTTTTATAGAGAGAGAGAAAAGCTGAGAGGGTTTCCAGATAAAGAGTATAAGAAGTACCGCAGTCAGCAATTATAAAGTTAAAGCCTTTAACAGATGTTCAATTGTTGGCTAAGCCACATTTTCTCCTTCAGCTAAGTGAGTTTAAAGGCTGATTACAGAATATGTACCTCTACAAACCATTCATTGTAGTCGCAGCCTAAAATGTGATCTAGCATGCCCTTGTCAAGGGCATTAGAAGCTCAAGGTTTAGTAATGTCTGAGTTTAATTTCCGCAGATCTTACTACGCATTACCTCACTCTTATACTGTCATATCCCAGAACCAGTCTTTATGTACCAAATATGTTGACATTTGAGCCCGATTTTTACTAAACTTCACGTCCCAGTAAATCTACTTCCGTTCTACCTTATTCAGCCTTTGTATTTCCTCCATTGAATTTCCTCTGGGACACAATGCTACGTTTTTAACCGTGATATTATCAAAAGTAGACCAATTCATGCTGAGACATCGAAGTTGTTACACAGCCATTTTAAACATCGTGTGACCTCACGTTGTCACCCGTTCTCCAGCGTGAGTGCATCTCCGTCCACGTCGGCCAGGCAGGGGCTCAGATCGGCAACGCCTGCTGGGAGCTGTACTGTCTGGAGCACGGGATCCAGCCCGACGGTCAGATGCCCAGCGACAAGACCATCGGAGGGGGAGACGACTCCTTCAACACCTTCTTCAGTGAGACGGGGGCAGGGAAGCACGTTCCACGCGCCGTCTTTGTCGACCTGGAGCCAACCGTCATCGGTACACCAAAGTCGTTTTTGTTGTAAGTAAATCAGCCAAATAGAACTGATTCAGTCTATTGTGCTATAACATTCCGTCCATATTCCAGATGAGGTGCGCACAGGTACATATCGCCAGCTCTTCCACCCTGAGCAGCTGATCACAGGCAAGGAGGATGCAGCCAACAACTACGCCCGTGGCCATTACACCATTGGCAAGGAGATCATCGATCTAGTTCTGGATCGGACTCGAAAACTGGTAGGGTGGCTTTAGGTCAATTTGACCTTACTTTCAAGTACATTTTTTAAGGTCATAAATCCAAATCCGTACCCCTTGTCCTTCAGGCTGACCAGTGCACTGGTCTCCAAGGTTTCCTCATATTCCACTCCTTCGGTGGAGGCACTGGCTCTGGATTCACCTCTCTGCTGATGGAACGCCTCTCAGTCGACTACGGCAAGAAGTCCAAGCTGGAGTTCGCTATCTACCCTGCCCCCCAGGTGTCCACTGCCGTGGTGGAGCCCTACAACTCCATCCTGACCACCCACACCACCCTGGAGCACTCCGACTGTGCCTTTATGGTGGACAACGAGGCCATCTATGACATCTGCCGCAGGAACTTAGACATTGAGCGTCCCACCTACACCAACCTCAACAGGCTCATTGGACAGATTGTCTCCTCCATCACTGCCTCCCTGCGATTCGATGGAGCCCTGAACGTGGACCTGACAGAGTTCCAGACCAACCTGGTGCCTTACCCCCGTATCCACTTCCCCCTGGCCACCTACGCCCCGGTCATCTCCGCAGAGAAGGCCTACCACGAGCAGCTGTCCGTGGCCGAGATCACCAACGCCTGCTTTGAGCCGGCCAACCAGATGGTGAAGTGCGATCCTCGTCACGGCAAGTACATGGCCTGCTGTCTACTTTTCCGTGGCGATGTTGTGCCCAAAGACGTCAACTCTGCCATCGCAACCATCAAGACCAAGCGTACCATCCAGTTTGTGGACTGGTGTCCCACCGGCTTCAAGGTGGGCATCAACTACCAGCCCCCCACCGTGGTGCCTGGAGGAGACCTGGCCAAGGTCCAGAGGGCCGTGTGCATGCTGAGCAACACCACCGCCATCGCTGAGGCCTGGGCCCGGCTGGATCACAAGTTCGACCTGATGTACGCCAAGAGGGCCTTCGTCCACTGGTACGTGGGGGAGGGCATGGAGGAGGGGGAGTTCTCCGAGGCCAGAGAAGACATGGCGGCCCTGGAGAAGGACTACGAAGAGGTGGGAACCGACAGCGTTGGAGATGAAGGAGAGGATGAGGGAGAGGAGTACTAGGACTATTAAAACAACATAAACATTTTGAGAAGTCCTTATAAATCACACAAGTACACATTTTTAAGATTTCATTTGACAGCGTAACAAAGCCAATTTTGAAACATGTTTCCTCTATTAAATAAAGATCTACTCTCAAACTACAATCGCCTTTTAGTTTCCTTTTTGATAAGAAAAGAGGTTTTAAAAGAGACAGACAGTGGGGCTACACTGAATGCAAATAAAGAAACAAATAATGCATGCATTTAAATCTGTATCAGCTTGCTCTATTTAGCATGCTTTAAACAGCCTGTGTAAACTCTTTCCCCTGCTATTGTTTTAATGGTTAACTGACCAGCAAGATACTGCAATGCAGACAAAGCGTTTTAACAAAAAAAACGAGACTTTACCAACACTACTGAACAGCTGTCAGAATTTCAAGATATGCAAATGTGGCCTCATCTGCACCGCAATAAAGGATAAAACCTCTCCTTCCACATTTCAGTCTTTCAGTTGAATTGGCAGACTGAGTCTGCTCCAAAACACCTCTTTGTAAGGATGTTATAATCAAGTGATATGTGTTGCAAAAATGGCGTAAGTATAATACCTATATAAAGTAAACTCTATGACAGGAAGCGCAACTTCTGCATGAGACTCTTTAAACTAATTAAATGAAGAAAAAAAAAATCCTTCCTGACATTTAGCTTTGCTTTTTTTGAAAGAAGCAACGCTCCATGTTACATATTACAATTATTTTACATTACAGGCAATAGGTTTAACTGTTTCAAGAAAAGTGTTTATTACATAAATAACCACTATGGGTTATTTCCTTTATGAAAACTATAATTTCCATGCATGTTTCATTTATGTCTCTGAAGTTCTATGAGTTCATTAATTATTGAGGTAAGGATATTTGTACATTTAGGGGGCTTTTACGTGAGTAATTCTGCTAAGTAGTCTGAAAAAGAGAGTGCCCTGAAAGCAGAAACAGTAACTTAGCGGTTGGAACTCTGCTGCTGGAGACCCAACCCCCTTTTTTTGAGCCAGGACTTCCTCCCGCCAACATGAACTACAGCTTCCTGCTTGCCGCCTCCCCCTGCATGCTCAGTATAAAAGCCCCACCTCTGCCTCCCTTCTCCATTATAGCCTTCATTCTCCGAATCCTCAACGTCGGCAAGAAGGAAAAATCGAACAAAATGGTGAGTACAAAGGCACAAGAACTACATAGAACAGTTAAAAATGAACAATAACAGTCGAGGTAAAAATAAATGTTGTGGGACCTTAACGTGTTATAAGAATATGAAAAACCTTGTAATGACATTGTTATAGAAAGTGGTTTATAAGATAAGAGGGAAATGTAGACTCGAGGCGTAGAAGAACGGATCAAATCTGTTACTTTTACTGGGGTGAGCTAAGGTAGTGTTGCGTAGCAAAGGACAAGGAAATGCACAGCAGGGCAACGATGGGGACTGAGACCATGAGGCACCGATGCCAAAAAGCTGACACAGTTCCGTCCAACTACAGGAGTTTATTAAATACAGCATTCGTTTCCGAATCACGGGCACATTTGGTTTTTTACGTATTTGAAAACAGTGAGAAAAAAAAAAGATGAAAATGTTATCGTGTTACGTAATTCCTCAAAAACCAAAGTGGAGGGAAACTCATAAACTTAGGACAGCCTGATTTCGAAAGGGCTGTTTCAGTTTTTGCCGGAAGGCGCAATCTGATAAGTTTCTGGCTTGGCTCTGTTACAAAGCAATAGACTGTGGTTGTGAGGACTGGGTGGGGGAAGGGAGTGGCTAGGCCCAGTCGTTTTTTTTTTTCTCCCCCTAAAGCAAACGGGGAGGTTCACTCTGATCTGCTGTCTCTGTGCTAGGTTCCATTGTGGAGTGAGGGGGGGAGGGTAGGGGGCAGAACTTTGTCTCCGATGGGCGGCAACAAAGCCCCTATGTGACTCAGCAGCTATCGACCGCCGTAAACTCCCAGACAGCCAGTTGGTCACACACATTCAAAAATGGGAAACAGAACCTAACAATAATGTTGTTGCAATAATGTTGTTGCTAATGATGAATAATAAAAAAATGCCATGGGGGAAAATTCTTGATTAACTTTTTGCTCTTTCTATGTACCTTTAGGTTTGAGAGACTACACATTTTTATAACAAGTTGTACACAGTATTTTGCTTCAACATTAGTGAGTTGTCTTTAAAAGTCCTCAATGAGGCTAAATAAAAGTCAAAGCTACAAAGATGAGGCTAGTCTTCTTACTTGAAACGGTCCAAAGCTGGAAGATGATCAAGAATTTAAGAAGTCTGCAAACTCGCTTTGAATCTCTGAGGGATGTTTTCCCTGTTACTGATCTGAGTCACTTTTAAGTGCTGGTGCACACAGCAGAGTAGGAACTGTGGCTTAGTCTTCCATTTATAAATGGCCGACCTAGATCAGTTCTCCATATTTCTTTGGGATACACAAAATTGTTGTTGATCAACCGCATCGACTCCCTTCTTCAACTGAGGAGATTTAAGTTATATTGTTGGTTGAGGAAAACATAGTAGTTCGACATTTAATCATCGTAGAAACAATCGGATGTAACCTCGCTCCATTTCAACCGTTTTTCGTGTTCTCTCTCTCTCTCCAGCGTGAGTGTATCTCCATGCATGTCGGCCAAGCCGGAACCCAGATGGGCAACGCCTGCTGGGAGCTGTACTGTCTGGAGCATGGGATCCAGCCCGACGGTCAGATGCCCAGCGACAAGACCATCGGAGGGGGAGACGACTCCTTCAACACCTTCTTCAGTGAGACGGGGGCAGGGAAGCACGTTCCACGCGCCGTCTTTGTCGACCTGGAGCCAACTGTCATCGGTACACAGACGACTTGCTTCAACCTTTTAAACCCATTTTCCTTCTGATTATATTTGGAATAAACTGAAACTATCTTGTAATTCCACAGATGAGGTGCGCACAGGTACATATCGCCAGCTCTTCCACCCTGAGCAGCTGATCACAGGCAAGGAGGATGCAGCCAACAACTACGCCCGTGGCCATTACACCATTGGCAAGGAGATCATTGATATCGTACTTGACAGGACTCGCAAACTGGTAGGCAATCCTAACAAATAATAGTCCGCAACGATACATGTATGTTTTTGAAGCAAATAAAAGATCACCATCTAAAAACGTTACTATTTTTTTCCATTCAGGCTGACCAGTGCACTGGTCTCCAAGGTTTCCTCATATTCCACTCCTTTGGTGGAGGCACTGGCTCTGGATTCACCTCTCTGCTGATGGAACGCCTCTCAGTCGACTACGGCAAGAAGTCCAAGCTGGAGTTTGCTGTTTACCCAGCACCCCAGGTGTCCACTGCTGTGGTGGAGCCCTACAACTCCATCCTGACCACCCACACCACCCTGGAGCACTCCGACTGTGCCTTTATGGTGGACAATGAGGCCATCTACGACATCTGCCGCAGAAACCTGGACATTGACCGCCCATCTTACACCAACCTCAACCGGCTCATTGGACAGATTGTCTCCTCCATCACTGCCTCCCTGCGATTCGATGGAGCCCTGAACGTGGACCTGACAGAGTTCCAGACCAACTTGGTGCCTTACCCCCGTATCCACTTCCCCCTGGCCACCTACGCCCCGGTCATCTCCGCAGAGAAGGCCTACCACGAGCAGCTGTCTGTTGCTGACATCACCAACGCCTGCTTCGAGCCGGCCAACCAGATGGTGAAGTGCGATCCTCGTCACGGCAAGTACATGGCCTGCTGCCTGCTGTACCGTGGCGATGTTGTGCCCAAAGACGTCAACTCTGCCATCGCAACCATCAAGACCAAGCGTACCATCCAGTTTGTGGACTGGTGTCCCACTGGCTTCAAGGTGGGCATCAACTACCAGCCCCCCACTGTAGTCCCTGGAGGAGACCTGGCCAAGGTCCAGAGGGCCGTGTGCATGCTGAGCAACACCACCGCCATCGCTGAGGCCTGGGCCCGCCTGGACCACAAGTTCGACCTGATGTACGCCAAGAGGGCCTTCGTCCACTGGTACGTGGGAGAGGGCATGGAGGAGGGAGAGTTCTCTGAGGCCAGAGAAGACATGGCGGCCCTGGAGAAGGACTACGAAGAGGTGGGCACCGACAGCGTTGGAGAGGAGGATGAGGAAGGAGAGGAATACTAAAGTTTTAGACTCCAGTATAATGTAATTCAATTAGAATCTACATGTGTCGGACATTCAAGAATCCGCAAACCAAAAAAGGGTTAAATATTTCGGAAATCATTACCAAGAGCACATTTCATTGAGCTACAAGAACCTCACCTGTTTCACTCACGTCAACCAAAAAATGTTTTTAATAAAACTTCATCAAAATACTTTTTGTTTTGTGTAATGTTTATGATCGCACAACATGGAAGGAGTTCATTAAGGGGAAGAAATAGCTAACAAATCAAACTGATAAATACAGCCTACAAATGTGCATGAGTCCAAATAATGCATTAGAAAGAGTGAAACATTCTTCAGACAGCTTCCAAAATTGATTACAGCTTTGGAGAAAGGTCTGATATTGACTTACCAAAAGCAAACTATTTCAAATGAAACCTTTGACAGACAGTGACAGGCAATTGAATAGCCCAATGCAAAGTGAAGGCCACACTATAATAGTTATATTTTAGGCCTTTAGGGCCCCCCCCCCCCCCCCCCCCAAAAAAAAAAACCGAATAATTGAAATACATTACATGCCTCCATTTTGAGGAAGGCAACCTTCATTTTGAATTGTCAAAATTCGCACTATGTTCTTAATTCATGTTTAAAATTCCCTCATGGCAATGCGGAGATTAAAAACGTATTAATGTAGCCTACATGTGGAATGTGGCTGTAGACAATCTGTGGTGGCCTGATATCACGCTGGGAAATCCCAACGTGACCTTCACGGCAGATAAACAGCATGTTTTTTTTTTTTTAAATACCAAACTAGATTGGGACAAACCTATTAAAGAAAACAATACATTCAGTTGTTTAAAGCCTTGTGACCACGTCAGA
This sequence comes from Aplochiton taeniatus, assembly GCA_017639675.1. NCBI lineage: Eukaryota > Metazoa > Chordata > Actinopteri > Galaxiiformes > Galaxiidae > Aplochiton > Aplochiton taeniatus. The sequence goes on from CM030191.1 coordinate 2,132,622, forward strand.
ACATACCATGAGACTTGAGGGTAAGTTATAGCATACGTAGCCCCTTGTGGAGATGACATATTGAGCAAAGCAGGCAGTGAGTGGGAGGCCAATGGGAACAGTTAGATGACGCATAAAGGGTTACTTAGTTCGCTTTGCCTTTGCAAGCAAGTATTCAAGTTGTCAATTAGCATTTAAAATAAAGATTGTATCTTAACATTCATTCCTATGTGGGTTAGCCATTAATGTTATTTACAGCCCCATTAGCCTCACTGCTAGCTAGCCAACGTAAATTCGATTTTAACGGACAGATTTAGTTTTGTGAAACATTCCATCCATACTTTTTTGAGTGCAACCGATTATTACTTTTCGGGAGATTCCAGAAATTACATGCTTAACTCTCAACACCGTTTCCATCCCACAATTTACCTTACAACAGGTCTCGCACGTTATCTTTTGCTTCAAGTGTTCGGCAGATGACACCATTCAAACGTTTGTTAAGTTTCCAACAAAATAATTCTATTTGCCACGTGATCTTTTCACAAAACTACTAGGCCTACTAATAATTTGAGCGAAAAGTACATTTAGAAAAGGACATTACTCAATGAGTGATTGCAGCACTTAAACACAAAAGGTTTATTTAACGTCTCACGTTTACAAAATAGGCATTTTTAATATATTAACATTTTTATTTTTATTTTTTATTTGCTTGAGGTATACAACAATAATTTGATGAATCTTTTGGAATTATCTGAATGGCACACTTAGAGAGAAAATAGAAAGACAGTTTTTCAGATGTTAGTAAAATGACCGAAAAGAGTTTAGTTAATAAGCATGAGTAAATTGATACATTTGTAAACAATTACACAAAGAGATCGGCACCCTTGATTAAACGTAGATTAACCCTCTTAATTGATTGTTGAAACAATTTAACTCCACCATAAAAACCATCAATTCAGCATTTTTTTAAAAACAGACAAGATGGTAAGTATCTGTTTATTTCAGGTGCTTCTTCCTGTAAATCAGATTGAACACACTTTTATTTTGAAAGAAGGGTGTTTCGTTTTTACCACAGTAAGCTATCAAAGGCATCCTTCGGGGGAAAAGAACAAGCTAATGAATCCATTTTCCTTTCAAGAGAGAAGGCGAGGTAAGACAGCTGATGATTCCAGGAAACATTTCAACATGCACCGGGGTTCATCGGTGCATTGAAGAGTGTTAGGTACAAGCACAGAGGTCAGGGGTCAGATTGGTCTCACTGTGGCAGTGCCTTCAGGATGGCATTCACTTCCTCTGCCACAGCCGTCAGCGCAAACTCAAACTGGTCCTGCAGAGACAGGAACGGGCGGCAGATTATATAATTAGTTAGGCATAGCAACCAAAGCCCTGGACCTGAAATATGGCTCCGATATTAACAGACAAACTTGCCGATTCAAGACAAAATACTTTCTTTGGACAAATTAAAACGGGATGGATTTAATCCTCCTCAAAGCATAGCGCATTAAGAAAAAGAGCCCCGGTCTTCATCTGAAAGGTTATTTTCTATCCATTTACGTGTTTTTATTCGACGTTGTTGTTTTGTAATGGCTCGCCTGATGGCAGCGGCCTACCTTGGTGCGAACCATCCCTGGTCTCTGGTCGCGGACATGTTCCAGAGTGGCGGCAATGTCGATCTCCTTCACACCTGAGTTCACATATCAATATGCTATCAGTTTAGTTGTTTAGTTTAGAGTTTGACTCATGGAAACACACACACACACACACACACACACACACACACACACACACACACACACACACACAGAGACACAGACAGACAGACAGACAGACACACACACACACACACACACACACACACACACACACACACACACACCCAACAGCTCTCACCTTTGGCCATGCGATTTAACACCATGTCAATCAAGATGTAGGTCCCCGTACGGCCTGTTCCATCACTGACCAAGAGAGGACATGTCAGTAAAAACACTCCACAGCACCGCCATCCAGGCTTACAATACAAAACAATCTTATCTGTGTTCATTGTAAACATTTCGTCGTGGTAAGAGAAATAAGGGATTACATTGTTCTTGTCTTATGGCAGGACCTCCCTGTTTCGCAAAACTATACTTTAACGAAACTTTGATTCACAGTCTAAATTAATCAGAACAAGACTGAACAACTGCCTTGTTGAGGTAGTCACTGATTGGATTGTGTGCTGTCTGAAGAGAACAGTAGGAATGCAGAAGACCATCTGCTAACAAACAAACATGGCGCGAGTCTACCATCACATGGACTAAAGTGGTACTGCATCTAAAGGTTACCTGCAGTGAACAGTGATGGGTCTGGGTTAGGGTTAGGGTTAAAGGTTACCTGCAGTGCACAGTGATGGGGCAGGGTTAGGGTTAAAGGTTACCTGCAGTGCACAGTGATGGGTCAGGGTTAGGGTTAAAGGTTACCTGCAGTGCACAGTGTTGGGGCTGGGTTAGGGTTAGGGTTAAAGGTTACCTGCAGTGCACAGTGATGGGGCTGGGTTAGGGTGAAAGGTCAAAGGTCACCGGCAGTGCACAGTGATGGGGCTGGGTTAGGGTGAAAGGTCAAAGGTCAAAGGTTACCTGCAGTGCACGATGATGGGGCAGGATCGGCCTCGGTAGCACTTGTTCACTTTCCTGTGAAGAGACATGTGGGAGGAAACCCTTAAGGAAACACTTTACAAACACGTGTTTGCTCAAGGGGGAAAAAGCAATTTTTAGGAAAGCAGAAAACGAATTAATAAAAAATAAAAAAATAAATCATGCCACCCAGCATACATGATAGTTTTATGGGCACGGTAAAAAAAAGGTTACAGGAAAGAAAAACATGTTGGTGCCTGTGCCACTTTGAATGATAGAGAGCATGCTTGCACATGTGTGCTGCGTGTTTTGGGGGTTACATATGGCCGTGCTCTGGTGAAGAGAGACGGAGGAGAAGGGGAAGTAAGGGGGGGGGGGGGGGGGCTAAGGGTTTCGGCGATGGACCTCTTGCTGCAGCCACACCTGCCCGTGATCATTTTTGTGACTATGCAACTGGACCCAGACTACTAGCTGCAAATCACAAGAATGACACAGGCAGATATGTTCAAATAAAAATGGTGGGCCCCGCCGACCTCCATCGCACTTGAGTGGGAGAGGGCGACAGAAAGGGGCGACAGAAAGGGGGGACAGAGCGGGGGGACAGAGCGAGGGAGGGTCCGGGAGACGGAGAGGTGTACGGATGTCACTCGAAGTTAGTTGAGGGAGAGGGTGAGACGGGGTGCATTAGAGGGACAGAGGGACGGAGGGATAGAGGGACAGAGGGATAGAGAGTTAGAGGGATAGAGGGACAGAGGGATAGAGAGTTAGAGGGATAGAGGGACAGAGGGATAGAGAGTTAGAGGGATAGAGGGACAGAGGATTAGAGAGATAGAGGGACACAGGGATAGAGGTACAGTGCCGGAGGCATAGAGGGATAGAGGGACAGAGGGATAGAGAGATAGAGGGACAGAGGGATAGAGGTACAGTGCCGGAGGCATAGAGGGATAGAGGGACAGAGGGATAGAGAGATCGAGGGACAGAGGGATAGAGAGATAGAGGGTTAGAGAGCTAGAGGTTTAGAGGGATAGAGAGATAGAGGGACAGAGGGACAGAGGGATAGAGAGATAGAGGGTTAGAGAGCTAGAGGGTTAAAGGGATAGAGAGAGGGACAGAGGGACAGAGGGATAGAGAGTTAGAGAGATAAAGAGATAGAGGGACAGAGGGATAGAGAGTTAGAGAGATAAAGAGATAGAGTGCCAGAGGGATAGAGGGTTGGAGAAAGGAGGAGCCTTGACTACTCCTTCAGAGCTCGATCAGGAGTCGGCCAAGGGCGAGAAAAGAGGGACCAACAAAAAAAAAGAAAGAAAGAAAGAAAGAAAGTAGATGAATCAAGGAACAATGACAGAAGGAAAAGATGAGTGATTAAAAAAAGGAGGTGTGAGCTTGGAATTTCCAAATGTGGAGAAGCGGAGAAGATTGGCGTTGGGTTTATTACATGCACAACATTGGAAGATTAATTAACATTGTTTAGTTATTACCAACATAGATAGTATATTATATATAATATATAATATAATCAATATTCTAGGACCGAACGATCCCTGACTGATTTTCTTTAACACAGAATACCATTAACTGGAGAAGAAAATAAGGAATGATATTTGAATTGAAATGCTATATTATTGACACTATAAAAATATGTTAGAGCTATTATTTCTATAACTGTTCTTTGTCATACATGGTGTAATCTACTTTCAGGTGTTGATTCAGTACCTGCGGAAGTCCAGTAGGGGGCGTGTGGCAGTAGGAATGCCATGAGCGGGCCAGCTAAGGAAGTGAAACTGGGTGAGGGTGCGCGTCTCTTGGGTCTGCACGTTCTTCAGATAGAAGCTACGCACTAGGAAGTCATTGCACCAGATATGCTCGGACACCAGGTTCACCTGAGACAGACACACACACACACACACACACACACACACACACACACACACACACACACACACACACACACACACACACACACGCTTTCTTGAGTACGCAGGGAAAAAGCTTTGCTGCTAGATTTCTAATTATAAGCGTTTAGATTGGGCACACACACACGCACGCACGCACGCACGCACACACGCACACACACACACACACACACACACACACACACACCTCGTAGATGTGGTAGAGAGAGGATCCTTCGTCGGGCCAGTAGCGGTCACACTGCTTCTTACCGTCCTCCACCAGCGCTGTCATCATCACTATCACCGTGCAGCCATTTTCCCACACCATCTACAGCACGCACGTTCAAAAGACGAGATTCTCCAGATGTACAGCACCGTGCAAAGGTTTCAGGCAGGTGTGTCAAGTAAGAAGGCTTTCCCAAATCGAAGTGTTGATAGTTTGTTTTTTATCAATTACCTAAATGCAAACGTATATGCCTTGTAAAGTGTCCTTGGGTTTTAGAAAGGCGCTCTTAAATTAAAGTTATTATTATTATTAATGAACAAATGAACAATCTAAATCCAATCAATATTTGCTGTGACCACTCTTTTGCTTTCAAATGTGTGCCAGCATTTTTTGACACCTGCCTAAAACCTTTGCACAGTCCCGTAAGAAACTATGTTTCTCAAAGCAGAACAACTTCAGGGGTACTGCTGGATCGACTTGTTGTGTCCAGTCCTACCATGGTAGATTGCAATAAAGAAAGTGAAAGGATTTCTTAAGGGTCCTTTGCATTTCAGAAATGTATTATTAGCACGAATCTAAAAGTGCAGATGCCTCCAAACCTGCCAGAAGTCCGAGATGGTGTGCGACAGGGGTCCTTGAGTGGCGATGTACGCCGGCATCCGAGGGTCATGCTCGATCTAAAGAGGAGGGGGGGGGGGTCACACGGGGGCAAAGGTTAAGGGTCGCCTCCGGCAGCTCACAAAAGGGGACACCGCGGACCACCGGTTGCCACGGCGACGCCCCCCCGCCCCTTAACTCCCTCCTTGTTCTGTTCCTTTCGCTCGCCCAACGGGGAGTCGTCAAAAACATCGGCTAGGTTGGGACAACACAAATGAACACACACTACGTTGTGAGGACACCTATACACATTCCAAGCAGAGTCAACGAAAAGGATACCCTGTGCGGTTTAGTTAGCCACGTACACATTGAACCTGCCGTCTCAATCCTAGGTCACACAGCCACACGGGGTTTCTATATGGGATTCGCCACTTTTTTTTCATGGAGAGGGGCTGTGCGGTTGGATTGGAATAAGTGTGGGTTACAGGGACGGTAACTATGGCGACGACGAGGCTCAACAAGGATTACTGAGGCGGTGGGTGGTGCGGGGGCTTACTATGGTGCTGGCATTGATGTAATCCACCCTGGAAGGGTTGATCTCCGCCTTCAGCTTCACCCTCGAGTGGTCATCTGAGGGACAAAGAGAACGGAGGGCATCCCCTTTACCATCCCGGTTTGCGGGGAGCCTCGGCAACACAGTGATTGATCCGGCTGCTTTGTTTCCAGTGTAACATTTTCCCACACTTTTTTTTTGTTTTTTTTCTTCGTCAGTCTCCTTTCGAGTTATCTATGACCACTGGACACAGCCTTTTTTTTATTTCGGAGTCTTTTCTATTGACTTAGTTTCAAACGGTGGCTTTTTTGTCATCATTCATTTGGCAAACAAATTCAAGTTGGATTGATTGAATGACAAAAAAGCAAAAGCCCCACATTTTTTGGATCACGTCATATTATAACATATTCCAGAAAACAACCCATCATATAATAACATATTCCACAAATCAACCCATCATATTATAATACATTTCACAAAACTACTATGGTGGCCTAGTAGGCAATTGCTCAATCCGTTCCCACATTTAGGAGAGTGAGAAACATTGCACATGGGAGAGAAGAGCTGGATGAAAGTTGGAGCATCTGAAGCCGGAGTGGGAGATGGCTGGAGCGGCTGGTACAGGATCAGTTTTATAACGCTCCCTTGAAGGGCTGACGCTGGGCCAGCTGAAATATGTTTAGCATTCAAATGTGTTCTGCGACAGGGGGATGTAAACAAGGAGGGAGAAGAGGAGGAAGAGGAGGAAGAGGGGGAACTCACGGGAGGGAGAAGAGTAGAGGAGGAGGAATTCACAGGACGGAGAAGAGGAAGAGGAAGAGGCAGAGGGGGAACTCACAGGACGGAGAAGAAGAAGAGGAGGAGGAATTCACAGGAGGAAGAAGAGGAAGAGGAGGAGGAAGAGGGGGAACTCACAGGACAGAGAAGAGGAAGAGGAAGAGGCAGAGGGGGAACTCACAGGACGGAGAAGAAGAAGAGGAGGAAGCAGAGGGGGAACTCACAGGACGGAGAAGAGGGAGAGGAGGAGGCAGAGGGGGAACTCACAGGACGGAGAAGAGGAAGAGGAGGAGGCAGAGGGGGAACTCACAGGACGGAGAAGAGGAAGAGGAGGAGGCAGAGGGGGAAACTCACAGGGCACGGAGTCGGGGCAGCGGTTCTTCTTGACGTGGGCGTCGCTCTGGGCCACCGACACGGTGCTGGGCTCGGCCTGGTAGGAGCACAGTGCCTCCCATTCCTTCATCAGACGGTCCTTGTTCTTCAGGTGGTCCTCCATGTACGCCTGGCCAAGGGACGGCCACAACAGAGGGACACGTAAATGTGAACGTTTTGAATAGTCTAATATGCCCATGCCATGATAATAAAGGCATTTGAATTTCAAAAGAGAGTGCCGTGGAATCTTTGTTTTGGGTGTTTAGAATTTTGCCTCTATCCAAAGAGCACTTCAAATTGACTCAATTTACTCAAATTAAAGGGACAGACTGGACAACAGAGAGACACGCTTTAAAGGACTGGACAACAGAGAGACACGCTTTAAAGGACTGGACAACAGAGACACGCTTTAAAGGAAAGGACTGGACAACAGAGACACGCTTTAAAGGAAAGGACTGGACAACAGAGACACGCTTTAAAGGAAAGGACTGGACAACAGAGACACGCTTTAAAGGAAAGGACTGGACAACAGAGACACGCTTTAAAGGACAGGACTGGACAGACCCATCTCACAGTACCAGCCGCTTAGAGGACACATTTCATTGAAAACCAAATGGCTTCCAGGATTTCCAGGAAGCCCATTCAAATACATGTCCATGACCATTCCTTCTTTAGAACAATTAGGACTAAATACAGTTAATTGACGTGATTAATTCATTTGATTGTCGTGGACTTCCAACTCATGTCCACAATGTGTCATTCGTTGACTTTCACGGAAATGCATTTAATAATAATTGAATATGTTAGATACAAAACTGCTTCGGGAAATCTGCCCGAAATCCAAGCCAAATTAAGATAGAAAAAAGAACAAAACAGTGTCTCTTTGATAAGACTCTTCCCCAGCGTCCTTCTGCCCCACTCACCAGTATCATGTGTCCGGTGGAGATGTCCATGTTGGACTGGGCCGGCTCCTCACACCAGGAGGGGGTGCTGCTGTGGGAGCTGGGGCTGGGCTGGGCCGTGTCGCTGAACTGGGACGACACACTGCTCACCCGGGAGGTGTCGGTGCCCACCCCCCCCCCCACCACCACCTCCTCCTCCTCCTCCTCCTCCTCCTCCTCCTCCTCCCCCGCCTAGTGAACCCACTCCAGCAGCAGCCACTGCTCCTCCACCTCCTCCACCTCCTCCTCCACCTCCTCCTCCTCCGGTGGCACCCTCCGCCCGTCCCAGGGCTCCCTTGGCGGCCATGTGCTGGCGACACAGGTCCTGGAGGAGTGCGGGGAGAAGACGGAGATGGGTCTCGGAACGGCCACCTCGCCACACTGGCACATGGTCACGGAGAGGTGTGTGTGTGTGTGTGTGTGTGTGTGTGTGTGTGTGTGTGTGTGTGTGTGTGTGTGTGTGTGTGTGTGTGTGTGTGTGAACGGCCACCTCGCCACACTGGCACATGGTCACGGAGAGGTTTCCAATGGTTTTGTGACGGGTGCGCAACTCTGCGTGCTGGGAACGTGTTTGCTGTCGGGTCTGTGCGTGTATCAGTAGGTGTGATTGGGAGTGTGTGTGTGTGTGTGTGTGTGGGTGTGTGTGTGTGTACCTGGTACTCCTGGTGTGTGACGGCTCCCCCCGTCTCAGGCCCCAGGCCCAGCTTCTCGGTGGACAGACGGCGGGCGCGATGACGCAGGCAGGCGACGGTCATGGCCGCCACCAGGACACCGCCCACGCCCGCCATGCCTGCCAGCATCACGAACACCCAGCGAGAGCCCCCCTGCACCCGTGCGGCCAGGGGCGACATGCGGCCATCGTTCCTCTGAGGGGAAACCACAGCAAAGCATGAGAGCTGAATGAAGAGAGGGGTCGAGGCGGAGGAGATTCACCACAAGGCAAAAATAAATAAATAATAAGGCACAGTAATACCTTACTGCTTGTAGTTTGAAAATATGAGGTGAAACACATTGACCCAATAATTAAAATATGTGAGGTGAAACATGTTGATTCATTATTTAAAAAATAAGAGGTGAAACACATTGATTCATTATTTAAAAAATAAGAGGTGAAACACATTGATTCATTATTTAAAAAATAAGAGGTGAAACACATTGGCTCATTATTTAAAAAATATTATTTCCGTATAAAGGACAAAGGCTAAAAGCAGAGCTCAGTCCATTCCTTGATTCTAGCCAAATCTGAAGCTCTCAACCAAGACCAGTACTATGGACAAAAGTCCCATCCCAAACACAAACCCACACACACACACACACACACACACACACACACACACACACACACACACACACACACACACACCAAGTGCCCAATTAGTTAATGAGGTGAGAATCATTTTAAGGCAAAGTGTACAATAGATAGAAGTGTGTAGGGGGCTACAGGGAAAGCAGCACGGTAATTAGTGGTTGACGGAACAGTTGCACTAACCAGCTGCTCACGAGGGGCCTTCGGAAGAAGGAGAACGCGGCAAACCGCTGCCGTGGCAACTGCAACGTTGCCCAGCGCAATCCAGAACGACCGCCGATCTCTCTTTGACACTAAAGTACTCTAGCCAGCCCCGACCACCCAATTATTTCTGCTAGCCCTCATCTCTTCCCGCGTACCCCCTGGAAGAACAGTTGTCTGTATTGACCCTTTGGCCTTTTCTTCCTCTCCAGAGGCCCCAGGAATGTGCAGCATGATTCTGGGGGTAAGGGAGGTGGAGTTTATCTGGAAGACGTTAGGGTTCCCTTGGAGAGGGGCGAAGGGGGGTGCCTTACCTGCTATTCTGAAAGCGGGGCCAAAAGAGGTAGTGTAGTGTGTCGCGGGGCGACGAAGAAAACAGAGGGAGAGAGAGAGAGGGTTGAAGGGGAGAAACAGAGAGGGAAACAAGTACTGGAAGAAAGAAATAGGAAAGAAAGACGAGAAAACAAAAGAAAAAACGAATGACAAAAATGAGTAACGATGTGGAGTTTGAGTTTGGGGGCGGGGGGGGGGGGGTGTTTAGTGGGGGCAGGGGGTGCAGGGCATCATGTGGACAGGACGTAACAGTCAGTGGGCGACAGGACAGAACATCCTGCTATTGAAATCTGTGAACTGCAATTAAAGGCGCCGATAATCTGTTGACGAGCGTCACATTTTGGGCTAGTGACAGGCAAATTAAATGCCGTGCACAGTCAAAGCCAGGCGTTTCAATTTCGTCATATTGCGCTGACAAATCGAGTATTACAAATTATACAATTGAAGGCTATAAAAAAAAAAAAGAGAGATACCGATTCTTTTCTGCCCAGATCTAAATCCTAATTAGATGCGTGGGCTAAAAATCGGTAGAATTTGAGGTGGATTGAAAACAACCTAGAGCTCCAAAACGAGGAGTGTAGGCTGTAGTCGCCAAATCTATGCAATAAAAAAGTTGCATCGACGTACAGTAGGCTATTTAATGAATCGTATTGATATGCCTTTGACAAGGGCTGGACAATAAAACCAATAATGGTTTGCCCCCCAAAAACGTTAACACAATCGAAATCACTTCACCAAACTTAATCAACCGCTATGAAACAATTTGACACAAATTCAAAATGAAATCACTCACCTAACACGTGTAGAGCCCCCGCGCGTGACACTACGAAATTGTAGATTACAGTTTGCTTTCTGTAAAATTTCGTTTTGTAATTTTGTGCTGCCGATGCCTTCTTGAATGCATGGATACCAGCTTCAGATTTCAATTTTAGATACATGTCCGGCGTTCGTGAAAAGTCATCAGTGCAAATGTAAATACAAAATATGTTCATAAACTTTGCTAAGAATCAATGCAGATGTTGCATTCAGGCCGAGGCTGTTGGACTGAAGCAGTGGGATGCACGCGTGACTTCAATAGAGGAGGGAGGAGAGATCCTCCTTTCTTGTTGTTCAAAGGCGTGCACATCGTTGTGTTATCCCCATGGAGACAACAGACAAGCATACCCATTCCTGGCAGACTTACTAGCCGTTCAATCATAGCTGGCCTTTGAATTTCAGATTAAAGATCTCGCTAATGAAATATAGCATAATGGACTTGTTTATATTTTTTATATAGCTATAGTCCACAAAACAAATTCAAAGTGCAACTGGAAACTAGCAGACAGACACAAACAACACACAAACACACACTACATCACACACAAAAACACACATATCACACACAAACATCACACACAAACACACCTGCATTGAAATATTAAAGACATCTTCTCTCACGTCGTTTTATTAGTGTTACGCAATATACAAACCTCTCCAACTCCCGCCTGTAGAATCTTCAGGTCGGTTTCCGATTCCAGAAAGTTCTTCTCAGCCACTGCGGAGAAACGCCCCCGTGTTATTCAAACGTAAGGCCGGCTAACTCACCCACCGCCGTCGTTTCATTCAAAGCCATTTTTATTCGACGACATATATTCGACGACCCCTTCCAGTCTCGGTGAATTACCGGCTTTGTCGGCCACGTCTTCGGCAGTTAAGTTCTGGCTGTTTGGGCGGATCCTGAAGGTCAACGCTGGCCCAACAACACTGTTAAGGAACAAATAAGAGCATCTATATAAGATCTTGAGGCTCCTAGTTCACAGCAGGCAGAGTAAAGGGAGAGGAAAGCTGGTTTAGGAAAGGGGGGAGTGCACGGCAGGGAATTGCGTGGCGCTTAGAGGGTCCAACATATCCTATTATCGGATACGTTTTCCTTTCCACCGGGTCTAGCCCCTTCCATTGATTGGTTGGAGATGGTTGCTTGGCACCTGCCAATCGAAGCAATGTCTGAGTGGGAGGTCAAAGGACCGGGGGGGGGGGGGGGGGGGGGGGGGGGGGGGGGGGGGGGGGGGTCGGGGGGTCAGGGCAGCAAGCTTGGGTTAGGGGTCAGGTGTTTAAGTCAGGATTTGGATGGGTGTGAGAGAGCGTGGTGCAAGGTGCATGGGGAATTTATCTTGATGGGAGTATCGCTGTTCCGCATAATGTCTCTATTCCTGACGACCATGACAGGATTAAATACCGTCGAATTTGACACTTTCTTGCCCAATCAACACATGGATCTCCCAAAGAAGTAAAGGATTACGTAAAGTACGTAACGCATTCGGATTTCCCCCCCCGGCTCGAAACGAGTTCGACAAGCTGGCCCACGTGAAGCCGCGTTCAGACGCAGCTATGAGTTCACGGAGAGGCCTACGGGCAACGACGGGAGATTCCTCCTTTTCCAAGATGAATTACTCCCGCCTTTTGTTTTGTCTCTTCAAAGAAACGGGGCGATTCGGAAGAGGGAGACAGGCGGGGCCGGGTAGGGGCCCGAGAGGGGAGGAGGTGGGGACGGGTAGGGGCCCGAGAGGGGGAGGGGTGGGGACGGGTAGGGGCCCGAGAGGGGAGGGGTGGGGACAGGTAGGGGCCCGAGAGGGGAGAAGGTGGGGACGGGTAGGGGCCCGAGAGGGGGAGGGGTGGGGACGGGTTGGGGCCCGAGAGGGGGAGGGGTGGGGACGGGTAGGGGCCCGAGAGGGGGAGGGGTGGGGACGGGTAGGGGCCCGAGAGGGGAGGGGTGGGGACGGAAGCAGCGAGGGGACCGCGAGCCCAGAGGAGGCTCGCCGTGGTTTCAGAGACAAGCGGTTCTTAACCACTGAGACACCATCTTGTGGAGCAGGGCGTGGAACTGACTCCGGCAGCAGCTCCCGTAACGAGGGGGAGGCCCCAAATGTCAGCATGGCAAAAACTGTCGATCACAAACATCCGTGTAACGTCATTCCTTCTGAGGCCCTATGAAGCTCAGCCCCCCCCCCCCCCCCACCCCCCCAAAGAAATGAACACTGACTAACTCTGATGTCGCCACGGTTTGCCCTTGGGCCGTGTCCAGTGTCCTTCAAAAGTGTTACAAATCTGTTGTGCTGAGCCGTGCTAAATACCGATTTTCTTTTGATCAGACACAATCTCCAGAAGGCTGGAACGACTCTAGCCCCAAGGTCAAAAGTGATCTTTGCAGTCGGTGCGACCTCTCTCAGTGGAACCGTTTCCCATTCGTTCTGCCGCCACTCCACAGAAACGGGACCTCGCGAGTGGCACCACGCCGTCGCCCCCGACAACCGGTCGGCCTGCGAACCAGACCCCCCGGGCAGACCTTTGGCTTTCCGCAGCCATTTTACCTCCACCCAATCCAGAACGTCGACCCCCCCCCCCCGTTCTCTGTCTGGTCTCTACAGGTAACCTCACGGATGGAGGTGCCACGGTTTGGGTGCGCGAGGCCCGGCCGGTGTCTCGGTGGCCGTGGCCGGGTTAGTTCCGCCGCCTGCCCCCTGGGGTGCGGTCCTCCGTACCTGATGTTGATGAACGAGCCAGTGGAGAGATGGATCCTCTCAGCCAGCCGCTCCAGCAGACGCACCCCGTCGTACAGACTGAGGGGGCTGTGGAGAAACACACACACACACACACACACACGCACACACACACACACACACACACATTCATACACACACGCACACGCACACGCACGTGCACGCACACACACACGCACATTCATACACACACACACACACACGCACATTCATACACACACACACACACACACGGACATTCATACACACACACACGCACAAACACACACACACGCACACACACACAAACACACACACACACGCACATTCATACACACACACACACACGCACATTCATACACACACATACACACACATACACACACACACACACACACACACACATACACACACACACACACGCACATTCATACACACACATACACACACATACACACACACACACACATACACACACATACACACACACACACACACACACATTCATACACAGACGTACGCTCACGCTCACGTACACGTAGTGGCAATACGTTCCTACGCAGACGTGTGCGTCCACCCCGTGTATGTATATACACATATACACACACACATATATATATACACATATCTATACGTGTGTATTCAGGGGTAAGAGCCGGCTATGCGGAAGTGCACTCGACTCCTTCGCACCATTTCACACCAACAGACTGGCGGGTGAAATGCACAAACACACACACATTCACAGGCACCTAAAACGCCACATACACAAAACACACACACATTCGCAGGCACCTAAAACGCCAGGTACACAAAACACAACCCAATCTCACAAAAGCTGTGGCCCCCGTCCACATTGTAATCAGAGCATACCCATGCACACCAGCGTAAATGTTGTGTGTTTGTGGCGCAAAACATCGTTGGGCCTCGACAAACTGCTAAACACCTTTGGTTGGTGACAATGTAGCCGTACTCCTCTCCAGCCTGGCTGGAGGCCCCCGCTCCATTCTTGCCCAGAGCCGGTCCTTTCACGGAGGCGGAGGGTGGTGGCTCCTTCACACCGGGGGCTTGGGGCCGAGCGACGGTGGGAGGCTTCTGGGGCAGGGCCGGCCCCGCGGAGGAGGGGGCTGGAGGGGGGGCGGGGGCTGGGGGGCCCACCACGGAGGCCTTCTCCACATTGTGCATCATGCCGCCCTCGGTGACCTACCACAGAGCGGAAAGAAAAACAGCCACTTCAAAAGGCCGGGACCAAAAGATGATATTTTAATCCTGTGTCCTGATTTCCTCAACTTCAACCGTTAATGAATGAAGTGTTTCACCTTATGTAGTCAGCTGGGTGAAAACACGTTTGACAAAATGTATGCATATGCTGCCACCCAGTGGCCATAGCATGCACTAGCCACTCAGAGTGGTCGTCAGGGAGGGACTGGGTCACTGACAGGAAGTTGTCTCACTTTGCTGTTCTCACTTAGCTGTTCTCACTTGGCTGTTCTCACTTTGCTGTTCTCACTTTGCTGTTCTCACTTGGCTGTTCTCACTTGGCTGTTCTCACTTTGCTGTTCTCACTTGGCTGTTCTCACTTGGCTGTTCTCACTTTGCTGTTCTCACTTAGCTGTTCTCACTTTGCTGGTCTCACTTTGCTGTTCTTACCTTTTTGCGAGGGACAGCACTGTTCCCGTATTTATCTGTGTTGGGGAAAACAGGATAAAGAAAGCAAAGAAAAATAAGAAGCAACATCCAGCAAAAATGATTAAAAGATGGAAAGAAAATTATGAAACTACGTCAGTTCACCTCTCCGTAGCAACTCGTTAGAAACCAAGCTTTGCAGTACAGTGGAAAAACTAAACAAATTCGTAATAAATCGGAGCATTTTGTTTAAAAGAAAATACATATATGAACAAGATTTTAAAAGCGAGTATGTGATATTTACTTTTGGGTATGTAGGGAGCGTTTGCGTCCTTTCCAGAGATCTCCTCTTCCAGCTGCAGCTTCTTGAAGAGTGAGGCCTGGTTGTTCAACTGCTCTGGGCTTAGGTCCTTCACATCCAACCCATAGTGGGCCAGGAGGAGAGCCAGCTTCTGCCGGGAGTCCTCTGTGCGCACACACGCAACCACAAACACGCACGCACACAAACAAATACACATAGGCAGACACGCACGCACGCACGCACGCACGCACGCACGCACGCACAAAACACAAACAAACAACGAGCGCACACACACAAACAAATACACACACACACACACACACACACACACACAAATAAACAAACACACGATTTTGTTATGACTCCTGCTATTCAATTATATTTTTCTATTTAATTTGACCTATGATAAATCGGATGACATGATTTAATATAGGGCGGCTATTATTAGATATATTATATTGCATAACATGTGATGACATTTATACACATGCACATATATTGGATATAATATGACAAAAATTACAAACACACCCAAAAACATGAACCCTCACCATCCAGCCCAGCCAGTGATGCGTAGTCCTTAGTTTTGGGTGTCTTGAGACCCTGGGTCTGCTGCTGCTTGCTGACCACTTCCTCCTGGGAAACGTAGTCCTCAGCGTAGTCCAGCGGGAAGTCAAGCTCCTGGAAGAAGGTGGAGGCCGAGAGGGGCGCCGCCGCCGCCGCCCCCTGGTGGTGAGAGGGGGAAGGCTGAACAGAGGAGAGGTAGAGCGACACCAGGTCCTGGAGCATCTCGCGGTCTCGGTCGCGGGGCCGAGACCCTTTGGAGTGAGAGGAGGAAGGGCGGAGAAAACGGTCTTCATCGAGGGAGTTGAGGGAACGCTCCTCCTCCTCCTGGTAATCATACTTCTGGCAGAGGCAACACACAAGTACAACGTTGACGTTAGTGATTATCATTATTTAGTTCATTTTATATTATATATATATATTATATTTTATATTATTTTATTTATTTATGCTATCTATATATATATATATATACACATATACACATATATATGTATATATATATACACATATATATGTGTATATACAGTGGGGCCAAAAAGTATTTAGTCAGCCACTGATTGTGCAAGTTCTCCAACTTAGAAAGAGGAGAGAGGTCTGTAATTTTCATCATAGGTACACTTCAACCATGAGAGACAAAAATGAGAGAAAAAATCCAGGAAATCACATTGTAGGATTTTTAAAGAATTTATTTGTAAATGATGGTGGAAAATAAGTATTTGGTCACCCACAAACAAGCAAGATTTCTGGCTCTCACAGACCTGTAACTTCTTCTTTAAGAAGCTCTTCTGTCCTCCACTCGTTACCTGTATTAATGGAACCTGTTTGACCTCGTCATCTGTATAAAAGACACCTGTCCACAGCCTCAAACAGTCAGACTCCAAACTCAACCATGGCCAAGACCAAAGAGCTGTCGAAGGACACCAGGAAGAAAATTGTAGACCTGCACCAGGCTGGGAAGAGTGAATCTGCAATAGGCAAGCAGGTTGGTGTGAATAGATCAACTGTGGGAGCAATTGTAAGAAAATGGAAGACATACAAGACCATTGATAATGTCCCTCGATCAGGGGCCCCACGCAAGATCTCATCCCGTGGGGTCAAAATGATCATGAGAACGGTGAGCAAAAATCCCAGAACTACACGGAGGGACCTGATGAATGACCTGCAGAGAGCTGGGACCAAAGTAACAAAGGCTACCATCAGTAACACACTACGCCGAGAGGGACTCAAATCCTGCAGTGCCAGGCGTGTCCCCCTGCTTAAGCCAGTACATGTCCAGGCCCGTCTGAAGTTTGCCAGAGAGCATATGGATGATCCAGAAGAGGATTGGGAGAATATCATGTGGTCAGATGGAACCAAAATAGAACTTTTTGGTAGAAACTCAACTCGTCGTGTTTGGAGGCAGAAGAATGCTGAGTTGCATCCCAAGAACACCATACCTACTGTGAAGCATGGGGGTGGAAACATCATGCTTTGGGGCTGTTTTACTGCAAAGGGGACAGGACGACTGATCCGTGTTAAGGGAAGAATGAACGGGGCCATGTATCGTGAGATTTTAAGCCAAAACCTCCTTCCATCAGTGAGAGCATTGAAGATGGAACGTGGCTGGGTCTTCCAGCATGACAATGATCCCAAACACACCGCTCGGGCAACGTAGGAGTGGCTCCGTAAAAAGCATTTCAAGGTCCTGGAGTGGCCTAGCCAGTCTCCAGACCTCAACCCCATAGAAAATTTGTGGAGGGAGTTGAAAGTCTGTGTTGCCCAGCGACAGCCCCAAAACATGACTGCTGTAGAGGAGATCTGCATGGAGGAATGGGCCAAAATACCAGCTACAGTGTGTGCAAACCTGGTGAAGACTTACAGGAAACGTTTGACCTCTGTCATTGCCAACAAAGGTTATGTTGCAAAGTATTGAGTTGAACTTTTGTTATTGACCAAATACTTATTTTCCACCATCATTTACAAATAAATTCTTTACAAATCCTACAATGTGATTTCCTGGATTTTTTTTCTCATTTTTGTCTCTCATAGTTGAAGTGTACATATGATGAAAATTACAGACCTCTCTCATCTTTCTAAGTAGGACAACTTGCACAATCAGTGGCTGACTAAATACTTTTTGGCCCCACTGTATATACATACAGTATATATATGTATTCTCTCATTATAACATATTGCATCATATGATGAAAATAGTCTCCATTCCATATCATTCCATATCATATCATTCCATATCATATCATATCATATCATATCATTCCATATCATATCATTCCATATCATATCTTATCATACCATATCATACCATATCATATCATATCATATCATATCATATCATATCATTCCATATCATATCTTATCATATCTTATCATACCATATCATATCATATCATTCCATATCATATCATATCATATCATATCATATCATATCATATCATATCATTCCATATCCTATCATATCATATCATATCATATCATATCATTCCATATCATATCATTCCATATCATATCATATCATATCATATCATATCATATCATATCATTCCATATCATATCATTCCATATCATATCATTCCATATCATATCATATCATATCATATCATATCATTCCATATCATATCATATCATTCCATACCATATCATATCATATCATATCATTCCATATCATATCATATCATATCATATCATTCTATATCATATCATATCATTCCATATCATATCATATCATATCATATCATTCCATATCATATCATATCATATCATATCATATCATATCATATCATTCCATATCATATCATATCATATCATATCATATCATTCCATATCATATCATATCATATCATATCATTCCATATCATATCATATCATATCATATCATTCCATATCATTCCATATCATATCATATCATATCATTCCATATCATATCATTCCATATCATATCATATCATATCATATCATTCCATATCATTCCATATCATATCATATCATATCATATCATATCATATCATATCATATCATATCATATCATATCATATCATATCATATCATATCATATCATATCATATCATATCATTCCATATCATATCATTCCATATCATATCATATCATATCATATCATATCATATCATATCATATCATATCATATCATATCATATCATATCATATCATTCCATATCATATCATATCATATTATATATCATATCATATCATATCATATCATATCATATCATATCATATCATATCATATCATATCATATCATATCATTCCATATCATATCATATCATATCATATCATTCCATATCATATCATATCATATCATATCATTCCATATCATTCCATATCATATCATATCATATCATATCATTCCATATCATATCATTCCATATCATATCATATCATATCATATCATTCCATATCATTCCATATCATATCATATCATATCATATCATATCATATCATATCATATCATTCCATATCATATCATATCATATCATATCATATCATATCATATCATATCATATCATATCATTCCATATCATATCATTCCATATCATATCATATCATATCATATCATATCATATCATATCATATCATATCATATCATATCATATCATATCATATCATATCATTCCATATCATATCATATTATATATCATATCATATCATATCATATCATATCATATCATATCATTCCATATCATATCATATCATATCATATCATTCCATATCATATCATATCATATCATATCATATCATATCATATCATATCATATCATATCATATCATTCCATATCATATCATATCATATCATATCATATCATATCATATCATTCCATATCATATCATATCATATCATATCATATCATATCATTCCATATCATATCATATCATATCATATCATTCCATATCATATCGTATCATATCATTCCATATCATATCATATCATTCCATATCATATCATATCATATCATATCATATCATATCATATCATTTCATTTCATTTCATTTCATTTCATTTCATTTCATATCATATCATATCATTCCATATCATATCATATCATATCATATCATATCATATCATATCATATCATATCATTCCATATCATATCATATCATATCTGGTTGTTTGTGCTCACCTGGCGGTAGGTGTATGGGTCCAGTGCCTGCAGACGGTGAGGGGACTGGGGAGGGTCCACGATGGTGTAATCCAGGAACTGACGCATCAAGTCTGGGTTGACCTGGTCCTCACCTGCCTTGGCCCTGGAGCCTGGAGGCTTGAAGAGCCTGAGGGGAGGAGGTGGAAGGGAATGGGAATGAGGGAACAAAGAATTTGGAATGAATTTGGTTCTGGGATGTACAGCTCTCTATGCACTTACTGGGCAAAGATTTTGGCGTGCGCAATGTGAATATACCAACTGTAACTATTAATATTCCACCAGCAGTGTTATACTGGAACAATAGTCCCACAAGAGATATCAAAGATGCCAGTTCATCGATACTATTGCACTTTGTGAACCGTAAAGACCCCATAAACGGACTTCGAAAAAAAGAAATCCTTACTGTGAGGAGGACTTGTCCTGAGGGTCCGACGAAGGAGGGGCTCGTGGCACCTGGCTCAGCTCTCTACCAATGATGTACTGGGTGATGTCATCCTGCCAGGACAGCCCTGCGCCGCCATAGGCCGACGTGTCGCGTCAATCATAGCGGTGGGGAACATGGAACAGGATAAGCGAGGAGGGGCTTCGGGCTGTTGCCATGGCAATGGCTGAACTGTGTCATGACTTGAGTTCCAAAGGGCTCGTGGGTAGCAACAGCTATTTCTTTTTTTGTAATAAACAACTTTATCAAGCCACACTTTGAACCCAAATCATCTATCTTGATAACCTATTTTTTTTCCAGAAAAAAAATCAATGAGCACACTGTGACCCCTTTTTTTCTACGACAGTCATTCGAAATCATGCTCATGTCACCTTGCATCATCAGGTCTTTGAGGACCTGTTGCAGCTTCTGGAGAACCGACACTGACACCTGGTACTGGACCGGACGCTGCTTGGCTCCCAGGCACTGTCCGAACAGACCATCTGACCAGAACACACACACGAGAGCACAGAGTCAGACCTCACACACGGTCGCACCGCCACCAGCTGTCACTCACGTACGGACACGGGCTGCATGCACACGCACATGCACACGCACACGCACGGGCACACGCACGTGGGAACAGACTAACACCCACACGCTCACACAGTATGTGTAACTGTGAGTGGGGATCGGTGAGTCATCCCCCAAAACTCTCTTTCCCTCGCTGCCTCTCTCTCTCTCTCTCTCTCTCTCTCTCCTTCTCTCTCTCCCCTTCTCTCGCTCTCTTTCAAATCCACCCCTCTCGCCACAAAAGAATACACACTGGGCATACAGTTGTCAGGCCAGTGATGTCACTGTTGTCATAGAGACAGCCATTGAACTGTGATTGGCTGGGAACAGATGACTGAGGCTGTGTTTACTCCCTGTTCACACTGATCTTCATCCTGCACACGGTCACACACACACACACACACACACACACACACACACACACACACACACACACACACACACACACACACACACAGATACACATGCACACATTAACACAAGCACATACAGAAACACACACATATGGGCATACATTCAAACACAAGCACACACACACAAACAAACACACACACACACACACACACACACACACACACACACACACACACACACACACACACACACACACACACACACACACACAATTTTTATGAATACTCGCACGTCAAAGACAACGGCAAATATCGAGCGATGGAAACAGGAAAGGATCAATCCGAGTGATCCTTCAGGCTGTGCCCTAGTGCAAAGACGACACACCAGGCAGCCAGACCCAGACCGGCAGCCATTGTTAATGAATCAACTCCAGCGCGGCAGAGGAGGTAAGCCCTGGACCCTGACGACGCGTTCGAACTGGCCGAGGAGCAGTGAGCTGGGAGCCGTGCAAGCAGGGAGGTGGGGGGTGGGGGCGACGACAGCTGCAGGCGGCGAGCACAGTCAATAGAGAGAGAGAGAGACAGAGCGAGAGAGAGAGGCGCGCAGATAAGGAGCGCTGCAAAAGGGATTAGATAACAGCCACGCATCGGAGTATCAGGCCATGGGAAAGGGGAACGCATTGGAAAGCCAGCATACGAGGGAGGTGAGGAGAAGAATCCGGTTCTGCCGATGTGAGCGACGCGTTCGGAAAAGTGGGATCCGAATTCCAACCTGGTCGCCGTATCGCTTGGTCGGAGGAGTGGTCTATTGAGTTTGTCAGGACCATATGCTGGCATACATATGAATGCGAATGGAGAGACACTCTATGAAAATAATACACGCAGGGGGACACACACATGAAAACACACGGGGACGGACTCTCTCCGCCATCGAGAGCAGCCACGTAAGAAGCCAAGGAAACGAGACAACGATTTCCTGAAACAACACACTGACCGTCTGAGCACACCTGGTCCCTGGGGCACAGCTTCTTCTCAAAAAGACAACCTGTGAACACACACACACACAGAGAGAGAGAGGGGAGGGTGACACATCAGAACCACACACACACACACACACACACACACACACACACACACACACACCACCGAGAGAGAGGGGGGGGTGACACATCAGAACCACACACACACACAGGGAGAAAGAGAGAGAGAGAGAGAGGGTGACACATCAGAACCACACAGCCTGCGGGCGAAGCCACCGGCTGTGTCCGATGGCACGGAGTCCTCCCTGGAGACGGTCAGCACGTCCAGGTCAGGACACCCAGTGCCCCCCCCCCCCCCCCCCCCCCCGGAGGACGAGTAGCACCACTACGAGCCAGATGGGCCACCATATGCTGCCGCTTAGCGCTGTTTGGGGCTGTTTCCAAATGCTCATCTGTGTGTGCGGGGTGGGCTTTGAGGCTCTGTCTGCGGTGAGCCAGCAGGATGTTGTTATGGGCTGCTTAACCAGGAGGCATCCCAGGAACCCTTGGGTTCTAGGCACCAAAGCCCGAGACAGGTGGAACGAACGGCAAACAGATACGTGTTCCTTAGCAGTTCCGTTTTGCCTTGTGGAGGGGGAGGGAGGGGGAGGGGGGGGGGGCGTGTAAGTATATAAATGTATATATATAAGCCTATATGAGTTTTCATGAACTGGCAGCTATGCCAAAGCAAATGCGAGTACAGAAACTCGCACCGTACGAATGTGAAAGGCAAGACACAAGTGAGGACAACTAGAGCCTCCACCCCCCCACCCCCCCACCCCCGCCCCCGGCATCCCAGAGTCCATTACCTCCAGACTGACTGGTCCCCACTGGCTCAGGCTCCAGCGGCTGTCAATCAACGGGACGGACACAGTCCATTAAAACCCAGCCAATCATGTCTTGCATTCAGGCGCGTGGTTACCAGGCGTCTTAGACTGATTGAGCAATTAGGGGTGTAATTGTGTTCCTTTTACAGCCAGCATCGTTTACAGCGGCTAGTCAATCACAGAATCTATTCACGAGCTTTTACGAGTCCACGAGGTATTGTTCTGGAAAGAAATGGTTACTGCAGTCTAGTCGGAAACTGCAATTATTTGTGGGTGACTCACGGGTTTAAAAGAACGCAATCTTGCACTGAAAACCCTGGATGTCGCAGACAAGCGGAACGTACATTTTCGCAGGGTTTCCTCGGCAAAATTCTAAAATTCGAAATAACAACGTCCTGTTTATACACTCCTTGGGAAATTAATGGTTGATGGTAGGTCTACTGTGGTCCACCTGACGTCCTTGCGAATTTAAATCGCGATGACCCTTAAGCTTGTTTTTCTCCTCTCTGCTCTGGCCTATTATCCTTGCATCCAGAAGAGTAGGAACTGACAGTGAGCCCTCAAATACAAATCTGTCTCACAGCACCAAAGACGATACTGCTGACGATACCGTCGTGTTGCGTCTAATAATATCACTACATTATGCAGTGCTTATTTACACAATAACTGTTTGTGCTGCGTCACCATTACACTGTTTAACTTAAACAAATAAATGACTAATATAACTTATTTATATACAAAAACTATCCCTGTCTCAGCTCCTTCTCTACTGCAGTCATGGTATCAGTCAGTAGCGAGGAAAGGATTTCTTAACTTTAAAAAGCCTGTTCCGTTGGCCGCCATGACCGTTCAGACCTGTCTATGAGAGAGACACAGCTGGTCTGGACTGGCACACGTCCTTTTGCCTGTCCGAAATATGAGCAACATGGACCCACGACGTGTGTGAAAATGGTTGTCAGGGTGCCTGCCTGTGTGTGTGCTTCACCACACCATAGCCTAGACTCTGTTTGTAATCCATACAATTTGGCATTAACAGCAAAGGGTAGGTAATCAAATGTGAGTTGTGATCCTCGAACGATCAAATTATCCATGTTATGTCAAAGGTGTAAACTCATTATAAATCGTGCGGTGAAAGACTAATGACGATGCCGCTCAGGGAATCCCGTGGATTGCACGACCTGGGTCTGTTTCAGTTAAAGCACACCTACCAGGTAAAAACGCTTTCATTTCAATCAGGATACTGACATGGGCCTAGTCTAATTGTGGATGAAGCTGCCCTGCCGTCGGGCACTCATTTCTGACAGTTTTTGACGTGTGGGAGGTTCGTCATCACCGGTGAGTCAGGCAGCGGGTGGGGGAGATAGAAAAGACCAATTAAAAGACTGGCCGCTCAACACTGGATGTAGATCGGTGAGATTATCATCTTCAAATGACCGAAGACCTTGCATAATACTAGAACCGAGATTATCGACAATAAAGGTAAAATAGCAACTGTGTTGTGCCTCTAATCCACATAAAAGCCGAACACATTCAGCACAGACGGAGGTAAAAAAATAAAAAATAAAAAGGCTTTGGCAGGCACATTCAACTGGTGTCCTCGCTTTTCGCTGGCCATTTATAGTCGCTATCCATGGTCCTGAAACTCACCCTTCTCACGGGGAGCGTAGTGTGGTTAATAGTTCACGCACGGGCCAGACGGAATGAAATGAGCTCCATTACCTCAATACGGCCTTTCACCCACCGAAACCCGAGGTCAGTAAGTCTCTCTAATGGACGTCTAAAAGAGATGCGCGCCACAGAAAAGTAGAAGTGGATATGGTTAGTCACGTAGCGTCTTGATGGAGAGGGATTCCGTGCGTCAATGCAGCATCTTGCTCCAAGATCGGAGCTAATTATTGAGATTGTTCCACAGCGGAGAATCAGCCACCCACCAGCAAAAACGCTGCCTCATAGTTTATAACGCCAACAGCAACTACAAACCAGCATCATACGAATAACCAAATTTGTCT
This sequence comes from Aplochiton taeniatus, assembly GCA_017639675.1. NCBI lineage: Eukaryota > Metazoa > Chordata > Actinopteri > Galaxiiformes > Galaxiidae > Aplochiton > Aplochiton taeniatus. The sequence continues at coordinate 2,157,771 of CM030191.1, forward strand.
ACACTTGGTAGGCGGTTCTCGACAGTGCACTCATATTCAATGCTGTTGCCGTGACATAATAACATAATAAGCCTTTAGCTCTTAAACCGAGACCATTTCAATATTGCAGTTCACCCAGTGGAACCAATTTAATCAGTGACGCAATTTTAAACTTATGTAAACATGTTAGATAGCTGAATAAACTCACGTAGGCTTGCCTAAGCAAATAAAATCTTCTTCAATGACTGCTCCAAATTTAATGCAGTCTTGTTGTGCTATAGTACTCTTGAACCCTTCATCATAATAAATACATTAATAAATAACACGCTTATCAAATTCACACTATTTAGTCTTGGCTTTAGCTAAATTATTCCAACAATGAATACTATAACATTGAGGGCTTTGCTCTCTTCGCTTCAATCCACAATTCGTGGTAAATGCTTACCTACTCATCATCATAGGGACTTGCTGTTCGCTGCCTGCGTCTACAGTAGCTTACATATTCCCATGTATCATTCCTTACCGTATCTGGTTGACATCCCCGTCTGATAGAACACGGTCATCAAGCATATAACTCTCCATAGTCGCGAGGACCGCATAGTATCCCCGGGAAAAAGGCGGAAGGCTCTTCTAAATTCTACCGTTTAAACCCTCATGATCTCGGACAACTATCCGAGAGGGACTTACTGTTGCAGCACAGACGCTTGACGATGGGAATCTCTGGGTTGAAAGTGCGTGTGAGAGAGGGTGTGTCGGTGAGCGGGGTGGAGTGGTGGGGGGATGAGGGGGGTAGGGTGGTGCTGAACGGGTCAGACAGAAAACCTGGGAGTGGGGAGCAGCGCGCGGATCCGTCCACAGAACTACTTTGCAATTACGTCACGATATAGTTACGGTCCATGAAGCAAAAGGTATCGTCTCCCAGACTCCCGGCAAGGTTTTACAGCAACTACCACTTTGTTACACGCAGCTCTACAGATCTAATCCGTCATAATCAATGAGCTAACGCCATCCCTAAATCGCATCAACGCGTGCAAAGTCAAACGAAATCTTAAATAGGTGTAAATGTTAAAGTAAGCACACAAAAGGCTGGACATTTCAATTCAAGATTTATTCGTTTGAAGACCAATTTCAGTTCGTAAGAAACCATCCAATAAAGAGCTATTTCTCCCGCGGGATTAGGTGCTACAGTCCACAGCAACATTCCATTATGTTAGACTGAGGACTACGCTGGTTGAATTAGGAGTGAGACCACTGGACAGGGAAGCTGCTGTTGGGGACTTTCTTGCCCTCTCTTAATCCACGGTCACCATGCTCCTAACGGTGGGGAACAGCTCAAAGAAGGCCTGGAAGATGGATGGATGAAACGGATACCAGACACGTTAAAACCGACGACATCCATTTTTTTTTTTACAGTAAGGCCAGTGTGATATATTATGACTAACAAACAGTGACCGTCAGTGGAAAAACTGAATTACACTACATGCTGCCCAAATGGATATAAAACTATATATATCACTGTTTGTAGGGATGAAAGAATGCTTGCAAAAATTTGAACGCAGAGTGGTCACAGCAAATACTGATTTGTTAATTCACTTTGTATTCAGTTAATTGTTAAAAACAAACTCGATTTTTGAAAGAATTTTTACTTTACACACCTGCCTAAACTTTTGCACAGTACTGTGTGCGTGTGTAATATATATATCAAACTATGGCTGGTTTGGGGACTTTGTGGTTACCTGGAAAAGGGTGGTGCTCTGCAGCACGCCGGTGGTGCAGCACATCTCCCTGATGGAGTGCATGGCTAGCTGGGGCGCTCCTATGTCCAGCACAGGGATACCCAGGCGGGCGGCCAGGATGGGGCCGATGGTGGTGCCACACGGGCTGTCGTTACGCACCATCACATCCTGAAAGAGAGGGAGGGGAGGGGAGGGGAGGGTGGAGTCAGCACGAGACAAGAAGCTGTACAAATCAAACCTTATGACTTTGGAGACTATATAGAAAGTGGTGTTTGACATACACAAAATATTGATTTGATTTACTGTTCATTTGTTCAATTTGTTCATTCACTTTGCATTTAGTTAATTGATCAAAACCAAACTATTAACACTTCGGTTTTTGAAAGCATTCTTACTTTACACACCTGCCTAGACCTTTCGCACAGTACTGTAGAAGGTGGCATTTTTTGATTTGACAGAACACTTTTTCCAACCACACAACCCGCAGAGCCTAGCCTAGCCTAGCCTAGCCTGCCTGCCCCTCCCCTCCCCACCCCTCCCTCCCTCCCCCCCCAAAAGGGCCCGTGAGTGGGCCCTCCCATGGTTCCCGCTGGCCTCCATCTCCCCCCCCCCCCCCCCCCCCCCCCCCTAGAGCGGCTGGGCCCCCAGAGTGCTTTACCCTTTGAACCCCGTCACGGGCTGGCCTGTCTACACCTGGGTTGGATGGAGAGGAGCGGTATTGATTTTTAGGGGCGAACTCAAAAGAGCGTCGTTTTAGAATTACGTAAAAAAAAAAAAAAAAAAAAAAAAATATTGAGGTGAAGAGGTACCGCTAGTGACGAGACGCATACGTGCACGTTCAAATATCGAAACCCACGTCATCGCACTCGGGCGGAACCGAACTTCCGGAACATTCCGCGGACAAATTCACACCGCTAAAGGAGACCACGTGAAAGGGAGCTCCGGCAGAGGAGACAAAGGAGGACAGCATGCGGCCATGTTCTCATCTCACTGTATCCTGTTGTCTAGCTGGCATTTCAAGGTGATATTGGTCACAGGAAACGTGAAGTGCAGCGGGGTGACTTCTCTCCGTCTTATCTACATTTGCCACATTGCAATCGTCTGTGCTCATTCGACGGATGCTCTGGAAAATTGTCCCATATATATATATATATATATATATATATATATATATATATATATATATATATATATATACACATACACATACACATACACATACACATACACATACACATACACATACACATACACATACACATACACATACACATACATATATATATATATATATATATATATATATATATATATATATATATATATATATATATATACACATACATACATATACACACACACACTTTTTTTTTTTTTTTTTCCCTGGTCCTTCTTTCCTTTTTGCCATTGGACGGGGCTCATCATGTTGCTAGGCGATAGGATCTGACCAGAGGGACCGGGAACAAACAATAGGGAGGTGGACGCCGACAAGCTTGTACAACACACACACACACACACACACACACACACACACACACACACACACACACACACACACACACACACACACACACCTGAAGAGGCACCCCAACCCGACCGGCGATCTCTCTCAAGATGGAGGCAGTCACAGCTGTAGTGGCGTAGCGCTGATTACTGTTGAACTTTATCACTGGACCCTGAAACAGGAAAGACAGATCTTTCACATAAACACACACACACACCTACTCAAATGAAAATTACAATTTACAATAACTGATTCTAAAAACTAACACTCAGGGCAGAAAAATAAGAACCCAAAGCTGCATAGTAGTGTAATGTGTTGATGTCATATTTTCCACATAACATATTCTTCCACACCTACTCCAATAAAAACACCACACACGAGATATTACAACAACGGACTATCAAAACAACAGTTTAGGCCGAAAACAACGACCAATATCTACATAGTAGTGTAATGTGTTGATGGCAGACAAGTGCTGCTTGGTAGTAGCTCACCTTGTGGAAGGCTGGCCTATGATTCTCATCATGCTTCTCTCTATGGAAAGGACATTTCAAAAAGGTCGCCACGGTCAATACACACACACACACACACACACACACACACACACACACACACACACACACACACACACACACACACACCCACCCTCTCTGCAAGCATCTTTATGATGAATATATTACGTAGCATGAAAGCTGTTATCGTGCAAACAGAGTGCCGCTTTCATTGAACATGCTGGATGTTCTTAACATGAAGGTGTATCCATTACCAAGAGCAAGACGTCCCTAAGATGAGCTGATCATTACTGCAATTAAATAATGTGATATTTAATAATATGTGATAATTAATAATATGCCAATAGGCCATAGTGACTGGTAGTTGGGGGTGATACACTAGGGCCATAGTGACTGGTAGTTGGGATGCAGGGCCATAGTTCCTGGTAGTTGGGATGCAGGGCCATAGTGACTGGTAGTTGGGATGCAGGGCCATAGTGACTGGTAGTTGGGGTGCAGGGCCATAGTTCCTGGTAGTTGGGGTGCAGGGGGGGGGGGCATAGTTACTGGTAGTCATAGTTACTGGTAGTTGGGGTGCAGGGCGTGGGCCATAGTTACTGGTAGTCATAGTTACTGGTAGTTGGGGTGCAGGGCGGGGGCCATAGTTACTGGTAGTCATAGTTACTGGTAGTTGGGGTGCAGGGCGGGGGCCATAGTTACTGGTAGTCATAGTTACTGGTAGTTGGGGTGCAGGGCGGGGGCCATAGTTACTGGTAGTCATAGTTACTGGTAGTTGGGGTGCAGGGCGGGGGCCATAGTTACTGGTAGTCATAGTTACTGGTAGTTGGGGTGCAGGGCGTGGGCCATAGTTACTGGTAGTCATAGTTACTGGTAGTTGGGGTGCAGGGCCATAGTGACTGGTAGTTGGGATGCAGGGCCATAGTGACTGGTAGTTGGGATGCAGGGCCATAGTGACTGGTAGTTGGGATGCAGGGCCATAGTGACTGGTAGTTGGGATGCAGGGCCATAGTGACTGGTAGTTGGGATGCAGGGCCATAGTGACTGGTAGTTGGGGTGCAGGGCAGGGGCCATAGTTACTGGTAGTCATAGTTACTGGTAGTTGGGGTGCAGGGCGTGGGCCATGTCGGCGCTGATCATGTAGGAGAGGGGGGCGGCCTGCTGGAAGGCTGTCAGGTTCTTGGAGGAGGAGGAGATCCGGGTGAGGATCAGCTCCGTCAGGTTGGACTGGGCTCCCTGGGCGCTCTCCGAACCCACCTGGAACAGGGGGGGGGGGGGGGGGGAGCGCACGCAACCAATCACTGTAGCCATGTCTCTGTGGACAGACCAGCACTCTGTAGTCGTTAACAAAATGGGATGATCGCAGGGACTCTCCCTCTGTTTAATTGGTTGTTTTCTGCATACACCTGAAAATTTCCATTACAGATCCTAGGGACTCATTTCCCTTGAGCAGGGGCCAGTATGCAGCAGCCCTCTGCTGCAAAGGGAGGTGGTGGTGGTGGTGGTGGGGGGGGGGCTAAGTGAGGGAACCCACTCACCTCCTCGTTGTCATACAGAGTGACCATGCGCACGTTGGGGTCTTTGGCCAAAGACTCGCCGACACAGGAGTTCATCAGAGCCTGTGGGGAGAGCACGAGGATGAAGACAACAGCACACACAAACGGCAGGGGGGGGGGGGGGGGGGGGGGGGGGGGGGGACCAGCGGGCATCCCGTGCGCGTCTGTCGAGGGCTTACCTGCAGGGCGCAGTAGCAGCTGTGCAGGTTGTCAAGGCGAGGGGAATAGATGAACTCTTCGTGCACGCCTCCGATGGCCTGCGCGCGAACAAGACACGCAGACACAAAAATGAAGACGCTTTTTTTTGGGTTGTTGTTGTAAATAAGAGTGTTCCCTACGAAGTTGTGTCGCCTGAATCGAACGCATCCACAGTGAGGCAGAGAACAATCTCGGGTCAAATAGGCCTGGTCAACAGTGGGAGAGACTATTCTCCGTTTCAGATTGACCTATGGTGGTGGCACCTTTACCCCAACCCCAACCCTGTAGTGGAGGGGAGACACTGTACCAAACAGTGTCGTATCCCAGATTCCACCTTAAGAGGAGGACAGGGGGACTTACCCCCGGCTCAGTCCACCTTAAGAGGGGGGCAGGGAGACTTACACCCGGCTCAGTCCACCTTAAGAGGGGGGCAGGGAGACTTACCCCCGTGCTCAGTCCACCTTAAGAGGGGGGCAGGGAGACTTACACCCGGCTCAGTCCACCTTAAGAGGGGGGCAGGGAGACTTACCCCCGGCTCAGTCCACCTTAAGAGGGGGGCAGGGAGACTTACACCCGGCTCAGTCCACCTTAAGAGGTGGACAGGGAGACTTACCCCCGGCTGTTACCTCAAGCTTACTGCTACGCTTGGCTACTTTTACGACTACGACATAACTAATACTAGAGTGTGTGTGTGTGTGTGTGTGTGTGTGTGTGTGTGTACGAGGGGGGGGACTCACCCCTGGCTGTGTGTCGGCCAGACACAGCTCAAAGTCCAGTAGGGCCTCGGCCGGGACGCCCAGTTCAGAACACAGCATCTTGATCAGAGCCGGGAGGTGCTTCTCTGCCTGGGGAGGGAAAGGGACGCCTGCTTATTAGTGTGTGTTTTTATGATGGTGTGTGTGATGGCCGAGTGTTCTTGTTTCCGACAATTGCATTGCCGTAACTCTCTAAAGCCGAATCATTTAGCGTGACTATTGAAGTCATTTGTATGTATTTGAGGCGTCCCCCACCACTGGGAAATTTCTTTGTGTGCTTATGGTGTGTGTGTGTGTGAGAGTTGGTTAGGAGGTGAAGAGTGGGCGATCGGTCTTACACAGGTAGTAGCACTGCAAGCATCTCCTGAGGGGGCACACCCCGTCTCCAATTCATCCTGCACTGCAGTGGCTAGAATGGGCACTCTGAGACACACACACACACACACACACACACACACACACACACACACACACACACACACACACACACACACACACACACACGGCTGCTTGACTGACTCGGAAAAAAAGCTTCCTTAGAATGACTTGATCGGCCTCTTAGAGCCACTCCGAGTGTTACTGCAGGGGCTATCGTTTAGGCAGGGGCTATCGTTTAGGCAGGGCCTGACACTGAGGTACGGATAAGAACTTGTGTCAGCGTGTTCTAACGTTGCAATAGCTGTTGATAATGTGCAGCGTGGGTTTAGGCGTTACGTTACTTTTTGCCGTTTTAACGCTATGATATTTTAGCTTCAAAGATTGCACATTCAATTATGCTGTGTTCAACTTCCATGGAAAAGATACTCTAGTTCTCTTCTTTGAAACTATGCCATATACCTACACCTGGATTAATTGTAAACTATGTTTAAAGTTTGGTGCACCACGGTAAACAGTTGGACCCAGATTTGATCCAGTTCAAGAGTTACTCCATGTTGGTGCAACCCAGCCTAGGTCTCATCTTTTAAACTTGTACTAGCTCCATACATTATCTTGATATATTATATGGATTATAGTTACAATATCTTACGGTCTGTGGTGCTAGCTTCATACCTTATGTTGATATGATATTATATGGGCTACAGTTATATCTTACTGTGTGTGGTACTAGCTCCATACCTTATGTTGATATGACATTATATGGACTATAGTTATATCTTACGGTCTGTGGTACTACCTCCATACCTTATGTTGATATCTTACGGTGGTGTGGTACTAGCGCCATACTTTATGTTGATATATTATATGAACTATAGTTATATCTTACTGTGTGTGGTACTAGCTCCATACCCTATGTTATGACGTTATATGGACTATAGTTATCATATCTTACTGTATGTGTGTGTGTGTGGTACTGGCTCCATACCTTATCTTGATATATTATATGAACTTTCATATCATACTGTGTGTGGTACAAGCTCCATACTGTATGTTGATATGACGTTACATTTCCCATGAAGCCTTATACCTACAGGTGGTTCTCCTTGTTGGGGCCGAAGGAGTCGTTGACGTCCCTCTGGAGGTGGATGGCGAGGTGGGGGACCCTGAGGACAGGCCTGGACACATGGACCAGACGGTGGAGCAGCTTGTCCCCGCTCTGCCAGGAAGACAACAGCATCCACAGTCTTAGGTGAAACACCCCGAGACAGTTTAAAAACCCACGCCCCAACCCCAACCTGAGGAGAGCAGGTGAACGGTGAACGGTGAACGGTGAAGTTGGTTTGAACGAGGAGAGCAGGGCCTTAGCAATTCTGGGCTCTCTGAAAATGTCCGCCACAAATGTTTAAGACAAGTTAAATCAAGAATACAGGGCAAACAAAGGAAATCTAAGCAAGAACAAATATCTTGTACCAAACCGATATATCTAATATTTCTTAATGTAAGGAAAAATGATCTTTCTAAGAATTGCGGATGTTGAATTATTTATCTTATTTCAAAAATGTATTTTCTTGTTCTGTTGGCAGATAATTTTTCTTGTGTTTATCTTTTAAATTCCATACGTTCCTTCTTATTTCTCGTGAGCCATTTTTTGCAGCATAAATGTATGATTGAATATTGAGATGACATTGACAACAGCACTTACATAATAATAATAATAATAATAATAATAATAATAATAACTAATTTAAGAGCGCCTTTCTGAAACCCACGGACACTTTACAAGGCAAATTAAAAACAGATAAAAAGGTCGATAGGTCGACGTGAACTTTTCAAACATTCTGAAGCAAGGAGGGGGGGGGGGGGGGCAACCATCCTGGTCCACGGACAACCAAGCTGCATGCCGTGACACGTCCGCCCCCTCCATAGCGGTGTGCACGGGGGGGGGGGGGGGGCAGGCTTCATCTCCGTACCTTGACGATGACGCGGCCGGCCACCGTCAAGTCGCGGTCGAACCAGGTGTTCCATATCCCTCCGCCGTAGCACTCTACCGCCACCTGCTGGAAGCCCTGCTGGATCTTCTTGGACCGGGGCTTCACCTGCACAGGAGGGGCAAGTAGGAGAGGCGTTGCTCGGCGATGAACCCCAATTATATATATATATGTATATATATTTTTTTTTAGGTGCTAGGCTCTGATTTAATAAGCTGCGCCGTGGTACCAAAGCCCACAGAACGTGCGACGATTTTTTGGGGGGGCTCCCATCAATTTCTCTCCCACGCTTCATCCTAAAAATAAATCCCAGCCTCCCATGAACTATTTATGAAGTTAAATGAGCAGCTCTGGGCGTCTTCCCTAGCGACGGACGCCTCTTCTCTCACCCTCAGGCATGGGCTGTCAGTGTGTGCGCCGATCATAGAGAACCCATTTCCTGGTTGGTAAAGGCCGCCCACCGCGAAGGCGATGATGCTGGAGTAGTTCCTGGTGACAAAGTACTGCCGAAAAGAGAAGGGTATACGTCACTACATCATTACGGCTTTTAAAAAACACAACAGTGTGGTTACCTAAGCGATGTCTTTACAAACACATGCACAGTGTTGGTGTCGGTGTAGACACCAACTAAAAGGAGGAAGCTAAAAGCTTAAGCCTATCCATGCGTTTCGGAAGTCTAAGCATGCCGACCTTGTTGGATGGCTGGATGTCCCAGTGCTCAGCCTCCTTCAGCTCCATGAAACCTGCGCTCAGTAGACGAGACTTGCACTCTTCCACCACTGCAAAGAAAAGTAAGATGGTGGCAGCGAAAGGTGAGCAAGATGACAAACAACAAATAAAGTTTGGACATTCAAAATGTCGATTTTACTGGCTTCGTTTTAATCAGTCGATTGTGCAGTACAACAAATTCACTGCCGTTTATTTTAACTGAATGTTTGAACACCCGGATGTAGTCTTGATGAACCATGGCTGTGCCATACTAAAAAAGTCAAAGGTCAAACTGATAGGGTGAGAAACCAGGGGATTATCACGGCCATGTGTGTGCGGTTGATCTAATCTCAAGATCAAGGTTCATAAGAAGCTGATAGGGGGTTGATCCACAAAAACAGAACAATGACTAATATGGCTCAAAGTAAAAGGCTTATAGCGTACTATCAACTGTTCTAGCTATGAATAAGTAAAAGGCCACTTCCAGAGAAATAGCACATTTTATCTTTACTTATCATCCAAATATAACTGTTGAGAAGTTATTTAAAGAAAGGTATTCATCAACGCAGCTAATTGCATGAACTACTCTTAATAAAATATTGAAAGGCTATCAACTTTAATTGTTGGTGTCTTTCCTTTCATTTTGGGCTTGCATTCTTAAGACCAGTAACTGTCATTCACACTCAAGTTTTGTTTGATAAACTAATTTTAAAATGTAAAAATCGCCGTAACAATGCATTTTCATCATATAAGAACCCGCATGTTTGGTAGCGAACGATTCTTACCATGATACGGTGACACTCCCCTATTAACAAACAGGAGAAACTCCTTGGCGGCTGTCTGCACGGCTTCCTTAGAGTTCTTCATGATAAGCGACTAGAGAACAACAGAGCAGTACGGAATTTAAATACGATATATAAATATAGATAAGCACGAGAAATCACAGGAAACTGACTAGACAAGACGACAAACAGATTGCTCAATTTGCTAATCCTTGCTAGATTTGCATGCTAACTTTTTGTGGCTAACAAAACCTTCTGCACAGCACGAGTTTGCTTCCCCCTTCTTGGACTGGCTTTGGATAGATTCCAAGCAACACCTTCACATAACACAGAGCCGGTCAAGGAGCGAAGTAATACTTTATAACACTAACCTGCATAAATGTTGGACTGGACTTTCAAACTCTGTACCCGCGGCGTAGGGAGAAAAGCAAGTCACAGCTGACATCTGCGGGCAGACAAAAACGAGAGATCATTTCAATGTGTTGAGTACGATACTGCCATCTACTGTTAAGGGGTTGTTTTGAGAAAGTATTTGGGATCGCTTTTATCCATATACTATTGTCACGGTTTCCAATTAAGTTTTAGTCATGTTTCTGTTGGCCATTGTGTTTCTAACATCTCCTGTCATTTCAGATCTTGCCTCTCAATTCAATCACCTCATTCCATCCACCGGAGTTTCCCTGCCCAGCTCCTCACCTGCAGCTCATCATTTGGCTTGCGTGTTTTGCCGAGCTCTCCAGCGTTTTTAGATTCCTGCGATTTCCTGACCTGCTTGCCTGTCTTTTTGATTCTTGATTACCTGCCTGCCCCTTGTCGGATTTGTTTGCTGTTGGGACTGATTCCCTGGGTTCTGACCTCTGCCTGTTATCGACAAAGTAAACTGGTCTTTCCTTTAAAACCTGCCTCATTGTCGTGCTATTGGGTTCCCAGTCTGTCCAACTTGGGGAGCGTGATAACTGTGTGCACTTGTGCTCACGCTTGTGTGTGGGTGAAATAATATCATCTCATCATGTGAGATGGATCTTTGGGTCCAACACGGAAAGGTTGAAAAGTGCTATTGAGATACGGGACCATTCATGGATAAGAGTTGGTCTACTAGTTAAAGATTCTACATTTGCTCACTTGGGCTGTCAGTGTGGATTCTCCTGTTCTATAAAACATAGGGCATTTGTAGGTTTGGTTTATATGTGTAGGAAAGGAATCCAAAAAGTGTATGCGTCATATCAGAGATAGTGCCGCGCACGTGTCATACCAAATCTTTTCTTACCCTAACCGCAATATTAACGGTTTTAGTCATTGGCCTGTGAAATTATGTACCCTAACTGTAGTAATTGTTATTTGCATTGCGCATAAAATCGATTTCGGTTCGTTCTGTTATTATTATTTATCACAACTCGCTGTGCACTCTTCATGCGAAATTACACAGTCAATCTATAATGAAAGAAATAAACTGTTTAATTGTATTTTGTCCCGAGAGTCGTTGAGATAAGATCTGGTAATCTTCTGTGCTTCTTCTGGTGACAGCCTACGTTGGAAGACGGCCCACACTGTTAAAGCTCTCATCACCCAGAACAGACAATGAAGTGCAAAGGCAAAAAAGACCTGAAATGTGTCCCAAGCCACATTATTTCAAGGTAAACGTGATCACCATTGAAATCTTTCATCCAGTGTTTTGTTTAATGACAGGCTATTATCTTAAAACAGATTCAAAAGTTGTATGATCCATTTTAGGTAATTTCGAGAGAGACCGAAGGAAGTAAGTTTGCCTCAGAGCCCCTGGCTTGTCCCTGTCGTGCCTTATTTTAATGCACGCTAGCCTTGGTCTGGAGCGTCTACCCACCCACCATCCATCACAGCAGCAGTTAGCCTTATATAGCTCGGCAGAGCAGAGGGAGGTGGAGGAGGGTGATGTGATGGGAGAGAGATGTAGGGAGGGAGGGAGGGAGAGAGAGAGAGAATAAGCCGAGTTCTATTTGCTTTAAGAGAAAGTGAGGGAGCAGGTGAAAAGTGAGTGGGAAATAGAAAAAATGCGAAGAGGGGGGGGAGAGAGATCGAGAGAAAAGACGGGGATGAGAGACGAGTGTGTACTGGAGCTGTCAGCGCCCCGGCCCGCGGTGAAGAAGCCCAGGGAGACGGCTGTGTGCTGACAGCGTTCAGCTCACAGGAGCTAAATATAATGCTGAACACCACGCGGCCAAGACTGAGCTCCTCAGGGCACAATGGTGGGAGTGCAGGCGGCTGGTGCGCTGGTCGCGTTGGAGGAAAAACGAAACGAAATTTCACGGCTGTTGCTGTAAATGCATTTTTTAAAATACTATTTAAAAATACTTTTACCTGGTTAAATAAAGGATATAATAATAGTAAAAATTGTATGTGGACGTGAGGTTTTCGTTCATGTACTCGAAGTTGTTTGCTTAGTTTGCATTGAATTGACCTACTGATGGTTGGAGTTCAATATTTTATTCAGTTCTACTCGTTTTCAGTGACGCATGAGAAATGACAATATCCGTAATTATGGACACCGAATCACATTCCCTTTGCTGCTTACATACACCAGGCTGAAGCCATTGGTGGCATTGTGATGTGCCAAGCACTCTATAGTCTGTCAATGGTGATGTGACGGCTTCACCTGACAGACACCCATGAATCAATCTGAACCTGTTGATCCTGGTTGGTAAGGAGGCCCTTAGTTACCTCTATCTATCCCCTCATCATTATATACCTCCATCCATCCCCTCATCATTATAAACCTCCATCCATCCCCTCATCATTATATACCTCCATTCATCCCCTCATCATTATATACCTCCATTCATCCCCTCATCATTATATACCTCCATCCATCCCCTCATCATTATATACCTCCATCCATCCCCTCATCATTATATACCTCCATCCATCCCCTCATAATTATATACCTCCATCCATCCCCTCATCATTATATACCTCCATCCATCCCCTCATCATTAT
>CM030191.1:2178333-2180833 GCA_017639675.1 Aplochiton taeniatus
AAGTGATCACGCACCTCAGATCCTAAGTGATCACATACCTCAGATCAAACGCTCCTTCTCTCACTTGATTTGCCATGTTCAACTGTAAATGTCCATTTCTCTCTCTCTCTCTCTCTCTCTCTCTCTCTCTCTCTCTCTCTCTCTCTTTCTCTCCCTCTTTCTCTCTCTCTCTCTTTGGTATCTATCACTCTCTCTCCCCCTCTCTCTCTGTCTCTCCCTCCCGGCCACAGAACGAGTCCCTGATGCGTCAGATGCGGGACATGGAGGAGCGCCACGGCCGGGAGGCAGGCGGGTACCAGGACGGCATGGCCCGGCTGGAGGCCGAGATCGCCAACCTGAAGGACGAGATGGCCCGCCACCTCCGGGAGTACCAGGACCTCCTCAACGTCAAGATGGCGCTGGACGTGGAGATCGCCACCTACAGGAAGCTGCTGGAAGGGGAGGAGAGCAGGTGTGGAGAACGGCAGGGAAGGGGGGAAGGGTCAGACGGAGAGAGAGAAAGCGAGGGAGGACGGTAGAGACTGGGGGGGGGGGGGGGGGGGGGGTAGGGGGGGGGGCATAGGGAGGAGTAGTGAAAGGAGGCACCAGTAGAGGGATGTTTCACCTGGTTTCCACTCTGGGTCTGGAACACGCCAACAACATACATAGTTCAGTGCTTTGACCGTCTGAAAAGGGCTATATAAATTAAATGAATTATTATTATTATTATTATTATTATTAACATAGGCACTACTAGTTCATCAAAGACACTGCCCAGTTGACAACTGATCTTTAAAGGCAACACAGCCTGAGGACAGCGCACTTTTGCTATGTTGACCTATTGCCCAAAGAGGGTAGCTAGTTTAGGGTTTTATTATTTTAATAGTTCATATTTTAATATTTAGCTCCCACCTCCTTCCCCCAAGAGGGTAGCTAGGTTAGGGTTTTATTATTTTAATAGTTCATATTTTTATATTTAGCTCCCAACTCCTTCCCTCAAGAGGGTAGCTAGGTTAAGGTTTTATTATTTTAATAGTTCATATTTTTATATTTAGTTCCCAACTCCTTCCCTCAAGAGGCTGTGTCTTCTGCCAGGCCGCCATTGCAAACAAGAATTTGTTTGTGATGCCTTCCTGGATGAAGAAAGGTTGAATAAAATGAACTAAAAATAAAAGACCTTTGAAGGCAACACAACCCGAGGGCGTCACACCAGCTTTGACTGGTGACACAGAGTGGCAGTGGTAAACCGAGTTGAATCGGACCAGCAAGGAAGCGATAGGAAGTTACAGAGGGGGGCAGGATAAGATGGCCGACTGGGAGGTTAGAGGCTTAAGAGGGTGGATGTTCCTTCTCATCATGGCTTCATCTTTTTCTCTCGCTTGTAGGATTACCATGCCCATGCAGAGCTATTCCACCCTGAGTTTCCGCGGTAAGCATCCACACTCGCAGTACTTTCCATGACCACAAGATGGCGCCATTTGTACTTTCCATTAATTTGTGTAGTCTAGTCCGACGTCATTCTAAGTTTGTGGTTGGTATTTCAGTGGTGTTATTCTTCATTGTGTTCACGGTGGATCTTAATTATGATTCTGTTAAGTTTTGGGTTGATTTCAAACGTATTATATGAATCTGAATTATGATTCTGTCAAGTTTAGGGTCGATTTCAAAGGTATTATATGAATCTGAATTATGATGCTGTGCGTTTGCTTGTGAGTAGAGACCAGCCCGGAGCACCACCAACGAGCTTCTGAGATGCACTCCAAGAAAACGGTTCTCATCAAGACCATCGAGACACGTGATGGAGAGGTAACATACACATACATATATGCACCTACATATATACACATATATGCACCTACATATATACACATATATACACATACATATATGCACCTACATATATACACATATATACACATACATATATACACCTACATATATACACATATAAACACATATGTATATACATATATTCACCTACATATACATATATACACATACATATATACACATATACATCCCTCACCTTTCCTGCCCATCGACTGCCCTGTCTAAAATAAAAGCAAAAATGCCTCCAAAAAATAAAATAAAACCTGTATGTGTACACACACACCCACACACACACACAAGAAGACGTTGGAACTCTTGTCCCTCTCATAACCTCCCCCCTACCCCCCCGTCCATGCCCCCCCCCCCCCCCCCCCCCCCCCCGCCCCCCCACCCCCACCCCCCCCCCCCCTCTCAAACGCTGTCGTCTTGTTAAGATAAGTCCAGACACGTTATCTCAACATCCAACCTCAGCCTGTGTCTCCTGCGCCTGTGTCTCTTATAGAGATCGTCTACAGTGCCTGAACTTGCTGAGCATTTTCTGTGTTTCAGATACGTCTGCCTAGATTTTCATACACTGATAGCATGACTGAAGGCATTCCACGATCAAATGGAAAATATACATAATACGTCAGAACAATATCGAATCGTATAGGTATTAAAGAAAAGATGCTCCTTCCCAGTGTTGTTTTTA
>CM030191.1:2185833-2188333 GCA_017639675.1 Aplochiton taeniatus
CACTGGAGGAGACACACACACACACACACACACACACACACACACACACACACACACACATATTACACACACACATATTACACACACACTGATGATCACTGGGGGAGACACACACACACACACACACACACACACACACACCCACACACACACACACACACACATATTACACACACACATATTACACACACACTGATGATCACTGGGGGAGACACACACACACACACACACACACACACACACACACACACATATTACACACACACTGATGATCACTGGGGGAGACACACACACACACACACACACACACACACACACACACACACACACATTACACACACACTGATGATCACTGGGGGAGACACACACACACACACACATATTACACACACACGGATGATCACTGGGGGAGACGGGAAGTGTTAGGACACACACATTACACACTGATGATCACTGGGGGAGAAACACACATATATTACACCGATACACACATTACACACTGATGATCACTGGGGGAGAAACACACATATATTACACCGATACACACATTACACACTGATGATCACTGGGGGAGAAACACACATATATTACACCGATACACACATTACACACACACGCACACACATGTTACACACACACTGATGATCACTGGGGGAGACAAGGGAAGGGTTAGGAAGGGGGAGGGTAGACACACCCACACACACACGCACACATTACACACACACCCACACACATTACACTTACACACCCACACAGATATTACACACACATTACACACACACACACACACACACACATTACACCCACACCCACACCCACACATTACACACACACAACCCAGTAGGACTGGCCTTGCCCTCTGACTGTCACATGACCTCTCCAGACTGTAGCTGGGGCAGTAATCATCTCTTTCATTAGAGCAGAGTCAGACACACACATGACAAACACAGAGGCACCCATGGGAGTGTGTCCATCTGTTACCCTGCTGTGCTCTACACTACATTACCCAGCTCACCCCGGGGCAGAGGATCACCGGCTGCTGCAGGCCCCTCCCCTCTCTGTCTGGCTGGCTGGACTGTTTGGTTACCTGTTACCTGATGGATTTACCTCTCTCTCTCTCTCCCTCTCTCTCTCTGTCTGGTCTCTCTCTCTCTCTAGTCAGCCCCCGCCCCCCCCGCCCCCCTGACCCCCCCCGGGGGGAGGCTCACCCTTGGTGTGGGAGTAGCCCTCGGCCGTCACCTTCCACTGCACCAGCACGCCCAGCAGGGCCAGCGCCGGCCACACGGCCAGCACCACCCAGGTGACCCAGCACACGGGCCGCGGCGGGCCGGCCTTGAGCCGCTCGCGGACGTAGAGCACCAGGGCGAAGAGCTCCACGAAGTAGTCCAGCGCCACCGCCACCACGGCCGCACCAAAGGCGGCGGTGGCGAGCGTGGTGAAGAGGCGCTGCCACTGCAGGGTGAGCACGGCGAACAGCATGCCCAGGCCCAGCAGCACGCCCAGGGGCACCCAGACGGAGCGGGGCGGCCCGGGCGACAGCTCGGCCATGCCCACCAGGGCGGCCACGGCCACCAGCAGGCCCAGCAGCAGGCCCACCAGGAAGAGGCCCACGCTGCGCACCAGCATGGTGACCAGGCCGCAGAGGGCGCCGATGCCCAGGCCGATGCCCACCGAGGCCTCCGCGCTCAGCTGGGTGTCCATCACCCGCTCCTTGTAGCACAGCATGAAGATGACCACGGAGCCGAACATCAGGCCGGTGAGGAACATGACGGCCTTGAAGCAGCGGTAGCCTGAGGGGGGGGGGGGGAATCATAACAGGGGGGTTATGTAGGGAGTGATGGCAAGTTATTCGGGGGGGTTAAGTCGAGAAACACAGTCGTGGACAGAGGAAGTGGGAGGGGTAACAGAGCAAGTGAGAATGGACAGAGAAAGAGGTGGAGGAGAGATGGAGTACAGATGGAGGAGAGAGATGAAGGAGAGATGGAGGGGAGAAATGAAGGGAAAGAGAGGAAGGAGAGATCGAGGAGAGAGATGAAGGAGAGAGATGAAGAGAGACGGAGGAGAGAGATGAAGGAGAGCGATGAAGAGGCAGTTGGAGGAGAGAGATGAAGGAGAGATGGAGGAGAGAGAAGAGAGATGGAGGAGAGAGATGAAGGAGAGAGAGAGAGACGGAGGAGAGAGATGAAGAGAGATGGAGGAGAGAGACGAAGGAGAGCAATGAAGAGGGAGAGTTGGAGGAGAGAGATGAAGAGAGATGGAGGAGAGAGAAGAGAGATGGAGGAGAGCGACGAAGGAGAGCGATGAAGAGGGAGAGTTGGAGGAGAGAGAGAGGGAGAGAGAGATGGAGAGGAGAGAATATCTCAAAACCAAGATGGCGCCTCACCAAAGAAGCAGTAGATGATGCCGAAGAGGCCGCACATGGAGCAGACCACCGAGGGCACCACCTGGTAGCGCCTGCCCGTCTCCTCACAGCCGTCCAGCCGCTCCGGGCTCAGGTCCT
>CM030191.1:2190833-2195833 GCA_017639675.1 Aplochiton taeniatus
ACACACTGACAGACCTCTGTCTTCACCTCCCCTCACATCGACGAAAACAACACCCGCCGCACTTCCTGTCTGTTGTCACGACAACGGCCCGAAGCTGCCGGATTTGACGAGAAACGAGTAAGGCCCCGGTCCAAGCTTTTGGGTTCGGCCAATCGTGGCGCATCCCAAGTCCCCATAGCAACAGTGTGGCAGCCAATCCGTGTCTGTGTATCTCTTCCTAGTCCATTCAGAGGGTGTTTAAATGTAGCGTATTTTCTCTCCTTCTGGCAAACCCCTCTTAATTTCAGATAGCCTTGTCGGTGTTTCAAAATGTGGGCATACAAATATAGAAGATGAAGAGAAATTCCCCCCATGCAGGCCGAGACTAGCTTACCGACACAGTAAGACCAACTGTACACACAAACAAACAAACCAGAAAACTGAAAAGAGAGAGAGATAGAATGAGAGAGAGAGAGAAAGAGAGAGAGAGAGAGAGAGAGAGAGAGAGAGAGAGAGAGAGAGAGAGAGAGAGAGAGAGAGAGAGAGAGAGAGAGAGAGAGAGAGAGAGAGAGAGAGAGAAGGAGAGAGAGAGAGAGGGAGAGAGAGAGAGAGAGAGAGAGAGAGAGAGAAAGGGGGGGGGCCTGCGAGGAGACAAGACTCAACCAGAGTGCAGAGGCAGCCCTATCATTAGAACACAATGTCTCTTCTGCTCCTCCTCCTCCTCCTCCTCCTCCTCCTCCTCCTCCTCCTCCTCCTCCATCTCCTCCTCCTCCTCCTGGAGCCGTATCTCGTTGAGACACAGGGTGCTGAAACGCCGCCAGATTCCCCCCCCACACCCCACAGCGCGGGTCTGACTCAAACCGAGTGGAGAGAGTCATTTAAGGTCTTCAACTCTTCATCTATCAATCTTTCAATAGAACAATATCATATTTAGTAGGCGTTTAAATCAACCTGAAAGAAAACACGTTTCAAAACTCTAAACACGTTGTTTGGCAAACGCAATGAGTTTGGTTGACCGAACTAACCTGCCTGTGTCATTTTGCCCTTGGCTGGGCTGGGTTAGGTAGAGGTGGGGGGCTGGGTTTGGGTGGGTGTCTGGGTTAGGTTGGGTGGGTGTCTGGGTTAGGTTGGGTGGGGGGCCGGGTTAGGTAGAGGTGGGGGGCTGGGTTGGGGAGATTGGGGGGGGTTGGGTTAGGCTGAGGTGGGGGGCTGGGTTAGGGAGATTGGGAGGGCTGGGTTAGGTAGAGGTGGGGTGGGGGGCTGGGTAAGGTAGAGGTGGGGGGCTGGGTTAGGGAGATTGGGAGGGCTGGGTTAGGTAGAGGTGCAGCCCGGATGGGTGGGACGGGGGAACAATGGGATCAACATGAATCAAACATAAATACCCCCCCTCCCTCCACGGCTCAGAACAACAGGAGTGGGGGGAAAAAAGTTTTCCTCCAAAGTTATCGACACTGTACAATGTGGCTGAGTAGATAGCTGAATATAAATAGCACTTTCCAAAACAGATCGAGAGAGAGACTTTTCCTGACACAAAAACCCATTGGTTGTGAAAAGCGGAACCAGGCATCACACAAAAGTCTTTTCTCAAACTCAATTGTTTTTGATTTGTTGTGAATGAAAACTTTTAAACAACAATTTGCAACCTTTCGAACAGTGCTATATGATTCCAATGAAGCAATATCCCCAAAGCCTCTTTACAACGGGCATTTGTATACAAGTATGCAGTGGGCAACTTTTCTAAAATAGTTTTAATGTATGCTCTCAATATAAAGGGCAGGCATATTAATAATAACTCTAAAAACACCAAGAATCACATCCACAAAGCGGATATTTGTGCTACAACCTGTTTTCTTTTTCTCTAAGTTTGCACACCATCTATCACCATCTCAGAGTCGGCAATATCTTGAGTGATATGAGGAAACACTCAAGCACACTGGTATTCTTTGATCTTCAAAAGGAAACGAACCTTTTTTCTTGAATCGGTTTCGATTCATAATGACCTGTCTACATGGGTTCTTAGCCAAGGATCTCCAAGGCCATCACCACATAGAGAAAAGTAGCACTGTCCCGAAGTCAGTGTGGCGTTCTCCCTTCTGAAGGAGAAAGTACACCACAGCCTGATTAATCAATGAAATGGTCCGTATTATAAATCTGGAGCTCTTCAACTTCTTTAACCTTGAAGACGCAACATGACCATCACACCTTGGGCTTAACTGAATTTGGCCTGGGACAAAACACAACATTTGTTTCAGGCGGTGGCTTGAAGCTTAACGTCGGCTACATACCGCAGGCTTTACTGCCCAATTCGGATTTATGTTTGGATCCGATCTTTGTTTGCTTGGCTGTTCACATTATTCGTTTGCATTGTGGGCAATGCCCGATTCCAGTGTGAACTGGTCACGGTCCTGAACTGGCCCACATGCACAAAACAACATGTTTGTATGTATTCCCGAGCTCCAAATCAGCGCAGAATTGTGACTGTCGATCTAGAGTGACGTAAAAGTCGTATGGATTCAGAATTGACTGTTCAGACTGAGGTCGCATTGCAAAAAATCTGACCTGTATCCGATTTAGTACTGTAGATTTTATTCGAATTGAAAAGGTCGGATTCCAAGCGATTTTGCTGATCACATAGTTATGAAAAAACAGACCCGAGTCACATATGCGCAAAACAAAACCGAAACAGATTTGGCCCACTTTGGCCTGCGGTGTGAACGTAGCCTTAGTTCAAAACATTGGTCTTTTATCAATCAACAGTAAGGCCATATTTACAGGGCTGCACCCTGCTGGCAGCTCAGTCAGTCATCCTGAAAAGTTTAACTTGGTGCCAAAATGGCAAAGTCAAACAAATACACCTTATTTGCATACAGTGTCACATTTCGGAGAAACTCCCAGGCCTCACTAAAGGCCAAATTCCCACCAGTCAATTCTCCCAACAGAAGCACAGGTCTGGACAAATCCCCGAACCGGTTTGACCAGAGGGGGAAGAGCCGTTGGGGAACAGCAGCTCTGCATTGTGGGCAACGCTGGAGCCTCCTTTGTACACACAGGTGCCTGACACACCAGTGAGGGGCACAGGTAAATTATTTGTTAGGGTGTGCAGCAGTACTGTGCATAAGTTTGAGGCAGGTGGTGCTGTTTTGAAGGCAAAGGGTGGTCACACCAAATATGGATTTTATTTAGATTTCATTTTTCCCTCATTTCACTTACTTGGCATTTTGTCCATTAATGAAAAAAAATCTGTTTTCTATTTTTAAAAGCATTCTTACTTGACAGCATGTTTTTTTTCCCACACCTTCCTAAAACGTTTGCACGGTACTGTATGTGTGAAAAGGGGTGGAAGGTGAAATCTCTCTCTTTGTTAGGGTGTGTGTATGCGTCCATTCAGAACGCCAAAGGGGTGAAAGGTCAAATCTCTCTCTTTGTTAGGGTGTGTGTATACGTCCATTCAGAACGGCAAAGGGGTGAAAGGTCAAATCTCGCTGGCTATGTCAATCCTGCAGGCATTGCAGCCACAATACAAAGGACATGAGATTTGGACTAGTGATGACGGTGTCACTCATCACAGCCTCTGTGAATACAAGCACTCAGTGGGCCTACATGCTGAAATAAACACACACACACACACAGGCACGCGCACGCACACGCACACACACACACACACGCGCGCAGGCACGCACGCACACACATAGATACACACACGCACGCACGCACACACACACACACACACGGATAAGATATCCATGTTCTCACATAATCAAATAATCACCCATGATGCATTTATGTGTTTAAAAGTGTTGGATACCCACTGGCAAATGGCAACACCATCAAGAGTCAGTAAAATGTGTGTGCGTGTGCGTGTGCGTCTGTGTGTGTGCGTGTGTGTGTGTCTGTGTCTGTGTGTGTGTGTGCGTGTGCGTGTGTGTGTGCGTGTGCGCGTGCACGTGTCTGTGTGCGTGTGTGCGTGTGCGCACGCGTGCGTGCGTGTGTGTGTGTGAGAGAGAGAGAGAGTCGTGACGCCAACATGGGCCTATAAGGAAAAACAGGGATGACTCCAGAAAAACTGACGCACGACCTCCCCTTGCCAAAACCCACTGAAACCTCCAAACACCCCCGGTCCCAGCTCATCTCTCCCCCAGGCTTGCTCATCCTTTGCTGGGCCGCAATCTGTTGTCCTGTCCCCGGCCTGGAAGAGCAGACTGGGGTGGCGTAACAGAGATGACTGGTGCTAACAGCTACTCCCCTCCCAACGGGAACTAGCTGGGCTCCATAGTGCGAACACAACACACACACACACTCAGCCTACGCATATAGATCCACACACACATACACACACAACACAGACACACTCAGCCTACGCAAAATAGATCCACACACACATACACACTCAGCCTACGCAAAATAGATCCACACACACATACACACAACACACACACAATCAGCCTACGCAAAATAGATCCACACACACATACATAGATACACACCCACACACACAACATACACAACACACACACACAATCCGCCTACGCAAAACAGATACACGCGCACACACACACACACACACACACACACACACACACACACACACACACACACACACACACACACACACACACACACACACACACACTCCGCCTACGCAAAACAGATACACACACACACACACACACAGGATCCAAAATTAACTTCTTGGCTTACCTGCCAAGGTGTCTGGTAGATGAAAGAATTTACCGGCCAGACACATTTTTTTCACCCCGAAATAATAAATAGCTTTTGCTGATTTTGCTGTTATTACTATTTAGATCTTGGTCCTATAAGCGATTCTCAATCTATATTATAGTGGTGTGCAGGAATAATAGTGATAAGTACCTTAAGTACCTTACGTAGCCTACTGTCACAAAACCTTGCGCAGTTCGATGACTGAAGCGATAACTCACTACACACACACAGCACGTCCATGACAGCTAAGTGACAACAAACCAGTAGCTTCCTCCAGCGTGTGTAGGAAATTCATATTTTTT
>CM030191.1:2200833-2235833 GCA_017639675.1 Aplochiton taeniatus
GGTTAGGGTTTTGGTTAGGGTTAGGGTGAGTGGACTGCACTGCCTGTGTGTTCAGAGGGTTGGGGTTAGGCTTAGGGTTAGGGCTAGGAGATCCTGCGGGATCTGTTTGGTAGGGTTAGGGTCAGGGTCAGGGTCAGGGTTAGGGTTAGGGTTAGGGTTAGGGCTAGGAGATCCTGCTTTGCCTTGCTTGAAAGACAGTGGAGGGCTGGTTTAGAGGCGTTACAGTCTCATGGGTCTCGGCTTTCTTAAAGGCACACACGCACGCGCACGCGCACGCACGCACGCACGCACGCACACACACACACACACACACACACACACACACACACACACACACACACACACACACACACACACACACACACACACACACAATCTCCACACTTCACCCCTTACCTCAATTCACCCTCAACCTCTTTCTTGTTCACGTTACGCCTCAAGAGCTTTCATCTCAACAATGCTTTGAGAAGGAAATAATATTTAATTCATGGCTTTCCTTGCTATTAGTAATATCTGGTGACATAAAAAAAACTGGGCCTTTGCAATTTGTGTCTGTAAAAGTCTCATGGTAAAAAGTCTACCAGACAAATGCAAATGTATTACACAATCTGGCACAAAACTCCTGGAACTGCTCATCAATTGCCATCATCTCTAAAATAATATATATATATTATTATATACACATATAGCCATAATAAGTGAACATTGCTAATTAAGTCGCTGTGATTGTTTTCTGTGGACTGAGACAGAGAAGCCCTTCAACACAGAGAACCTGCAGAATGAGAAACTAGGTGCTCTCAGGTGGCAGAGGGATCCGAAAATATCACACACACAAAATTACAGATAGGTCAGAACGTCTCCATTCATTCACCCGCCCCCCCCCCCCCCCCCCCCCCCCCCAGGCACTCTCGTCGGTCAATACCCAAAACCACATCGCACAACGTTTCTCTTGGGACACGCTCAATAACATGAATCATCAGCATCATGAACAACATGATCTTCCATATCCCTGCCATGATCGGAGCTGAATCAGGCACTCAGAGAGACTAGCAAAGATGAACCCTGCTCAGGAACACGGGTAATATCTTAACAATAGAAAGAAACACTCGAGCACACTGATATTCTATCATCTTTCAGTTTCATTTTTAATTTCAAGTGGAAACCAACCAACCGACCTTCTTCGGGGTATATACTGGTATATAACTGGTAAAAACAGCTGTTGTTGTTGTTATTATTATGTGGCTGGCGCGCCTACAAGTCTCCATCGGAAAGTCGGAGCTGGGCCAAAACATCCCAAAACAGACGAGGCAATACCTGTGGTCCTGTTGGCTTACACTGCACAACAGATTGGACCAGATCACCAGCTGCTTGGTCCCCTTGTGACAAAATACCTTTTCCTTCTGCAAAACCCACCAACTTTGAGCTTTTCTGTTTTCAAATACATGAAGGGAGCTTTGCTGCAGACGAGCAGACTGTATCGCCTCTCTCCGAAATTGGTTGGGCGCGGACGTAGGATGCCGTTCGCTCGTCCACGGTGATGCCATTGAAAGAGAGTTTGAAGGCATAGGTCATACTTTAGAATGAACAATACGTACAGATAGCCGTGCACTGAGGGGATTTAAATTGGCACAGCGGGGGTTAATAGAATAGACGAGACCGAGTCTTTTGTGCTAACTCAGCACTACTGTATCTAGTCTCGCTGTTTGGCTTGGCAGGTGGCACGCAGTGCTAAGAGGCTTGTTGTCCTGTGGTTGCCATGGAAGCCATGGAAAGGAAAACATTGTCCTGACACCGCACTCTTTCCTATCCACCGTCTGTCAGTGGCCCAGCATGCTCCGGCTGATTTGACAGGCTAGGATAGCGGGGGAAAGTCCGTCTGGACTACATACCGGAGAAAGCGGTGATATGAAGAGGGGGAGAAAACCGACTTTAAGATAAGAGGCACTCGGCGCCTGATTGTTGTCAGCAGGCCGACCAAGATGCGGTCTCGTCTGTGTTTATTTAACAGACAGGAACAAACAAGGCAGTGCTGCTCCAACAGCCGATTCCCTCGGGGCTGGAGAGCGGCGCATAATTGGCCAGATGCAGGAGGTCGGACTCGAAAAACCAAGAGAGGTTACCTTGCCACAGTTGCTATGCTATGACACTTGCAAGCTGTCATTTGTACTAACAAAAAATGAAGGAGGTTATACTGTATGTTAATATTTGCCGAGCCTCTAATGGGAATAAACACAGGGCACTAGATCGAAAAGGCCCCTTTGTTGTTTACCATGTTCAGCAGGCAAATGGAATCAATTGATCTTAAATCCATGCCGGTCTATAGTGCGGTGCATCGGATTGATCCATAAAAAGTGTTCCCCTCTAGAACGTGACTCCCCACGCGACTAATAGCCAAGACAATTCATGCACATTCCAACAGTCTTCTGAAGGGATACGATTACAAAAAAAGACAGCCTATTTGGCCTCTATAATACCCTACCTCTGGGTCATCGCGCACAGTGACATTTCAGGCATACCGTTCCACGTGTCATCTGACCCCAATTAGGCGCTATGTAACCTAAATGCCCTAGATTCAAATGGACCGAGGGTCCTACAACAAGTGCAGCTATAGAAGTGGCCTAGGCGTGGAGAACCACGACGACGTACATTCTCTGTTTAGTCCACCAACACCCGGCATGATTGCTATAATCTAAAATAGGCCAAGGTCTATGGCCATAATCTACATTACACAGATCATGGGAGCGAGCCCTGCGGCGGCTTATGTCCGTTCGACTGGCCGCTATAGAACAAAAGAGACCGTGAGTTAAGACTAGCATACTCACCACAGTCGATACTCAGCATCCTGGCAGAAAAAGGGCAGTAAGTGATCAGCGCTTTATTCACTGTGTCACTGGCTTCACCGTTAATTTAGTCGAAAAACGACATTCCTTGACACTTTCGCTTGATTCATTTTCCCGATTTCTTCGACGCGTTCCCGTTTATGTTGATCGAATAACTACCGTATGCAATGCGCATAGCCAGTGCAGGACGGCGTTGGATTGCAGATTATTTCCAGTAAATCTAAACCCCTGCTATAAATAATGAATCAACATTGCAAAAGACCTATCTTACGCGCAGTCAGCATGATCAAATAGTAGCCAATTCATCTCCGAATTCACTGTTTACGTTTCTGATTAAGAATGAAGCATAAACTATATTTAAGGGCGTCGGGGTGAAGCGACTGTACGCTCAACAGCCTACGCTTGATTTGGAGCGTACCACATTTTCGAAACGTGGAGGGCTGGGTTCTCATAGAGAATAAGCCCTATAATATGTAGGAGGGGACATTTATTTTTCTGGTAGACTTAAAAACCTATTGTTTAGACTTTTAGTTAATAATAGAATTGGCCAGCATGCGCATAGATCCCCCTAATGCAAAACATAACGCACAAACACAGGTTTTAGGCCACATAACCCTGTAAACATAACATCGGTTGACATTAGGCTGGTTTTATAAATGATACTTAATACAATTCCGTTAGCCGACTATAACTTTATGAAGTTGATTTAGTTGACTGTAACCTAGACTTGTTTGAATTGATAATAAAAAAATAAAATAATTGGAGGGAATGAGTGGTTGTGTCTCCTTACCACCGATAGAGGGCAGCAGAGACCATTTTCTGATGACGATCCATGGCTGAACGAATCTGTATTTCCCTCCGCGTGTCAGAGTAATAACTCATCTACGGGCTCACTATGATTTCAGATTTGATTTATTTCACCACCTGGACGAGAGTGGTCAAATGGGGAATAATGCATGCTCAAATCGTCTCTCACCACCAGGGCCGTTTCCAGCTTTTAAGGGGGCCCTATGCAAAATGTTGTTAGGGTGGCCCCTATTTTGTGAAACTATTGTAGGGGAATTCCAAACCCTCTAAGGTGGTCCAGGGGCATGCATTTATTATTTAAATAGCCGTGGTCTTATTTTAATAGCCAGGTGCACCTATACAGGTTTGAAGACTCCTGTTTTCATTGCCTAAGAAGATGGTTCATTAGTCCATTGGTCCATTGGTCAGTCACTTTACATGCATGAGTCGGCAGGATAATGTAACGCAGTGGAACCGAAGAAAAGTTGTGTTTCTTTTGCTTTTCAAGACGTCCGACAGTCAAGCAGTTGCTTCTAAAAAGAGACGGCAAGCCTGGGAAATGCAGAGGGCAGGCCCTGCCGCCTCCGCCTCTGCCAGTGACCCACGCGGGTGCCTCTCCGTGGGCACTGGAGGCCACGACCAGGCTCCCTCTGCGGGGCTGCTCACCATGTCGACTCCCTCATCACGTTAATGTAACAATCTTCCACTGAGGGATCATGTGACCCTATTTTTTTTTTTTTTAACTTTAAGTCTTCACCAAAACACAAGGACATTCATTCCTAGAGCGGGTCAGTAGAGGATGGCGGAACCCATCTCGTCTCGTAACAATGCACAATGCAAACATGGAATTTTTGGAGTGTTGCACACTTTAACATCAGCGAGATTAGCATTGGTAATATGTCGAATGCATGTAATTTGCTGCGTAGGGAAGCAGTTGGACAGTTTAAAGCTAGTAGTTATATAGAGCCTAACATCTGAACTGCAAAAAAATTTGAAAAACGTCTTGAAATAAGTAAAATAATCCAACATCCACT
This sequence comes from Aplochiton taeniatus, assembly GCA_017639675.1. Classification (NCBI taxonomy): domain Eukaryota; kingdom Metazoa; phylum Chordata; class Actinopteri; order Galaxiiformes; family Galaxiidae; genus Aplochiton; species Aplochiton taeniatus. Next base: position 2,205,494 of record CM030191.1, read on the forward strand.
ATTCTCAGGAACATAATCCAGATTTTATTAAGAAATATTAGATGTATTGGCTTGATACAAGATATTTTTTTGGCAGTGGAACTTGTGGGAGGAAGCACCCACGGAGGAACTGTGCATGAGTGCCAGTTCTGTGCACCCCGGTGTTCACACTTGCCACAAGTGGAGCGGGAGCGCTCCCTGGTGGCGTTGTCGAGAATTGCTTATCTTGTTTTGTCATGCTTTCCATGAGAAAGCAACATTTATCAAATGTATCAACCAAAACCAAAAATATTTGCCACTCCATCAAATTTTTCATATTTGCCACTCCCTCAATGTGCTGAAATATCTTTTCATGAATAAATGCCACTGGTCCCCAACTCAAATTGGTTGATAGACAGGCTCAACATATAGGTTGCTCTCAAGATACATTGCTAGCTAAGGTTCTTGCCATTTGCTGTAATTAATAAAACTTGAAAAGAACAATCTGGATTGCGTCACTGACGCAATCACATAGTAAGAAGGATACAACTTTGACGAGAATAAGATGTGTCGCGTCATTCTGACGCCATCACAGAATGATTCAACGTACGCTCCATGGTTGCTATGGCGTCAGGGACGATGCCACTGATGGGGCCCGCGGCAGACTGAGCACAGGCCTGTCCAATCACATTGGGCCAAATTATAAAAAATATCAACGCAATGTAAAACTGACTTTTGATTTGCTAAGACTGATGAATATAAACTGGTTCCGAATTCAATAGGTGGTCCTTGCGATCTAATTTGTTTGGTCTGCCAGGAGCACTTGTATATCAACACTGAAGCAAACACGGCCAGGTTCATGAGGCCTACTACAGGTCATTTCCAAATAGCAGCGAAAACCAGTAAACCTGTGATAAATACTATAGAGTTGACAAAAGGATAAACACAGCATAAGGTGAAATAGTTTGTATAATAATAGATTTAAAAACGTTATAAATATTTTTGGTCCGGGAACATTAAGTAGAAACATAAAGTAGTTAAAGAGATAGTTCGACTTTTTGGGAAATAAGATGTTCCCACTTACCCTACCGTGAGACGAGATGATCGATGTCAATGTTATGATTGTACGTCCAATAATGAGTTATTTAGGTAAGTAGGTAAATGTAGCCTAGATTCGCAACAATGGCTGTAAGTAAGCGATTGGTCACTTCTAGCATGAATTATCGCTTACCATGAAACGAAGAGCGCTAGGGTCAAAAACAAAGCGCCAACTTCAATCGCAAAACCAACTGGCCATAAACTTAAACCATGCACACCAAATTGAAATAAATATCTTTTATTATCATCATCTTCATGATCGTTCAGAATTTAACACAGAGTGTGAGCTGTTTCAATACTCAATTTCCAATTTCAATACATGACACAATTCATTCAACTGCACAGGCGTGTCCCTCTGGACCCAACCATGCATAAAATCTCCCAATAGAAAAAGAAAATAAAAATATATATTAAAAAATTATGCGTACCACTGATATACAGATCTGATATAAACAAGCTTATTGGTCACAAACCAATCAGGAAATAGAAACATGGCTTATTTTACAATACACAAAGACCAAACTTAGGGATACAAGTGTATTTAAATTTTTTAAAAGGGTACATTTCAATTTTATACATTTATACATGATTTTTTATGTTTTCATTTATTTTTTTTTCTACAGTCAGAATGCGCAAGGCATTTGGGGCGCAGAGTCCGAAGAGCACGAATTGCAATGACGCACCTGGGACACACACACGCGCGCGCGCGCACACACACACACGCACAGGAGTGGATGCAGACACAAGAAACAAAACCGTTGGCGTTGCACTTAAATTCAAGAGCGATTCTGAGGAGCTCAAATGAAGGATGACATTTAAATGGTGGCAATGAAGCATTACATTCTAGAATGATTCTCATGGAACTGAACCACACTTTCACAAACACACAAGCATACACCCACACACACAATCTGTATATATAAAAAAAAACATCGAAATCTTTCGAAGAAAAAAAAAATGTGCAAAAGAGTCATGGCAACAAAATTGGACCAAACAATGGTTAACCAAATCTACAACCGTCGGATGAGTCATCTCGAGAGAGTCATCTCGATAAAGAGTCAATGAATTCAACAGTATGCATGTACCATGTAACTTTTAGAGGGGATATAGTGCATATGGTAGTGTGCATCTAGGTCCTAGTACTATATTCACCGTTGTCCTGTAATCTCTTAGGCTGTACCTACTACATGAATATGTGGGCGGACACACATTTGACTGAGTTGGGTTGTTATTCGTCGAATGAAATCCTAAAATGGCTCATTCAAACCCTCCACAGACCGGCCAAAGAGAACCAAGCCACGATCAGCGAGGTTTAACAAGTGCTTTTTCATGGGGAGTCAGGATTGAGTAAATCCTTTCATCCAGACTGAATTAGTAGTACCTATAGGTTCTTTACATTAGTAAAATAAGTTAAGTCGAAGCTCGCCATTGTTGGTTGGATATGATCATGGTTAAGGTTGGGACTGATGGTGGGGGAAACTAGCTGGGCTCCTTTTCATTTGATCTCGGGGTAGCGACGTGTTCTGAAACTATTCACACATATAAAGCGTTAGCAATAAGCATCCAGAACTAAGAACCAAAACAGTGTGCGTACCTGAAGTGACTTAGTGAACCTAAAAATCAACTTAAAAAGCACCAACAGACCAGTTTTCAGCCAGCACACCCCTTCAACACAACGGTGAGCCGAAACACAGTTCCTCAACACAACGGTGAGCCGAAACACAGTTCCTCAACACAACGGTGAGCCGAACACAGTTCCTCAACACAACGGTGAGCCGAACACAGTTCCTCAACACAACGGTGAGCCGAACACAGTTCCTCAACAAGGACCACACAAAACGTCTCCTTTAAGGTGGTTTTACACCGGAGTTCAGCGGTCTGAGGAATTCAGACGTTTGAAAAAGCTTTCGGGGTAACTTTGAACATCGTCATGAGCTAGGTCCAGACGACAGGCACAGGATATGTCAAAGCCAGGATTCACTCAACAGCTTTTAAATCCAATTTAGACTTTGAGGTTTAACAGCAGCCTTCGTAGTCCGAACCCAATGTCTCCTTGGCCCGTGGCCAGCACCATGCCCCAACCTGAACCAAAACTATTTCACGTACCGAGTGCTGACTGGACAAGCAAGTAGCCTGACACAGGGGCTGGACGTATTCTTTTTTTTACGCTAGCATAGAAACTGCTGGCGGATGCGGCCTTCATTTCTGGAGACGTAGAGAGTACTGTGGCACATCAATAGCAACGCAAGCCAGAAGATGAGTTGACAGTTTTGCCGGGGGGGGGGGGGGCATTTAGAATGAATCCCCCAGAGAAGGTTGAAAGATACAGGCTTGCCAAGAATCCTATTCCAAGAGAGCTTGACATGGAAAGCCTACAGCTGGGCCGTCACGTTCAAGTCTGGTCCACAATCACTGTACTAAATATCTTTGTTGGACTAATTAGTCACCAATTAACTTAACTAGCAAGTTCTATGAAGTCTTCCAGGAAACGAGAGCTTGCACCGTTGTTGACAGCAACACTTGCTGCCCCAAAGTGAGCCTCTTTCCACTTGGCAGCCTTTCGGAGTGTGTGGGAACGGCTTAGTATGGATGGCAGGGCAACAAAAAAAAAAGCTGCTCATGTACATCGACGTCTCGTCGACGTCTCATCGGGTCCCCACGCAGAGAGCGAACAGTCCCAGGTATGAAAGCATCCACAGCGTTACGATTCAGTGCGAGGTGGTCTTCGGCCGCCACACTACCGGTGTAGCGTGTGGCATCGAAGCTCAGGTCCCGCTGTGGCGATCAGGTCGCCACAAACAGGACCTCCCCTTTCCAGACAAGGCCTCCTTCCTCTTCGGAACCCTGTGACATAACGCCATGTGGCCACAACCGGCCAATCGACTATGAGCCTGTTCCCTCCTGACCGTCAGTGGTATCGGGCCACAGGTGCCGTCTCCACAGGGAATCCAACCCGGGGGGGGGGGGGGGCTGGTCGTTGTCTGACCACACTTGAATGAAACGACTCCTCCCGGATGGAATAGGAGTTTGAGCGAGCCCCGTTGGGCTGTGCTGTGAAAACCAGGCAAAATGACCGGGCCAGTCACAGAGCTCTGGCCCACCTGAGCGGGTTCCCGTTGCTTCCTGCTTCCTGTCTTCCATCTTCCGGGGTAACCTGCTGATCTGGCGTCGCGTCGGCGAAACGAACCCGCGCCAGACCGTGACGGCGGTTCACGAAATCATAGGAGCGGACCGGGTAAAAAGGGAAACGCACCCAGACGCCCGAGTGCGGGGCAGCGATGCCCTGCCATCCCGTCCCAACGGGCAGCGGCCATTTTGTTTTTTCTTCAGATTTCAGGTCTGGATAAGGACACAGGCGCAAGTTACTGCAGAACTCCGAAACGAACGGCGGCGCACTTTCTTTTACACCGGGTTCCATCTCTCGGGCCAGGTGCTGGGACTGAGCTGGAACCAGTTTGGAGGCCGACGACTGCGGCGAGGAGAAGGCAGAGCCCGGCCTAGGCACTGGTCTAGGATCAGTTTGGGCTAGACTCACGGGGCAAAGAGTGAATAGAGTGGGACAGACCAACTGAAGGCCAAACAAAAGAAGCTCCGCTCCGGGATCAGATACTATGCATGTATCGACGTCAGACGTTGGAAAAAAACTGCAGACACACAAACGAAAAGTTCTACAAAAAGAAAAGGCACGCTGCAAGGAGTAAAGACAAGATGGGGGTGGGGGTGGGGGTTGGGGGGGGCCCTAGACACCCCGACGGACGTTTCAGCAGACAGAGACAGACGACACACTAGCCGCGATGTCGACAGAAACGAAGAAATCCGCCATTTTCAACCGTTGCCTTTCTACAGTCACAGACTGGGGTGGCCCAATGTGTACCTGGGGCTGTGCAGGTATCGGGGCTGAGTGGGTGGGGGGTGGGGTGGGGTGGGGGGGGGGGGGGTGGTGTTGGAGGAGTGTGTTCTCAGCACCCGGTGAGTTCTATCTATAGCAGCAGCAGCACGTTCCAGAGCAGAACCCGGAGTTTGGAGTTCTAGCCGTACATTCCAATTCCCCCCACCCCCAAAGATCCTCCGCAAAACCTTTCCCACCAGGACACACAATCTACACCCTCGAGAACATTGCAGGAGTTATTTTACAAACATAAAAAACTATATTTAAAAAGACAATTATTTGAACGGGGAGTACTTACCCCCTGTGTGAAACTAAGGTGCAACTTTCTCAAAATAAAATTATCTTTTTTTTTTTTTTTTATATGGTCTGTTCCAGGAACACAGAGACCCGCCCCTTTTCCTAACTGCCCCTCCCTTCAGCCAATAGAATTTTCCATCAAACTATCCATCGAGGCAGATCCAATGGGATCCCTGCGTGCGGCTCTAAGGGGAGGGCCAGCCACGCCGTAACCCTATCGCGTAGGGCCGGCAGTTCAGGGGGGGGGGCGGGGGGACGACTAATGTACAAAGAAGTGCCTCAGTAGCTCCTCTGCTGACGGACGCTGCTTGGTCTCCACGAAGATGCGCTTGAGGAAGTCGCGGGAGTGGTCCGAAGCGTACGCCGGCAGGACGGGGTTGGTGGGCTGGGTGGCGATTTTAAAGATGGCCGCCATGGCCTCGAACTCGGCCCAGGGCGGGCGCTGCGTCAGCATCTCCACCACGGTGCAGCCCACGCTCCTGCAGGACAGGACAGAGCAATCGAAACAGACAGAGCTTAAGAACCCGGAGTTTCGGACGGGTTCTTGTTCAGCAGAGTCGGAGTGGATATCAGTTAGGTCATATAGAATTGCGAAATAAAATGACACTTGACAGTTCAACAAAACTTTAGAACATATTTATTGGCATCTGTTTATTCATATAAAATGCCTCTTTGACCCACCACTTACAGAGGGAACTTTAGATTAACCTCAGTGGCAAAGTTTGTAGCCTGGCTTAGAGCACTTACATTTCAAATTAGAAGAGCTAAGGCATTGTCATAAGGGAACTCGCCCAGAGAAGGCCCATCAGTCTCTCCTGATCCACACATCCGCACTATTCCTGCCTGTCTACTTGTCTAATAAGCAGTGTTGGAGAAGCTACCTTGAAATCATACTGGAAGAACTACAGCAACCTATACCCAAAGGGAGAAATCTAGTTTGTTTAACTAAATCTACTTAGAGAAAAGTAGTTCAAACTATATAAAATGCATACAGCGACACACAAAGCTGCTTTGAGGATGTCAAATATACAATCATTACTTTGGCCACTGCTTTCAGAAAGCCGAAAGAGCTCAGCGCCATCAAATAGAAAAGCGTAATTATCTTGAAAACCTGTTAAATGACAATAAAACGTAACGTACCAGATATCAGCCTTCCTTCCATAACCTTCTCCACTGATCACTTCTGGACTCATCCAGTAGGGGGTGCCGGTCACCGACTTGATGCCCGTCCCTGACAGGCAGATGGTCTGCAGCCTTCGGCTGGCCCCAAAGTCCCCGAGCTTCACGTTGCCCACAGAGTCCCTCAGTATGTTGGCCCCTGAGAGAGAGAGAGAGAGAGAGAGAGAGAGAGAGAGAGAGAGAGAGAGAGAGAGAGAGAGAGAGAGAGAGCGCGGTTAAGCGACAGGCAGAAACAGATTCCAGTCAAAAAAGGTTTTCAAACGTTGGTGAAATTGGCCGTTCGCTCATCTTGCGATTGACCGTAAAGTCTGGGAGCACGTGAAAATCCGATGCTCTCCCGAATGAACCTTTGAAAGAATCAGTCGTTTGCCTTCGAAGCGTAACGTTGTTGCCACGCCGCAGAAAGCCATGTTCAGAACACTTCAAAATCGGATCGTCGAAGGTGCCGGAGTCGGCCCACGGGCACCAGCTCCCACCGTACGAGCCCCGTGCCGGGTCCGAACCCGTTGGCTAACCTTTGATGTCTCGGTGGACGATCATGTTCTTGTGAAGGTAGGACACACCCTCCAGGATCTGCCGGGTGTAGCGTCGCGTCACGTTCTCTGTCAGGGCGCCGTACGACTTCAGCTGGTCTTTGATGGAACCCTGTCGCCGCCAAGACCGCAAATCAAAACAGGAAAAACAAGGGACATTACCGATTATTTGGAGGTCGGAAATCGCAATGTCAGACCATTGTATGGCATGCTTCCCGTGTCTTCGCATTTTTGAGACTTTGGAAAGACTGATTTAAGACATTTTCATTCCAATGAAGGGCTTATATTTAGATGAATGAATTCAATGCTTTTGAAGACTTTGAAGGATCCACGCGAACCCTGTAAACAGAATGGCTTGGTAGGGGTGGAACTCACACCCTGGTAAAGGTGTTGTTTGGGTTATCACATTGAGGTCAGTGTTTTGTTTTCTTATAAGCTTACAGGGTAATGTATTAACCTCCGTTACATCTAAAAAGAAGAACAACTCATATTATATAAATACTTCATAGAAAATATTTAGCTGGGAAAATAAATATCGCAAATGTTTTTCCTAACTGACTTAATACGTCGTACAACTGTTTGTGTTCGTATGTGTTGTCTGGACACTGACCCCGGGCATGTACTCCATGAAGATGGACAGTGTTCTCTCGTTGCAGTCCCGCAGACAGCCGTAGTACTGGACGATACGCTCATGGCACAAGTTCTTCAGCAGCTGGATCTCACACTCCAGGGCGCTCACCTCCTGCACGCACGCACGGATACATTTGCCCCGGCTTGCACAAATACATGGACCCGGACCCACACCCCCCAGACCCTAATACGCATCCACCCCCACACAGATCCACCCCCATCCCCAGACCGACCCAACCAACAAACAAACACACATCCATCTCCAGACCCACCCATAACCACACCCAGACCCAACCCCCCCCCCCCTCCCAGACACACACACTCACATGAATCGGTCTTTCTTTTAGCAGGCCCAGTGGATCAGCTCACCTTACTGGTTTCCGGGCTCTCCGGGTCAAACTGGACTTGTTTGACGGCCAGTTCCCGTCCGGTGTCGGCGTCGTAGCAGAGGAAGACGCGTCCAAACGCCCCCTCCCCCAGCTGTTTGCCTAGGCGCCAGTTGGTGGGGGCCCGCGGAGCTGCGTACGCACACACACACACACACACACACACACACACACACACACACACACACACACACACACACACACACACACAACGATTTCATTGACATGAGGTTAATGCAACGACTACGTGTTTCCCCGATGCCTTCGGGTCCTCTTCCTCCCTGGACCGTGGGACTCACAGCGGCTGGGGGGGCTGATGTCCATGACGGAGAGGGTGGGGGCCGCCGGGGAGGCCTCGATGTCACTGCCCCGGCGCCGACGCGGCCCCGGCTCCTCCAGGTCGGGCGTGAAGACGCTGCTGCCGCCGCTGCTGGTGGTGGTGGTGGGCGACTGCTCCGTGGGGCTGAAGCTGACCGGCGAGCGGAAGCCCTGCACCTGGGTCCGCCGGGCGCGGGGGAAGGTCTTGCGGCCTACGGTGCCCGAGAGAGAGAAAGAGTGTGTGTGAGAGAGAGAGAGAGAGAGAGAGAGAGAGAGAGAGAGAGAGAGAGAGTGTGAGAGTGTGAGAGTGTGAGAGTGTGAGAGTGAGAGAGAGAGAGAGAGAGAGAGAGAGAGAGAGAGAGAGAGAGAGAGAGAGAGAGAGAAAGTGTGTGTGTGTGTGTGTGTGTGTGTGTGTGTGTGTGTGTGTGTGTGTGTGTGTGTGAGAGAGAGAAGGAGAGACAGAGAGAAAGTGTGTGAGAGAGAGCGCGAGAGAGAGAGCGAGAAAGAGTGTGTGAGAGAGAGGGAGAGAGAGCATTACTAATAGGGAGAGAGGTGAAACATGGAGAATCTCTTTTTTTTTTCTTTTTTTTTTAAACCGCCTCAGACTCGAACCAGAATGACTGGCAAAAGAGAGAACCCGCCTACTGAAATCACACAGAACATTTTGCAGACGGGAAACACAGATTCGTGGGCGTTGCCTCACCGTCGCTGTAGTCCTGGTGGCCGAAAGGAGTTCCGTATCGACGCGGGTACGTGCCTCCTTTCCCTGATTTCTCAAACACTGGGTTCTCAAACTCTGGCCGAGGGCAAGAAGACGATAAAGATATCAAGAATCAATCAAATTGGCGGTTATCTACCGTATCTACTGAATATAGACCGTCTTGTTGCTGAGGGCAAGACGGAAAAAAAGATCAGTAATCATTCAAATTGGCGGTTATCTACCATGTCTACTGTATAATATATATGGTACTATATACATTATAACTATTGTACATTGGTCTTCAGGAAGACAAATATTGGTAAAGTGTGATGTTACAAGGCACTAATGGATGCACCTCAAAATTGTGTTTTCCCTATTGAAGAGAATACCTAGCCATTTTCACATGTGAAGGTATTTCCCCCAAAATGGATATTTTCATGCTTTCCTTTAACTTGCTAGACTTCTATTTGACTACAAGCATGTCGTGTTCATATAAAGAACACGACTGACATCACATTGTTGCACCTATATCGTTTTATGGGCCAGCCGCAGTGGGAGTCTCTACCTTGAAAGTCTTGGTGGTTGTCCGGGTAGCTCTGTGCCCTGGGCATCCTGGACTTGGGATAGTCACTGAAGAAGACAGAAACACAGGTTCGAAAATCAGACACTACGAGACAAAAGGACGACTAGGACTTGAAATCTTAGGTTGCTGTTTAAGCGATAGTTAACATTTTGACACAAAATACCGAAAATATAACATGTACATAAAACAGCTCTGAATTTTTTTTCGTCACGAACGTAGCGGTTACCTCAAGCATACTGTATTGCTAGGCTACTTAACGACGGCCACGTAACTAACTCAATACTGGACGTACGGACAGAAAATGTATATCAGTCTCGTCTGACTAGGGATAAGTTGGGGCACATCTCATTTCCCGAACTGTCGAACTATCCCTTTAACATCCAAGCGTATCAGATAGTGGGAACCAGGAATGGCGGACCTTTCCAGCGGACTGTCCAGGGAGGGACAGCTCCCAGATGCAGAGTTCTCCGGGCTACTCATCGACAGCGGGTCCAGCATCTGCAGGAAAGAAAAGGGTTCATCAGGCGCGCCGTCATCGGACCGATCATCGATAACAAGCCATTGCTAATGAAGCTACGTCGACACCGCCACGAAGCCAGGTCGTCAACACGTGCACGTGGAAAGGCTACAATTATTATTGTTTTTTTAAACACATCTCTAAAACAGGGCACGATCAGGACCCATCGGTCCGTTAGCTGGAAATATCGAAAGCGTCCTTTGGGGTCCGTGGCCTCACCTGGTCCATACTCTCGGGGATGAACTCGCCCTCGCTGTATATGCTGGTGAAGGAGCCGTTCCTGCCCACCTGCTGGTGGGCGTCGGGAATGTAGCCAGGAGGCGGGGAGCTGCGGTCCGTGGAATGGGAGCCTGCAGGGGGGGAAAAACCAGCAGGTGTTATCGCTCCGCACTAGAGATACACCGATAACCTTGTGTTTTGTTCTTCTTATTATTTTTTTTAGATGATTGATTTGAAGTTTTGCAACGCATTAGCCATACAATAAAGTGTTTTGAATTATTCACGACATGAGTGGCATGGTTGTCATTTTGCTCTCATCAACTTTCACCCAAAAAAACAAAGATCCACCGTGGTTGGATTTTTACTTTTCCAAAAAGACGTGCTTTCACTCACTGTTTTTCGATACCATTTTTCTGGTGACCGAAGTACTTCGTCTTGGGGGCTCGATCCGATCCGAGTCCCGATTCAAGTACTTTTCATGACGTTGCCAAAGCCCGTGCAGCCCCAACAATATTGCTTTCTAATTTAGCGAAGGTGAACGATTGACGGTCACTCTATACGAACAGCACGTTCACACACGGGCCATAACACTTTGACTTCTGATTTCACAACGTCCGCTCCAATTTAGAACTAACATCTTGGTTATTCTTAGGACGTACCTTAAGTGAACGAAATAATACATTTAGCGAATGCACTTCCACTTTAGCGATCGCGCTATGCTGCGATGGCAGGCCCTCACCCTGGGTCGCACGAGACGTACTGCCTTGACTGTGTGCCGTCCTCCGAGACACCTCGCACGTGACACAAGACACAGTGGAAGAAAACCGGGACCCATCCACTGAGCCGTGACGCACAGCACGGATGCAACGCTGCCCGCTGCAAACACGAATGTCATTGAATAACTCTGTCTGGACCGTTGGCGGGGACCGTACCAGAAATATGGTGCCGACTAGGAACGTTCAAGAACCGACTGAATTTCTCACTGGGAACCCAATCACACGTTAGCATTTGTATCGGACGTTCCTATGGTAACGTTTTCCGATAAGCGATCCGAACACTGGAGCTCTGGGTTGGCCCGGTGGCGATGCCACCAAGTAGTATCGGTGGATCTCTGTTCTGAGCCGACGTACATTTTCCTCCCTCCCTTATCTATGGACACCCAGGAGATATCCAAAGTGTTTACCTATCAAGGCCAGCATTCCCTTATCCGTGGCCATGAAGCAGGTGTTGTCCAGGTCCTCCAGTGAAGGCAACAGATCCATGCTGGACTGTGGAGGGAACATGGATGTCAGAGCGTGTGACCATTTATTATTTATATTTATATTATTTTATGTTTATTATTATTCTTTAAATGAGAAAAATGGATGGTGCGACCAGAATTGATTTTTTGGAATAGTTTCCAAGTAGGGAGAATAAAACTCGGGGAACAACCGTCTTTGGCTAAATGTGACCTATCGAACCTTTGACCCTTTGCCCCCTGACCTGAGAGTAGGTGTGAAGCACCAGGAGGATCTTTAGGCTCTTGATGTGAACGCTGCGATCCAGCAGCTCCACCGCCTTGTCCAGGTCGTCCTGGGTCGTCAGGGGGATCACCAGCTGGTCCCGGGGGGGGGGGGGGGGGGGGGGGGGGGGGGGGGGGGGGGGGGGGGGGGGAAATAAGGCGACAGGGGAAACCGGGGACACAGCAGGGGGCCACGGGGAGATGACAAACAGGGAGTGAAAGATAAGCAGGTTGTTTCCCAAAGCAAAAATGACACGAAAACACGAGGGAAAGGCCTCGAAAGAAACCGCCGACTGAGGGTTCGACCAACGAACGCCATTGGAGAGACCGACGGCATCTCGTTCAGCATTTAGAATGCACTTGCCTCATTGTTGGTGTAATGAAGGCTCATGTTTTGACCAAACGCGACTTTGGCTTTGGAGCTGAGCTCATCCAGTCGGACTGGGCGCGGGAACTGCAAGATCCTGTTGGGAGAGAGATAGGGAGGGTGAGGTGAGGACCGGGCTGGATCGAAATGACGTCCAAGCAGCAGTTGTGAAACAAACACACATATCTTCTCACCTCTTCTCCCCTTTGAACTCGAACTTGACTCGTACATCATTCTGCAGCAAAGCAAAGACATCATTCGCTATGAGAAATCACGCAGCCATCCCAGGGCCACCCAAAACAAGACTTGGAATATATTGGTGTTGCATGTAACACACACTCCTATTTCGAGCTATTCTCGCCTTGGTTCTGGTCAGGGAACACTGTGACCCAAAAGCCGGGTCTTACCTGGTTCTTGCCCGGGTCAGACTGTGACAAGGCCGGACGACTGGAGCGGTGTAGTTCAGTCAGGTCCTGCATGATTGACTTCAACGCCTCCTGTTCATCTGAGGTAAGAGGAGCGGATCAAAAATGTCAATAAAAACATGAATAGAGCATTTTTTTATCTTGACCGACAAACCAGGCAGAACAAGAACGTCAGATTTGCAGATTTGTTTCTCACTAGATGCGAAACGGTTCTCATGCCTCATTAAGCGAAAGCAAGAAAATGGCATAAAAGTGAATTAAAAAGCTTTGCCTGTCGTAAACAGCAACAGGCTATCTCGCTTCAGACACTTGGGATCACCTAAAAGGGTCCGAGAACCCTGAGATTCAAAATATATTAAATTCCATCAATTGCATGCTGAATAAAAACCAGAGGAAAACGTACACACCCATCATTGTAACACGTTGATTGACCCAGGAGTCCAGGTAAGAGGATTCTCCCATCCAAGGGTCTCCTTTCTCCTGCAAACATAATAGCTTCGCTTGACCACTTGATTTGCATTCAAACTTACATCTTTTTCATACTCGCAACAGGACATACTCATAAAACACTACCTTGCTAGTAGTAGATAACAGCTCGACTGACAACTCATGCTAGATCAGTTCAGCACTATTCCAAAACCAGAGACGATACCTGACAAACATAATTACATAATTCGAACTTTAAATGTATGTTTTCAATGGAAAGGTTGATTTTCCTCGTTGGGGTCTTTAAAATGACAAGAGTTTAACATCACATCAGACAATTTAACGTTAACTAGCTTGCAGTTCTGGATAATTCAAGGTTACCTGCCTATTAGTGAAGTGCTTTGCTGATAGGACGTTGAGAGAACTCATTTGAACATCGCTGCATCCCCATTTTTTTAAACCATCACTACACTGTCGTAAACATATCTACTGCAGTTTGCAATCGCAACCATCTACGACGTGAATTGCTAGATGTGCGTCAGTCAGTGGAAGTCCAACATTGTTGCAAAGAAGGGTGATGAGGTGAAGCTATCTTGACATAGGAACAATCTCGTCGTACATACTTAGTTGCGACCCCCGAAATCGAGGTGCGCTGAACTTTGACCCCTTTTTTCGTCATTTAAAGTAAAGTCTAATTTTGCTCGACACAAGTCTTGGGAAAATGCTATAGGTTTCAATGGAATTTAAAAACTGAAATATCGAAAAATGTCTATCCTTGTAGGTTGAGGAAAATGATATGGTGTATGTGTATGTGTATTATAATTTGAACTTTACTTTAAAATGACTGAAATCGAGGTGCTCTTACATTCAGATATAGGTAAAGCCCGAAGACTTATAAGATAATTTACAAAAACTTTTGGAGTTTACCAATCATTGTGCAAAATTATTCAGTTAAAGGCACACATTTTCATAACAAGAACAGTTTGTTTTAGATTCCATTACTTCATCGTCTAACGTTAGTTATGTAAAAATTAACTAGGTGATGGCAATCGGTGCAGTTTTGTGATTTCGAACGCAAGCTTCCCTAACAGGCTGAACCAACATTATTTCCAATTCTTTGTCAATGTGCTCGCGCTAGCATTCTAGTGGTGCACGCTGAACCCAACTAACGGTATCAATTCTGCGTTCTGAATAAAAATGCTGCGTTCTGTTGTTCGTCCTAACATCCTACTACTAGTAGCAACTAGCCTTGGTAGTTAACGTTTAGTGGAACACATTACCATCATCTATCATGAACACTTGCTAACTAACGTTACCGTCATCACCTAGCGTTGGTTACTTCGTGATAATGCACTAACATCTTTTGTATCATGTAAATATCATACTTAAAATATAAAAATGTATAGATTACTAGCTAGCTAGCTAGCTTACTAGTTGTTCCTAGTTCCGTGTCGAAAGCTGTCAGCGATAAGTTTTTTTGTTGCTAATTAGTTAGCTGGCCAGCTAATGCGTTAAAATAGCTGGCTAACTGACGTTAGCTGGATAACGTAGCTACCGCTAGCTACCAACTTAGAGAGCCAAGCTGACATAGGCACGTTCGGCCTTCAAAAACACAAATGATTTAACCAGTTAACGTTCTTAAATGTCTATAAAGGGCTGCTGAATGCAGTATATGTATTTTGTCTACCTGGGTTGGTGCTGTTAGTTTACTTCCTCATCCACAGGCCGTGACTGGAGCCCCGGGCCCCGCGGAGAGCTACCTCGAGGAAACAGAACTTAGGAGTCCGCTTTGAACTTCACTTGATAACGAGGCCCTGCAATGAATTGCGCCCGCATAAAAACTTCCTTGCTGTGGAATTGGTATTTTCTTTAGCTAACTAATCCAATGTATACACGAGATTTAGTCATGTGCAGGATTCACGACGTAATTTCACCAACTACTGAAACTGCAATAGCAAACTTGTCCTGCTGGCTAACTAACACAGGACCCCAAACAGATCCCTAGTCAAACAACACAAGTTGTGATGTCAAGTGTGCGTCTGACCTCACGCTAGCCAAACGTATTTGATTTTGGTTTACCGATTTGCTGGTTTGCCACTATATTTTAAGTGTATTTTTTTTTAAATATAAAGCGGCCAAGTTCATATCTACAAATAATAAATATTAATTAAATTACACACAGTTATACACCGGGATATTTATTCAACACCCTTGGCGTAGTGGAGACATGTTTTTTCTCCTGGCGCTGTTTTATTCTGTGTCAAACATTGTAACAAGTAGGCGTATAGAAACGTAGGCTATGATGCATGTTTATATCATCTAAAACCAGCATCTGCTCTCTTTACGAAATGTTGGTGTGCTTCACTACCAAATCGTTTCAAATAATAGTCTTAATTACGTGAAGGTAAACCTCTGATTGACAAGACACTAGAAACAACTAAAAGCAAGCTTCTGATGATGCTAGTTCGTGATGTGATCCTGCTCCGCCATCAAAGTGTACTGTCAATCAGGGGTTTTGCTGCATTGAATTATTGTGGGAATAGCCCATAGATCAGAGCCATATAGACTATACAGACATGTATCATCTGACTCAGCAAGTGCACCGTTATTACACTTGGATTTAATAAACGTGCGACAGGACAGGGCACAAACACGTATGGTAAGCTAAGCCCAATTTTTCTTGGAGTTTTACAAAAGAGAACGAAATATTGGATTACAATTTATCAGTCCAGTCTACAGTCTAATATTGGTGGACTGAATAAGGGATATGTTTGATAGTGTTATATTTATTTGTGAGTTCCTCGGGCTCTTAAAAAGTAGCCCCAAACCTTTGGCTATATGGCATCTGTGAATAAAATATATTGTTTGACATTTTGGTCAAAATGCGCGTGTGTTTTTTTCTATTTTTTATCAGTCTTTTGTTGATATTCTATTCTTTCAGAATAGAGAACCCGCTTGTTGAATGTGTATGGAAAACCCTCATATGAGAAATACGCTCACTAGGCTACTTAACTGCACAACAGCAACCAACTGCAGCGCTCTTAATGTGAAAAACAAAAAACAAACACGCACTTTAGTTCCGGGTTGCTTTTAACATTCTCAAAACAAGACCATCTAACCAGTGTCTGCATTGTGAACAACCCGTTTCGTTTAAAAGTACCCATTTGGAGAAATATCATGTCAGATACGGTAAGAGACAACGAGGTAACGTCTGGCTTGTCCTTAAATAGCTTAAATTGTACAGTTTTACCGTTTAGTGGAAGTAAAAAAAAAAATTGCTCCCCAGACCATGCTAGCTAACGAGTTAGCTCATGCTGCTAGTACTAAATTGAGGCCGTGGCGGCAAGCCTAGCTAGCTAGCTAGCCAGCAAATACCAGCGTTGTTCATTGACTTTAGATGGATAACCATTCGATAGTGTGGCCAGAACATGGCCTGAAGCCGAACTTGCCTCACTAACGTTAAAAATACAAGGAAATGTTTAGCTATCGGTCCTTGTCGAAGGTAGCTAGCTAGATTTGCTGACATGACAGACAGCAGCCATACCTCAGCCTAGCATTCAACATCAGTAACAATGCATAGTAACTTTATGTATGAACAGCATGCCAGACTTCTGTTTCACACTTGATTTTGTGTCTATATTTGTGTTCATTTGATAGGAGACGAAACCATCCAATCAGGATGGAGGTGAGAAGAAAGATGGAGAGTACATCAAACTGAAGGTGATCGGCCAGGTAAGATCATGTCTCATCTTTGTGAAATACGTATTGTCTGGCAATATAATGACCCAATTACTTGGGATATCCAACATTCCTGACCACAGTATTGCAAATCGCTCTTTTAGAAACATTACTCAAGAAAGGATTGTGAGAAATGTCTTTGGAAGACACATGCTTTTTGATGAAGTGAAGTGAAACGCTTGCACAACTCCACCCCAAGTGACTAAAACTTAAATGTATACGTCTACCCGCAGGACAACAGCGAAATCCACTTTAAAGTCAAGATGACAACACATCTAAAGAAGCTTAAGGAATCTTACAGTCAACGACAGGTCAAATATTTGATCAAAATAGTGTTCTCTCGCTGGCACTATAGCGTTAAGTAACATTTGAGCTTCGCTACGGCCCGGGATCAATGTGCACTTTTTCTTCCAGGGCGTCCCGATGAACTCGCTAAGGTTTCTCTTCGAGGGACAGAGAATTTCAGACAACCAAACTCCTAAAGAGGTATTCCGTTTTGGACTTTCCCCAACCATTATAGCCGGTCTGTGAACGAAACAAAACGTCTTCATTTGTCAGATGGATACCCTAATTCTTTTTTGCCATTGCTTTGTCCTATCCTTTGTATTTGACAGCTTCCAAAAATTGCATGCGATGAGTACATGGATTGTTTTGATTTGATCTGACCCTAGCCCTTTATTATGAGAATGCTTCGCTAATCAGCCCCTTTAACTGAGTATTTGTGTGCAAATCGTTTGGCCATTGTCTCTCGTCTCCTGTCTCTGTTCATTTTTTGGTTCCTTTTCTTGTTTCCTCTCCCTCATGTTCTCCCTTTTCCCTTAGCTTGGAATGGAGGACGAGGATGTGATCGAGGTGTATCAGGAACAGACTGGCGGACAATTGGAATGATTTAGACGACGTTTCTTTTCTTTTTTTTTTTTTTCTTCTCATTTTTTGTATTTTATTTTGTATGCTTATTCTTGAAATTTTTACCTTTCAAACCATCTGGATCAAACTAACTCTTCTAGGGCTTCCAATTTTAGAAGGACTGAGTCTCTGGTCAATGCAGGTTGGATGGCAGGTTTTGAACTCCTGTAGTTATGTGGCTGTTGTTCATTGACAGCGGTAGTTGACACACACACAAACACACAGCGTAGTCTCAAACATCACAACATTGTTTAATGTTGCAATCTGCATCAAGTTAAGATTGTCAACCACAAATAATCTAAGTAGTCATAGCTGCGTATGTGTTTTAAATAAATGTAACTCATCCTCGATATGAATATTAGCCGAGCTGGCTAAAGGTTCAATCCGAAAATCCACAAACTGTCCACGGTAACTACAGGTAAAGCTGTCTAGGGATATGGCGTCATACCAGAGCTTCAGCAGCTTGTATCAGAGTCTTTTTTTAGCAGAGCACTACTATATAGCCAAGCTGTGTCCCAATTAGGTACATGCTGGTGGTACCTGGGCAATGACGTTTGTTTTTAGGATTAAAAGGCTCTTATCAAATGTTTTCAGTAAGTGATGCCATTACAAATCTGCCAACCATGTGGTGTACCTTTGACGCAGCCTAATCCACTATTTAGGGAGAAGGTGTCCCTTAAGAATGAGACGGCAAAGTTGGCAGATTTGTGCACCGTTTTATTTAGTTATAATTTTACCAGCCACACCTTCAACAGCAAAGGGTCATGTTAAAGAGACTGATGATTTTAGGGGATATTAACTTTCAATGCTTTCCCGTCATATTGGCAATTGCTCAAATTGATCCCGAGTTATTGCAAATGATTTCTGTACAATAATGACACGGTGATCTTTAAGACTCATGGAGAAAAAAAAAATGGAGAAAAAAAAAAGTTTTTATGATAACGTGTTCAGCGTGTATACTTACTTGTACTCAGTATTAGTGTGTAATGTGTCATATGTACCTTATTTAGTGTATTTTATTTATGTGTACACTGTACAAGTGAATCTGGGAGCTAGAGATTATCACGGGTCATTTTAGTGGGACCCGCTCTATTTCCCTACTCAACTGGGTTCTTCTCAAGCCCTCTCTCCTTGACGGTGTGTCAATGGATTGCTACCCTCTCTGTACACTCTGCCAAACCAAGGATTCCTGTCCTGTTAAAGGTGAATGCCATCAATCGGAAGCATTGATGCAGATGGTTTGAAATTCCTTGTTGATCCTTTAGATTTGGGGGGGGGGGGGAATAAAATGTTTTTAAAAAAAACATGCGACGCTTGTGGTGTCCTTCATTCTGATTCGGCATAAGTGTTGACGGAATAATAAATTGTAATAGCAATTGATTCATCTGGATATAGCGCCTTTCTAGACACCCAAAGCGCTTTGCACTATAGGGGGAGACCCGGTTAAGTCGCTGATGGGTAGCACCCACCTGGGTGATACCACGGCCGCAATCTTGCGTCCGACTTGCTCACCACATCAGATTTAAGACGTACTGAAGCTTCTGAATTTTCTGGGGGTTAAAATTTGTTGGTGTTTCCAAAGGCTAGCCGATAGAAATTTGAGTATTCAGGACATGCGGCCTGAAGAAATCGTTGTGAATGGCTGTATATATTTGACCAGCAGATGGCACTGTACGTCAACTCGATCTTTGATTCATTTGGTCCCAGAATTTAAGCATCTGACAAATAGGCTATCATTTGTGTAAATATCAATTAAAGAATGAAATGAAAAGCTGACTGTTTACATACACTAGGTTCAACTTCAAAATCTAGCTGTTCACACCTGAGTGTATTTTGATGAATACATTTAACTTAAAACAGAAATATGAAACTTGTTTTTAATCTTAACAGTAGTTAAACGTATTCCAAGATATCTAGGCTCGGATTAAATCATTACCTTTTTTGTGTGTGTTAAAACAAACACATGGGTTGTGATTACCTACTTTGGGCTCAACTCTACATTTCTTTTCAGTGCTACAGCTCTGCCAAAATACCCACAGCTATAAAAGATCAAATGCAAACGTTCACTGCTCGAGTTCGGCTCCAAAACGGAAAGAAAATGGATGCCCTGCAAGAAAACTTGAGTGTATTGAAGCCCAGGTTTCTCTGGCGTGAGAGAATATTTATTTGGAGAGAGTATGATTTCACGGGGGGCCCGAGGAAGGGAAGTAAGGCGAGAGTGAAACGGAGGGTGGGGGGGAGGAAGAGGTACAAGGAGAATCGAGGAGGAGGAAAAGAGGGAGGGGGGTAGAGTCATTGACCGGTGACAGGATAAGGGAAACAGAGCAAAGAAAGAGAGAGAGAAGGAGGAAAACAGAGAGAGAGGAGAGAGAGAGAGACAGAGAGAGAAGGAGGAAAACAAAGAGAGAGAGAGACAAAGAGAGACAGAGAGAGAGAGAGAGAGAGAGAGAGACAGAGAGAGACAGAGAGAGAGAGGTCAGGTCAGAGAGAAGAGCCTGTGTGTTGGTCCCAAGGTCCTGGGCTGCTTGGGGTTAGGGGTGGGAGGAGATCGCATTTCCAAGCCTGGGATACCTCACAGTGGCAAAACACTACCAGATGTGTCCCAGCCAAGACAGAGGGGGAAGGGAATCGGTGTGTGTAAAATCCATAAAAATGGAGAAAGACAGAACTACGGCCTGAGTCTCCGTAACGTGGACGTTAATGTCCGAAGGGGCCGCGCGTGCGTGTGTGTGTGTGTGTGTGTGTGTGTGTCTGAGCGAGTGAGAGAGGAGATTTGTCGGCTATGTCTTACAAAAAACATACGTTGATGTGGGGAATATCGCTTCATTTCATGCTGTGCTTGCAGGCGTGTACAACATACAAAGGGGCTCTTGAAGAAGCCAAACTCTGCTGTGTCACGTCACGAGCGAAAAGCCAATGCGTCGCGACGGGATAATCAGTAGGAACGAACTCCAAACACGATTTCAACGTCCCTTTCCCGATCTCTGTTGCCCACACCACTGTTTTATCCGAGAGTATATTTGACAAAACGAACGCTTTGTACACCACATTGGCCGTAGGGGGGGGGGGGGGGGGGGGGGGGGGGGGGGGGGGGGGGGGGGGGGGGGGGGGGGGCTGGCCTGATGAGGGTTACCCAGGTTTCTCATCCACAGTAGTTACGGCGTAAACAGGAATAATGGGAACCAGCACGGCGCCAATATAGGTCACTCTTGCTGTTGGCAAATGCCAGAGGACATGCACTGTTTCAACAGGCGGGCCATTTGTTTCCCTCTGTCTCAGTCAAGGCATGCTGTGATGCAGGGATTCTGGGTCAAAACAAAAGGAAGACCTGAAACCAACTTCAAAGAACTGGAGAAACTTGGAGGATTTGGACCTGGGAGTTGTAATTAAGTTAGGTGTTTAACAAAGCTTCCCGCCTTCTAAGACCATTTCTATGTTTAACATTTACTCTGGTTTCCGTTGGTTACATTTCAGCCATTAACCACGGCAGCAGAAACCTAAGCACTGTTGTTTTTATGTGAGAGATATTGGTTAGCTCCCCAGGCAACGTGTCACTTTGTTTAGCTTTTTCCCTCAATTCAAATTGTGTTGCTATCATGTTACTTGAAAACAGAGTCTGTGTGAACAATGATGGCAACTGAATGGCCTTAAAGTACAGCAAGGTTGTTCTTACATAGCTACAAGAAACGGATAGAACCGCACGGTACACAATACCCGTACAGATGACAAGGAAGGACATGCTTCTAATTTACCAGACACATTCGTCAGTGTATCTGGTTACACCCGACAGGAAAGCTAAGAAGTTGAGTAAATAACAAGTTTTTCATGTAGCTAAATATTTTCCAGGAAAGGAGTAGAACAAAAGGACAAAAGGTAGGGGGTGGGGGGGAAAAAGAGCAGTCATAAAAGAAAGGATCACATTTCTGCAGGAACAGACGGAGAAGTTGTCTGGAGGATTCCTTCCTGCGATAGATCCATGCTGAAAGCTCTCAGAACGCAGGTTTGACAATAACACGTTCAACCTCTTAAGCTAGGTAACCTTCTTTTGGGAGATATTTGATGTGTAAAAGCAGTTGGTGTTGATTATCCCACAATGGCAACATAACACAACAGTCTAGAAAGTACATTCCAATCTTTAAAGATCCACGGTCCACGCTTTACGGGGATTTGAATATTGAAATGACTAGAACCTCCATGCAATGACAATCAGCAACCACACTTTTAAAAACGGTACCTTTTTATTCTGTAAAACTGTACAGGTACAAGTCATGTAGCATTTAAAAAAAAAAACAGTTTTAAAACATGATAAAAATTCTTATAAATACATATGTTCTACTCAAAGAGTGTATATTTACAAAACATGTGGCCTATAGAAAGGAGGCAGCTGGATGATGTGTACAGCTTGACATTCCTAACACAACAACCCCCCCACCCCCAAAAAAAGAGAGTGCGGCGTCTCAGTGACGGTAGATGTTTGCGTTGCGACCACGCAGAATGTGACATCAGCAGCATACAGCGGCAGATACCTACAATCGGAGTACTAGAAAAAACACTTAAGATGTCCGAACCCGACTTTTGAAATAATGAAAACAAGGGTGTTGGGGGGGTCCACAATGGCACATACACGGTTTTCGGAGTCGTGTTACAAGGCCTGTCTCGAGACGACCAGCCCGCTAACTAAACAGAACAGACGATGCGTTTGTAACAGCGAAGGGGTTTGGGTTCGGGGTTCGGGTCAGGGTTTGGGTTGGGGTTCGTCTTTGAGGGTATGGCTTGTTGCGTTTCTCAAAGGGTCAAAGTCACGTTCAATCGGAGTTCTCTGTCGGAGGCCTCTGGGTAAAGCCACATGCACGGTTTGCCCCCCCCCCGTGCCGGGGGAACAAAGGCTCAGTCACCAGCTCGTCGAGCCAGATGGTACGTTCTCAAAACACGCTTTAACAAAAAAAAAAAAAGGAAGAAGAATCAAAAAACAGTCCCGACGGCGTTCGCGGTGTCGAAAAACCATAAGTTCCGCCGCCCCCCCCCCCCCCCCGGGGAAACGCCACCCTCAAACGGTCGTCTCGCCCTGGTTACTGTTGCTCAGCCTTTTGTAGAACCGGCGCCAGGACTGCAGCGTCTTCCCCGACCAGATCCAGAACCCGGACGTGATGCCCACGATCATGGTCATGAGGTACTTGATCATGAACACGGTGAAGTCGGGCGTCACGGGGGCGAAGTCGTTGGCCGGGCAGGGCACGGCGAAGCGCTTGCACGTCTGCATGTGCCAGGTCTTCTCCCACTGCTCGCGGAAGGCCTGCTCGTAGAAGTGGCAGGCGATGACGATGGTGGCGGGCACGGTGTAGAGCACGCTGAAGACGCCGATGCGCACCATCAGCTTCTCCAGCTTCTCCGTCTTGGTGCCGTCGTGCTTCATGATGGTGCGGATGCGGAAGAGCGACACAAAGCCGGCCAGCAGGAAGGAGGTGCCGATGAAGAGGTAGACGAAGAGCGGCGCCAGCACGAAGCCGCGCAGCGAGTCCACGTCGTAGATGCCCACGTAGCAGACGCCTGTCAGTAGGTCGCCGTCCACCTGGCCCATGGCCAGGATGGTGATGGTCTTGACGGCCGGCACCGCCCAGGCCGCCAGGTGGAAGTACTGGGAGTTGGCCTCGATGGCCTCGTGGCCCCACTTCATCCCGGCCGACAGGAACCAGGTGAGCGACAGGATCACCCACCAGATGGACGAGGCCATGCCGAAGAAGTAGAGGATCATGAAGAGGATGGTGCAGCCCTCCTTCTTGGTGCCCTGGGCCACCGTCCTGTAGCCGTCCTCCTTGAACTTGTCGATGCACACCACCTTGTCCTCCAGGAGGAAGCCGGCGGCGTAGGCCACGGCCACCATGAAGTAGCAGCCGGAGAGGAAGATGATGGGGCGCTCGGGGTAGCGGAACCGCCGCATGTCAACCAGGTAGGTGAGCACCGTGAAGAGGGTGCTCACGCAACAGAGGATGGACCAGATGCCCACCCAGAGCTTGCCGAATTTCAACTCCTCCTCGCGGAAGTACATGAGTCCGTTGGGCTTGGACGTCTCGCATGGAGCCCCGCAGTCTTTAACGTTCAGGAAACGGTAGTTGAGGTAGGTAGGGACCTGCAGTTGTAAGGGACAAGAAAAGGGCTGGGAGGGGCGAATGAGAAAGGGTGGCAGCGTCATTAGCTCCGGGAGATTGGGAGTAGGATCCGAGGCAGGGGTGTCGGAGTCCGTGGTGTTCTGACCCACACATATCTCCCCTGCGCCATGGACGGGAAAGTTCTCACAGCGCAGTCGCTCCGGCCATTGGAACCCAAATTTATTCATGAGCGCCTCGCAGCCTTGACGTGCACGCTCGCAGAGCGAACGGCACGGAGGGATAGCCTGTTCCAGTACTGTGCACACGGGAGCGTACATGGAACACAGGAAGAACTTGAGATCCATTGAGCACTGTACCTTCACAAGGGGGTAAAACTGGTGAACTTCCAACCCCGCGTCCTCTTGGTTCGTGTGGCCCAGCAGATTCGGCATAATGGTTTGATTGTATGCTATATCGGTGCATAGAGGAATTGATATAGGCTGACAAAATCCGTGCTCCGGTATCGAAATTCCCTTCTCACCGTTGTACTGACTTGTACAAGGCAGAACAAGGGAAACAGTCACCAACGCGCAGCCCGTTATACAAATCCACTCCCAGGATCCTCTCCCCGCCATGATAGCTGTGTCCGTGTACACTCTGTATGCAAAAGAAAAAGAAAAGTAGAACAGTTTAGAATCCTTAGCGTCGTGCTCCTAAAAACATAGGAGTTAGACTACAGTCGACGAAAACGCGATCTTTGTAAGCACCGCAGTGCTGAAGAGCTTTGGAAAATTACTAAAACGAGCTATTCAAAATCACTTCTCTGGTCGCTCTCCCAACATTCCAAATTCTTCAGAATTCAGAACTCTCCAAGAAAATGGTGGTATGCCGTGTTTATAAGCATATCTTCTTACACAAAATAACAGCAAATTAAAATAAAGTTTCTTAGTATTTACACCCCAACTAACCTTATTATACAAAATGTAGGCCCGATGAGTTATAATCGCCGAATTCTTCAAGAGTTCTCATTACATCAAAGAGAAAAGTCGAAGTCATCAACTCCACATGCTTGAGGTATTTTTTTTTTTTTTACTTCGCACGGACTCCGCCGACAAAGTTAAAATTCGAAAATGCGTATAAGCCGTGTATATATAAATATGTATTATTTTAACAACGAGCCAGTCCTTAACAAATCCACCGAACAAGCTCTGATCCGAAAGTTACTCTCCTTTCCAAGACTGCAGAAGTAGAGCTTCTAACCACACTGATTCCACACACACAACTGGAGCTGGTTGGTTTCAAGGATCCCATCATTCACGAAGTTGACTTCATTTTTGGGGTGCCTTGAAACTACTCTTCCACTCGTCCAATTGCATGATTTGTTTTCTCATCTATCTCGTCGATGATTGGTTAAATAGTGAAATGGGTGGAGTGCTATGCTGAATGTATCCACGCATCTTCAAAGTAACTTTTCATAAATGTACATCGCTTACTCGTAATATTGTAACAGTGCAACATTTATTTAGTAAACAAACAGGAATGACGAGGTATTCAAATTATAACATATTTGTATTAGTTCCACTCAAACAAGATTTTGAATACAAGTGTTCACTTTTGGAAGATCTAATACAAAAAATAATGAAATGTTGTTGCAAAATATTCCATTATCATCAGTATATGGGTTATTCATTTACAACATAATCGAATGCAATCATAGAAAATATTCGATTTGAATGGCTTCACAACGTAGCATCTCATATTATCGAGCCATAAGGCCTGCACAAGTACATTACTCAAACTATATGATCATACACTGAAATAGCCTTAGCTGCCCTAGCAAGTAGCTGCCCTGGGTTAAATCCACGAGCTGCAAGCCATGACAATAACCACCATCTTTATAGCATTTGTTTTGAAGTGAGAATGGGTGCTGTCTATCGGAAACCATAGCGCTGAGACTGTGAGGGCCATGGAACAAAAAAAAAAATACCCATCTGATGACTCAAAGTTTTTCCCCCGACGTAGATCCACCCCGGAGCTCAACGTTCCTCTCCATCATACCAGGGCTTGAGTTACTTTTCAAAAACAAAGCCTTTCATCTCACACTCCACATCGGAGGCTAACAAGGTAATGAGTTTACCCCTATCATGGAGTAACATAATAACCCGGCCCTAGGCGTTGGGCTTCACTTCAATAGACAAAACGCTTACATAACATATCCTATTCTTTACAAGAGCATTTCAATGTTATTGATGTATGTTTTTTCTATCCTCTCCTAGTATCTCCTCCATATTGTGGCGTTGATGGCCCCAATGTTCTAAGCGGAACGTCCGCTTCGTCTTAGCTGAGTGAGAAGGTCTGTTGATTTGAGGCAGCTCGAGCTCGGGGTAAAAAAGAAACGCCAAATCCATGTTTTCGGCCCATATGGAAAGGCTTGTTCTTCTCTCTTCTCCGTTGTGTTTTTCAATTGAGGCTCCCCGAGTGTTTTCCTCTCCTCCCGTCCTCCACGGAG
Organism: Aplochiton taeniatus; assembly: GCA_017639675.1. NCBI lineage: Eukaryota > Metazoa > Chordata > Actinopteri > Galaxiiformes > Galaxiidae > Aplochiton > Aplochiton taeniatus. Next base: position 2,231,759 of record CM030191.1, read on the forward strand.
AGGCACACAGAGAACACAAGCCCCGAGGTCTGTAAATACAGCCGTGTATTTATAACATCCCCCGAATCCAGCAAAACATATGGGAATGCTTCCCACTGTAGGGACTAGAGGCAAGCTGAGATGGAAAAAACTGTTTTTGGAGTACGTGCGTGTGTGTGTGTGTGTGTGTGTGTGTGTGTGTGTGTGTGTGTGTGTGTGTGTGTGTGTGTGTGTGTGTGTGTGTGTATTAAACGGAGCAGGTGTGTGTGTGACTGGGTGTGTGATCAGTACAATGAGAAACAAGTAACGCTCTCTCAAAACTTGACTTTAGCTGCTCATTAAAAAACAAAAAACAAAAACTGTTGCACACCTGCAAGTCACGTGCAACGTGCACGTGCACACCACGTTCAAACATGACTCTTATTTTGAAAACGGAAAGACACATCCCATATCAGATCAGATGTCTAAATCTCATTAGACTTCTAATGGAACAAATAACCCCCAAAGTCATTCCTAATGGGGTCGATTGAAGGAACCCTGTTCGCTAACGTCTGCACTCTGGTCATGCTGGGTCCATGTGGGTCTTCCATTGGCAGAGCTGTGTCATACCTCACTGCACTGTGGTCCGAGGAGGTGAGCCAAGGCCTTCTCTGCCTTTTGGCGACCACAAAGGAGTGATGTGCTGACTGAGGCCTCCGTGTGTACATGTTCTTTTATATTATTATTCTATAGATTCGATGGTACCTGTTCTATGTACTTTACGTCTATGAATGTTTGTCTGTTCGATGGTACATGTTCTATGTACTTTACGTGTATGTATGTAGGTCTGTTCGATGGTACATGTTGTACACCAGTCAAAAGTTTGGACACACAGGCATATGGGGTCCATTCATTACTTATCTCAAAGATAAATAAATGTTTATTGGATTCTGTAGTATTGTAACCCTGTACACTTTACTGTTTATCTGTACTTAGTACTACCTGAATATTTAACTTCTTGTAAATTGCTCTGAACTAAGTCACACTATGTTTATATGTGTATATCTGGCGGCTTTGTTATTATTTTTGTAGTTGTTATATGTCGGTCTACATGTGTCTTGAATAAAAATCGGAATAAAAAAGAATATTAAAAAAAAATGTTTGGACACTTTCCCATTGGTGTGACCAAACCCTTGATTGATACTATATATCATTTTCTGGATCGAAGTTTAAACATGTCATATATGAATGCTTTTGGGTAACAATGACTGACAGGTTTAGGATTTATAGTATATTATCTCTGCGCCATCCCTTCCTCACCTAACCTCAGCGTGTGATGTGTTGTTGGATTCAAGCGGACAGGGTATGAACCCTGGTCTTTGCTTGGATCCGCTGTTGAGCCAAAGAGGAGCCATAATGGGGTGAATGGATTGAACCCTCTCGGAAAATCTTACCTGAAACGTGTGCAGGCTAGAAATGAGTGCTCCTGTTGGACAGGGAATTTTGTGGGATAATGCTTTGGCAAGAGTTGCACGGTTAGTTTAAAGGGAATTGTATGTGGCATAGGATTGGTTATGGCAATGTTTCATAATTAGTTTATCACTTTGCAAGCATTGTGTGTTGTATTAGTAGGTCTACTCAATATATTTTACATTTGGTATATATATATATATATATATATATATATATATATATATATATATATATATATATATATATATATATATATACTGTATATACTGTATATACTGTATATAGTGAATGTGAAAGTCTGTCCAAACTTTTGACTGGTATATATATATATATATATATATGGTATATATACTGTATATGTATATTTAGAATAATAATCACAAATTGGAGATGCAAAAATGAGGTATCACAAAAATATCTGAGAAGCCGTCGTATCGTCCGAACACACGTCTGCTCATTCATTTTCCATTTATCATATCCGGAGTTACATTCACAGGAGGTCATCGTGTTTAAAGAAATAAAATAATGAAAACGTTGCGCGGCATCACAGAGCGTGAAGAAACACCAACCGATCGATGAATTAGTCATGCATCGGAGCGATTATCAACCGAGGCAGATGCGCTTGAGTCACTGATTAATTGACAATACATTATCATCTCATGAATAAACCATCGCCCGGGCACCTCGGCTGTGCGTTTTTAAATATAGATCATAGTCTATGAACGGCGGCGCTCGCGATCTCCATATGTAAATTGACAGAGGGGTGGGGGTGGGGGGGGGGGGGGGGGGGGGGGGGGGGGGGGGGGCGGGGGGGAATAAACCCAACGCTTCTAATCTCAGACGAGCAGAGCTTGCAGGGCCGAGTCGGAGGACTTGACCGTGGCTTATTCTTCACCTGGATGTTTACAGAGCGGAGCACTTCAGTCCGCCATTTTGTGCATGATGTGCATCAAGATCAGAGCACCATCTATTGGCTGGCCGGTCGCTGGAGGACTCTCTTCGCTTTGAGGCCTGGCCTCTATCGTATAGAGTATATATAGAGAGATATAGAGAGACTATGGAGTCTATAGATATCAACGGATGGAACCAGGGCTCACAGCTTTGAGGCCTGGCCTCTATCGTATAGAGTATATATAGAGAGACTATGGAGTCTATAGATAGCAACGGATGGAACCAGGGCTCACATCACACGTGTGACAGAAGATCAAAGTAGGATCCTCTATGGGCTGGTCAGATCTCTCAATGTTTGCTCTCTTTCTCGCTTTCAATCTCTCTCTCTCTCTCTCTCTCTCTCTCTCTCTCTCTCGCTCTCTCTCTCTTTCTCTCTCTCTCTCTCTCTCTCTCTTTCTCTCTCTCTCCTTACATCACATCTCTCCCTCCCTTTTCTCTCTTTCAGTTCCCCTCTCCCTTTCTCCTTCTCCTTCCCTCCCCTCTCCCTCTCTCTCTCTCTCTCTCTCTCTCTCTCTCTCTCTCTCTCTCTCTCTCTCTCTCTCTCTCTCTCTCTCTCTCTCTCTTTCTTTGTAGAACAGCAGCACGGTTGGTCCTGCGGTGCCACGGGCCAGGGGGAGGAGGAGGTCGTTCGGAGGTCAACACAGGATTTGGAGCCTCCAAGCTGCAGCTAGGAGGCTGCCGTTGCTCAGGGGGCCTTTCCGAAGCCCTCCTCAGCACCGCCTCGACTGCCGGCCCTTACCAGGCAACCCTCAAACAGACTCACATTGGCTTGGCAGTCGAACGACCCGCTGTGGACCTACTGTAAGTCGACCCGAAGTGTTTTCTTGTTTGAAAGAAAGGCGGGCAGACCTCCATTCCGGGAGGGCTCTCCCTCGCTCTCTCCCTCCCTGGGAGTCATCGACATGGGCTGGGGGCAAAATGGCAGCCTTGTTATCTATCCCCCCCCCCACACACACACACACACACACAGAGTTATGTATGTGTGTGTGCTTCTGTGTGTGTGTGTGTGTGTGTGTGTGTGTGTTCATGGTGTACCGCTCTGATTCCAATTAGACAATTGCATTACATTTTTTTCTCTTCCTTACTCTCTCTCTCTCTCTCTCTCTCTCTCTCTCTCTCTCTCTCTCTCTCCTTCGCACACCCAAAGGCCTTTCCTTCCAACCCGCTGCAGAATCTAGAGTGTGTGAGGTCAGCCTGGGGTCGGCAGGTCAAGCCTATTCACAGATAACTGCCAAGGCTCTGGAATGTACATCTGGAAGGTTTTTAAACCCCAGGTACCGGAGCATCCCAGGGCTGAGTTGACTCTTTCCATTTCCAAAGTTCTGGGCCTAGAGGGCCAGATGGTTTCTATAGGATGTGAAGTTATGTTCTGGGCCTAGAGGGCCAGATGGTTTCTATAGGATGTGAAGTTCTGTTCTGGGCCTAGAGGGCCAGATGGTTTCTATAGGATGTGAAGTTCTGTTCTGGGCCTAGAGGGCCAGATGGTTTCTATAGGATGTGAAGTTATGTTCTGGGCCTCGAGGACCATAGGGTTTCTATAGGATGTTAAGTTCTGTTCTGGGCCTAGAGGGCCAGATGGTTTCTATAGGATGTTAAGTTATGTTCTGGGCCTAGAGGACCATAGGGTTTCTATAGGATGTGAAGTTCTGTTCTGGGCCTAGGGGACCATAGGGTTTCTATAGGATGTGAAGTT
>CM030191.1:2238333-2243333 GCA_017639675.1 Aplochiton taeniatus
AAGCCAATGAGAGGGCATTCATATTCCGAAGCAGCCCCCACAGTCTCTCGGCTCATGTTTATTGTATCCCTGCTCCTCCTGCTCTTAACACACGCACACACTAATCAGTCACGTGAGGTCCGTTTCGTGGCCTGACGTGTAGAGACACGCCGTGGTCTCTGAGTCACACGTGGGGTCGCTCTGCCATCCACGTCCGCGATCACATCCTGGTCCTTGGGGGACCGCGACACCGAACGAACACGGCGGCCATTTGCAACTCGGCGCTTTCCAGACCGTTCTTTCTTTCTTTCTTTCTTTCTTTCTTTCTTTCTTTCTTTCTTTCTTTCTTTCTTTCTTTCTTTCCTTCTTCCCCCCACGTCTGGATTGCCAACCCGTCTGCTCCCTGCTTTCTCTCCGGCTTGACGGGATCCCCCCCCGCCCCCCTGTTTCTATCGGCTTCCCATCTCTTGGTCTCGGTCCGCTCAATTGCATTCCTGCGCTCTGGAATTCCAGAGAAAGTGGGGTTGAGGAAAGCCAGGCCTCTCCAGAGGCCGAGTCCCGGGGGGGGTCGGCCTTCGAGTCTCCCCCCCCTCCCCCCCTCCTGCCTCGCCTCTTCGCTGGTGCGGTGGGGGAGGCTGGGGGGGGGGGGGGTTGTGATGGATCCCAGTTCAAAAGAACACCGCAGTCAAGCGAGCACGTCGTTATGCAACTTCAAAAGTCCATCGCTTGGTCACGCCAGTTCTTTCATTTTCTGGGGTATAAAAAAATGATGAGGACTATTTTGGAGCGTGTTTTTCTATTTTGATTTCGTTCACTCTCCAAGAAAGATCCCATTGAGATTAAAAATCTCTTTTGCAAGGGGGTCCTGGTACGTGATAGTAAATTGAGTAGTAGCAGGGGCGTTTCTAGCTTTTGGGGGGCCCTATGCAAAATGTTGTTTGGAGGGCCCCTATTTTGTGAAACTATTGTGGGGGAATCCCAAACCCTCTAAGGTGGTCCAGGGGCATGCATTTAACATTTAAATGCATCAATCCGGTGCACTTTAAGAGATCCATGGAAATATGCTTATATTTGTTTTCACTCAGCACCCTCAGGGGTTGGTTACCAAAACAGGCTGGTCAGATACATTTCTGGGGACAAAATACAAAAATGACAGCTTGGGGTGGTGGTGGTGGTGGTGGTGGTGGTGGGGTGGGGGGGGGGGGGGGGGTGGGGGGGGGGGGGCTGGTTGTTAGGTAACCGCCAAATTGTGGTTGAGAATGCCATCGACGTGTCCACGGTGATGGTCCATTCTCATTGGCTGCCGGGCTTTGGGAGAAGAAAAAACTAAACAGCCGTCAGATTCTCCGTCGGTCCCCTGTTCTCCCCCTCGATCAGCTCATTTGTTTATTAATTACAATTACATAAAAACAAAACAAAACAGACTCGCAGACCTTATAGAAACCCAACTCTCCCTGGATCTATAGCTCTGTCAAAGTTGGGCTCCGAGGGCCAGCCGTGCACCCCCCTGCGTGGTATCACCCACTGGGCGGATGAGGGCGGGGTGTGTGTGTGTGTGTGTGTGTGTGTGTCGGGGGGGGGCGGGGGGGGGCCCTAATCCGCCAAAGCTCTTCCACAGCGGAAAGAAAAAAACCACAAGGAAAGCTCGAGATGATCCAAAGCAAAGATAGCAGATTATGCTTGCGTTACGGCTCCGGAGGGCGCGCATTCTGTGGATATTCAACACATTCGGTCGGGTAGGACTACAGAGAGAGAGAGAGAGAGAGAGAGAGAGAGAGAGAGAGAGAGAGAGAGAGAGAGAGAGAGAGAGGGAGGAAGAGAGAGAGAGAGAGAGAGAGAAAGAGAGAGAGAGAGAGAGAGAGGGAGGAAGAGAGAGAGAGAGAGAGAGCAGGGCAGAGAGAATGAGAGTGCACACTTGACAGAGAGAGAGAGAGAGAGAGAGGGGGAGGAAGAGAGAGAGAGAGAGAGAGAGAGAGAGAGAGCAGGGCAGAGAGAATGAGAGTGTACACTTGAGAGAGAGAGATAGATAGAGAGAGAGAGAGAGAGAGAGAGAGAGAGAGAGAGAGAGAGAGAGAGAGAGAGAGAGAGAGAGAGGTGAAGCATGGAGAATTCCTTTTTTTTTACTGCCTCAGACTTGTACCACAATGTGACTTGTGAGATGTGTTCTCTTCTTGTACCAGAATGTCAGGAAAACTCCAATCCTATTCGTAGAGGACAGGGGAGAGATGTGTCTTCTTCTTGTACCAGAATGTCAGGAAAACTCCAATCCTATTCGTAGAGGACAGGGGAGAGATGTGTCTTCTTCTTGTACCAGAATGTCAGGAAAACTCCAATCCTATTCGTAGAGGACAGGGGAGAGATGTGTCTTCTTCTTGTACCAGAATGTCAGGCAAACACGCAGGGCCTCGGCGGGCTGCGTCCAGTGACCCCTAGTCCCCCAGCACACAGACGAACCGCCGGGGCCCACTGGGGGAGGAGGGTTTCCGCTAGCCACGGCCCAACGCTCTCAGTGAGTTTTGGGGGGGGGGAGGGGGAGGGGGGGGGTCAGCGCTAATGGCTTCCCCTGCTGCTCCGGCGGGGACCCCCGCGCACAACCACCTGATAGCCCTCACCGGCCCAGACAGCTGTCTGATGACCACCAGGACCTCACCTCCCCCCCCCCCCCCCCCCCCCCTCCTCCTCTTCCCCCCTCCCCCACCCACCCCTCTGCCAGAGAATGCCTTTACCAGTGTGGCCTGGGGGACTGGTGTGCAGGAGGATGTGGGACAGTGGGTCTGAGACAAACACATGGGTTTCGAAAGGTCACTTTCAACTCGTCTCCGGAGAGGGTGGGGGGGGGGGGGGGGGGGCTTGGTCTGCGTTTCAAGGGGAGTCGTACTTTTACGGTTCTATTATTGTGTTTCATTCGGTGTTGTTGTGGTGTACCGCTTGAGGTGAGGCCGAAAGTTTCCTTACGTCCATTTGTATTCCGTTCTGCTTTTCTACGTTTCTACGTCCATTTGTGTTCCGTTCTACTTTTCTACGCTTCTACGTCCATTTCTATTCCGTTCTACTTTTCTACGTTTCTACGTACGTTCCTACGCCCCCCGGATCAGAGATGTGATGTGTCTGTTAGACCCTATGCACTGAGTCGGGGGTTAGAGAGTTCTCCAGTGCTGATGCAACGGGCTGTAACCCCCCCAACCCCGACCCCCCCCCCCCCCCACCCACCCACCCACCCCCAGACCCCCCCCCACCCTCCCTCTCTCCGTTTCACCGCCGACGGACGTTTCACCTTCCAAACCCCCCACCCCCCCCTTTGTCGGAGCTTGAAATGTATTCTTAAATTAGCAGAGGTTCAGAGCGACCCCCCCCCCCCCCCTCTGTGGCTCACAGAAAGCCCCTCCACCCCCTCCAAGCACCACCAGCAACCCCTTGAAACGTTACACCCTCTTTTCTTTCCCCAGGAAACCTTCTTTGGAGCGCCCCCCCCCCCCCGGGGGCTTTGCCATCATCAAAGATGGCCGCCCTGGGGTCAGGAGGGCCGCTGGATGGAGGATTCCAGCACAGTCGAAGGCTATGTTAAAGAGCACATGATATTAACATCCCATTAGCATCCCATTCACACACATTAACATGACAAGTCGGCTGAAGGGAGGGGGGGGGGGGGGCAAACAATAGCACTCCGCCCATGGGTCAGTCAGAGAGGGCCGGAGGAGAGAGAGAAAAGGAGCAAAGAAAGGAGAGGGTGGAAGGGGAAAGGGGAGCGGGAGGACAAAGAGAGGGTGTGTGGAATGGAGAGGACACACATGGGGGGGGGACAAAAAGGGGGTTTGCGGGGGCGGACCCCGGCGGGAGACTTTGTGACTGAAACCAGGAGAGAGAAGCCGCCGGGAGCGTGGGGTAGAAGGTCGGGAAGCTCGGGGGGGAAAAGTTCGGATGGGCTTTTCGGAGCGCGAGCTCTTTCCTGAACAGCAGCAGACCGGGACGTCGACGCACCGAAAGGAAAGGGAACGGAACGACGCTCTCTCCTCCCTTTGCTTCCATTATTACACATTCCAGATTCAGCGTTCCCCTTTTTCCCTCCCAGACAAATCCCGTCGTCATGCCGCCCTTTCCCGATGTATATTGTCTATATATATATATATATATATATATATATGTAATATAATATATATATATGATATTATATTATCAGTCAACAACCGTTGCAGTTGCGTCTTGTTCTGCTTCTATTTGAAGCCAGCTCCTCTCTCTTCTACCCCCCCCGCCTCACCCCTCACTCTCTCCCCCTCGGCTTCCTTTGGAGATGGAGGGGGGGGGGGGGGGCCTTGGCGCAGTTCATTCCCAAACACACGGTTTCAGACCCCTGCATTATGCTCCGACCTCCAGAGGTCGCCCCAGGGGTCGGGGTCGCGGGGGGGGTGTCACGGGGGAAAGGTCGTTGCCTGAATCGGGCTGTTTGAGAGGGGAAAGAGGGCGGCATCCAAGCTCCCCTTGTTTAGGCTTTCCTCCATTTGCCGAGACGGCCAGGCACCGCGGGTGAGACGGATCTCTGTCTCTTCCTTCGGGCCCGGGGCGTCCGTCGCGGGCAAAACGAAGGAGTTGCCTGTGCCTTCATTCCCGTCCTCGTCGCTCAGAACATGAACACCCCGGCAGTCATCCAGCGCGCTGTCGATCGTCGACGTCCTGGGCCGGGTGCGAATCTCTGTAGTAAAAGCGGCGTCGGAGTTTGACATTATAATAACTAATGGATACCTATATTAACTATATATTGTACTATAGATTATGATATAGACTATTATGATTATAATAGACGTTAGCGCTGGGAGGGGCAAACGTGTTTTTTCTTTTTTTTTACCGACGTCAATGCGTAGGGTGTATTGGGGCGGCGTCCATTTCAGCCGACGGGGGGGGGCTTGCTGAAGTCTGACATTAGCATTGGGGGGGGGCAGACATTTATTACTGATGTCAATGCGTGGCGTTTATTTGGGGGTGGGGGTGGGGGTGAGGGGTTATTTTAGACGTACAGTACAAGGTTT
>CM030191.1:2245833-2253333 GCA_017639675.1 Aplochiton taeniatus
AATGGCACTCAGACAGAGCAGCACACAAATAGAGACAGACAGAAAGGCAACAACAAGACGAAAATAGGACAACAATGTCCCTCCCAATTTATCGTAGGGCTATTCTAGTGTCGACACGGCAACGTCAAACCAACACAATTGGGATGTTCATCATTTGCGAATTTATTGATTGATTGATTGATTATTATTTAGCAGCGTGATATGAACCCTAACAACACTGATCCCTCAGTTAAGAGCACTTTGAGCTCCAATTTATATATGAAATATATATATATATACACACAAATAAAGTTGTCATGATTATTATTCAAGTTATTATCGTACAGCAAACCTACAGTCGTGGCAGGGGTGAAACAGACGAGAGCCTGTTTGCAGACAGATGAGTATGTACTGTTTGTCTTTTCATCTGAGAGCGGCTGTGTGTGTGGCCCTACCCTCTCTCAGCAGGAGGCCTCAGCAGACACACACACACACACACACACACACACAAGTGCGCACACATACACACGCACGCACGCACGCACGCACACACACACACACACACACACACACACACACACACACCTTCCATAAAGGGATAGCGCTGTGGGTTGTGAGGCTTAGCTAGTTTCACACACTCGGGAGACTGCTCATCGGCCCATTTTCACCGCCAGCGTTTCTGAAATGTTTCCTGGGCCAAACTCAAAATGGCCGCCCGGTCATTGTCCGCCGAGGTGTCTGGTCTTGGACGTTCTGTTGTGTCTACGGCTTCGATCTCTGCCTCCGAGCCCCCCCCCCCCCCTCCTGGCATCTGTTGCCACCGCCCGGTCAATTCTGTCGGCCTTCCCTTCCCTGTCCTCCTGCATGCTGAGGAGGTGGGGGGAGGAGGAGGAGGAGGAGAACCATGCAGGCCTCCAAGCCCCAGGGTAGAGTTTCACCTCTCGGGGGGGGGGGGGGGGTATACTCATTCAAGTGGGGGCGGGGAGGGGGGGGGTGGTGATACCGGTGGGGGGAGAGATTCCTTTAGTTCTCTACCCAGTGTTCTGCTAGCACACACACACACACACACACACACACACACACACACACACACACACACACACAGACACACACACACACACCGCTCCCCCCTCCCCCCTCCCATCTGTTGGCATGAGGTGGAGGTGGAGTGTGAACGGCAAACACAACAGCAGCACATCTCCACCGTGGGAGACAGCAAGATAATTAAATCAGAGTAGAGAGAGAGAGAGAGAGAGAGAGAGAGAGAGAGAGGAGAGAGAAGAGAGAGAGAAAGAGAGAGAGAGAGAGAGAGAGAGAGAGAGAGAGAGAGAGAGAGAGAGAGAGAGAGAGAGAGAGAGGAGAGAGAAGAGAGAGAGAGAGAGAGGAGAGAGAAGAGAGAGAGGAGAGAGAGAGAGAGAGAGAGAGAGAGAGAGAGAGAGAGAGAGAGAGAGAGAAAAGAGAAGGAGAGAGAGAGAGAGAGAGAGAGAGAGAGAGTAGAGGATGAATGTGTCCCCCCCCCCCCTCACGTCCTGTCCCTCAGAACTCTCCACTGGGGCTCTCAGCTCCAACATGTCCCCTATCTCTTAGATCTGGTCTCTCCTCACGGTATCCTCTCTGGGGGAACACTGAAAGCTCAGCCCCATTGTCCACCGGGAACCCCCCCCCCCCCCTCTCTCTCTCTCCCTCTCTCCCCCTCTCAGGGACGGAAGGGGGGGGGGGGGGGCGAAGCAATGGGGATTTCCTTGGCAATCAAATGAAGCCCATATCAGCTCCGAGGGACCCCCCCTCAACCCCCCCCACCCCCCCCCCCCCCCCCACCCCCAGCCCCTGCCCCATGGAGTCTGTTTACATGCTAATAGGGTCAGCCCCCCGGTCAATGCAGGTGTGCATCACAAAACAGGCAGAGTCCATGGGGGGGGGGACAGGGACAGCTTCCTCCTTGGTTGGGGGGCTCTTAATGGGGTCGGGGGAGAGGTGGGCCTGCGTTCGGCCATCAACGCCTCCTTTACACCCTGCTAATGAATGATCATGATCACGTTTTAATTAGCATCTGCACGTTATGGCAAGGTTGTAATGTTAACTAATATTTCACAGAGACGGGTTATAGATATATAAATACTGTATACATATGTAGATGACATTGACTAGTTATGTGCGGGACTGGGATCTAAAGCATAAAAAGTTCGAATTTCTTGTTTTTCGGGAAAGGAAGACGTGCCAACAAACAGCAACATGGAAGCAATCCTTTTTCCCTCGGAAGGAGAAAGTGTGGGGAAATGTTCCATCGGCACCCCGGGCCGCGCGGCCGTAACCGCGGTAACAGTTTGCGGTCTTCCTGCCCCTCCTTTTCCCCCTCCTCCTCCTCCGTCTGTTCCCTGTTTCCTTCCCCCTTTCATCCTCCGCCCGGCGGACTCCACTCCGTTTCGGAATTCCAGATAAGGTTTCTCCCCTCGGCTGTCGGACCCCTGTTCACTCGGCTTGTGTAACTTCCGAGAATCCGAGTGGTCGAGGGGGGGGGGGGGCGGCAGGAATGGGAGGGGCGCGAGGGGAGGGGGGGGGGGAGTATACAAATATGTAGAATGTTTTGGGGCATAATTATGGAGACAAGGAAAGTGAGGGGAAGAGTGGGGGATGATAAAGAGTGGGGGATGATAAAGAGTGGGGGATGATAAAGGCTCAGTACAAGAGACGGACAGAGAAGAGGAAATTGTACCGCAAGCACGGCGAAGAGACAGAGAGAGAGAGAGAGAGAGAGAGAGAGAGAGAGAGAGAGACAGAGAGAGAGAGGGAGAGAGAGAGAGAGAGAGAGAGAGAGACAGAGAGAGAGAGGGAGAGAGAGAGAGAGAGAGAGAGAGAGAGAGAGAGAGAGAGGGAGAACGATTCAAACAGAGGGGAGGAGATGGAGGGAGCTCTCCCGCAGTTAGGGTCAGGCCCCAGGCTGGGCGAGGGTGACCAGGCCGTGGCCGGAGGGGTCGCCCAGCGCACACACACCCCCCCCCCCCCCCCCCCCGCTGCTGAACACAGCATTCGCTGAAACACACACACACACACACACACACACTCCGGGTTCAAGTTTCAAACCTCCGGGTGCAGACGGGGATGTTTTTATTGACGTGCGAATGACAGCATCGCAGCCGTCTCATACAGACCTCGTTACCACGGAGCTAGGAAATCCCCCCAAAAGAAACACATTTTGGGGTTCAAACGTCAACATTTTTACTATTTTACTTGTAATATTCTTTAGGCATTGAAAGACGCTTCAAAAGATAAACAATGTGTTCATCAATAAAACCATCAACACAGCATACTATCACATTACAGTATAGCGACGATGTGTGTCTTTGGAGTACCCTCATTCCTTAAGGGGCTAAGGGAACCCACGTGTCTGATTGGGTGCTCATATCACTTCCTGATGACACCTCGGTGACCGGGCGAGACAGCCAGGCCAAATGCTGAGGTGTTTCCCTGGGGGGGAAGGGGGGACACCTGGTGGGCTGCGAGGAAGTGTGAGCTTTCTTATGAGCGGTGTTTAGGTTCCTAGGGCCGAGGGGTGGGCCGGGTCCGTAGACCCGGAAAGCTCCGGAGAAAGATCAAGACGTTTCGCACGTCACAGACACAGCACTCATTATGTGTGCTAATAATAACGATAATAACAATAACAGAAATAACTTGAATTATCTAGAAGTAAATCATCTAAAAAAGCCGTGGTGACCAGGCATAGACACATGAACGAAAAACGATCCGGAGACAAGAAGCCGATTAAGAACAGGTTTGAGGGTTAGGGTTAAGGTTAGGGTTAGGGTTAGGGTTAGGGTTAGGGATAGGGTTAGCCGATTAAGAACAGTAAAGAGCAGTTTTGAGGTGCCATTGCTGCCCGGACAGAACAGGTATGTGTCGGTGACCAGAAGGGGATTCCACCTCCATGGAGTAGAGACGTGGACTGGAGCACTTAGGACACGTAGCACGGGGATACGACAACAAAACACAACCACGGTAACATTCTAAAATAGCACACACACTCACACACACGCGCACACACCAACGGCCTAATATGAGCATGACTAGTTAGGCCTTATAGGGCCGTTCTCCACACCTAGGCCTCCCGAGCAGAGACCCAGGAGCCCCATAAAGGCCTTCAAGGAGGGCCGAGGGCGTGAGGAGGATGGGGCGTTGGCTGGACAAAGGAGACAGCTGACCGCCGTTCCATTCGAGACGGGCCACAGGAAGCCTCGCAAACCAGCCGGCGGCCATTTTGTGTCGCTAGGCACACAGCCACTGTCCACGCAAGCGCTGTCCACCAGCCCGGGCACAGCCTCGCTGGTTCAATATGTTCACGGGAGCCCGTGGGGTCATGCACGGACCCCGTCAAAGGTCACTTTCCTATTGACGTGGAGGAGAAAGCGTGTCCACATGTTTGACGCACGGCTGCCAAGGCGTGTGTGTTTGTGCACGTTTGGGGGGGGGGGGGGGGGGGGGGGGCATGGGCAAGCGTCACAATCCACCCAACTGGCCTGGAACCCAGACCCCCCCCCCCCTGCTTTCCCCCTTCACCCACCGTGGGCTGTTCCCCCACAAGGAGGGGGGGATTTGGCAGCTGGACACCTCCATTTGGACGTTTCCCTGCTCAAACCAACAGCACCTGTGAGCGTGGAGACGGAGTAGGTGTGCGGGGAACAGGAACGGCCAAAGTGAGTGTGAGAGGGCGTGTGTGTGTGTGCGTGTGTGTGTGTGTGTGTGTGTGTGTGTGTGTGTGTGTTTCAGCGCGTGTGAACTCGCCAATAAATCCGTTATGGTGTAATCTCTTGCTGTGGTGTGGTGAGTTTAAGGCCGTGCCTGCACGCGGTGTTTTTGGCGACCCCTAGTGGCGGAACACAACGGGCCTCTTTTCCTCACACCAGACACCAACTGACGGCAAAAATGAGCCTGGCCACACACCAAAACTGTCCTCATGCTCTAACGGATGTTTCGTGTTTTTCGTGAGTTTGTCTCCGTCTGAATGACGTAGCTATTTGATAGGATCATATTTTTGGGGATAAGATTTTCTCTAACTTTGATATGAAAAAAACAAAACGTTTTTGTCTCAATTATGATAATGCTTTTCATTATTAATGTTATCATTAATAATCCTATGAATAATATGAATAATAATTATAATATGAATAATTATGTAAATTGCATTTTCCCAGAAGCAGTGATACAATGAAATGTACCAAGCGGAAGCTGACCGGAATCAGCCTGATGCCTTGAATACTTTGCCTCATAGGATTACGCATTGTAAACAGGATTAAACTGAGCAGGCACAGAGAGGTCCAGGTCAGCACTGTGGTGAGATACATTCTACATTTACTATGCTACGCTATGCGCTTTGAGACTACTCCAGCCATGTAAAGCACACCACAAATCAAACATAGTTTTATCGTTATTATTATTGATGGAGAGTACCAGTGAAAGGTTTGGAGACACTTTCCCATTGACTTTGAATGAGGACGTATGTACGAGCATTCGACTGGTATCCTATGTTAAATGCCTGTAGGCTTTGGTGCACCACTGTATGGTGTTCCAGCAAGGAATGGTAACTTAGGCTTTTCGCCAAGGAGTGCTGACGAAAGGCCTCTCAGGGGTGGAACCCATTACACCCCCCCTCCCCCGAACCCACCCCCCACCCCTCTACTTTCCTGTCGCTGCCCCCCCCCCCCCACCCCCACCCCCCTCCTCCAGGGCAGGGCTCTGCGTTTGTTTATTTAATGTGAAACCGGAGACAATCGAGAGAGCCAGCAGCCAGAGAGTGGGCGCTGCCTGTGTCCTACGACCTCCTGGCAGAGACCTGAGTGCGCTGCCCGGGGTTTCCACGCGGCCCCGCCCCTCAGATGTAACAGAACCTGCGGAGCCTTAACCCCACCCTTTCTTTATCGCCGTCTCTCTTTCTCGGGGGGAAGTGGCGGACATTTTAGGATTGGGGGGGCCGGACACCGTCTTCCACTGACCTCAGGAGAGAAGCCCCTCGGCTCCCGTGAAGAACTCAGTGTGTTGGCCGTTCAGAGGTTGTGGAACGATTACACTGACCGTGAACGCCAGGTTAAACGAGATCGTAGGCGAGCTGTTGCCTAAATGAGCATGCACGACAACTGTTATTGCAACATTTATTGAGTCTCGAACGCGCACACACAGGTGTCATGCACATGGCTAGCCAACCCAGCTTAACACACACACACACACACACACACACACATACACACACACACGTACACGTACTGCATCAACACGCATGGGTACACATGCTTGCATCAGTGCATATGCAAACACACACATTCACAGTAACACACACAAACACACACACACACACACACACTTTGCAGGTAAAGAACCAAAGGGGCAGGTTAGAGGTTTGCAGAGCGGACGCCAGTGGATGTCTGGATCTAACAGATGGATCACACTGCAAAAAAAAAGGAAATCCAAGCAAGGCCAAATGTCTTGTATCACCCCAATATATCTAATTGTGGATGTTGGATGATTTTACTTATTTCAAGACACACTTATCAAGATAGTTTTCCTGTTCTATTGGCAGATCATTTAGATTGCTTGTTTGCGTTCATCTGTTAAATTCCTCTTAAATAAAAAGTTATTTTCCATTTTTTGCTGAGGCATTTTTTTTGCAGTGTAAGTATGAGTCATAAACAAGCTCTCCTCATATCATCGGTCTGGTCACTGCCCCGGTGTCCCATTTAAAACGCCCCCCCCCCAACTCATGCCCTCAAATCATGGTTCCGGCCTTACAGCCTAGGCCAACAAAAAGTGTTTTGTTTATCGCCAAACACGTCCACATCAATTGTTTCGTTTGAATTCCCAACTATTTACGGACAACATTTCATTGAAACGATACCTGAGCCTAAACTCTATTCACTAAACAACAGTTGTTTACTCAATAACCGTGGTCTTCAGTTGGGATACCAGTACCATGCTGGACCAGAACCTTCTACACAGTCAGCAATGGCTTTGTTCGGTTCAGCTTGGCACCGAGGTGCAGACGCACCAATACAGACAATCTATTGCAGGAGGTTAACATGCTGAGCAAAATCAACATAGAGAGTCCAAGTGAAAAAAGGACATCTTAAGTTGCATGTCAATCACAATACAGAGGCATCAGCATCAGCGGGGGGGGGGGGGGGGGGGGGGGGGGGGGGGGGGGGGGGGGGGTGGGGGGGGGGCAGGGAACGGAGGGAGGAGTATAGAGGAAGGGAAGAGTGAAGTGGAGGAGGAGGGGATGGTGGAGATTCCCCCTGCCTTCCAAAAAAAGAAGAGTCGATTCACCGACGCGTTTGGAGAGCGTCCATCTGTCTCTGGCTTTAGGCAGGGGGGGGGGGTAGATCTGGTGGTGTCGGTGTGATGAGGAAGATTGACTTTGATGAGGAAGTACACCCAAGCGTTTGCCTGGTGCTGTATCTGTACCCACGACTGCCCGGACGCCTCCTCGCCTTGGCATCCAGCTATTTACATTAGAGGTCCAGGTCCAAGGGTTGGGTT
>CM030191.1:2263333-2270833 GCA_017639675.1 Aplochiton taeniatus
GTTGCGCTCCTTAAAAGACTGCCCCGGTGACTTGGATGGTCTGAAGCAATTCGTGTGCGCTGAAGGGGACTATTGAATTACATAGCGGCCTGGGCTCGGGCCTTGGCATTCCATTCTTATCAGCTCATCTTTACGCAAGAGTAGAAACAACTGAAAGTTGAGACCGGCAGTGGAAAAAGGAAGAGAAAAGAAAAGAGTTGAACGTTTTAAACGTTGTCCTCCTCAAGATGAATGTGTGTGGAGAAAGTGAGTGGAGAAAGTGAGCAGGGAAAGTTCTCTGTTCGAGACGTAGACTCTACAGTGAAAGGCTTTTTTTTTTTGGCCCATAGAGTGTACTGTAGCCCATTGAGGTACAGACGTGCAGACAGAGACCGCCGAAAACACTCCATTTCCAATAGCTTACATGTGCCCCCTAGTGGATGGGAAGGGTACCTACTACTCTTGTTTGGAGTTTGGTTTGGAGTTTTTCATAGTTTCGACCGGTGTGGACCTACGGCAACTTATAAGAAATGTTCCGTAAAGTACTGTTCTTCACAGCAAGTAACTAAGTTACAGAGTGAGTCACACTTGTTTTAAAACGTGCTTCAAAACTAAAACAAATGCCAAACACAGCACCTGTTCTAAACACTCCATGAAAAATACCAAGATAGGTCAAAGGGCATGGTAAATTACCCATAAGGATGTAAATCCCTAACCACCTGTAGACCAATCCAAACCTAGGCCCCCTTTTTGTGATTCAAGCCATGTCCGTGTGATTGGTCAGAAAAACGGGATGGAGGGCTTTGATTGGCCAATGAGGAAGGAGGGGCGGGATGAGGACGCACTTACCTGGTTTGTAATTGGGCAGCTCACTGACGCCCTGCCACGTCTCCTCTGTTGGAACGCCCAGGACCTGGAGGAGGAAGAACAGAGGATTGAGGTGGATGGAGAGAATCTCTTACCCTAACCCTGGAGGAGGAAGAACAGAGGGTTGAGGTGGATGGAGAGAATCTATTACCCTAACCCTGGAGGAGGAAGAACAGAGGATTGAGGTGGATGGAGAGAATCTATTACCCTAACCCTGGAGGAGGAAGAACAGAGGGTTGAGGTGAAGGACAGAGATAATCTATTACCCTAACCCTGGAGGAGGAAGAACAGAGGAACAGTTGAACCATGAGTGAATCTATTGGCACATTATGTAACATCACAGCACCAAAACGCAATAGAGCCGAGCTAAACTTTTGAATAGCTTCTTTTTTTTTTTTTACACAATTTCTTGATCAATCGGGGTCTGCAATGTACCCTGGTGTGAATGTGCCCAAAAACATCTTAAGAAGGATTGCAAGCCACAGAAGACATAACCCTACAGTAACATAACGTATTTCGCATCAGAGATTAGTTTGCCACTCAGCAATACCAAGCGAGAGACAGGGAGAAGTGAAAAAAAAGAAGAAGAAAAAACAACCTTGCACTCATTTTGCAAATCCTTTGTCCTCCACCAGTTTGTGACATTTGTATGCGATACTGAGACGGCAGCCAACAGACTCCTCATCCCCTGGGCAGGGTCCACTGCCCCCCTACCCCGTCATATAGTTCTTCTAGGTTCCCATTTAGCCAACTTGGCCTCCCAAACGCAAAACGTTTGTGTTTACCCACAATGCACTTGGGCCCATACATTAACAGGAGCGGACCCCTCCCCATGCCGATATTATTCAAAAGAAAAAGAGAAACGACCTATCCGGCCGGCCTGCGCAAAAAAAGGTGTTCTATAGATTCTGGCTCCCCATCGCTCAATGTGCACCACGTCTGGATGTAGCTATTCGTCTTATATGAAGGCTACATGAAAAGAATCTTTAAACGCTGTAGTCGACGTCACAAAGCTCGTGCTTGAGTGCTAAGCCTATGTCCTGCTTTATCTACAGCCAAGATAAATATTATGAAATACATCTATGGCCTTATATTGTTAAATAGGCTATTAGGCTTTATCAAATATATAAATGACAGTTGACAACTTTACATCAGTATAAATATAAACACAGTTCAATATTTATTTTTGTCTATAGCCTAACTAAATTGCAGCTACATGTTATTATCTAGTTAGGGTTAGTGCTATCCGATTGTTGCCACCGTGCTGTGAAGGGTTAGGGTTAGGGTTAGGGTTAGGGTTAGTGCTATCCGATTGTTGCCACCGTGCTGTGAAGGGTTAGGGTTAGGGTTAGGGTTAGTGCTATCCGATTGTTGCCCGTGCTGTGAAGTGTTAGGGTTAGGGTTAGGGTTAGGGTTAGTGCTATCCGATTGTTGCCACCGTGCTGTGAAGGGTTAGGGTTAGGGTTAGGGTTAGTGCTATCCGATTGTTGCCACCGTGCTGTGAAGGGCGTGATGTTTACTGTCCTCAGGATTGGGGCCCCACCGGATCCACTC
The DNA here is from genome assembly GCA_017639675.1 of Aplochiton taeniatus. Taxonomy (NCBI): domain Eukaryota; kingdom Metazoa; phylum Chordata; class Actinopteri; order Galaxiiformes; family Galaxiidae; genus Aplochiton; species Aplochiton taeniatus. Next base: position 2,265,734 of record CM030191.1, read on the forward strand.
GGAAAACACTCACGACAAATTCGCCCTCCCTCAGATCAGCTCAGACGGAAGAAAGGAGACGTTGGCAACAGTCGCTGGGCACATCATCAGATCCCCAACTCACCGTCCAAATCCTCTGGAGCTGCTCGATGACGTCCGACACTCCGGGAAAGGCCGGCGTTCCCTGTAGCATCTCGATGAAGATGCACCCAGCCCCCCTGTGACACAGAGGGAGGACGAGAACATCGATTTCAACTGCAGCGCTATGTTCGCAGGAACACAGCCAGGCTCAGTTGACCACGTGGTGCCTTTCAGTGAGAGGGTGGGCTGTGTTTGCGTCGCTAAGGACTTGTTTCAGTCGATACGAGAATGATTATTACACGAGCGAGCCATGAGATATTTAAGGATTCCTGGCCAACAACGTTTTGAATCTCAGCTTTGAAATCCAGCGATGGAAAAAGATATACTCTGAATGTCAAGTAGAGTTCTTTAGGTCAAGGCCTCCGGCTCACATCATGGGAAATGTTAATGCTGAATTTCTGTTGGTGATTTTCTCTAGTTTCCGCTCGCACAAACATGTGGTTCTAATAAGTCGTTACTGAAAAGGCCAAATTATGAAAAATCTTCCCAGAATGCACCAAAATGCAATCCATTTGAACATGTTGTGTGAATTAAAAGCTACCCAACTGAGCGAGGATGATGGGAAACGGTGTTTTTCCACTCGTAAAGAGCAAGCCCAACCAGGGCCTAGGCGCTAAACATCTCTACACACTCGCGACTGGCATGCAACACAAAGCACTCTAAAGACCTATTAGGAAGAACCTAAAAAATTCAAATATCCATACATCTGTGACACTTGTGGATTGCTTTTTAGTAACAAGGTTGTTCATTTGTTTATTGTTTAGTGAATGATGATTGTGAGCCAAAATAAGATAAAGTTACGGGTTACATCCAGATGAATGTAAACTTGGATGTCTAGGGTTAGGGTTAGGGTTTGGGTTTGGGTTACTCATCATAAAGGTGTCTGACCACCCACCAGATGTCTAGGGTTAGGGTTAGGGTTAGGGTTACTCATCATAAAGGCGTCTGACCACCCACCAGATGTCCAGGGCCGTGGAGTAGTCTGTGGAGCCCAGCAGGACGTCAGGCGGACGGTACCAGAGGGTCACCACCTCCGAGGAGTAGGTCTGGCATGGGATGGACTTGGACCGAGCCAGGCCTGGACCAACACACACACACATACACACACATACAATAACAAACACACACACACACACACATATACAATAACACACACACATACAATAACACACACACACATACAATAACACACACACACACACACACACACATACAATAACACACACACACACACACATACAATAACACACACACACACACACATACATACACACACACACACACACACACACACACACACACACACACAATCATACAATAAAACACACACACATGCACAATGGATGCCAAAAAATCCACAATCATCAGGTGACGTTTCTAAAAGAGCCTGCGTTTAAATGGCGGCCAGTCAGCCCGCGACGCACCGAAGTCGGCAAGTTTGAGCTCCCCCAGGTAGCTGACGAGCAGGTTCTGGGGCTTCAGGTCCCTGTGCAGGATCCTCCTGCTGTGGATGTAGGAGAGGCCCCTCAGCAGCTGGAACATGAAGATCTGGACGCAGGGGTCGGGGGTCGTGGGAGAAGAGGAGTGTCACTCTCATATACCGTCCTTCAAGCAGAGTGTAAACACGTGTAACAAAATGGCCGACAGTGTGGTTCTCCTTACCCTGACGTTGTAGGAGTGCAGGCCTCCCGGATGCTGAGTCATGTACTGGGCTAGGTCCGTTTGCTGAGGACAGAGAGTGGGGGGGGGGGGGGGAGGGGAATAAATGAAAAGGGGTCAATGGACGTGAAATAAAGATATCCAGGACGGCGTTAGGACATGTTTGACCGAGGTCAGGAAGTTGCTGGTTTCAGTGTGTCGCTGCTTTGGGGGTTTCGCATCCTTGGGGGGCCGTGTGGTGGGGCTGTTTGGTGGGATTGTGTGTTACGGGGCCGTGTAGTGGGGCCGTTTGGTGGGACTGGGGAGTGACTCACCACGTACTCGAAGACGAAAGTCAGGGATTCTTTGGTGTGGATGATGTCATGGAGGAGGACAATGTTGGCGTGCTTCAACCCTTTCAGCAGGGAGACTGGACACACACACACACGCACACACACACACACACACACACACACACACACACACAGCGGAAACACAACATTACAGCCAGCAACGGGAAGTGGGCAGTGTGTGTGTGTGTGTGTGTGTGTGTGTGTGTGTGTGTGTGTTTTCTCACCCACCTTCTCTGATGGCGGTGAAGGGCACTCCCTCCTCGGTCTTCATGCGGATCACCTTCAGCGCCACCAGGTGGCCATTGATCCTGAAACCCAGTCGCACAACACGCAGAAATGCAACGCAGGCCTCTCCACCCAGAAACACGGCCGCCACGACACACACACACACACACACACACACACACACACACACACACACACACACGTCGAAACCGCGTGACGCAACACACACTCGCTCAGCCGGCGCCACGGAGACGAGCAGTAGAGTCATGCCGTAGAATGGAATGAACTAGATTAGAAACAGAATCCTTCTTTTTTTTCTTCTTTTTTTGAACTTATTATTATTATTATTATTATTATTATTTTTAAACACTTACATTTCCAATCCTTACATCTGCCCTTAATCCACCGACCCACCCACCCGAGGAGAAATACGTTTGAGTTATTCACACAGAACTATGAGTGATCATGAATTTTTTGTAACTGACCGACTGATTCCTTTGTAGACTGTGGCATACGTCCCCTCACCCAGCTTCTCCAGGTTCAAGTAGGAGTTGGCCGTGCCAAACTGGAGGCCTGTTTTCTGGGGGGGGGGGGGGGGGGGGGGCATGGGAGAAATAAGCGGGGGCTTTTTGTTCCAACGCACAGCCACAAGGGCACAACACACACGTGCACAGAGAACATCATAACATCAGCTTTAAATACACACACACTCACTCACTCACAGTCACACACACGCACCCACACACACACACACGCACGCACACGCACGCACACTCACTCACAGTCACAACACACACGTGCACAGAGAACATCATAACATCAGCATTAAATACACACACACACACACACACACACACTCTTCGTTCACTGCACATGGTTCGCCCCCCGCCGCCTGCCCCTGCTCACCCATTGGAACTCGGGTTCGAAGGTCTTCCCCCCCAGGGGGTCGCTGTTGCTCCGCCCCCGCTGGACGCGGAGACGTCGCACCTGCAGCGTGTTGAACCAATGAGGAGGGGCCTTGGAGTAGGCGGGGTCTGACGGGTCGCTCAGCTATGGGGGGGGGGGGAGAGGCGGGGTTAGAGAGTTGACTGACAGGAGAGGAAAGACATCTCCAGTGCTTTGTAAAGTGTCCTTGGGTTTTTTAGAAAGGCACTCTTAAATTAAAGTATTATTATTATTGTTATTAGTGCTGAATTATAATCCGCTGCAAAGGCACTGTTATACCAAGTTTCAGCATCAAAAGGGGATGTTCTGAGAAACGTTTTAGGGTACAATGTCCTCCGATTGGTGGAAAAGGAAAAACAGAGATGAATATACAATGTCCTCTGATTGGTGGAAAAGGGAAAACAGAGAGATCAGTGTACTAAGTCCTCCGATTGGTGGAAAAGGAAAAACAGAGATGAATATACAATGTCCACTGATTGGTGGAAAAGGGAAAACAGAGAGATCAATGTACAAAGTCCTCTGATTGGTGGAAAAGGAAAAACAGAGATGAATATACAATGTCCTCTGATTGGTGTAAAAGGAAAAACAGAGATGAACATACAATGTCCTCCGATTGGTGGAAAAGGAAAAACAGAGATGACTATACAATGTCCTCTGATTGGTGGAAAAGGGAGAACAGAGAGATCAGTGTACAAAGTCCTCCGATTGGTGGAAAAGGAAAAACAGAGGTGAACATACAATGTCCTCTGATTGGTGGAAAAGGGAAAACAGAGAGATCAATGTACAAAGTCCTAAGATTGGTGGAAAAGGAAAAACAGAGATGAATATACAATGTCCTCTGATTGGTGGAAAAGGAAAAACAGAGATGAACATACAATGTCCTCCGATTGGTGGAAAAGGAAAAACAGAGATGAACATAAAATGTCCTCCGATTGGTGGAAAAGGAAAAACAGAGATGACTATACAATGTCCTCTGATTGGTGGAAAAGGAAAAACAGAGATGACTATACAATGTCCTCTGATTGGTGGAAAAGGAAAAACAGAGATGACTATACAATGTCCTCTGATTGGTGGAAAAGGGAAAACAGAGCGATGCTTGGTTCTCAATACTACCAACGCAACGTGTTGTGTGTAACTGCCTGACACACACACACCGAAAAGGCCTAGACTGTCTCGAGCTGCCCTTCTGAAGCATCGGGCTCCAAGCCTCTCAAAACTCCAGAGAATTGAAGCGACCAAAAAAAATCCTCCTGCCTCTGTCAAGCATCAAGGAGAGAGAGGGGGCTCTCTGGAGCTGTTTTCTTTTTGAACAGTGCCTTTTACCGGAGTACGTCTGGCTCTGCAGAACGGGGGGTGGGGGGTGGGGGGTGGGGCATTCAGGCATTTGCAGACGGACTGGTTACTGATTCACAGTAGCTGCTGGATGTGTGGTGTTAACACTGAGCCTTCTGGGAAAAGGTAGTGGTGCAGGTCTGGTCTGTTCACTTTTATTTTTTTTGTTGTATTCTTGTTTGAGTTGTAAAGGACACACGAGCTTTGTTTCCCCTCTAGGTTGTTGTTTCACCAATGGTACGAAGTTGCAGATCCTCCAGCAGGAAAAGATTTTTCTCACGTTTTGTTTTTCTCCAGAGGGTGCACTTTTTACCCACCGATTACATGAAATCGCCTACATTTACATCACATTACATGGAAACACAGGAAGGCAGGAAGTGACATCGGCGAGAAAGGTGAGAGGTTAGCAAAACCCGTTGGAAACGGAGACACACACACACACGCACGCACGCACACACACACACACACACACACACACACACACACA
>CM030191.1:2275833-2283333 GCA_017639675.1 Aplochiton taeniatus
GTACCAGTCCGTTAGAAAAGCCCGTCTCCTTTAGGCTCGCTGCCGCCTTTGGGGCGATGGTAATCCACCTGCCTGACAACCTTGGCCCCCCCCTGGGAGGGTGGGGCGTTTTGCTGAGAGCTGCTACTCCCTCCCTCACCACTAACCGCCCTCTCCTCCCCCTCACCACCTCCCCCACACCTCACCTCCCCTCCCCCTCACCACCTCCCCCACACCTCACCTCCCCTCCCCTCACCACCACCACTAACCGCCCTCTCCTCTCCCTCACCACCTCCCCCACACCTCACCTCCCCCTCACCACCTCCCCCACACCTCACCTCCCCTCCCCTCACCACCACTACTAACCACCCTCTCCTCTCCCTCGCCACCTCCCCCACACCTCACCTCCCCTCACCACCACTACTAACCACCCTCTCCTCTCCCTCACCACCTCCCCCACACCTCACCTCCCCTCCCCTCACCACCACTACTAACCACCCTCTCCTCTCCCTCGCCACCTCCCCCACACCTCACCTCCCCTCACCACCACTACTAACCACCCTCTCCTCTCCCTCACCACCTCCCCCACACCTCACCTCCCCTCCCCTCACCACCACTACTAACCGCCCTCACCACCTCCTCTCCTCTCCCTCTCCTCTCCCTCACCTCCCCTCCCCTCACCACCTCCTCTCCTCTCCCTCTCCCTCACCTCCTCTCCTCTCCCTCACCTCCCCTCCCCTCACCACCTCCTCACCTCCTCTCCTCTCCCTCTCCCTCACCTCCTCTCCTCTCCTCTCCTCTCCTCTCCTCTCCTCTCCTCTCCTCTCCCTCACCTCCCCTCCCCTCACCACCTCCTCACCTCCTCTCCTCTCCCTCTCCCTCACCTTCTCTCCTCTCCCTCACCTCCCCTCCCCTCACCACCTCACCACCTCCTCTCCTCTCCCTCTCCCTCACCTCCTCTCCTCTCCTCTCCCTCACCTCCCCTCCCCTCACCACCTCCTCACCTCCTCTCCTCTCCCTCTCCCTCACCTCACCTCCCCTCACCACCACCACTCCGCCCTCTCCTCTCCCTCACCTTCTGTCCATACCCCTTAGTGAGCAACCCCCCCCCCCCCCCCCCCCGCATTCATCCACGTCAGCTGATAAACAAGTCCGTCCGTCGGCAGAACAACGGAGGGTCATCGCCCGCCTCTTGCCAGTCTGTCGCTCGGTGCCCCCAGGCTACCCCCCCTCCCTCCGTCCCCAGAGCTCGCCAGCTCCCTGCCCTGGCGCTCTGATTACATGTCAACAAGGCGCGCCCAACAACCCGTGGCGCGGCTACTTTCCACGGGGACGGGACTCTCGCAGGTGTAACCCCGCAGGGTGCCTTGTTTTTTGCACAGGCATCCAATCGGAGCCTTCGGGGGGGGGGAAACCGACTGTGGTTTCGAATAAAGTCGCAGCCAACATCTACAAAGGGACGGGATCTCGGACGTGTTGTTTTTTTGTTGCAATGTTATGCCAATTGCATTGTTATGTAATGCTATAGTTTGCAATGCTCTCTAAGTTCCTCCAAAGCATAGGAAAACACAAACTTCTAGGTCTTTACAGGAAACACGCACATTCACACACCTCTCCGCAACACATTCATAATTATATCATCGCATATCCATTGAGTCAGCCTGCAACACATATATAATATATTATAGTATATACATTGAGTCAGCCTGCAACACATATATAATATATCGAGTTGGCCATTCCTCAGCTCCCGGTGCTCCATCCGCTTCCACGGAGCCCAGACCTGCCGTTGGCGTGTGGCCCCCCTGCGCTGCGGCTGCAGCCCAGCCAGACTGCTGGTGTGGCCATGGAGGGAGGAGGGGGCGGCTTACCTAGTCGATGGAACGCCTCTGTGGCTACGTGTCGCAGGCTCTGCATCCTGGACGGTGGGAGCGGGTTTCGGGGACCACCGGCGCACTAGGAAGAAGGCATCCCAAAAGCGGCACACTTTTTGGGGACTAAAGCGTCGGCATGTTCCGAGCGCCGGACTTCGCTGTCATCAGCAGCAGCAGCCCCAGGACAGACAGACACACGCGCGCACTGACAGATCCAGCAAAACGGCAGGCTGCCGTTCTGTTTGCGTTCGTCTTTGCCCGCGCTTGCCTGAAGGTGCTCCTGCTCAGCTCATCCCTCCTGCTCTAGCCCTCACTTCTTCCTCCCACTATCGCTCTGTTTTTCTCTCCCTCCCCCTGTTGTTGAGTCTACCCCCTCCCCCCCTCCCCTCCTCCTCCTTGCAGACGTCCCTGCTGCCTTTCATTGCAGCCAATCTGTGGTTTGAGATAAGAGCCGCCGGCCAATGAGTACAGAGTACTAACGCGTTGCAGTGTTCCCTTCAGGATTTGTGTTTGTGTACTGCGTGTGAACTCCTGGGGGCACAAAAGAGCCAATCTTTGTTTACCTTTCAAATTCCATACTGCAGGCTCTTTAAAAGCAGCAGGCATATTTTTTTTTTAAATAAAGACGTGTTATGGGCTAAACCAATACAATTATCTTGATTTTCCACGACAAATATTGCAATTAGACATAATTTAAAACAATATCATGACAAAAAAAATGAATTGGAATGCAATTAATTAAGATGGATTTCTACTCTACTGTCGTTGGTAAAAGCTGTATGTTGTGTCCATATCTGCACGTAAGGTTGTTGACCTGAGCTATAGTATAGTAACCTATGGTATACGCAGACCAGACATGCAAGTCCCAGTGTGAGTTACCTATTACCTATTATATGAGGTTTGTCAGTAGTCAATAGCATGTATAAGGGCTTGATGCTAATGTCAAAAGTGCATGTTATTTTTTTGCAAAAGCCCCTTATTATTATCATTACTACATGACAAACACAAGGCCAAATGAACTATGTACTTAATTGTTTGTATTCATTAGCAACGGAAAGAAACAACTCAACATTTGAATGATAAATACAAATGACATGACGATATTTTCAATGACAACATTTGAATTTATTGTATATCTTAATTATTTAATTTAAAGTATGCATGGTTAAAAGCTACGAGAAAAATACATGAATACATACATTCAGGCTATTTTTTATTGTTTTCCTATTTTGAGCTTTCGTGGATTTCGCTATGGATAAATTTGGAAAACAACCAGACGCTTAAAACCCAAGACAAGACACTATTTAGTCTACTTTTTACCTTCAGTAAGAAGTGTCAGGTCAAACTCACTACGTTGTTTTTGTGTGGTTATCTGTGAGGAGGATAACAATTTGCGTTTATGGTTTGGCAGTATAGGCTATCAAATCAACACAACAACACAACAATCAACAATTGTTTATTCATATTATTGAAATGAATAGTTATTAGTTTATATTACTTAATTGAAAAGTATAAAACAAAATAAGCTACTTTTTACTAAAATACGTTATTTATATTATACGTTTTCAAGCTTTTAATTTTAAATTTCTAAACCGGAAGTGTTATCTTAAAGTAGGTGAGCTAACATTGACTGTCAGTGTCAACCACTCAAATTGAATACATGTTTTGGCTGGAGAAAGTTCCTCAGGGATTATGGAATTGTATTGGTAAACAGATTGCTAGTATGCGGTTTTTTGTTTGGATGACATGTCATGAGCCCGTTGTTTACGTTAGTTAGTTAGGTTAACGTTAATGCTTCTCATTTAACGTTTCTACATGGCTAGCTAGGTTCTTCAGCTTGTCAACACCCGATTACGCCGCTAGCGCTAGTCAGTTCTGTTGTTGTTGCTGTGACTCCCAGAACGCTCAAGCAAGGTAACGTGTTAGCTCAGCTAACTAGCTAATCGAAGCGGATTTTGTACATGGACATAATAGATTGCGTTATGTATGTAGCTAGGTAACATTGGCTAGCTAGCTAACGCTACCTTCGGTGTCGATAAACAAAGACGGGGTCACTTCTTCTACTGTTGGTTTTGTCAAAGGAGTGATAAAATAATATACAATTGCAAGCTAAGGTAACTGCTACTTTCTCTTTAATATCACTGTTTAGCGAACTAACGTCAGCTTAGAACTTAATTTACCGGTATGTGGCCGTCAAAACACTTTATTATAAAAGTTTCAGTGCGGGTGGCTTCACGGACTGTTGACATAAGATTTGCTAAACACATGTCAAAGCAAACATTTTGTCAACATCACTACGTTCACTTAAAACTGACATGTCCGTCAACATGAGTATGACACCGATTCATTTGTCTTTCGAGGCTAGACTACATATAATCATACTATTGCCTATATTTGTCTCATATATCACAGAATTATGACGTCCTATCCATACATTGAGTAGCTGGCGTGGATCGTAGTGACAGCATAAGCTTTGGCAATGCTGGTGACCATACAGTGATGGAATCCCAAACCAAGAGGTATGTCACAGGGACAGTCTAGGTCCAAACCCTGGTGTTCTTATCGGGAATTTGGACACCCACGTGCCCCCTCTCTTGTTTGCGACAATGCTTTTAGATCAAACCCCTAGTAATATGTATTTAAAGGTGGCCTATAGAGAATGGAGTTGTGAAACCGTGCCCCCCCCCCCCCCCCCCCTCACTAGAATCGGGCGCGTGACGCCTCTGCCCTGCGAACGTCTTCGGTTTCGTCCACGTCTCACTTCTCTTTTCTCCACGTGCAGATCGGAGGAGGATGGCTCCGTGGAGCGGGGCCTGCTCCATTCCTGGAGGGGCTACTCCTACAGCACCACCCCAGAGCGGGTGCTCCTGTCCCGGCCGGTGCTGCAGGTCGCCCTGGGTACAAGACACGGGGTCCTCCTGGTGGAAGGTGGGACTCTTATAAGACGACCATTGTGAAACAGAATTCAACAACATTATGAAACCACAACCTGACTAGATCTGGTTCATGCATGTTCATTTTGGTGCCAGTAACTTTTCAATGACAGTGTGAATTTATTGTTTGTTCTTATAAAAACTATATACCATTGCAGGTGTAGTATATTGACACTATAGGCAGCATAGATAGACTTTTAAAAGACAACAATTATTAAACAGAATTCCTGCTAGATCTGGTTTACGCATTCCACATTTTGGTGCCAATAACATTTCAATCACAGAGTAACAATACTGTTACGCTATATATTATGTTATATATTATACATCATTACACACTATATATTATACTGTTACAGAATATAGTCTGCCCTGGTGGGTGCAGTGTGTTGACACTACAGACTGCATAGACACTGAAGCAGCAACGCTAACCTTTCGCTTTTAACCTCGCGTCCAGGCGGGCAGGTGTACAGCTTTGGCCAGTTGCCGTGGAAACAGACCGGCCCGGCGGAGCCCCGGGCGCCCGTCCTGGAGAGCGCGCTGGGCGGCCAGCGGGTGGTCGCCGTGGCGGCCGGCGGCGCCCACAGCGGCGCGGTGGCGGAGGACGGGGGCGTGCACATGTGGGGGGCCAACGGCGCCGGGCAGTGCGGCCTGGCGGGCCTGGCCCTGGTGCCCAACCCCACGCCGGTGGCCCTGGTCGACCCGGACGCCGGGCCGCCCCGGAGCCTGCCCGTCCTGGAGCTGGCCTGCGGGGCGCGCCACTCGCTGGCCCTGACGGCCCGGCACGAGGTGTGGTCCTGGGGCGGCGGCCGCCAGCCGGGCCCGGCCGCCCCCGTGTGCCCCGCGTGGAAGCCCCAGAGGCTGGAGCACCTGGCGGGGAGGCATGTGCTGCAGGTACGCCCCCCCCCCTACCTTTGGCTGCGTTAGTCGTTCCACCTGCCCTTTGGGGGGACTCCCCGCCGGCATCTTAAGTGCCGTTCCATTTGTCTGAGACCCCCGAAGGGAACTCGGTGAGATCCACCCTCGGAGGGCTGAGGGTGACCACGGCCACTCCAGAGGTCTGTGTCACCCACAATGCAGTGCGCTAAGCCTGCAACCGGCAGTCGATTGGATAGTTTGGGCTGGAAGTGATGACACGCGGCCCTTATCAAACGGTACCATGTTGTTCCCTCGCTGCGTTAGATCAGCCACACCACAGAATTTCATCCCGTCTGTTTTGGTCCGCGTTAAATGTCTCTCCTACAGTTCCAGGAGATCACATTTTTCCCTCTCTCGATGGATTTGAATATTGTTCCATGACATCACATTTTTTTATCTGATTTTTTTATTCGAACAAATATTGCACTGACTGAAATATCGTTCCTTTTTCTCCTGATTCTCCCTACCATCCCTTTCTCCGCACCATGAACACGCCCTCGTGAAATGTAACCTGCCGTTGTTGGTCAAACCTGAAGTGTTGGTTTCCCCCCGTGTCCCCCAGGTGGCATGCGGGGCCGCCCACAGCCTGGCGCTGGTGCGCTGCCTGGGCTCCCAGGAGCACGGCCGCCGCCCGCCTCCCGACAAGTGCGGCCAGTGCCACCAGCTGCTCTACACCATGACCGACACGGACGACCACGTCATCATCTCCGACAGCCACTACTGCCCCCTGGTGGCGGAGGCGGGCAGCTCGCCGGGGGAACGGCTCGCCTCCGCCTCCGCCCGCCTCCGCTCCTCGCCGTCCGAGCCCATCCTCTCCGCCTGCGCCTCCGATTCCGCCCCGCCCATGGCGTCCTCCGCGCCCGGGAGGAGCTCCCGTCCCGGCCGGCCGGAGGAGGCGGTGGCCGACGGAGAGGCCCCGGAGAGGGACCCCGGGCTCCCGGGCGGGGGGCCGGGGGCAAAGAACTCCCCCTACCCCGACGAGCGGGCGGTGAAGGAGTACCTGAAAAAGCTGTCGGACCACGCGCTGGCAGAGCAGAGCGCCAAGAACGCCCCTCCATCTCAGGTCGGTGCTGGCTCCCCGCCCCAACTCAACTTTTAGCTCAGAGCTTTTTCTTAACTCCTGCCTTTTATTTTATTTTATTTGTCTTATTATGACTTTATTATTTTTATCATATATATATATATATATATATATATATATATATATATATATATATATATATATATATATATATATACATATACATATACATATACATATACATATACATATATATATATATATATATATATATATATATATATATATATATATATATATATATATATATATATATTTAGATATCGAAATAAACGTTCTGCTCTGGCTCTTTGTTCTTATGTTTAATCTTAGATTTTTATTTTATTTTTACCGGTCTCAACTATATTTTATTCCGCCACACATCATGCTATTATTTTACTGTAATTTGTATTCTTATTGTAAAGCACCTTGTAACCCTGTTTTGAGAGGTGCTATAGAAATAAAGTTTATTATTATAAGTTTATTATTAACACGTTGAATGGAGGGAGGAATTTACCCTAGAACGTAATGTAGGGTTTGACCCTAGGACGTAATGTAGGGTTTGACCCTAGACCGTAATGTAGGGTTTGACCCTAGAACGGAATGGAAGGTTTGACCCTAGAATGTAAGGCAGGGTCGGCTAACATATGTTGCTTTTTTCTTCAGTCGCTCAAACTTTGGGTTGGGGGAGACATAGAAATAGAACACTAGAGTCGACATCAACATTCTCAGAAAG
>CM030191.1:2288333-2293333 GCA_017639675.1 Aplochiton taeniatus
CACATTTGAAATTGAATTGAGTCGTTTTGAATTTGTACTGCACGTTTGAAATTGAATTGAGTCGTTTTGAATTTGTACTGCACGTTTGAAATTGAATTTAATGATTGGAAATTGAAATGCATTTATTGCATTCAGCTTCCGTTTATTTTCAGTTTGCTTAAATTTCAGTTCCTAAAACTCTGTTTCGGTTTTCAGTGACAGACATCCGGGACAAGCACCGATTCGATTCATTTCCACTGTTAGTCTGTAAACTCTAGCAGTGGAGGCAGGAAGCCTGCGTATTTAAAAAGAAATCTAGTTACAGTAAAATTTTACCAATTGAATGGATTATTAAACTCAAGCTGTGATATTAGGGGAAAATAGGCATCGCTTGTAAGCTGAGCATTGAATTCAATTTTAAATGCAATCTGCTTATCCTCAAGTGCAATAGAAATTAAACAGCACTTAAGGATAAACTCCATATTATCTGGTCCCTATTGATGATTCATTCTGTGTGTGTGTGTGTGTGTGTGTGTGTGTGTGTGTGTGTGTGTGTGTGTGTGTCCTCAGAGACATTAAGCTCCACCCTAGGTCCAGTCTCCACAGGGTTGTTTCAGGTCCTGGGCGTCCGCTTCTGCCACCTGTGCCAGCTGACAGGCCGGCACGCTGCCAGCCTGACCGCCAACCTGCGGCGTGGACGCGACACCAAGGGCCTGGTGGTGCTGGACCACGCCAGCCTGTTCCTGGAGCCCTACAGCGAGTGGGTCCCAACACACACACACACACACACACACACACAGACGTAATGACCTGTGCAACGCAACAACTGTGGTGATGACAAACCTGTTAGCTTGTTAGAAAACGAAAGTTTATTATAACACACACACACATACACACAGACGTAATGACAGGTGCCACTGTGATCAAGACAGACCTATGAGCTCGTTGGAAAACAAACGTCTTTTAAAGAACCATAAACCATAAAAAAAATCGCATCCGATCAAGTTTCCGCGTCGATCGAAAAAAAGTGCGATCAAGTGCTTAGTATGGAAACAAACAATTTGAACGGAGTGTTTTCCTGCCAATGTCTCTCCTGCTGACCCCCCCCCCCCCTCTCCTCCCCTCCCCCCCTGCTCCTAGGTACTGCACTGCCTTGGGGAACTTCCATGTGATGGGGGGCTTCCAGGCTCTGACCAAACCCTCCCTGTGAGTCCATCGCACCCACATCACCCACCCCCCCCAACACACCACCCACCATACCACCAACACACCACCCAACACACCACCCACCATGTCCCCCAACACACCACCCACCACACCACCCACCACACCACCAACACACCACCCACCACACCACCAACACACCACCCACCACACCACCCACCACCCCCCCCACCACACCACCAACACACCACCCACCACACCACCAACACACCACCCACTACACCACCAACACACCACCCACCACACCACCACCACCCCCCTCACCACCCCCCCCAACACACCACCAACACACCACCCAGCACACCACCCAACACACCACCCACGATGTCCCCCAACACCCCCCCCCCCCCCAACACACCACCCAACACAACACCCCCACCCCCCCCCCCCTCCCAACACACCACCAACACACCACCCACCACCCCCCCCCCAACACACCACCGCCCACACACCACCCAACACACCACCCCCATCCCCCACCACTTCCCTGGCCACCATTTCCTTCTCCCAGAGTTTTGACATCCCTCTCTCTTTTTTTTTTTTTCTTCCCCGATCCTTCCGTTCTTTCCCCGGTGCCAGGGATGCGTTTGGGAAGAGCCCCGAGCTGCTGCAGCGGCTGGCCGAGTGCGACGAGGAGGGCAGTCCCGCCTCCGACCTGCTGGGGGCGCTCTTCCACCTGCCGCTGAGGCACGCGCAGGAGTGTGGCCGGCTGCTGCTCAAGCTGGCCTCCTGTCCGGACGCGGTGCGTGGGGGGGTCGGGCGCCAACGCGCGGGGGGGGGGGGGGGGGGGGGGGGGGGGGGGGGAAACACGACTTTGGGGACGCGATGGAAATACGTTTCGGCCGATGGGCGTCGTGTTTTGTACGCCCTCCTGCGGTGCGGTGGGCAGCGCTGACACAGAAGTACAACTGTGAAAACGTGTGTGTGTGTGTGTGTGTGTGTGTGTGTGTGTGTGTGTGTGTGTCTACAGAGCTCCGCGGACTACCAGAAGCTCCATGACTGCAGCTCTAAGTTCGAAGCTCTGGCCCTTCACCTGAAGAGGAAGAGGAAGGAGACAGAGTACACCTGCCACTTCTGGAAGAGCTTCCCTGGCAAAATGACTGTGAGGGGCTGTGTGTGTGTTTGTGGGTGTGTGTGTGTGTGTGTGTGTGTGTGTGTGTGTGTGTGTGTGGGGGGGGGGGTTCAGGGTAAGGGTAAGGGCCAGGGTCAGGGTCAGGGTTAGGACTGTGATCTCCTGGTCAGGGTCAGGGTTAGGGTTATGGTTAGGACTGTGACCTCCTGGTCAGGGTTATGGTTAGGGTTAGGGTCAGGGTTAGGGTTATGGTTAGGACTGTGACCTCCTGCTGGTCAGGGTTAGGGTCAGATTCAGAGTTAGGGTCAGGGTGAGGTTCGGGGTCGGGGTTGGGGTCAGGGTCAGGGTTAGGACTGTGACCTCCTGGTCAGGGTTAGGGTCAGGGTTAGGGTTAGGGTCAGGGTCAGGGTTAGGACTGTGACCTCCTGACTGAGCCTGTTCTCCATGTGTCTCAGGACTCCCTGCGGAAGCCGCAGCGCCGTCTGATCTGCGAGAGCAGCAACAAGGCTCTGACGCTGCACAACTCCGGAAGATTCTCCATCAACTGGTTCATCCTCTTCAACGACGCCCTGGTCCATGCACAGGTGACACACACACACACACACACGAACACACACGGCCCGCTTGCATGACTATTGTGTGTGTGCTAACCAACAAAAGCAGGATTGGGTGAATTATTACTTATTGTCAACGATATTATATCTACGATAGTTTATGGACCGTATTTCCATAACCCAGTGTTTCCCATAGTCCTAATCTATCCCACCACAGTTTCACAGTCAACCGAAAATAATTTAACATTTTGACTATTTGGGAACTGTGTCAAACTCCATCTCGCTTACCATGTTTTGTGGGTGTGACTTGTTTGCCGTGTCATCACTATTCATATATATATATATATATATATATATATATATATATATATATATATATATATATATATATATATATACAACCAATGTGTTTATGATTCAATTGTTTACTAAAGCACACCATTGTTTACAAGGGCACAAAGTCTCAAAGTGCACTAGATGCATTTATCGAAATATTTACAACTTTTTCTTCCCGGGGGGCCATGCCCCCGCGACCCCCTGCCCACCACAGTCTCACAAGATCCTGTGGGAAACACTGTAGAACCTATGTAGATATGATGATACTGTTCGACCCATGGCCATGCCTAAAACAGTGGACGAGGAAGATGATCATTCTGATGTATTTTGCTGTTTTTTTAAAGTGTGTGTGTGTGTGTGTGTGTGTGTGTGTGTGTGTGTGTGTCTTTCTTTTCCTTTTATTATTCTCTGTCCCATCAGGGCGTGGTGCCTTATAAAAGTCTTGTAAGTATCTGTCCATGTACCAGGTGTACCCCCCCACACCACCACCACCACCAGCACACCCCCCCCCCCCCCGGCTGGTCCAGTCAACTCAGACTGGCCCCCTCCCTGTCCTACCTCGGGGCTTGGCTCGGGAGGCTGGCCTGTAGAAGCTGAGCTGTCACACACGTACGCGTGCACACACACACACACACACACACTGAGGGCCCAGGGTCTACGCCAGCACTCCCTAGCCAAGCCTCCCCAGCCTGTGCCCATCTGCCCTCCGACAGGAGCAGAGCCCTTTCTGTCTCTCTCTCTCTCTCTCTCTCTCTCTCTCTCTCTCTCTCTCTCTCTCTCTCTGTCCTGAGCGTCCACACCGCCTGTGTTGCACCTTGTGAATAGAAACAAGCATTTTGACCCCCTCTGCCCGCCTGTGTAATGTGTGTGTCTACGTGTGTGACCTGTTTTACCTTCCCTTCTCTTGTGTGGCCATGACACGTTTGGGGGGGGGGGGGTTAACCCACAGGTTTTTATATGACCAAGTTAAGACATAGAGTACTGTGCAAAAGGTTTAGGCAGATGTGAAAGAATGCTGGCAAAGATTTGAAAGCAAAGAGTGGTCACAGCAAATATTGATTTGATTTAGATTGTTCATTTGTTCGTTCAGTTTGCATTTAGTGAATTGATCAAAACAAACTATTAACACTTCGATTTTTGAAAGCATTCTTACTTTACACACCTGCCTAAAACTTTTGCACAGTACTGTATACAGTATATATATATTTTTTGTGGTTATATATATATTTTATATGGACATATCTGTGAGTCTTATTGGTTGTCCTTTACTTCCTTATTTGGCAGCACAGTAAATGAATTACGTTAGCTGACTCAAGCGTTTTAAATCCGCCATGTTTCCTTTTGGTTGGTACTTACTACCTCACATCAACAAGATGGGTCTTGTAGTCCATTTTCAGTTTAGACTTTCTGTGGTTGTCCACGGGACTACAACATGTCAGAGCTCCAGCTTGACCAATGTCTGTTGGCTTTGCCAACTCGAAGACTTTTGCCCAAAGTGTCCCTTTGTTCGTGGCTTGAGAGAATGTTTTCCATAGCTTACAGAGACCTTTTCCAGGTAGTAACTCAAAAGGCTTGGTCATTTTCTGCTCAATAGCCACTGAAAGAGCAAACCTAGCTTGGGAACATAGATTAAGTCTAGCCCTAGACTAAATCTCCCTGTCAGTGGAGATTCTTCACTGAAAATGTTTTTGAAGTCTAGAACTTGGCTTAATCTATGTCTGGGAAACCAGCCTATAGACTCCAACTGGCTTTAATTGTTGTTCTGGTTAAACCCTTGGAAATGTAATCAACTATACACATTTTCTTAAAGCCCTTTACGTATAGTAGGTCTGTAT
>CM030191.1:2298333-2338333 GCA_017639675.1 Aplochiton taeniatus
ACACACACACACACACACACACACACACACACACACACACAGACACACTTTAAATGAATGTATTGGTCTCTCATCGTCAGGGAGTGCTGAGCATGGCCAACGGGGACTACTTTGAAGGCTCCTTCAGTGGACCGTGGGGCTCTGGCCTGAAGATCCAAGGCTCCTACTTCAAGCCCAGCCTCTACGACTCGGACAAGGACAAGACCCACCCTGTGTGAGTCGGACCGCTCCCACACCCACCGCTCCCACACACAACACACTGGGGGCTAACGTACGGAGCAGTGGCACTACTGGGAACTGTGCGGTTAACACACGTTTTCTTGTGTCTGTGTGTGTGTGTGTTTTGTCTTCTATGTCTGGGTGCCTGCCTTTGCTGGGTGTCCGTCCTTGTCCCACGTGTGTGTGTGTGTGTGTGTGCGTGCAGTAAGCTGGGCCGTCTGGTGGTGCGACCGGAGGAGAGGTGGCGGGCGGTGTTCGAGGGCTGCTGGAGGCAGCTGGGCTGTGAGGCACCGGGCCAGGGGGACCTGAGGCGGGCCTGGGACCTCATCGCCGTGGCACTCACCAGCAGCCGGAGGCAGATCCGAGACAGGTGCACACACACACACACACACACACACACACACACACACACACACACACACACAGGTACTTACACACACTTACACGTACACACACTTACACGTACACACACTCACACGTACGCTCGCACTCACACACACACACACACACATGTACACACACACACACACACACACACACACACACACACACACACCCATCCATCACATGCGGTGCTTTGAATTCCGTTTCACCACAGGCTTTTGAACTAGTGGACAGTTGTTTTTACTTAGGACCTGTGTGTGTTCTGTGTGTGTGTGTGTGCGTGTGTTCTCTGTGTGTGTGTGTGTGTGTGTGTGTGTGTGTAGCCCCGAGGTCCTGAGCCGCTCCCACAGTAAGACTCTGGAGAGTCTGGAGTTCATCCCCCAGCAGCCGAGCGGTGCTATCACCATGGAAAAGTTTGAACGCATCCGCCACTACCTGGCCAAGGTGAGCGCACCGCTGGACCCCTCTGCCTGCTGCACACACACACACACACACACACACACACACACACACACACACACACACACTGCCCAGTGAATCTTACCATTTAGAGGGGTGTTAGGATGGCTTTATTGCACGGTTGCCAAGGTGTTTTCAGGTCGGATTCGCTTCACCATGTGTATGTGTGTTTGATTGGCGTGTGTGTGTGTGTGTGATTTATTTGCGTGCGTGTGTGTGTGTGTGTGTGTGGGATTGATGTGTGCGTGTGTGCGCGTGTGTGTGCACGCTGCTCCAGGCCTGCGACACCCCCCTGCACCCTCTGGGCGGGCTGCTGGAGAGCCTGGTGGCGGTCTACAGGATGACCTACGTGGGGGTGGGGGCCAATCGCCGTCTCTTGCCGCAGGCCGTCAGCGAGATCCAGTCCTACCTCAGACGCATCTTCCAGCTGGTCCGGTACGCTCCATAGAGGAGACTACCATCCCATAATAGACCGTGCCGTTCTACGCAAATTGAGTCGACCTGACCGTAAAATCCAGGACAGTTACGGGGCCCATTCCAATTGGGTTTAAAGGAAGGCTACTTCATGGAGGCTCCTACGCCATTGGCCACTTGGGTGGCGTTCTAGGAGAAGTCGGCAACTTTATAGGATTGGAATGGGGCCATGGTGTCCTGATGTCCAGATCCAATTCTGGTTTCCTAATTTCGATATTAAATTCTAGTCTCCTGAAATCTATATCCAATTCTAGTCTCCTGAGATCTATATCCAATTCTAGTTTCCTGATATCTATATCCAATTCTAGTTTCCTGATATCTATATCCAATTGTAGTCTCCTGATATCTATATCCAATTCTAGTTTCCTGATATCCAGATTTAATTCTAGTTTCCTGATATCCAGATTGAATTCTAGTTTCCTGAAATCCAATTCTAGTGTCCTGATGTAATGTTCATTATACCATCTTTCATAATTCAGTAGTTCAATCCCGGGCTTTTATTTATTTATGTATGTATCTAAATCTCTTAATGAGATATAGGAGTACTGATGAAAGGCTGTGCTTTAGGTTCCTATTCCCAGATCTACCAGAAGAGGGCAGTGTCCTCCCAGAGCCCCGCTCTGAGCTCCACCAGGACGAGGACTCAGGCAGCACCGACGCCCCCCAGCTGGAGTCCCCTAAACCCGGGTACGTAGAGAGGCGATAGGGGGGCGGCGGCTTTGGAAGATAATGGTTGGCCAGTAAAACCCAGTCCTCAACCGTGGAGGGGAATCAACTAAAGTCCTCATTTTGTTTCTGACCTTTGACCTCTCCCTACTTTTTTCTCCCCCCCCTTCCTCTCTCCCCCTGGCCCCCCCCCCCCCCCCCCCCCTCCCTCCAGTCGTGTAGTGAGCAGCTCGGCCCTGCTGCTCCCCGTCCTCCTGCCCCGTCTGTACCCCCCGCTGTTCACCCTCTACGCCCTGGACAAGGAGAGAGAGGACGACCTCTACTGGGAGTGTGTGCAGCGCCTCAACAAGCAGCCTGACCTGGCCCTGCTGGCCTTCTTGGGGGTGCAGCAGTAGGTTCACACACACACACACTCACTCACTCACTCACACACACACACACACACTCACTCACTCACACACACACTCACTCACTCACTCACTCACTCACTCACTCACTCACTCACTCACTCACTCACTCACTCACTCACTCACTCACTCACTCACTCACACACACACACACACACAGGGAGAGACACACACACACGCACACACGCGCACACATACACACACTCCAGGTATCAGACCAGTGTCCAGACCCAGGCCTCTCCATTCTGACCAACGGCTTTTTCTGTGTCACAGGAAGTACTGGCCCGTCTCCTTTGCCAACGTCCCCGTTGCCATGGCGATGCTGGGGGAGAAGCAGCAGGTGTGTTTGTCTCAATGGACGCCAACACAACACCGTGATCACTCCATCTCCTGTCCTCTATCATAAAACCCCTTTAGTTCAATTTAGCATGGGTTTAATATCCATAAATTATTATATATTAGATATATCATATTATACTTGTATTATAAAACCCCTTTAGGTCAATTTAGCATGGGTTTAATATCCATAAATTATTATATATTAGATATATCATATTATACCTATATTATAAAACCCCTTTAGTTCAATTTAGCATGGGTTTAATATCCATAAATTATTATATATTATATATATTATACTATACTTCTATTATAAAACCCCTTTAGTTCAATTTAGCATGGGTTTAATATCCATAAATTATTATATATTAGATATATCATATTATACTTCTATTATAAAACCCCTTTAGTTCAATTTAGCGTGGGTTTAATATCCATAAATTATTATATATTAGATATTTCATATTATACTTCTATTATAAAACCCCTTTAGATCAGTGCAGCGCGTGTTTAATATCGATCACCTATTATAGTATAAAACTCTTTTAGTTGTGTGAGTTGATCATGTTTTCCCACTAATATAGTGTGAATCCGTTCTTTTTAAAAGGTGTTACTCTTATCTGCTTATTAGAATTTTAATTTATTTATTTATTTGTTTTGTATGAATTCATTGTATTTATTTATTGATTTGTATTAATTTGATTTCATTCATGATTGTTCAGTTGTTTTAATTTATTCTTCTGCCTTCAACAGGGTACTGCTGGAAAAGAGACCTAGTCTCCATCAGCTACCCTGTATAAATGTATAAATAAATCAATAAAGGACGAGGGCTATACAGTTTAGCGCGCCTTTAATATCGATTGCCTATTATATTACAAAACTCTTTTAGTTGTGTGATGTGATCATGTTTTCCCACTATTATAGTGGGAATCCGTTCTTTTTAAAAGGGCTTCCTCGTATCAAATCCAGTAGAGCTATAGGTGATGTATGAATGCCAGGATGTATGTGATGTAACAGTGGAGTCCTCTCACCTCCAGGTGGTCATGTGTGTAGGTGATGTATGAATGCCAGGATGTATGTGATGTAACAGTGGAGTCCTCTCTCCTCCAGGATGTCATGTGTGTATGTGATGTATGAATGCCAGGATGTATGTGATGTAACAGTGGAGTCCTCTCACCTCCAGGTGGTCATGTGTGTAGGTGATGTATGAATGCCAGGATGTATGTGATGTAACAGTGGAGTCCTCTCTCCTCCACGATGTCATGTGTGTATGTGATGTATGAATGCCAGGATGTATGTGATGTAACAGTGGAGTCCTCTCACCTCCAGGTGGTCATGTGTGTATGTGATGTATGAATGCCAGGATGTATGTGATGTAACAGTGGAGTCCTCTCTCCTCCAGGATGTCATGTGTGTAGGTGATGTATGAATGCCAGGATGTATGTGATGTAACAGTGGAGTCCTCTCTCCTCCAGGATGTCATGTGTGTATGTGATGTATGAATGCCAGGATGTATGTGATGTAACAGTGGAGTCCTCTCACCTCCAGGTGGTCATGTGTGTATGTGATGTATGAATGCCAGGATGTATGTGATGTAACAGTGGAGTCCTCTCACCTCCAGGTGGTCATGTGTGTACGTGACGTATGAATGCCAGGATGTATGTGATGTAACAGTGGAGTCCTCTCTCCTCCAGGTGGTCATGTGTGTATGTGACGTATGAATGCCAGGATGTATGTGATGTAACAGTGGAGTCCTCTCTCCTCCAGGTGGTCATGTGTGTATGTGACGTATGAATGCCAGGATGTATGTGATGTAACAGTGGAGTCCTCTCTCCTCCAGCATGTCATGTGTGTATGTGATGTATGAATGCCAGGATGTAACAGTGGAGTCCTCTCTCCTCCAGGTGGTCAGCAGCACCAAGGACGCCTGCTTCGCCTCAGCTGTGGAGAGCCTGCAGCAGATCAGGTACGCTCTCCCTCTCTCCCCCCCCCCCCCCCCCCCCCCCCCCCCCCCCCCCCCCCCCCCCCCCCCCCCCCCCCCCCCCCCCCCCCCCCCCCCCCCCCCCTCGCAGGGCTCAACATGCACCTTTGGTCCTCCATAGCACTGGGGCTCCCAACTCTAAAACGTTAGGAGCACCGGCTGAAATGGAGGAGCACCCGCCAATGGTTTTTTTATTCTGAAATGAAGCTCCTATGGTCATATTGAATGTGATTTTTTTTGTTGTTTGGAAATTGATTTCACGACGACTAAAAAAGTTTCAATTCGACCCCCTTTTCAAGTGACATCATTAGGCTACTCACTGTAAAAAGGGTTCCCTACTTCATCATAGTTCCGGGTATAGGATCGGGTATTTTCTCTCTCTCTCTCTCTCTCTCTCTCTCTCTCTCTCTCTCTCTCTCTCTCTCTCTCTCTCTCTCTCTCTCTCTCTCTCTCTCTCTCTCTCTCTCTCTCTCTCTCTCTCTCTCTCTCTCTCTCTCTCTCTCTCTCTCTCTCTCTCTCTCTCTCTCTCTCTCTCTCTCTCTCTCTCTCTCTCTCTCTCTCTCTCTCTCTCTCTCTCTCTCTCTCTCTCTCTCTCTCTCTCTCTCTCTCTCTCTCTCTCCCCCCCTCTCTCTCTCCCCTCAACACACCCCCTACACCGGGGGGAAGATTCCCCTGCTTAACGCCTGCTCGAACCCAAAACATTTAGATTTGATTGAACCTTTATTTAACCGGGAAATAGTTCCATTGAGATTCAGAATCTCATTTTCAAAGGAGAGCAAGACAGACAGCAGCGCACATGAAATCACATCGTTAGAGACATACAAAAACTTTTGGACAAGTGGAAATGATCCTGCACCAGGTGGAAGAAGGCCTTTGAACACAATTTCAAAGTTTGAAGTAATGGTTTATTTAAACGCATGTGGGGACTGTCTATTCTGTAACTAAATATCGGAACATTCTAGTTAAATGGTAAGAATGTATCTCATAGAGTTAGACTTTCTGTATTCTGTAACTAAATATCAGAACATTCTAGTTAAATGGTAAGAATGTATCTCATAGAGTTAGACTTTCTGTATTCTGTAACTAAATATCGGAACATTCGAGTTAAATGGTAAGAATGTATCTCAGAGAGTTAGACTTTCTGTATACTGTAACTAAATATCAGTACACTCTAGTTAAATGGTAAGAATGTATCTCATAGAGTTAGACTTTCTGTATTCTGTAACTAAATATCAGAACACTCTAGTTAAATGGTAAGAATGTATCTCATAGAGTTAGACTTTGTGTATTCTGTAACTAAATATCAGAACACTCTAGTTAAATGGTAAGAATGTATCTCATAGAGTTAGACTTTCTGTATTCTGTAACTAAATATCAGAACACTCTAGTTAAATGGTAAGAATGTATCTCATAGAGTTAGACTTTCTGTATTCTGTAACTAAATATCAGAACACTCTAGTTAAATGGTAAGAATGTATCTCATAGAGTTAGACTTTGTGTATTCTGTAACTAAATATCAGTACACTCTAGTTAAATGGTAAGAATGTATCTCATAGAGTTAGACTTTCTGTATTCTGTAACTAAATACCAGAACATTCTAGGTAAATGGTTAGTATGTAACTGACAGTGTTTTTTCCCCATTACGTACCCCTGCTGTGTCATTTTAAGTGACGGTTCATTTTGTGTGTGTGTGTGTGTGTGTGTGTGTGTGTTCCAGCACCACCTTCACGCCGTCTGACAAGCTGCAGGTCATCCAACAGACCTTCGAGGAGATCACCCGGGAGGTGCAGGCCCTGCACCGCCAGGACTTCCTGTGGTCCATGGACGACCTGTTCCCCGTCTTCCTGTACGTGGTGCTGCGTGCACGGTACGTCCACACACACACACACACACACACACACACTCACATGCACACACACACACTCACACACATGCACACACACACACTCACACACACACATGCACACACACACTCACATGCACACACACACATAGTCACATGCACACACACACTCACATGCACACACACACACACTCACACACTCACATGCACACACACTCACATGCACACACACTCACATGCACTCACACGCACACACTCACACGCACACACATGCACACACACACTCACATGGACACACACACACACACACACACTCACTCACAGCACTAACTTACTTTCCCTCTTCGTGTCATAACAAAAGGTGACCCCTAGGTGGCGTTTGTTTTCGAATATAAAAGTATGAAGGAATGACGTGTGTGTGTGTGTGTGTGTGTGTCAGGATCAGGAACCTAGGCTCTGAGGTGAGTCTGATAGAGGACCTCATGGACCCCTGTGTGCAGCACGGGGAGCATGGCATCATGTTCACCACCCTCAAGGTACACACACACACACACACAGGACACTTTATTATGTATATTTATACACACACTCTCACACACACACACACTGGACACTTTATTATGTATATTTATACACACACACACACACACACACTCACTCACTGGACACTTATGTATATTTATACACACACACACACACACACACACACACACACACACACACATACAGAGTATACTACTATTTCTATATTTTGTTTCCTTCTGCTCTTCCCAGGCGTGCTACTACCAGATCCAGCATGAGAAGATCACCTAACAGTGACAGGGCTTAACCTCAGTGACCTTAGGCTCCAGGCCCCTGACCTCACACACCAGGGCAGCGCCAGGATTGGAGGACGCTGGGTGATGTGGCAGGTCGCTATTGGAGGAGGAGAGGGAGGAGGGGGGTCTGGCTGCTTACGGTGCGGCCCTCCTTCTGTTGCTGCTGTGGATTCCCCTCAGGATCACCCCTCCTCCTCAGGGGACTGGCTGATAGGGTGGTCAGCCTTCTGGTTTACACACACACACACACACACACACACACTACCCTGCACCACGCTAAGTGCACGCGCACATACACACACTGACACTGCACCCACTTTGTTGGACCCTGTTGTGCCCAAACTCAGTGCTCAATATAGATGGCATCAGTTCATGGCAAACTTCAATTATACATGTACACACACACACACACACACACACACACACACACACACACACACACTGATGCCCTCTGTAGCTCCTCTCAAAGGTCTGTGATACACACACCTTCATTAAATACCTCTTTTGTTCCTTCCCCTACTCATTAAACTGACGGACAATAAAGCACTTCAATACCTAACAACCATAGAAGAAGAGAAAACTACTTTTTTCAGTGTCAGGCAGTCTCGACGGAGTCGGTCGGACTCGACCACTTCTAGTTTACAATTTTCTAGACTTTGAGACCGCAGCTGCTAGCCCCTGGCGCCCCCCCCAGTCCACGTTCAGGAGTCCGTCCAGCGCAGAGCAACCGAGAAAGCGACGTCGGACAAAGCACTTTTAGGAAACGCGCGATCATTCCAAGGACAAAAAGAAAAGGTATGAAAGATGTTTCGCCGACCTCAGCTCTGAGCCCGTCAGACGGAGGTCCACGTCTAAATGTGAAACGATCTCCTCCGACCGTCACACCGTCCCATCAGACGAAGATGAAGCTACGCCGACAGAAAATGTTTGGGAGTCTCGCCAGGCGTCCATCTTTGTAAACACTTTTCCAGTGTTAGTTCATCCTGCTTGTAACATCGTTCATTCCCGGGGTCTCGGTGGCGAGTTTTGTCCCCAAAACCGTGCAGTGTTCAGGTGAAGTTGAAGTCTTAAGGGGCTCACAGTCTGTTCTCGAACCATGGAGACTCTCCACCCCTCTAGAAAGGAGCTGGCCGGAAATCAAGCCACCAACTAATGCTTTGATGACGCTGTATCAGTAGGAGAGACGCTGGTTTAGACACACCAGTTTAAACCAGATTCACCCAAAACGGCAGGAGTAATACGG
Organism: Aplochiton taeniatus; assembly: GCA_017639675.1. NCBI lineage: Eukaryota > Metazoa > Chordata > Actinopteri > Galaxiiformes > Galaxiidae > Aplochiton > Aplochiton taeniatus. The sequence continues at coordinate 2,307,167 of CM030191.1, forward strand.
TGGATATTTTAGGACATGTTAATGTGACAATATGTACGTGATAAACTTCTGTTTCAGTGAATGCCAGACGGTTCTGTTCATTCCGAACTGTTTTTATGGAGGATATTTTGTTGAAACAAATGTAATGTTTATGCAGCCTTTGAAAGTAATTTCTTATAATTCCTTTTAAAACCGATTCTGAAGTATGGGATTGTTACAATCTGTTCGAAGTATTCCAAATAAACCTGGAGACAGGAGGTTCTTCATGCTCTAATGCCAAACACACGACTGCAGTGCAAGGTCCAAATTCTGCTCTTGCACAGTATTGACTTCCTGCCTTCACATCACTTCACAGAATCCACCTGTTAAAATGCCAACGAGTCTGTGTTGTGCTGGGAGGGTCAGCCATAGGATCTGAACAAGTAAAGAGACTAGTCCATTCAGTTCAGTGTTGCTATTTGCGCCGTGTTTGTCCGTGGAATAAAACCGTCCGAAACATTCATGGTTTTGTGTTTGAAAATGTTGCTGCTCCTGGCCTCGCCAGCCTTACTTAGGTTCAGCCTTTGAGCAACAGGTGATACCATTTATCCGGGGTCATCCAAAGGTTACAGCGTATGAAGGTCCGTATGTTGAACGAGATGTTGCCCAACGCCTTCACGAAAGCCTCCTGCTCAGTGTGATTCATGCGATCCACGCTATTAATAATTGATCACGAATCCAAGGCAGGTTTTCAATGACTCCTTTAAACGGTCAGCAAGGTGATGTGAAAAGCGCCGACCCTTACCCAAGTTTTGCACTTGGATATGGAGACTCCATCAAATTCGATTAAAGATGATTTGAGAACAATTTGACGTGCTGTTTTAATAATAATATCCAGTCCAGCTAATGAATGTGCTTTATTTTTTATTTTTATGTCGTAAATGACCTCTGTTGTAATATGCATCATGGCTTATATTCAGGTTTAAGTTAATGGGACAAATGGGTAAAAAAAAAATTGTCCACATCATCCACACTAAATCTATTGCAATGTTAGCGTTAGCCTGTCACTTTTGCCGTACACTTCCATTAGTTTAATGCCCATTCTGAACAAGGATTGACGGCCAAATGTAACGTGACTCTTAGCAGATGACGGATAAATGTTTGCAGACATTGTAATTTGTCTTGTTTTATTTCCCTAAAAAAAGGTTAAAGGTGACGGCAAAATGTAAACCTAAGCACTCCGTACAATCCTCTTAGCGTTAGCCATTTGGGTACCTAAAAAGCTCCAATACGAGATGAGGGAAGGGTGAATTTAATGACAATGAAATTATGTATTGAAAGCTTAAGCAGCTGGAGAAAATAATCTTCAGCTTAAGTTCAGCTCTCAATATGGTAGAGTACATTATTTTCGCGAGAGAAGAAAAAAACGTTTTTTTCTGTTTAAATTTGGAGTCCAGGGTGGATGAGCCCGTTTTGTTCTATCCTGTAGTCCCATTAGGACCTGTTCTATCCTGTAGTCCCATTTGGACCTGTTCTATCCTGTAGTCTAATTAGGACCTGTTCAATCCGGTAGTCTCATTAGAACCTGTTGTCTTGTTACTCTACCCTGTACTACTGTACTGTTAGGACTTACTCTGTCTTCTTGATCGTCCAGCTGTCACACCCCGTAGCTAAGCCGTGTGTTTAATTACACCCTGTAGGGTTTTCCCTTTCTCTCCGAGAGAGAGACAGAGAGAGAGAGAGAGAGCGACCCAGCGTATCGCGTCCTCTCCGCCTCTCTTCGCCAGTCGGTGCGCTTGGCCTGCGTGCGTAAAAAGCAGGAAGAGTTAAGAAGCTTTGGAGAGCTCTGGAGCAAGGCGGTGGTGGACGACACACTTCCGGGGGGAGAGGCAGCTCACTCGCCCGGGATTAAGTGGGATCGAGAGAGATTACACTTCTTTTCCCTTCGTCTCTCCCCGTACAGGCGCTGGCACCCACGGGCGAGCTCTAACCCCGAGTCCCGGTGGAAATATACCTCAACGGTTGTAAAAGCGATCCCATTTACACGATAGAAGGACTTGAGCGGGCGTTGAAATATCTAAAACACTCGCATGATTCGGATTAGGACGAGAGAGAGTGCAGAGGTAAGTGACGTTAGCTTGAGTAGATTGAATGATGGTTGAGTTTATAGTTTAAATGGGCCCGGTTTTTGTGGATTTTTTTTCTCTTTTTGATGTTTATTTTTAGGACGCGTTTATGTTTTGAGTCTATGCTTTACGTCAGGTCAGGTATGTACGTGTCCACGGGCTTACTGTCATTTTGGGTCCAGGGACTTTCTCCTGCCGTTGAAGGCCTGTAAACTTTGAGGCTTAAAATCCATCATTCCCGTCTGACCCTACACTCAAACTGAACCCCAATCAGCAGGCGTCATGCCTATAAGGCTTGCTGCTATGTTTGTAGTCTCTATGGATGGAATTGTTTAAAAGTTGAGGAGGCCCCCCACACACACACACACACTTAAAATCTTCAGAAACTTCCTCAAATCCCTCCTCCCCTACTAAAGCCACATGCAGATTGTTCACTTGAAAATTACTCATATGATGGGTCTTTTTGCTGAATAGCTGCATGTCACAGCCTCTGTAGTATGATGTCACAGCCCCTGTTGTATGATGCCACAGCCCCTGTAGTATGATGTCACATCTCCTGTAGTATGATGTCACAGTCCCTATGGTATAATGTCACAGCCCCTGTGGTGTGATGTCACAGCCCCTGTAGTATGATGTCACAGCCCCTGTAGTACGATGCCACAGCCCCTGTAGTACGATGTCACAGCCCCTGTAGTACGATGCCACAGCCCCTGTAGTACGATGTCACAACCCCTGTAGTACGATGCCACAGCCCCTGTAGTACGATGTCACAGCCCCTGTGGTATGATGTCATAGCCCCTGTAGTATGATGTCACAGCCCAGAGTGCCAGATATTTGAAAGTGGACGCGCGTCGACAAACATTTCCTGCGTTCTGACGTCAGATTTCCTTTGTCTCTTTACAAGGTTCCCGGCTCGTCTGCCCCCCAAGGTGTATGCGTGTGTGTTGAGTGTGCGCTGAGCGTGTGTGCTGAGCGTGTGTGTTGGGCGTGTGTGTTGAGTGTGTGTCCAGCGGGCCCGCAGTATGAGGCAGGCAGTGGAGGCCCAGGTGTTGACGGCCAGCGGACTAGGGGAACATGGTCAGTCAACATGGACGGGCTGGGGTTGAGTGACACTGGTCTAGTTCTTATCAACTGGTGGATACGTCAGAAATGCTGTGGTTTTAACATATGGTTGGTGTGTGTGTGTGTGTGTGTGTGTGTGTGTGAGAGAGAGAGAGAGAGAGAGAGAGAGAGAGAGAGAGAGAGAGAGAGAGAGAGAGAGAGAGAGAGAGAGAGAGAGAGAGAGAGAGAGAGAGAGAGAGAGAGAGAGAGAGAGAGAGAGAGAGAGAGAAATGATTATTTTGATAGATTTGTGTGAGTCAATGTTTATGTATGTATGTACATGCCTATGTGTGCCTGTATGAACTTGGCGTGTGTGTGTGCGTGCGTGCGCGTGTGTGTGCGTGTGTGCGTGCGTGTGCGTGTGCGCGTGCGCGTGCATGCGCGTGCGCGCGTGCGTGTGTGTGTGTGCGTGTGTGTGTGTGTGTGTCAGGCCTGAGGCAGGTGCTGGCGGACGTGATTGAGGAGGTGCGGCGGTCCATCGATAAAGACATCAACGGGGCGGAGGTCCTCTTCAGTCTCCTCAACGCCCCCTGGCTCCAGTCGCTGCTCAAGGTGACACACACACACACACACACACACACACTGATGTCACCTTTGACCTCCGGGCCGTCGCGGCAAAACCCTTTGCCAAGTCAAGCAGAGGAAAGTGAAACAAGTTGAATGCTGTGAAGTATCTGAACGTACCCAGTAAAATAGACTTCTATGATCTGATGACAAACATATTCAACCTACCAAATCATGATAAATATTCCTATAAGGTCTGCATTATTATAGCTATCTATTTAGTCTTTGCTATACCATCTATTGAGACTGTGCTATGTTTGAGTATGTACTTAGTGTTATAGATATATGATAGCATAGAATATTATCCACTTTCATGCTCCTTATAGCTGTTTTCATTTTCCTTCTATCTCTTGTTTAGCTGGTATGGCGAGTTCATCTCTCGGCCTGTCTCTTTCTGTTGTCCGCTTAGGTTTACGATCGTCTGTTAAAGTACCAGAAAGAGCCTGTGACTCCGCCTCTGAACTACGCCTCTGGCCTCTCCCACCAGGTAAGGAGACTACAGCTCCCATAATGCCGTAGAAGGCTTCTTCACTGCCTTGAAGTGAATCGCATCCCCTCAGTGTAATTATACACTTCAAGCATCGCCTTCCTGTTGTAGCCTTAAGTAATACACCAGTGAGCTGTAGGTCTGTGTAGAAAAAAAGAAAGACAAGAAAAACACCTTTTCGCGTTTATTTTGAAGAATACGCAAATCTTTCCAACGGAAAACCGAGAGGAATACAAGCGGTTGTCCTCCCCCCGAGGGGACAGCGAGTCATTCCCCTCGGAGATTTTAGGTAGCGCTCGACTCGGCCTTTCAAAATAAAATACCGGGCAGGTGTTTCCTGTCAACCTTCCCGAGAGCCACCATACCCCCACCACCGCACTGTACTGACCTCCGAATTCTGCCTTGTCTTCCCGGGCCCGGTCCAAGTTGATGGCTGACCTGAGAACATTGGCCGGCCCGTCTGAGCAGGCCAGAGAGCTCTACAGTCTCCTCCGACAGCCCCACCTCCAGGTGAGGCCCACGGCAGCCATGGTAATGGAAGGGCTATGGCCAGAAACGTACCGGTTCTGTCAGGCCTAAGCATAGCACTTCTTACAGTTTTTTACTGTTATTAATCTGTTTATTGTCTGTTACTTATTTTAATTGTTTTTCTTGTCTTTGCCTCGTAAAGTGTCCTTGTGCCTTTTAAATTATAGTTCATATTATGACTGTTATTATTATGGCTGTGATAATCTTGAATAAGAGAGGCCAACTCAAATGATTACTACTATCTCACGTTTTTTGCTAGCATCGCTTACTGTGCCTGCTGGATAAAAAAAACAAGGAGAAATATTTATTTCTTTAGCGATTCTTTGTGATGTGTCATGTAGGGCCTCCATGCAGGTTGACGGCATAAATGAGCTTTACCGTTCCGGTGTGAGGTTTAGAAAAGGTAAACCTAGCGATGAAATCGTAGAGGGGCTAAGTCAAACGATCGCTGTTTTTTCTGCCGACCCTCCAGGCGCTCCTCTCCGCCCACGATACGGTGGCGCAGAAGGACTACGAGCCCAGCCTGCCACCCATGCCCGAGGAGGTGCCCGATGACGAGGAGGCCACCAGGACCGTCTGCCTGGTGAAGAACAAACAGACGCTGGTGAGCGATGGCTTCCTCGGGTTGAGCATCACGTTCTTTTCGCTGAGCGGGTCGATCTGACGGCGGTGGAAACGGCGTAAAAAAACAAACGCCGGAGAAACGGATGGAAATGGAAAGAATGCGTGTTGATCTGCCAGCGGTGGAGAGCTGGCACGGCGCTACACCGGGGGTGGGGGGTTGGGGGCTATAGCCCCGTCACAAATGTGCGCAGCCCCAGTTAAGCCCCCCTCAAGCTTTTCGGTGTTGTATATAGCTATTTTATGAAACATTATTTTCTTAGCACCCCACGTGTTGGTCAAGCTCCCCTTTAGCCCCGGGAGAGAGAAAATCCTGGCACCGTGCCTGGTCGAGAGCGTAAATAAACAGTTGAGAACCTGCTGAAAATGGAAATGATGTGTTCAGGTTTTTTTTTTAAAAGCCGTGCATAGACGGGAAATATGATGGTTATGAAGCTAAATCGTCTGTTGTGCCATAATTTAATGTCAGCCCTATAACCACTTTATTTTGATCCGGAAAGGAAATTTGGATGTGAGCCGAGAGACCTTCCGCCATAACAGAGGCCTTTTGTTTTGTAATGCGTCCTCTTTGCACCTGTCTTCTTTGGAGCATACGGAAGCGCTCTGGCTGCCCACTGCTCCCAGTACTAGTGTAGGATAAGTTAAATGCAGAGAACAAATCTCCCCCACGGGATTAATAGAGAAATTAGTATTATTATATCGAATTCGGAAATGTACTCTGACATCTCAAACACTTCTCGTCCCTTAGGTTCAGATAATGTTAACACTTGATTTCCCTTTTTTAATGCACATTCAAAGGCTTCAGATGAGCGGAAGCATGGCCGCAACTGCCTCACAGAAGATTTAACCGAACAGATGTGAACTCTAATAACGTAATATGTTGGATTGTCCGTTTGTGTGAATAATGTTTTGAGAGAGAAAGAGATAGAGAGAGAGAGAGCAGAGACAGATTTAGCATGTCGGCTCAGAGCACATGACTTTCGACGAGCGTGGACTAGATTCGGTTAGATTCTGCTTTGCGCCTCAACTTCCTCAAATGAAATCAGATTGCTCCCTCTGACATTCCAGATGGCAGTAGTTTGTTATATTGAAAATGTATCTAACTCATGCCTATTGTTTGTTTGTTTACTATTCAAACATACAGAATGGACCAGCAATTAGTACATTTTTTTTTACCATGGTAGTACTTTAGTAGCTAACATCCCCCCCCCCCCCCCCCCCACGTATAAAGAGCCCAGGTGGGGGGACCCACAGTCGCTGGGACACCCTGAGGCACCTGACCTGCCAGAGGCCGTGTTGGGACTGGGCAGCGGGGGGCAGAGGGCTAGGGTATGGGGGCCGGGGACTGGGGGCTCCAGGCCGGCAGGCAGTCGGAGTCGACTACCCCTCCACGGGCCGGTCGCCCCTGCCTCCTCTGGCGAGGCCCCGCCCTTCACCCCGCCGTCAGCCAATGGCTAGCTGTAGAATTTGCTATGCCAACCCGCTGTGGGAGGAGCGTCTAATTGGCCCCGCCCCCTCTGTCTACAGCTCCGTTGTGATTGGTAAGATTGGATCCGTTCGGAAATATCGTTCACCGTCCTTTTGCTCTTACTACACAGTTCAGGAGAGCCTTCCACAACTTCCTGTTTCCTGACGGATAATGTTTTTTTCCCCCCCTCTATCTCCGTTGTTTTATCCCGTAAACACCTTTGTCTCCCCCTGGAGACAATATCATCGAGGAGCTAGACAGCACAGTGGAGGAGGAGGAGGAGGAGGAGGAGGAGGCCGAGGCCCCCGACGCCAACCGCCCCCCTCCCCTGCCTTGGTCCACCGCCCCCGCCTGCGTGATCTACTCCTCGGACTCCCCCCGCCCCCCGGCCAGGTTCCGGGGCGACGGCCGCCGGGCCCGCACGGCTCCCCCCAGCCCCCTCCAGCGCCGGCGGCCCCGGGGGGAGTCGGCCCGGCCCCCCCCCCGCGGAGCTGGCCCGGCAGGAGAGCCCGGAGGCGCCGGGCTCCGCGGCGGGGCTGGCGGCCAGCTCCATGGACCTCCGGCTCACGGGGGAGAAGATGGCCGCCGCCTGCCAGCGGGTGTGCGGCAGCGTCCAGGAGAACGCCCGGGCGCTGGCCCTGCTGGCCCGGGTGGTGGAGCGGCTGCGGGCGCTCCTCTCCGCGGACGAGGAGAACGCAGGGCGCCGTCCGAAGAGCCACGGACACCGGCCTCGGCTCTCGGCTTCCTCCTCCTCCTCCTCCTCCGGTGCTCCGAGCGCGGACCCCCCGTCCACCCCTCGCGGGACCCCCGCTGCGTCCGGCCTGGGCTCGCCCCGGAAGGGGCTGCGGAGCGCCGAGGGTCCCCCTACGCCGGCGCCGAAGGTGGTCCAGCCTGGCCCCTGCAACGGCCTGACGGAGGCCCCGCCGGACCCCGACCTCAGTGAGGTCCGCAGCCTGTCCGCTCAGAGGAAGAAGAAGACGTGAAAGAGAGGGGGGGGGGGGGGTCTTCTCTCTCGGCCTGCTTCAAGGCCGTTTCCATGGTGCCGGGGGCTGACCAAAGGCCCTCTCACCTCCCCCCCCCCCCCTGAGGGACGGAGCCCTTCTCCCAGGCATATCTTTTTTATTTCTCTCCATCTCCATACCTCGTCAGCGACCTTCATCCCTCTTCCCTGGTGTTTCATGGGTTCAGTCTCGGGGTGGAAACCCCATACGTAAGAGAGTTAGCTTTAAAAATCAAAACATATATATATTTTTTTTTATAACATATTATATTGTTCTGACGTTGTCTTGACAAGCAATAACGCAGCTGAGAATCTTAAAGGGCTTGGCAGGTGAAATCGTAACACACAAGATAACAAACAAGATATTTCAATCTTATAAATATACATTATATTTACTGAATATGTTTTATTTCTTACCAAATAGAATATAGGCAGCATTTTCCCCTCATGTTTTTCCCTCAATGTGAACCTTAACATTTCTTCCAACCAAATGTTTCTCTCTGCATTGTATTTTCTGAATGTGCCATCTTTGGGTTCACATTAATATTATATTATAATAAGGCTGTTTGTCAACAGACCTCCAAATTGGTGGCTCTACCTTTGCATTCATGGACTGAATGCCCATCTAACCCCATTCTAACTATCTCTCCATACGTGGCTTGCCATATACTGAGCCTGTTGGTGTCTATCCTTCCATACGTGGCTTGCCATATACTGAGCAATTTGTGACTTGCCATATACTGAGCCTGTTGATGTCCATCCTTCCATACGTGGCTTGCCGTATACTGAGCCTGTTGATGTCTATCCTTCCATACGTGGCTTGCCATATACTGAGCCATTTGTGGCTTGCCATATATTGAGCCTGTTGATGTCTATCCTCCCATACGTGGCTTGCCATATACTGAGCTATTTGTGGCTTGCCATATACTGAGCCTGTTGATGTCTATCCTCCCACACGTGGCTTGCCATATACTGAGCCATTTGTGGCTTGCCATATACTGAGCCTGTTGATGTCTATCCTCCCATACGTGGCTTGCCATATACTGAGCCATTTGATACACATCCTGCAGAGCACCCGCAAGGTGAAAAACGAATTTGTCCTCGTTTTCTCGTAGGGTGCAACTATAAAGAGAAACGAAATCACAGGCGACATATTTGTGGCCCGCGTCATTCACGGAGGCCTGGCGGATAGAAGTGGTGAGACTCTCACGCTCTCTCTCCTTTTACACATGTATCTGTCTTTCTATCTTGTCTTCTCCTCCTCTCTCCTCCTCCTCTCTCTCCTTTTACACATGTATCTGTCTTTCTATCTTTACTTCTCCTCCTCCTCCTCCTCCTCCTCTCTCCTTTTACACGTATCTATCTTTCTATCTTTACTTCTCCTCCTCCTCCTTCTCCTCTCTCCTCCTCCTCCTCTCTCTCCTTTTACACGTGTATCTTTGATTCTATCTTTACTTCTCCTCCTCCTCCTCCATGTGTGTGTGTGTGTGTGTGTGTGTGTGTGTGTGTGTGTGTGTGCAGGGCTGCTACACGCGGGCGACAGGATCATCGAGGTCAACGGGTTCCCCGTGGAGGGTCTGGAGCCGGAGCAGGTCATACAAGTGCTGGTAGGTCAAAGGTCAAGATGGCATTCAGCATCATTCACAGCCAGGCTTTTTACCAAGTTAAACATTTTTGTAAAGATGGAAATTTATCTATTTTGTTTAATCAGTACATTAATCAATTGGTTCTAAACCATATTTGTATTTGTAAATATTCAGGCATACAGTAACTCTTCCGTGTGATTAAAAGTTTGGTTTGCTCATGTCAGCAGGCTCAATCTCACGGAACCATCATGTTCAAGGTGGTGCCCATTACGGAGAGACAGGTCCACAACCAAACCATGGTAAGAGGGGCTTCATCAGTCCACAAGGTCACATGCTAAGAAATACTGAGATATATGAAGCATATTCCAGCTGGTAAGAGGGGCTTCATCAGTCCACAAGGTCACATGCTAAGAAATACTGAGATATATGAAGCATATTCCAGCTGTCTGTCAGCACCCATTTGCTGGCCACCTTTACATGACCTCCATTTTGTATAAAATAAAATAGATATTTAACAAAGGATTCAATTCAATTTTTACCATGAAAACTCAATTCAAAACAGTCAAGGTGAAGAATACTCCTCGGAATATTTCTGAAAGATGCGTCTATAATACAATAACCTATATTATGCATACAGGACCTGTCAAAAGTTCGGACACACTTTCCCATTCACTTGAATGAGAAAGTGTGTCCAAACTTCTGACTGGTACTGCACACCCATCTACTAACGTGTGTGTGTCTCTTCCGGGTCCTCGGGTTGCAGCTCTACGTCAGGGCCATGGCGGACTACAGCCCCCAGCAGGACCCCTGCATCCCCTGTGCCGACGCAGGGATCGGCTTCAGGAGGGGCGACGTGCTGGAGATCGTGGACCAGACCGACGCCCTCTGGTGGCAGGCCAAGAAACTGCCCAGCACTTCGGCGTGTGCCGGCCTCATCCCGTCCACCAACCTGCTCCGGAGGTGAGACGTCACCCCGTCTGTCATCCCTTCTGTCATCCCTTCTGTCATCCCTTCTGTCATCCCGTCTGTCACCCCGTCTGTCACCCCGTCTGTCACCCCGTCTGTCATCCCGTCTGTCATCCCTTCTGTCATCCCTTCTGTCATCCCGTCTGTCACCCCTTCTGTCATCCCTTCTGTCATCCCTTCTGTCATCCCTTCTGTCATCCCGTCTGTCATCCCGTCTGTCATCCCGTCTGTCATCCCGTCTGTCATCCATTCTGTCATCCCTTCTGTCATCCCTTCTGTCATCCCTTCTGTCATCCCTTCTGTCATCCCGTCTGTCATCCCTTCTGTCATCCCGTCTGTCATCCCGTCTGTCATCCCTTCTGTCATCCCTTCTGTCATCCATTCTGTCATCCCTTCTGTCATCCCGTCTGTCATCCCGTCTGTCATCCCGTCTGTCATCCCTTCTGTCATCCCGTCTGTCATCCCTTCTGTCATCCCTTCTGTCATCCCTTCTGTCATCCCTTCTGTCACCCCTTCTGTCATCCCTTCTGTCATGCCTTCTGTCATCCCTTCTGTCATCCCGTCTGTCATCCCTTCTGTCATCCCGTCTGTCACCCCTTCTGTCATCCCTTCTGTCATCCCTTCTGTCATCCCGTCTGTCATCCCGTCTGTCATCCCTTCTGTCATCCCGTCTGTCATCCCGTCTGTCATCCCGTCTGTCATCCCGTCTGTCATCCCTTCTGTCATCCCGTCTGTCATCCCTTCTGTCATCCCTTCTGTCATCCCTTCTGTCACCCCTTCTGTCATCCCTTCTGTCATCCCTTCTGTCATCCCGTCTGTCATCCCTTCTGTCATCCCTTCTGTCATCCCTTCTGTCACCCCGTCTGTCACCCCTTCTGTCACCCCTTCTGTCATCCCTTCTGTCATCCCTTCTGTCATCCCTTCTGTCATCCTGTGTTTGCCAAGTCCCAAAGAAACCCCAAAAACAACGCTACACTTTTTTCTCATTCCCTACGTTTGGCTCGAGGTTATCCGTGAGTTCATGTAAGTGCTCATGCAACGAGATTGCCTTGACAATATGCTTCGAGGAAAAACATATGTATCTCATGCCATCAGTATAAGTATAAAGGTCTCTCTAATGAAGATGGTTTAAATACAGCGTGAACTTACACGGCAACAGTTGGACCCCCTTTGATTTATTGTCATTATAGGGGGAAAGTACTTTATACAAATTGTAGGGTTGTGGCCAAATATCTCAGTTTACCTTTACCTCCAGCGTTGTTATTGGTTACAGTTTACCTTTACCTGGTAGCTGTCTGTAAAGGGCGATTTTCAGGATATGGAAGCTCCTGTGGGAACCTCCAGGCGTTGTTATTGGTTTCAAAGAAGTAGTCTTGTTGAACTTGGGAATGTTCCTGTCTCCTGAGTAGTCCTGTTATCATTGGGAATGTTCCTGTCTCCGGAGTAGTCCTGTTATCATTGGGAATGTTTCTGTCTCCTGAGTAGTCCTGCTGAGCTTGGGAATGTTTCTGTCTCCTGAGTAGTCCTGATATCATTGGCAATGTTCCTGATATCATTGGGAATGTTCCTGTCTCCTGAGTAGTTCTGTTATCATTGGGAATGTTCCTGTCTCCGGAGTAGTCCTGTTATCATTGGGAATGTTCCTGTCTCCGGAGTAGTCCCGTTACCATTGGGAATGTTCCTGTCTCCTGAGTAGTTCTGTTGAACTTGGGAATGTTCCTGTGTCTCCTCAGGAAGCAGAGAGAAGTGTGGTGGTCTCAGCCTTACCAGGCCCATGTTTCCATACCTACCTGTAAGTACCGCTGTTTATATAATAATAATATATATCTATGAATACATTATCTTCCTAAGATCTGTGCTGCTGTTTATATAATGATAAGAATATATTTTTTTTGGCATGCTAATCATCTTTTATTAATTGGATTACATCAGCTTGAAGTTATGTTATGTAATCTAAGGTCATATTAATCCTTCTGATGTAGGCTGTAGTGTTATGAAATATGTTATCTAAGCTTAGCCAATGAACTCTGGTAAGAATTACATCACTCGGTGTGAATAATTCAAATGGTTCAACAGAAGCCAATGAACTTCAAACACTAGTGTGCCATGTGTCCAAGAAAGGGTTAACATTCTAACGTGCATTTCTGACTAACATGACTAGATTTAAGTTACATCTGGGTAAAAATACACGTTAAAATGTTATACCCCATACAAACCTGTAACTGAAAATGACCCACAGTGACACTGAATTGGTTCAAATTCCCACTAACCGTGATTGAATAGACAAGCAAAACTGCAGACCGATACTACATTGATGTACTTGATTTGCGTTCATAAGACAGAGACAGACCCATGGCTTTCTCTCTTTCTTTGCTTGCCTGAAGTGAGCACTGTGGAGGAGGGTAAGACCTCAGAAAACCTTGTTTTGTTTGTAGCCTAGTGCCTTGACTGTACTGCGCTGTGTCCTTGTTCCAAACCATGTGTGTGTGTGTGTGTGTGTGTGTGTGTGTGTGTGCGAGTGCGCGTGCGTGTGCGCGATGGTCCAAATGCAGAACCAAATAAGCTAAGAGGACCCAGGTCCTTTCAAAGGACCAGCCCAGGGAGGCATGTGTTGGCTCCCATTGAGTACGTTTTCCAAACAGTATGAAGTAAAAGATGGATTGAGTGTGGTCACGTGTCATTTCTCTCTGACCTATGCTTTGGTCACATCGGCTTTTATTTTTACTCACCCTTAATTGAACCAGAAATAAAACACTGAGATATCATTTTATCATTTTATCATTTTCATCCTTGAGGCTTGAACGTTAGCCTCAAGGATAAAAATGATAAAATGATTCAATGATATCTCAATGTTTTATTTCTGGTTCAATCAAGAGTGAAGTTAGAGACAATCTGTGTTCCAACGCTAACTAGGAAATGCTAACTGCTAAAATCAAAGGGTATTGGTGAAAATCCCCTTTCTAATGTGTCTCTTTCAGAGGACGATCTGATCGCCATCGACGATAAGTGTGTGGAAGCAGGTAGGAACCATTTTGCGGCGTGATATGTCATGTTTCAGTATCTACTTGGTTTATTGTTATCATCTACAGAGCATATTAGGGAATTCTTTCCGGTAATGTGTTGTTGTATTGTTGTGTTGTTCCCAACAGACGAGGAAGCTTTTGAATCTGGTAGGCACGTCTTTGTTGAATGATACTGCTGTTTAGATGTTGTGGTTGGGTTGTGTTGTGTTGTTTAGATGCCGTGGTTGGGTTGTGTTGTTTAGTTGTTGTGGTTGGGTTGTGTTGTTGAGTTGTTGTGGTGTGTTGTTTAGATGCTGTGGTTGTGTTGGGTTGTGTTGTTTAGTTGTTGTGTTGTGTTGTTTAGATGCTGTGGTTGTGTTGTGTTGTTTAGTTGTTGTGGTTTTGTTGTGTTGTTTAGATGCTGTGGTTTTGTTGTGTTGTTTAGATGCTGTGGTTGTGTTGTGTTGTTTTTCTTTTCTTTGTCTGAAGTTGTCACATATTATCAATGTGCTTTTAACATTCTTAAAAAGCAGACACCCTTTCCATTCATATAAAGCTTTTTGTTGAAAATATGGACCATCTGACACACTATTTTTTTCGCTGTACCCTCATTGAACTCAATGCCACCTGAAAGAGGAACTAAGAGAAGGTGAGCGTGATTGTCTATGTGATAGTGTGTATGAGAGAGAGAGAGAGGGAGCGAGAGAGAGAGGGCGCGAGAGAGAGAGAGAGAGTGAGAGAGTGTGTGTGTGTGTAAGGCCATGCATAATGTATGTCGGCCTGCCTGTGGTTTGAGGGTAAAACCGAAGTGTGTTTGTAGCTATATTTCTCAGCGCTACTGTGAGACACTGTCTGATGGTTAGCCATGTTGATACTACTCACCTCACTGTCACTGTCTCCCTTATGTTCCCCCAGAGGAGTTCAGCAGTAACAGTGGGGGTGTGTACATAGGTAAGACGTATGTTCATAATAACACAAATTATAATAAAAACGACTATATAGGCTACAGTTTACTCTCACTCACTCCCTCCCTCCCTCCCTCCCTCACTCACTCACTCACTCACTCACTCACTCACTCACTCCCTCACTCACTCACTCACTCACTCACCCACACACCCACACACACACGCACACACACATATTCATACTAGTGTGTGTAGCCTTTATGTATATTAAAATATGTGTGTGTGTGTGTGTGTGTGTGTGTGTGTGTGTGTGTGTGTGTGTGTGTGTGTGTGTGTGTGTGTGTGTGTGTGAGTGCGTGCGTGTAGCGGGGTTCAGGCGCAGCCTGCGTCTGTGCCGGCGGAGGTTCCACAGCGCCAGCCAGCAGTCCTGCCACACGCGCTGCCCCAGCAGCTGCTACAGCGCCCTCACCAGCCCATACGAGGAAGTGGTGCGCTACCATCGGCGCCCGCAAGACATGCACCGCCTAGTGGCCCTCATAGGTACTGCAAGGATAAAAAAAGGAAATACAGTTTTGTTGAATTCCAATTGTTACAGAATATGCAGAACGCTGGTGTGCACGTCATACATTCTCTAAGATTTTCCCCATAGGTTTGAAGTATACTTTGTAGTATTTTATCAAGTATTGCAAATATACTTCCTATTCTGTAGAGAAAATAGGAAATGCATAGGAATGAGGCCAAATCTAAATACAAGAATACAATGTCACAGGCTAAGTGATCAGTGGAATAAATTTGATTTGATTGATATTATATAACTATTATAACTACTATATATTATTATATATCTCAATAGTCAAAATGTTCTTCCTCATGTGGTCTCCTATCTGTCCTCTGACACATTTCACAAGTTCTATATGATTACAAAAATAAATAATTTGTAGCAAAAGATTACGTTTTCAATAGGAACTGCAGCGTATGATGCACGAGTGATGGCTGACTGGTCAGGTGCTTTCTCCGTCTGCTTTCTGATAGGTCCATCCGGTGTGGGAGTCAA
The DNA here is from genome assembly GCA_017639675.1 of Aplochiton taeniatus. NCBI lineage: Eukaryota > Metazoa > Chordata > Actinopteri > Galaxiiformes > Galaxiidae > Aplochiton > Aplochiton taeniatus. Next base: position 2,322,533 of record CM030191.1, read on the forward strand.
CGACCTCAGGAGGCGACTGATTGAAACAGACCCCAGTGTTTTCCAAGGAGCAATACCTCGTATGTTCCCTGACCAATCCCATTGTTCTTTTGGATTCTTAAGACATTTCTGTGGATGGTATTGATTGTGTTGCATAGTATAATATGTTTCCGAACCTAAATACTTTTATTTTCTTAATAAAATATATCTGTTAATAGGGTGTGATGAATCGTTTCCAAGGAGCAATGCCTTGTATGTTCCCCTACCAAAGGCATTGTTCTTTTGGATTCTTAAGACATTTCCATGGATTGTAGTATAGTCGTGTAGTATGTGTAATGTTTCCTAACTTAGATCCTTTCTTTTAAGTGTGGTGTAGTAAATTCTTTTGGTAAGAAATTCATTGATTAGAAACAACTGACCACGCTGGCAATATTTCCAGCATGACAAAGGAAACAGTGAATCAGTTCCAGGTGGTTTACCGAGAAGCACTAATCAAACCAAAGCGCAGTACCTCTCGAAAGCCCCCATCTTCCAGAGGACTAAAGACCAACACGAACCACTGAGCTTTTTCATTTATTTTATTTAATATTAGATCATTTGGGGGGTATTTTTCTTATATACAGTACCAGTCAAAAGTTTGGACACACTTTCCCATTCACTTGGATCTTTTGCACTGGTCCTGTATGTATCAAATATTTCTCACATCGAGTGGATTCAACAGACAGCTTTCATAGATTTTTGATATTCTTTTTTTCCCCCAGATACCACACGGCCGCCCAGAACCTACGAAGAGCCTGGTAGGGAATATCACTTCATCACGCGAGAGCTCTTCGACCATATGGTGTACAATAACAGGTGCCGTCTTTTATTCCGAAACACACGCTGAACTCCGAAACAGCTCCGTCCCCTCTTCGCTGCCCAGCACTGGCCATTGATTTGAATGCTTTTGTGTTTCGCTCACTTTGGCCGTCCCACAGGTTCTTGGAGTACGGCGAGTACAAAGGACATTTCTACGGAACGGCCGTTGACGCAGCCAGAGAAGTTTTGGACCGAGGCAAGATTTGCGTTCTTGACGTCGAGCCAAACGTAGGTTCCGCCTGTGAGGTTCCCTAACGCTCTCTACGGTCTGAATGTTCGCGTGGTAAGCCCCGCAATTCCCAGCGAACACTCATCGACGGAGACTTCTAGAAGGGGCGAGCATCTGGATTTGTTAAGGAACGTCAGAACTCGATTTAGTTGGCGGTTGGTTGGTTGGCAACATTTAAAAATTGGAGGGTGCCATCGGCTCATCGGGTTGAACGCGCGGATCGTTGACGCAAGCGGCCCGGGTTCGATTCCAGCCCGACTCCAATGCTGCAGGTCTTCCCCTCTCTCTCCCCACTACCTTCCCTGTCATTGCACTGTCTCTCTCTAAAAGAAACAATGCCCCCAAAGAAATGTCTTAAAAATAATAATAACAATTGAGATAAAGCTGCGTTTCTCGGTCGCGTTGCCATTGGTAACCCGGTTGATCTGAGTTTTTCGTAACCCTGACTGAAAGCTGTTGGTGTTTGGTGGGAGTTGTCTACATGCCAAAACATATAAATGTGTAATCAGATTTGTATCATGCCTTTATTTAAACAGGAAGTCCCATTGAGATCTCTTTTCCAAGGGAGACCTGGCCAGGAAAGCAGCACTACAGTCAATAATACAAAAAAATGAATGTTAACAAACCAACGTTAAGCAGATCACGTTCTACCATCTTTAATACACCCGATATTAACGCTGGGGGTCTCTGTGTGTTTCCAGGCCATCCCCTCAGTGCGGAGTCACGAGCTGAAGGCCTTCCTCATCTACGTTAAACCACCTCCTGCAGACGTCCTGAGGGAAACCAGGCGGAAGGCTCAAATCACCACCAACTACTACGTCAACAGACCCTTCAAAGTGATCTCCCCGAATTCTTTGATGGGGGGGGGGGGGGGGGGGGGGGGGGGGGGGGGGGGCGATGACCTGCAAAAAATAAAATAAAATAGAAAGATCAAGCACATGAGGCTGCAATAACAGCCCGAGATGTTACCAATGTTTACCAGTCATTTATTATTATTATTATTACAATATTATTAAAACATTGTCCGGGTCCGTCCGCAGGAGGAGGACTTCCAGGACATGGAAGAGGCGGCCAGGAAGCTGGAGTCCCACTACTGCCAGTACGTCGACCAGGTCATCGTGAACGCGGACGCCCAGGACTCCTGCGCGCAGCTTCTGGTGGCCGCCAAGAGGGCCCAGGAGGAGCCGCAGTGGGTCCCCGCCAGCTGGATCCGCCCCACCGAGTTCGGAGGGGAGAGGAGAGGAGGCCCTTAGGCCAGAGAGGCCCTTAGGCCCTTAGGCCCCCTGGGAAATGGATTCGGTCAGGCGAACAGGTCAGCAAAGGCATTGAGATGGTCAGAAGGTGATAGGAGGGAGTCCGAACAGTTATTTGTGGACGAGTCAGTACAGACAAACGTTGATCTTGTGTTTTGCGTATCTATACTGTACTGTGCAAAAGTTTTAGGCAGGTGTGTAAAGTAAGAATGCTTTCAAAAATGGAAGGGTTAATAGTTTGGTTTGATCAATTCACTAAATGCAAAGTGAACGAACTAATGAACAATCTAAATCAAATCAATATATGCTGTGACACATCTGCCTAAAACTTATCACACAGTACTGTATATATAGTCATTTTCCGATTATTTCTAATGGCAGATCTCAGGGTTCCGTCGGCTGCTGTAGTTTTCATGTCGTTTTTTTTTTTTTATTGCTTTGAGTTGAAATAGGTGCAATACTCAATCTATAGTTCTCTATGTCTTATTTTTACACAGACTGATTGTATAATTTATTTAAATTGTTTGCCACTTGAGAGATGGAAAGTACCAGTGTGTTACAAGAAGCTGTTTTTATTATGTTATGAATCATTGTGTAGGTACACGATACATAATTCGCTTTCTGATTAGTTCAAAAAAATCGAGTTTTCCATATCGTCGTAGATATCACAATTCCATGCCAAAAATAAGCAATACAACGATTCAAGAATAATGCTTGAATTTGACTTAATTATTATTCGATTTATTTATTTCAGATGTAGTTAGATATGATTCATGACCAATATTATACTTTTAATTTTAGATCATATGACTTTGTATTAGTAGTAAAACTCATCCGTTTGTCAACATACACATAGGCATCCTTAAATAGGTACACAAGTATCTTCATTTTATTTGCTGAGCTGCTTAATTGTTATATCCGTTATATATATTTTGTAAATATTGTACTGGTAACACTATATCAACATGCCCATGAAATACCACGATCAGCGTTAACTGTAACGTTACCATGGTTACAAATCACGGTACAACAAAATCGGACTGTAATTGTGAATGTTTTTAGCGCTGTTTTCATGTTTTAAAAAAAAGCCTTTTTACCGTTAGTTGGATTGTCGTGTAGCACTGTTTTTTTTTTTTTTTTTTACAGTGATAATAATGGTTCCGTAAGTGCTATTTTAGTATTGCTCTTTCAAACTGAAAATGAATGGTACTGTGACTTTCGCATTTCCAAACAATTTTTCAGTAACTGCTATTCTGGTATGGCATTGCTATTTTTTGACACAAAGATGGTACAGTATCTTTTGTTGTAGCATGGGGCTTTTTTACTCGGTAGCAAAAGTTTTGGAGTGATTTTTATCGCAGTATTGCATTGCTTTTTCTCAAACATAAAAAAGGATACCGTCATTTGCAATGTTATTGTTTTTCAATTGTAATAAAATTCCCGCAGTACTGAAACCATGACACGCTTACTGTTGTTATCCAGAACCATTTTACCCACACAAAGCACATCCGGTAACATAGCTGCAATCTCCAGTTTTGGCAAGTGTTGCTTATTTATTACAAATCTAATGTATGCTTATCTTGTACATAAATCATACCTATTTATATAAAAAAAAAATGGTATATGGAGTTCATATTAATATTACCCTAACTACCACTAATAAATAAAACACAATTCAAACCATTTTTTTCATCAACTTCTCTGTGAACCCACAGCATTTTCCAATTTTAACAATTGCACATAAGTTCACTTACTATGGTATGGAAAACAATGCAATCATGTTCATACTTGAGAAGACAACTATAATCTAAATAGGATCATTCATCGAATTCAATATTCATTAAACTAACTTTCAAAATAGGATATTGTAGCTCTATAACCACCATCATCTCCAAAGATGAAGCTACTCCACGACTCCACGTATTTTCTGCTTATTCAGGAAGAAGCCCACCGCGAAGACTTACGGCCGGAAGGGACCGTTATCAAACACCGATGAACTTTATTTTTTAAAGAACAAATAAGTTCACTCGCGAAGTCTTTGTTCATGCGATTAGGCAGCCGTTCCCATATTTTGTGATCAGGAAGCGTCCCCACCCCTAGCTGAGGAGTCTCGAATTTCAATTTGAATCTTTGTTTGCTCAATTTAGAACCCAGAAAGCATTCGTTGAATAGAAATGGGCGAGGCATTGAGGAAAGTCTGCTTTTATATCAAAGCTACAGTTTGGACGCTGTCATCGGTGACTATTAATCCGTCACTGCCACACAGTGATACAGAAGTCGTTCAGTTGTATTGCCAGACACCACAAAAGACAAACCCAAAACAGGACAACAAGTGTTCAAATTACACGTTCAATAAAACACCACATACTATATTTAAAGGCTAACATCAAACACCATTTCAAATTCATGAACTTCATTTAATACAATGTAATTATGTATATTATATTACATAATATATTATATATAATATATTATATATAATATATTATATATATATATATATATATATATATATATATATATATATATATATATATATATATATATATAAATATATATATAAATTATTTTATCAAATGATATTTACAAATGTAGTTGCAGACTCAGAATGTCATGAGTCCACGTTCAATGTCCTCGAGTCTTTAGTCTTCTGACAAATGACTACAGAACTCCCTCGCTGCGCTTACTCCTCCACACCACCAGGGCGGTGACGAGCAGCGTGACCAATACGGGCACGGCTACAAAGGGCCCGAGGATGCTGATTGGTGGGTCGTGTATCAGCCGGCCAGTCAGGGCGCAGTCGTGGAAGTACTTCTGGTGGATGTGGATGAAAAAGCGGTCCACCACCTGATTGGGCCAAAAGCAGTCCATCCTCAACGCGATAATGAAAGTGCAGTTTGTCAGTTCTCCGTACGGCCTGCAGGGGGAGACAACGCACAGTCAAACGTACACGTTGGCGCAAACAACTTTATTCTGCACTGGGGTCAAACACAGAACAGAGCAGAGGAAAGAGATGAAACCAAACAGAGAATGGGTTAGTCATGGCGACACTTAGATCGTTGCCATAGTGATGAGTGGAAGGAGGAACAAGAGGAAGTACAAGCAAAAGTACAATTTTCTTAAGGAAGACCTACAAGGCCGCAAACCTCATGCCATTCTTTTTTCATGGCTGTGCTTGGGCTACTCATGCCTCCTGCATCCAAATCAAGGAAATACTTTTCATTAAAACCCCACGGTCAGATACAAGGGCACCATACAAGGTGCTTCCCACGGTACAGTCATTTTAAAACGTCCAGCACGGGAGCCCAGTCCAAATATGGAGGTCCTGTGCGGCCATCTAGAGTTACCAGTGGTCTTAGCGCGGCTAAATATAGCCGCTAGGTGGAAGGGCTCCGGGGAAACGGAGTCACGTAGCGGTAGAGTAGCGCCCCGCACAACGCGGACCCCCCCCCCCCCCCCCTTCTCTGGTCTGACTGCTGGGGCTGATTATAGACGGAGGATTCACGTTACACTTTCCCCAGGACGGTAAAGAATCAAGAAAAGTTCACCTAAAAAAAACGTAAAAACTGTTTGGTCCTTGAGCATTAGTGCCCTCTATGCTTTCACCGTGAGGCTCCGTGCATTCCGGGAGAAATACAAATTGAAAGAGTAATTTAAAAAACTGTGCCGGTAGGAATTCAGTGACGCAGAATGCAACTATTCTAAACTATTCTAACTATTCTAAATTGCTTTTTGCCATAGGTAGCTGAATAGCGTGATGACGTTACATAATTTATAGTGGCTTGTTCTATCTAGTTTTCTCATTTTTTACTATGTATTTTTTTTCTACTGTTGAATGAGCATTGTAAAGGCACACGGCTAATTCAGAAATCAATTCGTGGTGGGTCCACCAGTGTTGGAAACTTCAGGCTAGCAGGTGCAGCACTAGAGCCGAGAACAAGAACACTCTAGAATGCAGCTCGCACACAGTTTCGACCTTGGGAGCGTCCAGACATTGACAGGCTACATATAGTCACATTGATGTGTGCCCAAAGACTAGGGCACTGAGGGAGCCTTTTGAAAAGACTCTGGGGCAAGGTCACAGCGCTGTGGGCTGAACCGCGTTCACAGTGTACCCGACCCTGACACACACACACTCAGACAGACACACGCTGTTCCGGCTAATTCCATGGAAAGCCTCAATGTGTGAAACGGTGCGAAAAAGGAAGTTACATTTCTTTCTTTCTCATGCCCAGAGAGGAGTAAAAACAGTTAGGACCAACATCCCGACGGAGGTTGTCATAATTCGTGCATGAAACTGTTTAGAGGGCTGGCCAAACTTTTCAACATGGAGGACTCAGAAGGACATCCATTCTTTAGCCAACGCTTTTTAGAATGCCCTGTGCTGGTAAAGGGAACCCGCCATCGGCCATAACAGTGAGAGACTAGAGATCATGCTACATGTTAACGAAAATGAATTCAGGTAAAATGTATTTTATACCTGTGCGCCCGCGCGCGCACACACACACGCACGCTCACACACACGCACATGTGCTATGGTATGTTGGCCTTCCAGAGGCATCGGTGTGAACGTTTCATCTTTCACGAGAGGGGTACATGAGCAGCAGCTGCGCTATAAAGCCTGGTGCGGAAGCGTGGGGCCAGGGCAGGGGGGTGGTGTGTGTGTGTGTGTGTGTGTGTGTGTGTTGGTGTGTGTTGGTGCGTGGGGGTGGGGGTGGTTTTGGTGGTTGTGTGTGTGTGTTTGTATTGGTGGCGGGTGGTGGCGGTGGTGGTGGTGGTGGGGGGGGGGGGGGTTTTGGTGCCGTGTGTGTGTTGGTGGGGGGTGGTGTGTGTGTTGATGGGGGGTGGTTTTGGTGGTGGTGTGCGCGTGTGTGTGTTGGGGGGTGGGGTGTAAGTGTAGGCTTACTCCAACCTCCACCTCTATCTCCCCCCCCCCCCCCCCCCCCTCTCTCTCTCTCTCTCTCTATCTCTACTCAGCTCCTGTTATCTTTGTGCTCGTTCTCTTTCTATCAGGGTTTCCTTCTAGCCTGGTGCGGTGTGTGTGTGCTATGTGGCGATCAGGGAAACATTGTTGTCCTTCTCTCTCTCTCTCTCTCTCCATCGCACCTTATCCTTCGTTGACTCCATCCCACGGCCATTTATCTTGGATCTATTGCTTTCTGTTCACTGTCTTATTTTTTTCACCCTTTACCCACTTCCTAGCAAGTTTAACTCGGATGGAGTCTCTGTCTGTCTGTCTGTCTGCCTGCCTGCCTGCCTGCCTGCCTGCCTGCCTGCCTGCCTGCCTGCCTGCCTGCCTGCCTGCCTGCCTGCCTGCCTGCCTGCCTGCCTACCTGCCTGCCTGCCTGCCTGCCTGCCTGCCTGCCTGCCTGCCTGCCTGCCTGCCTGCCTGCCGGTCTGTCAGCCTCTATTCTGGTACACGAAAACATGAACAGCATTGGATCTCACTGTTAGCTGAGAGCGCCAAGGCCCATTAAAACGGCACGAGAAGCCACTCAAATCAAACGTCCTGGCCGGGATCAGGAGCTGGGTGTGGGGAGCCACTCACTGCAGGGTATCGGCCCAGCTGCACCAGAGGCCCCGGTCCAGGTCGGCCATGTCCAGAGTGAACTTGGTCTGGCAGAAGTCGGTGATGACCTCCTCGTAGAGGGACGGGCTGCAGCCCCACGCCGAGGAGGGGGCGGACAGAGCTGGAGGCACGGGACGAAGAGGGAGAGGAAGGATGGAGGTGAAGGAGGGAGGGAGGGAGGGAGGGAGGGAGGGAGGGAGGGATGGAGAAGAGGGAGGGAAGAATGGGGGAGAGGGAGGGAGGGATGGATGGATGAAGGTGAGGGAGGGATGGAGGGAGGGAAGAATGGGGGAGAGGGAGGGAGGGAGGAAACAGGGATGGAGGGAGTGATAAATGGAGGTGAGGGAGGGATGGATGGAAGTGTTGGTGGGTTCAGGTGGAAAGAAGGCAGGATGGCATGCAAGGAGGAAAGGAAGGGTAGAAATATGTTTGGGGGAGGGAAGTAGGAAGGATGCAAAGAAAGAAGGGAGAATGGAAGGATGGAAGGAGAGAGGGCAGAAAAACAGTGAGCCGGTATTCATTGAAGACTTTTAATAACTAATAAGGTTCAAAACAACCCTAGTGGGAGCAGCCGGATCACACCAAGTCAAACCAAAGGTATTTGTATGGCACATTTCATACACTGTAATATATATATATATATATATATATATTTATATATATATATACTGTATAATTGGGGTCTAGCCATGTGCCAGGTTCATGTGATCAGTGTGGGATGGGAAAACAGCTTGGCGGACATGACCAGTTGAGCGTGAGGAAATGGTGTGAGACGTTTCCTGAGGATCGGACTAATCAATCGATCTAATTGGTCCAATCAACTGATTGTTCATTTGTGCATTCACTTTGCATTTAGTTCATTGATAAAAACAAACAATTTACACTTCTCTTTTTTGAAAGCTTTCTTACTTTGCACACCTGCCTAAAACTTTTGCACATTACTGTATCAGTAACCTATGTGACCTTTTATGACCCGAAAGGCAGATGTGAATATGGCTTCGCTAATATGACCAATCAAGCTACTAGAGGCAGTGTACCATGTTCCATGTGGATTTGACTGAGTTACAACCATTTTTGTGGCAAGCCACTGCTAATTTCATTGGCTCATAGAGGTCACACCTTTTTGCCTGTAGGTCGGGCTCATACAACGTTTACACATCATGGACACATTGATGCTACGTACTGAGTTTGGTACAGATCACCAAAATTGGAGGTTTCCATCCATAATGGAATCCATTGGTGGTCCAAGGTTTTCTTTTGTCCGTCGTGGGGAGACGGACCAATAGGAACTGAGTTGGGTGACTCTAGGTCGTATGGCGTCGGAGACATGGCCTTTCAAAGTTTGCCGATTGGATCCCATATCATTGCGCCACCATCAGGCCAATTGGGGTCATTGTTGTAACAAATAAAGGTACACGCCCTTCGGGCTCGGACCCTGCACGAGAGAGATTCATTTCTAAGACGGAACAATTCAACGAAAAGTGTTCGAGAACTTGGAGCTCGTCTCAGATCTCGGGGGATTGGATCCCAGCTGTTTGTGGGGTAGCCAAACGCCGCGCTGGCCTTCTGTCGCCGGCCGCCGTAAAGGGTTGCCCGAGGACCTGAGGGGTCTGGAAGGTTCCTGTTGGAGTCGCACGCCAGTGGCGGTTTTCATGGTGGGCCACGTTATGTTTCTGGATGGCCGAGACAGGCAGCCGCTTTCAGTCAATGGTTGGCTCCAAAGGGAGCGGTGTTTGTCAGACTTTTTTTTTTTTTTCATACACACAGCCCTCTCCGCCGTGTATTGACTCTATCCCCCAGGCAGGGAGGGAGGGATGAGGGGAGGATGGATGGACGATAGGGAAGGAGGGATGGAGGGAGGTAAGGGTAGGTGAGGGAGGGAGGGGAAGGATGGATGGATGGATGGAGGAGAGGGAGAAAGGAGGGATGGAGGGAGGTGTAGGTGGGTTAAGATGGGTTAAGATGGAAAAAAGGAGGGGGAGAATGGAAGGAGTAATGGGAGGGATTAAATAAGTACAGGCGTAGAGAGGGAAGTAGGAAAGGATGTAAGGAAAGAAATAAGGAAGGATGGAAGGATGAATTAAATAAGTACAGGTGTAGAGAGGGAAGTAGGAAAGGATGTAAGGAAAGAAATAAGGAGGGATGGAAGGATGGAGGGCAGGAAGACAGTGAGCAAATATTGGTAAATGACTTTTAATAATGGAAAAGGTTAAAACTCTCCACCACTTATTAAATCCATCCCCCCTGCCTCACCCACTATGTGAACCACTATCCGCTACCGCAGTCGCTGTTAACCAAAGACCAACATGAACAACCTCCAGTGTTCAAAAGGCCCCTCTGAGGGGAGCTAGAGACCGGGCCCTCTGAGGCCTTCATCACGGGGGTAAGAACAGTCTGAACGTCCCCGCTCTGGGTAAACAGGTTGTTTTGGTGGACGATGAGGAGCAGGGTGAGAGGGGGGTCTGCTGTGAGCTGATAACACGGCCATGTTTACTCAAAGGCCCTCTGTTTACTTTCCGTGGTTCTTGACGTCCCCGTGTTGACAACGACAGCAGTGATGGGTAAGGTCCCCAACATCCCAGCTCTGGCTGGGAAACCAGAAAGCTTTGTTTTGAATGTATTCTAACGTGTGCGTCAGATCAGACCTTACATGCGTGTCTGCTTAAAATGCCGCATAGAGTGTCACCGGTGTTATGAGTTTACCTCAAAGGTAAAGATCATAATTCAAACGTTTCACAGGCTATTCTCTCACCTTCTCTGCCAGGCGAGTCACCTTGTTAGCAGTATTAGCAGTGCTAGTGGAAACCAATGGGGGTTCAGGCTAATTTTCGTTTGTTTTTTTTTATCCAAATAGTTAATCTATCCTTCTGAAATATCCAAATATTGGGGACCTTTTTTTGTGTGAGGTTTGAAGACTTTGAACCGCGGTTGCCTTCAACTGGCATGGGCAATATGTTAACGCGATATTAACGGCCTTTTTCTCAGTAACCAGGGGGACCTGCCATAAAAAGTAATGTGACGGCTTGAAATGACTCTCAGCTAAGTACTAAATGAGGTGGGACTATAAAAAACCCTGAACTTAGCATTTAATAGGCCTACCACTGGCCTTTCAAAATGATTTCCAATAAACTAAGATTGATGTGCACATTTGTTACTGTGGGGTCTTAGAACAAGACACGTGGTTAGTTGAAATTAAAGGATACAAAAAACACAATGGCACCCAAATACGTTTCAATTCAGTAGACCCCTAATGTGATACTTTATCACATTATCCAAAAAACGAAATCCTTAAATGATCAATTTGCACTTTTAAATACATAATTTTTGTTTATTCAAAGCAGATTAAGATGAATATTGGGGCTGTTTTTTTTTAAATAATATTCTATTTATTTGCGTCCAGCACAGGTACATATTGCTCAGTCTTGGAAGAGATGTGTCGTACTCCATGCACAGAGTAAAAATGATCTCAATGGAAACCAGTTTCAAATAATTTGTGATGACTTCTTAGTACCCGTTAACACGGTTAGCCGAGAATCAAGAGGCCATTACGGTCCAATGTGATTGAGACGTACAAAGTAACCCTATTCCCTCTATAATGATGAGTTAAGTCAGTATTCTGATAAACTTTTATACGTGGTGACTGAGTATTGTCTAAAAAGCCGAAAGAGTCAATGCGAGTCCGATTAAATGGATTAATTAATTAACAAATGCCACTTTAGTAAGCAATTAATAGGTTGAGAGCTTACCTGCCACAGACAAAATAAAAGCCACTTTTGACATTGAGGTGTAGTCGAGGGCCATGGCACCTGCACTTCCAAATGAAGTCGATGAAATTCAAATGCGTATCTTTCTTTATCCTCCGATTCCTTATTCACAAAGCCGAGCTCTTTCTCAATATTGGACGCTTTTACAAAACGTTCACAAATCGACGAGTCTGATTCCACTTCATTTTCTCCTTCAATGCCCTTTGTAATAAATGAGACACAACACAACAGCGGTTACATGCAGACGTGCCTAAAACCTCGACAGGCGTGCATGTCACCCAATTACTTTTACCATTAGTTTAAACATTTGGGTTCACAAGGAACAATGTAATTTCGATTATTGTTCGTTGCGAGGTATAATTATGTTTATGGCAGAATGTATCAAACACAGCTCTGGATATGGTTGCAAACACATTGAAAATGTCGCGTGAAAAGAAAACAAAGTTGGAACTATAGGAGACGGTGTTCGAGTGTTTTTTTTTTCCCGTGCCTTCATTACTCAACTTTTTTCAACACAGAGAAGGTTATTCATGCAACGAACAATGTACTCAGACCTATACATTTAGATGAACAGAGATTTCCTCAATAAGATAGACCTTATTCATTTGAAGATTTTTTTTGTTTTCATTTTACGGTTGGGGTAGGTTATGCCCACTAGCTTGAGCATACAGTGCCATCCAGCGTTTGTGCCTTTATAACCTTTCCAAAGAAAAAGTCAAAAGGTTGTTTTATTTCTTTGTTTTGTTTTATTTTTGTTTTTGTCCTTATATGATGTTATGCCGCAATGTTGGCGAATTATAATCGTAGGTAATCCTAAATTTGCAGACTGTCATGTGACGTGCTGGCTGGCGTCAGATTATTCTTGCAATTTTACGTTATTTCACTTTAAAAAATAAAATAAATCGTTCCCAACTCATGTTATACTGTACTGTATTTTGTTGCTATCCATATGCATATTATATATAAAGTATATTCATGTGCAATTTATGTCTCGTCAACATCCACTAGATGGGAGTAGAGAACGTAACATGAGCGATTGCCTTCTCTATAAGGAATTCGGCTGAAGTTCAGTAACTCACTATTTTCATTTTCAAGGCATAGGAAAATATCCTATAGCCTAAGCTATTGCTGTTTGTTTTTAAATTAATACAGACTGTTAAAAAAGTGTCCTAATGGTAGGCTATTATATTAGAATAGGCGACCAATTCTCTTTTATATCAATAAAAAGTACCTATAGTTGCTGATGTATAGAATGTTAACAATGTGATTCCTCTTGTCCAATGATGGGTAAATGATCTGCGGACGGAATAAAAGTAATCAGTAAACATCACGGAATAACAACATTCATCTCATGTGACTCTTCACTGAGGGTTTGGCGTCATAAGGCAACAGCTGCCAAGATCGCAATAATATTCCAACACGCAACACAGACTTTTTTTTAACCTACTGTGTCATGTTATTGAGATAATATATTATGCATGTCAAATAAAACAAGCTACGTCAAATCTGTACGTTGTAATTAAACCATAATGCTTTCAAGACTTTTCTCTTTGGGATGAGTACTAGTACACGCCGATTCCGGCCAAAATGCTCCGTGAGAAGCAACTGTCAAAAGACTGTTAGACAGGTGTAGTGCCAGTACTGATCTATCAGGCCCAATGAACCAATGGGCGTTGATTATGAGTAATGGGGGCGTTATTTCCAACTTCGAACCTTTTGGACGACCAATCCGGCGGGTTGTAGGAGGTGTTAGCTGCGCAAGGGGCTGTGTTTAGACCCCCAGCAAGCCACGCAATGGTTGCGTGAAGAGTAATGACATTGGATATCAACGGTGAAAAGCGTTCAAAACACTGGTCTAGGTACCGATAAACAAAACAAACCAATTGCGTAAACTTCCACACGCAGTCCATTTGGCTTCACGAGACAGAACGGCGAGGATGCGCGAGACGGACTCAATTGTTTCCAGACTGCCCTAACGGTTTGATTTTAATTCGTTTAGCAACGGGATATATTTATTGGACATGTGAGTTACAGGAGTTACGACCAGCAAGCCTGCAAAATGAAGTTCCTTTCCTGTCTTCGTTGCCTTTTCTTCACTGTCGTCGTTATCAGGTCCAGCGAGACGCAGTCAGGTGAGTGACAAGTGACTGACGCGTGTGTCCGCGCGCATGGTGTTGGGGCAGGTCGCTGATTGTGATGTTGATGATGATGGAGCTGGATTACTAAGTGAGGCGCCGCAGCGTCTTGGGATTGTGGATCTGCGTACAAACAATTAAAACTTCCCCAGTCATCAAGAAAGACCCTTGGTTGTTTAGTATTTAATTACCAACTTATAACATCAGTTTATATGTGTATGTCATTAATATGCAGACTAGATAGATTTTTTTTTCTTGGTATGTTAGAATGCGTATTCTTCGAATTCAGTGTCTTATAGGGGTTTCTTACATATCAGCGCTGTGTAAAGCAGCCTTATACTAGGATCATTCAGTGGGATCATTTGGCGAACGGTGTCAAACTTGGTCCTTCATTGCATATCCTCTTTTTTTTTGGCGATATAAATTCCTAAATGCTTTATTTCTCAAATAAATGCTTATTGTCGAAAAAGGGTTATGTGTCAAAGCTCAGCGTAAAGCAACACGTTAAAGAGCACCCTTTTATCGCTGGTTGACTGCGCGCTCGTGGGTATTCAGTTGGGGCGCACGCTGAGGCAAGCAAATATCTCCAGTTCCCAAAGGAACCCACGCTGTTTTCTGCAGTGTCCGTTATCTTACACCATATGCAATTATCTGAGTCTTACGTTCAAATTGAAGTATACAATAGGCTGTAGTCCCCACGTTTTATTTTATTCATTGTAAAAAACGAAGCTTGAAAGAAGCTGGTAAAAAAGCGTCGTGAAACGATGCTCACTTTGTTACCTATTATCACATTGAAACGTTGATCTTTCTTCACTTCCTCTCAACTAAAGATAAAGCAACAATGTTTATTTATTTTTTGAACTGGAATTTTAACGAGACAGTTGTGAATGTGTACACATAGCAATACCAATTTATCCATTATAATTCAATCTATAGTTAGATTATCCTAGACACCCAGACGGTAGAATATTAGGCTGACTTTTAACCATCGATTCCGGATGCCAAAATAAATGTTAACTGCTATCATTAATCTCTGGCATTGAGGGGGCTTTGATTGGTTTCCAGACGTAGTTTTGTGAATTTGGGAGCAGCCCAACCTCTTCGTTTCTCCCGAGCTGAATCTCTAGCCAAACTGTCTGCCACAGTCGAGCGCTGCAAACCCCGCCAACCTATCGCCTGCCAAATTGAGTTTCGATGTTACGCTGGAGTGAAGCACACACAGACAGGGACCTTGGCTGGTCCCTGGACTCATCCAATCGCGCTGGTTCTGTTTCACTTCCCAGTCACTGGGGCTTCAATCCCCCAGCCCAGCAGCCAAATAGTCTTTGTCACTTCCCAGTCAGGGCCTAAAGGCAGTGTCTGTGGGTACAGTTTGGCCCGTTCACACCATAAAACTGGCCCTCTTTCTGGTTCCGGCAGACGGCACCGGTAGCCGGGTGTCGCAGAGCCCCAGCTAGGTTCAGTTCAGTCTGGGAGAAAGACCAGTGTGTAAGGCCCCCCCCCCCCCCCTCCCGGCCCAGACCTGAGAGTGCCCTCAATGAGAACGGCAAAGAATGTGTCCCGGGAATGGCGGAGGAGTGGAGAGAGAGAGAGAGAGAGAGAGAGAGAGAGAGAGAGAGAGAGAGAGAGAGAGAGAGAGAGAGAGAGAGAGAGAGAGAGAGAGAGAGAGAGAGAGAGAGAGGAAAAACAGAGAGAAACAGAGAGGGAGAGAGAGAGAGAGAGGGAGAGATGGGAGGTTAGGAGAGGGGGGAGAGAGAATGAGAGAAACAGAGAGAGAGAGAGAGGGAGAGATGGGAGGTTAGGAGAGGGGAGAGAAAGCAAAAGCAGCACCCAGATGGGGCTATTTGGCATACCTACACTCCCAGCCAAGAGCCATATTTGTGATGCAAATTTTTCCCAAGAATCTGAGCTATGCCACTTGGGAAGTGTGTGTGTGTGTGTGTGTGTGTGTGAGAGAGTTAGTGTATTGTTTCAGTGTGTGTGTATGTGTGGGTGCGTGTATGTGAATGTGGGT
>CM030191.1:2342527-2345027 GCA_017639675.1 Aplochiton taeniatus
TAACACAGGGGACTCTCCTCCGTTACACGGTAACAGCAGTACGTCTGTTGTTACCCCCGGTAACACAGAGGACTCTCCTCTGTTACACGGTAACAGCAGTAGGTCTGTTGTTGCCCCGGTAACACAGAGGACTCTCCTTTGTTACACGGTAACAGCAGTACGTCTGTTGTTGCCCCTGGTAACAGCAGTAATGGCTGCCGGCTCTTTAGTTCAGTCCTCTGCTTCCAGAGAGCCAACACAGACACACACACACATGCAAGCGCAGAAACACACACACACACACACACACACACACACACACACACACACACATTCTCACCCCCACCGCTTAGTCTGTAAAAACTCCAAAGTAAATAGTGACTCAGTGATGTCTAATTCTGTCTCATACAGCTTGGGTGGTTGTTTGTGTTTGTGTGTTTATCCAGTGAGTCTAATGTGTGTGCATGGGTATGTTAATGATTATCAAATGGCCAGTGTGTGTTATTGAATGGTGTGTGTGTTATGAGTCCGTATGCACACAGAGTACAAGTGGTGTGTGTTGCGTGTGTCTTCATCTGCATACCGCCCTCTCCAGGGGACCTCACTGCCCAGCCGTGGGTGTCCAATCAGAGGAGGGCTTAGCAGAACCTCAGTGCCCCCCCCCCCCCTCCTCATTAGGTCAGCATGGAGTCCCCATCCCTCGCTCCTCTCCTCCCTCCCTCCATCTCTCCCCTTCATCTCTGCCTCCCCCTCTCCCCCTGTGGTTACATCTGATCTTCTGCCTCTCTCTCCTCTATTCCTCCTTCTCTCTTTTTCTTCTATTTTCCTCTCCTTCTCTCTCTCTCTACTCCCTGCTGGTCCTTGAATTTCAATGGGACCCTTTCTGTGGACGTACACACACACACACACACACACACGCATCACTAAGACATTCATACACACGGACATGGACTAACATGTGTGTTCTTTTCCCTGTCCAGCTCACTCTGCCAGACACACACACACACACACACACACACACACAGACACACACACACACACACACACACACACACACACACACACACACACACACACACACACACACACACAGACACACACACACACACACACACACACACACACACACACACACACACACACAGATGTGCTCAACATTCAGGTCTGCACATGGGGGATCACACACATACTGAGATGCTCTATATAGGACAGGGGACACACCCTCCTCTACACACACACACACACACACACACACACACACACACAGTTGTCTCTCCCTCTCCTCCAGTGCTCCTCAGTGTCTGGTCCCCTCTCATGTTTAAACATAACACTGGACGGGGTCAGCATTAGAGAACATGGCCGTCTATAGAGGAAAACCAATTCAATTCAAGAGGAGCTTTATCAAACAGGAAACACTGAAATAAGATACCAAACCAATGAACCCTGGGAAATGTAGTTGGTTTATATATGCTGTTCATACTGCTTCCATTAATAATTATCTGCAATAAATCATAATCCCACCACTCACTATTCAGATGAAGAACCACGTTTCTACGGCAACCAACCCAAAGGAGCGCCCCCTCTCCTAAATCAAACCCCCAAAGCTTTGGAGAGGCTGGGGTCAGCCGGAGTGGAACGACAAGAGGGGTGGGGGTGGGGGGAGGAGGAAGAGGAAGAGGAGGAGGAGGAGGAGGAGGAGGAGGAGGGGGAGGAGGAAGAGGGGGAGGAGGAGGAGGAGGAGGAAGAGTGGGGAGACGCAGCCTGGAGATAAGCCCCAGATCTTCCTAATTATGTGAGGGGATCATTGGACCCGCCAGCTTCCGGCGGAGGGGATTTGGGCGTTCCGATCCCGGGGATTTGCAGGCACGGCCGGGATTGGTCGCCTCTCTGGAAGTCCATCACAGGGGAAGTCTGGAGAGGGCCGCTTCATAATGGCTTCTCGGAGAGGAAGACGGAGCGCCGGGAAATTTCCATCGGCAGCAGATTTGGAGGGGGCTCCTCGTTCCTGCTGGATGTTTTATTAATATTTGAGATGGTGGGGGGCGGGGGGGGGTACGCATTTGAAAGGGCGGTGCTCGGGTGATGAGTGGAACGCCACAGAATGCTGGAGTGGAGACAGAGCTGGGGAGCATGACTGATTTTAGTGGGCCTGTGTGTGTGTGTGTGTGTGTGTGTGTGTGTGTGTGTGTGTGTGTGTCAGATCAGGGGATGTCCAGTGAGGTGTGTGTGTGTGTGTGTGTGTGTGTGTGTGTGTGTGTGTGTGTGTGTGTGTGTGTGTGTGTGTGTGTGTGTGAGTGTCAGAACAGCGGCCATCCAGTGAGGTGTGTGTGTGTGTGTGTGTGTGTGTGTGTGTGTGTGTGTGTGTGTGTGTGTGTGTGTGTGTGTGTGTGTGTGGTTGAACGCTCCATGACCCAGCAGGAGAATGAACCACTGGGACCCGACAAACACTTCTGTCTGCTCCCAGAACCACCAGTGATCTCCCAGTCACACACTGGGAGGTCTGATGGAGCCAGGCCCTTTG
>CM030191.1:2355027-2372527 GCA_017639675.1 Aplochiton taeniatus
ATCCGGACGACTCGGAACGTTCTGGAAGCTCTGTTGTTTGTCAGCGGAACTTCATGGGTCGGGAAAGAAAAAAAAGATTTGGAGCGAAAGCAAGGTCTCAAGGCAATGTTTGACGTGGGTCTGTTTCTTTGCTGTGGAGGGGGGGTTGGGGGGGGGGGAGGGGGGGGGTGACAGACTGGAAGGGCTCCAAAAGGTTGTTGGTTGGTGTGGGATTTTCTAGTTGGGAGGCAATAATCCGTTCTAGGGTTTTGAAGAGGAAGGGGAGACTGGGGGTGGGGCGATTGAGGGTGGGGGTGGCATTCGACCCGGAGGAAGGGGAGACTGGAGATTGTCCGGGCGTCTCCAGGTGACGGCAGCTGTTTTGGACGCAGACGGGAAGACTCCATCGGCAAGTGGGAGGTGGAGGATCTTAGTGAGGCAGGAAGTAAGGATAGAGGAACAGGTGGTGCGGGTGGGGTGGGGGGGTGGGGGGGGGGGGGGCATGGTGGAAGGCTCGTCCTGGAAAAACTGAAGGAATTAGAGCTGTGGGCGAGCGGACAGTCGTTTTTTAGAAATTCTCTCCGTCTCTCTCTCTCTCTCTCTCTTTCTCTTTCACACGGTCTCTTCCTTCTTTCTCATGCGTTATTGCCCTCCCTCCCCCCTCTCTCTCTTTCTTTCTATTGTTCTAACCCCCAGGTTGGATGATCGATGCCGACAGCCGCCCTAAGTTCAAGGAGCTGGCGGCAGAGTTCTGCAGGATGGCCCGGGATCCCCAGCGGTACCTCGTCATCCAGGTCCGTTTGCCAACCCCATTTGCATGTTTGTGCTCATTAAAATTATTTTTCCCCCAGCATGTAGCAATTAAAAAAGACAAACAACAGTTATAACAGCTGTGTGTGTGTGTGTGTGTGTGTGTGTGTGTGTGTGTGTGTGTGTGTGTGTGTGTGTGTGTGTGTGTGTGTGTGTGTGTGCAGGGGGATGACCGTATGACACTACCCAGCCCCAACGACAGTAAGTTCTTCCAGAGCCTGTTGGAGGATGAGGACCTGGAGGACTTCATGGATGCTGAGGAGTACCTGGTGCCCCGGACCTTCAACACGGCCCCACCCTCCTACTCCAGCAGGCCCAGCCTGGACGCCAACAGGGTGAGAGGTCACACACACACACACACACACACACACACACAAACTGAAACACACACACACACACACACAAACTTAAACACACACACACACACAAACTTAAACACACACACACACACACACACACACACACACACTGAAACACACACACACTGAAACACACAGCAGTGTGTTCCCCTGTGCCCTCAACATGCCCCTCTGACCATACCACATACACACACTCGCAAGTAAATATACATGCATGTGTGCATGGATCTCATTTGTACACAGATGACTGAATCTAGCCCAGAGCCACACCGACTCCATCCTAAACACACACACCTACACACACAGAGAGAGAGGCAAAGCCAAGGAGCTCGTTTAGCTAATCATATGTGCTGGTTATGAATATGATCATTATGATCCTCTGCCAACACATGTATCCTGAGTTACTGATGGATACATAGAAACACACACACACACACACACACACACAAACACACACACACACACACACACACACAGACACACATGCATCCTGAGTTACTGATGGATACACAGAAACACACACACACACACACACACACGCACATGCATCCTGAGTTACTGATGGATCCATTGTCAGTGGTTACCATGAGGCCTGATGCCCCTTTGTCCTGGTGGTCTGCTTAAAGGCCCCCTCTCCTCTGTCCTCTCCTAGCCCAGCGTGGGGCCTCCAGCCTGGGGTCTTCCCCCACCCGCTCCCCAGGCTCCGGCCTTCATTACCGGAGGCCTGTCTGGGCAAATAGCAGCAGCCACGCCCTGTCTCCGTGGCTGTTTGCTCTGAGACAATGAGTCAGAGGCCGGTGGTTTGTTCGACCGGCCGATGACTCTGCATCTCTTATTGATTTGACCCCCTGACACACGTCTGACACCACACAGACGGGATGGTGTGTGTGTGTGTGTGTGTGTGTGTGTGTGTGTCTTTGCTATCCCGCGCACGCTCTCCTCGTTGCACAAGGTCGATGCTAACGCAAACGCCGTCTTTGATCTCTGACGGCGTGCCGAAAACCCACCACAACAGTATGGCCGTTCACGAGTGAAGACTGCAGGCCGGGGAAGTTGTTCAGTTTGTGGCGGCAACCTCGACATTGAACCTCCGTCTCCACGCACTCCACACCAGGAGAGGATAATAACCGCTTCTGAAGAGGAGGGAGGGAGGAGGAGAGAGAGGGGGAGGGGGGCGCCTGGCTGATTGCGCCGGTGAACGAGAGGGAGGGCGGGAGGGAGGGAGGGGGTGGGTAGGTGGTTGGAGACGCAAACCCCGGGGCGCTTGGTTTCTGTGTTGGAAACCCTTTTGCGCTTGGCTCCGCCGCTTTGCCGGGCGTTGATCGCTGCCCCGTTCTCCTGGGGAGTCGGCAGAGAGAGCGGCGGCCATGAAGGGCCGCCTCCAACCGCCCGCGGCCGGCCAGGGAAACAGCAGGAAGAAAGCCCCACGCGCCTCAGAGGTCATGTTGGGGGCGGGGGGGGGGGGGGGGGGGGTTGTTGTGCTTCCTCGCCGAGGTCCAGGGGTGGCAGCTTCCTGTTCCGAGCGGGTCTTTCTTCAAAGGACGCCCAAGGCTCATGACTACCCTGGCACAAACTTTGAAGAGCAAGAAGAAGAAGTGCAGACGCTTTGAACAGAGTTAACCATTTGTATACAACATCATTATTATTATTATTGAATGGATATATTATATTATGATTATTGAATGGATATATTATATTATTATTATTGAATTAATATATTATATTATTATTATTGAATGAATATATTATATTATTATTATTGAATGAATATATTATATTATTTTTATTGAATGGATATATTATATTATTATTATTGAATGGATATATTATATTAATATTATTGAATGGATCCAGAAGAGATCCAGAAGAGTTAAGCTTTTCAACGGTTCACTATGTAGATGTATAGATTAATTATACTTCATTTGTTCTCTTTCTTCCCTCCCCCTCTCTCTCTCACTTCATATTACCCCACTCCCTCTTTCTCTCAATATGTCTCTCTCTCTCTCTCTCTCTCTCTCTCTCTCTCTCTCTCTCTCTCTCTCTCTCTCTCTTTCTCTCTCTCTCTCTCTTTCCTTCCTCCTAAAGAACCAGTTTAGTTACCGGGACGGGGGTTCTGCCCCAGACGAGACCTCCATGGCGGGGGCCCCGGCCTGCGTGGGCCCCGAGCCCCCCTTCAACCCGGCCCCGGCCCTGGAGCAGGAGCCGCGCTGTAACGGCACCCTCCAGAAGAAGGGCCTTCCCCGGGGCAGTGGGAAGGATGGCGGGGGCCAGAGGTACAGCGCCGACCCCACCGTCTTCCTGGGGGAGCGGGGGCCCCGCGGGGGGGACACCGACGAGGACGGCTACATGACCCCCATGAAGGACAAGAACTCCTCAGGTGGGTGCGCCAGGGCCACGGACTACAGTACCCACGGCGCACTGCAGAGGGCTCCCTTCAAAAGGGCGGACATTTTTGTAGTTTTACTCAGTCTTGGGTTTGAACAGTCACACTTTTGGAAAATATCTGTCTGCTCTGACAGTGAGTCTTCACTTAAAGCCAACTGAACCCATGTCTACTCTGCCTCAGTGAATCATCCCATCAAAGTCATGTTCTCTCCACAGATAATACACATAGCAATAATAATCCTTTGAAAAAACGTCTGTTGTGTTTTCGTCAAGTGGTGGAGATGAGAGAGGCAATACTCATCAAATATATATTATACTTGTGTAAAATAATTTGTTGGCGCGCCGCCTCTGACTTCTCATTCCACTCTCTCAATGGATATTGACGGGTCTGAAAACCCGGAGATAAAAAAAAGAACCCGTGTCTTTTTGTGTTTTTTTGGAACCAACGCCATTCATCTCGCGCTGTTATTCAAATAAATAAATTGTTTACATCACGCGGGCGTTCGGGGGCCGGCACACGCGCGTCAAATATTAAGGAGCCCTCTTTCCTCTTTGATCACATTTTATCCTCCGTGTCATTCGGCCTCTCTGGAAGGCGCCGCTCGAAAAAGCTTTGATTCCTCCTCTCCGCGCCGCTCGAAAAATACAACAGAGCCCCGAGCACAGTACATCTGATGCTGTGGCAAGCAGCGGAGGAGTGCTGGGAATCAATAGGCTTCATACCCCTTCCATTACGGCGCCTCCGGAGGATCCTCGCTGTCCTCCACCCCCGTCCCCCCACCCCCTCCACCTCCACGCATCCCCCCAGCAGCTGCGTGGCAAGAACAACACTGGCGAAGGGGCCCTCTGAGTCTTAAAGAGGCCATCGTTACGCGATCCACTGCTCTTTCTGTTGCGCGTCGGTTTGGTGCTCCCTTGGTCTTGTTGATCGTGTCTTTCTTCATCCTAGTTCTCAAATAGTCTTGTGGATTTCACCCTCTCAAAGTCTGTCCTTTTTCTCAACACTTAAATTGTTTTGTTTTTTAGTCCTCTGATATTTATATATATATATATCTCTTTCTGTTGCCCTCCCTTCATCCGTCTCTCTCTCTCAAGCTCTCTCTCTCCTCACCGAGTCTCTCCCTGTGTTGTTTCTCTTCTGTTCTGGCTTGCAGAGTACCTCAACCCCATCGAGGAGAACCCGTTCGTGGCGCGCCGGCGGAACGGCGAGGTGCACGCCCTGGACAACCCGGGCTACCACAGCACGCCCCACAGCCAGCCCAGGCCGGGGGAGGACGAGTACCTCAACGAGCCCCTCTACCTCAACACCTTCCACAGCCCCGCCGAGCTGGCCAGCCTGGGGGGTCTGGAGGTCCTCAGGAGGAACGGCCTGCCCTTACCCTCCCACGCCGTCTCGTCCGCGGGGTCCACGGCCGCCGCCCCCCTCCCCCTCCTCATCCACACCGGGGGGCCTCATTACGCTCTGCCCTCCGCCCAGCCCTCGCCCTCCGGTCTGGGCCTGGCGCCCTGCCACCACGCCCCCCCCGCCGCCCACGTCCTCCACGAGAAGTCCGGCCAGCCGATCCCGCCGGGCGCCCCAGCTGGCCCGGGTTCTAGCGGCGGCAGCCAGACCCAGCTGGGGTCGCCCGGCACGGCCCTGGCGGGCGCCCTGTCCACGTCGGCGCCCGGCAACCTGCCGGCCTACCAGGACCACCCCCCCCACCCGGGGGGGCTGCTCAAACACGGCCAGACCACGGGCAAGGCCGGCGGCAAGAAGCTCAAGGTGACCTTCGACAACCCCGAGTACTGGCAGCACAGCCTGCCGCCCAAGCCCTGGAGTGACAGGCCCGCCGACCAATCCGGCGCGGCCGAGGCCCAGCTGTTCTACAAGCAGAACGGGCGGGTCCGCCCGGCCGTGGCCGAGAACCCCGAGTACATGTCCGAGTTCTCCCTCAAGCCCAGCGCCGCCCTGCCCCCGCCCCCCTACCGCCAGCGGAACACCGTGGTGTAGGCCCGGGTGGGAGCGCTCCTCCTCCTCCTCCTCCTCCTCCTCCTCCTCCTCCTCCCTCTCCTCCTCCTCAGACGTTCCCCTCAGCCTTCCACTTCCGACCGACCAGCCATCCAGCCCGCCCTCCTTCCGGTTCCCTCCATCTCTCTCCAGGGCGGGGGGGGGGGGGGGGGGGACAGTTCCACGGAGAATGGAGGCCCCTACCAATCCCCTCCAGGACTTCCCCCCAACACCCCCCGCCCGCTGGACTAGGCCAACCCCATTTAGAGTGCCCCGTGCCGGGCTGCACGTCCCCTCCACCAGCCCTTTGTCTGGTCCAGGCACCCGTCGTAGACAGAGACCAGAGCTCGCTGTGAGGAACTGCACCCGGGGGGGTTCGGCGAACCCCGTCGGCCCCCGCAGATGACTCCTCTGACGAGGGGGCGAGAGGCCGTCCGATCCAACATGGCGGTCTAAACTACCTGCCCCTGTCTGTGGAAACCTCTAGAGACTTGTTCTGGCAAGGGGCGACCGCCGTGACAGCTGGACACAGCCGGCTGAGGGACAGGCAACGAGCAGACGTCTGCTGTGAGGAGAGCGGACGGAGTCTCCCGGTGAGACGGGGTGGAAACTTCTAGAGACTCTCACAGGAGAGGAAGCCGAGGCCGACCCGGAGGAGAACCGAGGTGTTTTTTGTTCGGCCGAAAAAACCCTGGTCCAATTGACAGTCGGCGTAATGGAGGTGGGGAGCCGTGATAACTGATCGTCTTCAAACCCCCGGTCTCGTCTCAGTTCTGTGTTTTGACAAAATTGCGGAGTGGCGGGGAAAACTTCCTTTAGATATATAAGGCAACTGACTCTGGGGGGACCAGAGTGCGTTCAATGTGATATTTTTGTCGATGACCAGTGTTTTCAAACGTATTGGAAAGATCATTTGGTCATTATTTTAGATGAAATATTCAACCATGCAGTCAATTCAGTTTCGAAACATGTTGACGTAGTTGAAAAACAAAATTAGATTTGCTAAATTATCTCAGCAACAAATTCTTGTTGCGAACATTCTGTACAACAAACTATTATTTCCACAGAGGATGTTGAATGCATTGTCGACACAATATTTCCATACTCATAATTGAGCCTGAATCACTGTTACGTAATCACTGTAACGTATGACCAGCACAATCCTAATTGCGTTATTATTTCTGTTACTGGTTAATATGCGTCCCTTTTTTCTGAAAGCATGTCTTGTGGGTAACTTGCTTAGTTGCGTGAACCAACCCAGTTGAGAAATCCCCACACCACTGATTACAACGGAAGAAGATATTCACGGTATTTTTTCAAACAGTGTGCCAGTGCATTGAAACACAGGTTGTGCAGAAATGCCCAAACAAAATGTGCCGAAAGAGTTTGCGAGGTAATTATCAGTTATTATCGGTCCGATGTGGGTTTGCATGCGATCCTCTGCGCGATGACGAAACCAGAAAATAACAGCAAGGAAACGAGGAGAGGGAGGAGACAAGGAGAGGAGACAAGGAGAGGAGAGAGGGAGTGAAAACAACATGGCAGCCGACCGCAGAGCACTGGACGCAGGCGAGGATAGTCAGTGTTTGTGTGTTTGGGGGGGGGGTTGTCTTTTGCATTGCTTTGTGGGGGTTGGTGTTTTAGATGGTTCAAGGGTTAGGGTTAGGGTTAGGGTTCTTCAGGCAGCGTAGGCTTCTAACAGTGAATGAGACAGCAACAGCCGTCTTTTCACTCCAACCAACCTGTTGTGTGGAGACCCATGGAACTGCAAGTAGACTGGTGGAGTTCTGTTCTGGAGGGCCTATCAGCTGGAGGAGCTAACTTCTAGCGGAGCTAACTTCTAGCGTTGCTAACTTCTAGCGTTGCTAACTTCTAGCGGAGCTAACTTCTAGCGGAGCTAACTTCTAGCAGCGTGAGGTGGCCTTCGGAGGCTCGCGTTGCTTAGTGTTTAGTAGCAGGTCACCTCAACCTTTGTGCCAAAGGCCACTTTATTTAGAGATAGGCTTTGAGATTTGGGGTTTCATTGAGAAACACGATTCTCGCCTCTTTCAGATGCGAATCGCTGATAGTGAACCGCCTCAATTCCTGTTAGTGGCTCGTTCAAGGACGTGTGAAAGTGTTTCACTTCCTGGTTCGGCCCACATCTGGCATGCGTAATTAGGCGACCGTTTTGATTGGCCGCCTGCCCAGTTCTCCACTGAGTTGTAATCTGCCGAATTTCCCACTGCACCGCTGTAAACACACCCCTAGTTTACATACGGTCACACCCATTCACACTGGAAGTGAACACCACTCTATTTAGATAGATGGATCTATGTTTAAGTCCTTTTCAAGTGACCTTTTATGGCTTACTCTGAAAATGTCTAATTTATACGGCGGTACCCGCACACAGAGCACCGATTGAAGGTTTAGTGTTGCGGTAGGTAAACCCATAAGGAAAGTGGCCAAATTCTCCTGAATATCAGTTAGGAAAGTGGCCACATTTTCCTGAATATCAGTTAGGAAAGTGGCCAAATTCTCCCGAATATCAGTTAGGAAAGTGGCCACATTTTCCTGAATATCAGTTAGGAAAGTGGCCAAATTCTCCTGAATATCAGTTAGGAAAGTGGCCACATTTTCCTGAATATCAGTTAGGAAAGTGGCCAAATTCTCCCGAATATCAGTTAGGAAAGTAGCCAAATTTACCCGAATACCAGTTAGGAAAGTATGGCCCGTATGAACCTCTTCGATGGAGGACCGGCCCGGGCCGGAGGGGGGCTCCGGTCGGCTTGGCACCGCCAGCGTGACCGCGGCATGTAAGTACCACCCCCCCCCAGTACCACCCCCCCCCCACACACAGCACTACGGTACGTAAACAGCAGTACCACCCCCCCCTCCCCCCCTCCCCCAGCAGCTCATCCCAGCTGTCCTGTCCTGGACGTAGAGACGGCTTTGGCCGATTTATCTGGCGTTTGTCGGGTTTGTTTTACCCCACGAGGTGCACTTTGATCCAACAAGCAGGAAGGGGAACAAACCGGGGGGATTTCCCCGCCTTTTGTCGAGTTCGACGATCAGCTTTTTCACTTCGTCAATTGGCGCCGCGTCCACTGAGGGATCAAAGGTCCGTAGCTCTCTGGGCACGGGGCGGTGTCCCGTATCGGCATGGAGCCAGACGTCTCCATTTCCATGATTCTGTTTGCCTCCGGAAGCCTTTCTGATGAAAAAGACAGGATGATTATTTGATGAAAGGGCTTTTTTTTGGGAGTCCCTTTTGGACTTTTAATTCAAGGACATGGAGACCGCATTTCCGATCAAACGTGAAATATGAATTCAGTGTTTTTGCTTGTTTGTGCGGTCGAAGGAAGGAGACACAGAATCTGGGAAATGTCCAAGGGAGGGGAAGTAGACAAAATGGCTTACAGTGACTGTTGTCCTCAATTTGAATTCCCCCTTAGACTTTTCCAAACTTTCGATTTGAAGTAAATCCACATCCATGGACAACTAATAGTATGCTGTGCCACACAGTTGGAAAATGGTATTTTAAAAGCGTCAGATTCCAATAGCCCTCATTTGTCAGACAGCCGAAAAGTGTCTGCTGTCAATTGGCGGCCATTTTGATTTGTCAGAGGTTGGCATGTTTGAGCTGTAGGGTAGCCACCATATGAAACGGCGAGTCATTTCGCCCTCTTGTTCTATGTCTTTCATTCACCAACAACAGTATTTGTACTTGGTTACGTTACATCTCCTGTCCCATGGATAGACTGTTTGGAGGAGGGGGGTAGGGTCGTCTCCAGAGCGATTCCCCCAAATCTGTAGCACAAGCCGGGGCTCCTCAATAGCGAGGCTCGAATCAACTACGAAACATTTTGGTACTTTTTGAGGCAGGCTAGCTATACTCTGTTTGGTTTTGTATTTATCATATCGTAACCGTCAATTTTGTGCATTTTTTTTTATATTATAACATGTTAGGCAGGCATATTTAATTTAGTTTTGTCTTTGTGTATTGTGTGAATTTATTGTTATTTACAGCAACATGAAATTCGTTTTTTTTTCTTAAGTGGTCAGCGTTTCGTTGGTTTGCATCTTAACTGCACGAATTGTATTGTATTTAATTGGATTCCTTACGTTGGGTAACTTTGTGTTTAAATGATCAAAGCCAACACAATTGTAAAGACCTCTAGGATCTCCTCAGAACTGACCTTACACACTATATTCCATGACAAAAATGTGAATAGTATTTTTATAGAGCGCTAAAACACATGGTCAAACTGTAAATAGAAGAGGACTCTTTGAATTTATATGTTTTTTTTTCCCTCCACTATTTCTGTTCTACAACTACAATATACTTTTGACTGCTGTGTAAAAAGCCAACCTAACGTCCCCTTTCTGTAAGCGTTGGATAAGGACGTTCTCATTTGAAATGCCAACGTTGACCCCATCACATATGAATCTCCTGGTTTGTGACCTTGTCGGGCTTCCTGCTTTGTAGAATTCTCCATCTAATCGTTTCCCCGTTCAGGGGGGAACTAGATGGGGGCTGCGCACTTGGCGGTGCGCCTGTGTTTCTCTTCCCTTCCTGTCACTGTGCATTTGTCAGCCTGTAATGAGAACACCTCTCTCTTGCTCTCCTCCACTTCCCAGTTTAGCTCCCTTGCTTTTCCTCTCTCCCTCTCTCTCTCTCTCTCTCTCTCTCTCTCTCTCTCTCTCTCTCTCTCTCTCTCTTTATTCTCTTTGTATTTTTCTCTCAGACCAATACAGTTCACCAACCCTATTGCTATTGGACATAGTTAGGGAGGATTCCCTGTATTTATTTTCAATGTGTGTCTCTGTACCTTTTTGTTCAAGAATAATGAGCCAAGTGAAATCACCTCATGCCTTCAGGAAGGCAAAAAATGAAACCCTTAATTCTATCAAATACACTCGTGCTTTTCCCTACGTAGAACTCCTTCACCGTACAAACAAAGAGCCCTTATTTTGATGTGACATTATTTGCATGCTTGTGTTCAGTGAGATTCCTGGCGCGATTCCGTTCGTCCCGTTGGCGTGTTCCCGCATCCCTTTCCTGACTAGACCCGGGCCAAAAGCGATTTTAAACAGGTCCAAATGTTTGGGCACGTTTCATTAGACTTACCAGGAGCTGGAACCACCTAAGAAAAAAAACGGAAAAGGGGTTCTTTGCAAGACTAAACCAAGCGCTGCTCAACTTTTTACCGACATTTCGAACCATATTTGGTTTGTCTGTCCCTGGTATGTTTCCGGCCCTGCTCTATCACTCTCCCAATCAACTTTGGATACATCGTACGTAAAGCTTTATATCACAGAAATACCGTTCCTCATGTTTGTTACATGAATCTGTCAAAGTATATTTTTAATTTAATATAAATAAAGATTGATTCAATATAAACTTGTTGTTGTTGTCCTTGTTTTGTTGATCAGCTAAGCAGTCATAGATATGCACACGCACCTCTGTATATTCCGTGAGACACAATCTATAGTTTGTAATTGGTTTTGCCCGTACCAACTTTGGATAGCCCTTCTTCATGCATGAACTTCTAGCTAATAATGGGAAGAAGAAAAAAAGATATATTGCCAATCCTAACACGGCCTAAGACTCTTGGTGCGTTGGGTTTTGGCTTTTCAGGGGATGTGTTTTAATTTTCTCCGTGCCTAATCAACAGGGGTACGTTAGCACACCGAGCACGGGGTTTTAATTGCGTGCAGGATTTTCCAGTCACAGCGGTCTCACTTGGGCCCGAGTTTTTTTTCCCGCTTCGGATGAGAGGGAAAAGTTGCTGAAAAGGCAAGTTCCCGCATCGCGCCACACTCCCACCCTCAAACGGACTCTCAGATGAGTTTTTGCCGCATCAAAGGTTGCCTACCCTGTTTTCGCCTCTCCCGACGCCGACCCGAACGGGGCAAATGTGTGGATACAACGCGTTAGCAACATTTTTTTTTCACTCTCTCTCTTCTCGTACTGCTAAAGCCGCTGTTTACCGAAGTCTCCGTTATATAAACTGAGAGATCCAGTAGTTTGCTATGCAGTGATGTTCCTTGCCGCTGCATTCCGAGGCTTTCATTTCGATCATGAATAATCCAAAACTGTCCAATGGCGGAATAGGAGCTTTCTGAAGTCGCTCTTATTAATACTAATAAGGAGGGGAGCTGCTTTAAGTAAACACTGTTTATGAAACATAATTCCTATTCACCCGCTTTCTAGTTCTCTCTCTCTCTCTCTCTCTCTCTCTCTCTCTCTCTCTCTCTCTCTCTCTTTCTCTTTTGCTATTTCTCTCATTCGGTATCTCTTTCTCTCTCTCTCTCTCTAGTTCTCTCTCGCTCTTTCTCTTTTGCTATTTCTCTCTTTCGGTATCTCTCTTTCTCTCTCTCTCTCTCTCTCTCTCTCGCTATTTCTCTTTTGCTATTTCTCTCTTTCGCTATCTCTCTTTCTCTCTCTCGCTATCTCTCTCTCTAGTTCTCTCTCTCTCTCCACCTTTTTTCACCCTCAATAGTTTTTGTTCTATCTTTGTGGTTATTCCTTGTTTAATTGTTTTACTCTGTTATAGCTGTTTTACATCTTACTTCATTCTCTCTCTCTCTCTCTCACTCTCTCAACCCTCTCCTTGAGTTTTTTCAGGTCTAGATCAGTAGCAGCGACTCTCGCTCAACAGACAGAGATACACTCATGAAACGGATACACTCTGAACACAGTGACTGGAGAAGTTAAGGACATGTTGAATCACTCTAAACACAGTTACTGGAGGAGTTAAGGACACGTTGAATCACTCTGAACACAGTTACTGGAGAAGTTAAGGACACGTTGAATCACTCTGAACACAGTTACTGGAGAAGTTAAGGACACGTTGAATCGCAAGCCAGTTCCCGACTTGTCCTCTCAGTATAATGGGTTCAGCTGAGGTCGGACGTTGGGGGTGGGGGGCAATATTCCCAACCGGGATTCCCTGAACAAATCCGACCTCTGACCTCTTGTTTCACACGCGCCGAGTTTCCCTGTGCGTACTCTCGCTCACAATAAGCTATTACTTCGTTCGTGTACATGTATGTATTTCTAGAATGCATGGTGTTCTACATGTATGTATTTCTAGAATGCTGTGTTGGTGTGGTGTTGTACATGTATGTATTTCTAGAATGCGTGGTGTTCTACATGTATGTATTTCTGCGGCGTCTCGTATCGCTGCTGGCGCTCGCCCCCCAGAGGTCCGTAGCAATTAGCCGGCACCTGGCGCTGCCCAGCTGGGGCGGAGCACCGCCATGACAGGCTCCTGGCCAGCTGACGGCCAGGGCTTAATTGCTGCCTGCCACGTTGACTAGGGGGTTCTATTCGCGCCGTTCAAACGAGCGAAGTACACCTGGAGAGCTTGTTTTGTGTGTTAGGTCAGAGCGTGTGTGTGTGTGTGTGCGGGGGTGGGGGGTGGGGGGGGTATAACTGTCTTTAAGGAAAATATACGCGCAAGTGCTACTTCGTTTTGATCCGTAATTCACACTAAATTAACGGATTCAGAATGAAAGAGCCGGGTTTTTTTATCGGACGAATCGGACATTAATTGGAACACTTTCATAACTGTTAATTGAAACATTAGCAGGAGTCAATATATTTTGCACCTCATGGAACTGTAAGTGTCATGCCGCAGTCCGTTACAATGTAAACATATTAGATATACAAGTCCAATATGGGTCATGGATATGGCCCAGACCTACCCTATGTGTTTCCAATTGAGTTTTCTGATACCCTGCGAAATGTTCCTGACGTGTGGCTCCACAACGGCGTTCCGAGGGGCGCTCCGGAAATGATCGGTCCCCAGGTCCCGTGTCACTGAGCCATGGTCACCCTGGCACCAATCACCAGGCACACCACGCCTCATAAGCGCACACACACCACACACACACACACACACACAAACACAGGAACGATGTCGCTGTGGAGCAGATTTTTCTTTGTGTCGCATACATTTTCTCACGTTCGTTTGGACACACAAGGAGACCTCGTTTGAGAAGTGCGTCCTGGACCCTTGACCGAGCGATTCCAGAAACCTCCGAAGCTTTTCCCCCACGTTCCTCTTTTCCTCCACGCTCCTCTTTTCCTCCACGCTCCTCTTTTCCCCCACCCTCCTCTTTTCCTCCTCTCTCCTCTTTTGCTCCACGCTCCTCTTTTCCTCCACGCTCCTCTTTCCCCCCACGCTCCTCTTTTCCTCCACGCTCCTCTTTTCCCCAGAGCGAGAAAGACGGGATGGAGTTGGGCGGAGGGAGGGGAAGAGGGGGGGGGGGGGATGGGATCTGTGAGGAGAACCGCAATCAAGCGACAACCAGAGGGAGGGGGAGGAGGGGAGGTGTGTGTGTGTGTGTGTGGGGGGGGGGGGGGGGGGGGCAGACAGAGAGTGCTCACAGTAGCTCCAGGCCATTTTCAAAGAGGGCAGAAACCTCAGCGAAAATCAGACCGCTAGAGACAAGAGGGAGAGAGAGAGAGAGAATGAGAGAGAGAGAGAGAATGAGAGAGGGGGAGAGACAGAGAGAGAGAGAATGAGAGAGAGGGAGAGAGAGAGAGCATGAGGGGAAGTGAGTTGGAAACAAAAGTATTAAGTGACAGAGAAACCTCAACAGAAGCAGAAAAAGGGCGCCAGACAGACAAAGGGACAGACACAGAGAGCGAGAGAGAGAGAGAGAGAGACAGAGAGCGAGAGAGAGAGAGAGAGAGAGAGACAGAGAGAGAGAGAGAGAGACGTGGATTTATCTGACGTTTGACCGTTCTCGACAAGGACAGCTCTTGACTCACTCACAAACAACAATCTCTAAACCCCCCTCTCCCTCTCTCTCTCTCTGTCCCTCTCTCTCTCTCTGTCCCTCTGCCTCTCTCTCTCTCTCTCTCTCTCTCTCTCTCTCTCTCTCTCTCTCCAGCAGTCTGATTTCACGGAGGCTCCTGCCCTTGTACATCCAGTTAAAGTGAATAAGTGGACCAGGGATGGTATCATTAACCTGAAAGAGAACAGAGAACACACACACACACACACACACACACACACACACACACACACACACACACACACACACACACTCTCTGCAGGGATGGTAGGTTATCTCCTATGGATTAAAGATGATTTTTCAGAGGACCAGTGTCTCTGATTGTTACCACTCGGCTTGACCGAGCAAGTGCCACACACACACACACACACACAAAGGCCAGAGGACAGAGATGGAGAGGTCCAATTTCAACCCAGCCCACACACTCAGAGTAACTTCCATCTATCTGAGATCCATCGCTGCCCTGTCAGACACACATGCACGCACACACACACAGGGTCAGACAGAGAACACCGGCACACAAATAAATCCAAGAGCTCACAAGCGCATGTATGATCACACACACTCACACACACACTTTGAAACCCCCTATTTATCTCCCAATTGAAATATAAATGTTATCTGAATAGGAGTCCAGAGAGCTTTATTAGACTCTACTCTCCTCTCCAACAGTGTGTGTAGCTGTCTCTGATGATGGTTTCCAAAGCCTCTTAAGTGGGTAACAAGGAGAGGATTGGAGTTAAACCACAGTGCTTCGTCACGCAACTTGGGTGGATCCACTGTTTGTGTGTGTTTCTGTGTGTGTTTCTGTGTGAGCAAGTTAATATGTGTTTGTGTCTGTGTGTGTATTTTTATGTGTGTGTGTGGGTGTGTGTGTGGCTTTCTACTTTCTTGGTAATGCCATCAATTTGTAACGTACCACGTGTGCTTGCTATGTCTTTGATTCAGAGAAGGCCAAAAGTTATTTTTTGGTTTGTTTTTGTTTTTTTAAATCCCAACCCTGCTTGGTTTTCAGATGACTTCAAGATTATTGTTTCCTTTCCTTTCCATCTGGCTGAAAAACAAAACCCCCCAAAACAATTGCATTCCTCAAATAAATCGCTCAAGAATCGTTACCAATTTCACATCTTCCCTCTCTCTCTCTCTCTCTCTCTCCCTCTCTCTCTCTCCATCCCTCTCTCTCTGCCAGCTTCCCTTCATCAACTTCTTACAAGAGCCAATGAAGCACCCATAATGATAAAAATCCCCTGGGGGGATAACCCCCCTCCCACCCATCCCCATCGTTGGGGGCGGGTGAGGTAACCCGGTAGCCGCGATGTCTCTCACTGCTCTCAGAAGAATGAAAGGGCCCTCTGGTGCCACACACACACACACACACACACACACACACACACCCTGACAACCTGCTACTTTGATGACTCTGGATGAAAAAAGGGTGCGTTGGCTTTTATCCGTGTGTGTGTGTGTGTGTATGTGTGTGTGTGCGTGTGGGGTGTGTGAAGGGGGGGGGGGGGGGACTGAAGGAGTGTGACGCTCTCCCTGCGGGTGTCATTTAAATGAAGGTGTTTCAGTGAACGGAGATCAGTGTGTGTCCTTGGGCTGCTGGGGGAGAGAGTCAGAGGCAGGAATCAGGAGCCGTGAAGTCCACTCTAAGGAAGTCCGAGGTGAAACAGGCTGGGAGTCGCCCGAATTCCCGGCAGCACGGCGGGACGAACTCCCCGACACCTGCCCCTTCGTCCACCGACCTTCCAAAGCCGTCGCTCGTCTCCTGGGTCGGAGGTACGGTCTGTCATTCCGCCCTCCTCCAAAATGGAGGGAGGAGGTCGAGGGGATTTTCCTGCTGGGTCCAAGGTTGGTGTTCTCGTTCTGTCAGAGGCTAGCAGGAAGGATGGACCTGAATGCAGGAATCAGGAGCAACAGAGGATTTATTAATAAAAGACCAGGAACACAGGGAGACAGGCAGCACACAGACCCACAAACAAACACAATGAGAACACAAAGAACCAAACTGGGGAAGGGCTTAAATACAAAACAAGGGCAGAAACCAATGAAGAGCTAAACGAGACAGGGCGCAGGTGCAAACATTAAATCAATCAGGCCCAAAGGGCCAGGCCGTGACAGAGAGATCGCTATCCACAATCAGCGTGTGTGTGTGTGTGTGTGTGTGTGTGCGTGCGTGCATGCGTCCGTGCGTGTGTGTGTGGATAGGTAAGCTAGTGGGTGGAGGTGTCACTAAGGGTGTATGTGCTGGTGTGTTGGTGTGTGTGTGTGTGTGTGTGTGCGTGTGTGTGTGTGTGTGTGTGTGTGTATGTGTGTGTCTCCGGTCGGTGACAGAGTGGGTCTAATTGAGTGTGTGTGTGTGTGTGTGTGTGTGTGTGTGTGTGTGTGTGTGTGTGTGTGTGTGTCCGGTCGGTGACAGAGTGGGTCTAATTGAGTGTGCAGCTCTTTCCGTCAGGGGTCTGCAGCCTTGACATTCACACTGCCATCGGGACTGACAGCTGATCACTCTCCCAGCCATCCTCCTAATTACCAACCCCCCCAACACACACACACACACACACCACACACACACACACACACACCACACACACACGCACGGAACAGACAATCACTTTAATTGATTCACCCACTTAAAAACAAACTTCGACTCAGTTCTACTCGGTCACTGGATAGTACCCAATCAAGAAGGCCAGTAAAATACACACACACACACTCGCTCGCACGCACACACACACACACACACACACACACACACACACACGTTGGATCAGACACGCCTGTAGAATTAACACACACACGTTGTTTTCCAGACGCCTGAGGCACCATCCCTGCTCGTTCATCAGGCACACCCTCGACGTCTAACACACACACACACACACACACACACACACACACACACACACACACACACACACACACACACACACACACACACACACACACACACACACACACCCCATTGAGGAGCTACTGTCACCACACACCAACCATTGTCATGCATGGCACACCAAGCTTCCACTTTCTTCAGTCCATCTACCAATTACTGCCTCCGCCCAGGCGTGTGTGTGTGTGTGTGTGTGTGTGTGTATCTAGGGGGCGTGGTGTGTGTGTGTCTTCGGAGCCGTGGTGTGTGTGTGTATCTTAGGGCCGTGGTGTGTGTGTGTATCTTAGGGCCGTGGTGTGTGTGTGT
>CM030191.1:2377527-2380027 GCA_017639675.1 Aplochiton taeniatus
TTTCCCGCCTTTAAAAAGTCTTTACTTATTTGTCCTTCCCACACTTTGAGGCAGGCGGACTCGCCGGCACGCGCGTTTCAAAGGTGTTGCTGTCGACTCGGGGTCATAAAAAGCTGACATTTTCCTCTCAAATATAAGACCCGCTCCTCCGTCGCCGTAACAAGTCTATTAAATGAAACGCGGCTTTATTGTTTCCATTGATTCTGCCATGCCAACCTTGTAGCGCAGCCCGGCCTCGTAATTGGATTCTTGTGTCAGTAACACTACGGCCCCAACAAAGCAGAGAGGACAAAGAGTGTGGTGGGGGGTGGGGACCAAAGAGTTCGAGGATTTTCGTTGCCCCAGGGAACCAAGTTGTTTTGCCCCTACAACAGGGGAAATAGCCGTGTTTTCATTTCCAAAGCCCAATTTCGCTCATAACAAGTACAACAGAAACGGCTGTATTGGGAACGGACGGTAAAACCTTGACGCGGACGGGACAGGTGACAGGGCGAGTTTTAAAGCGAAGCGTCGAGAGGCCTGCGACGACGAAAGTTGATTTTCGGTCCGACTTCTCCGTCTGGGGGAACTTTGAAGACGCGGCGCAGTCCGCTCGGCTAGAGTCATCATGCGGGAGGAAACATTAATCACCCTAAGTCGAGACGTTATTACGGTTGCCTCTCCTCGCAGCACGTAAGAAAAATAATATTCCGGTGCGAGCTTAACGGAGAGACCGGGTTGCAGCGCACCCATCTCTTCCCTCTCGGTCTTTCATAAAGAGAAAAAAAACGAACACACACAACTCTCGGCGCGTCCAGCATGACGGAAACACACAGAATCATCAAGCCGCGCCGGTCGAACCCTTCGAGGCGAATGCGCGGCCGCAAGACAGAGTCATAGGTCCTCTCATGCACCAATTGCCGCGCACTCTACATTTCCAATGCTCACGGCACGCCATTACGAATCTCTCCTCTCGGGTCCGGCCAGGGCCGACAGCCAACAGGCTGGAACAACAGATGGCTCCTCCTCCCCCCCCCCCCCCCCCACCCCGGGTGGTCTGACCAGAGCCGGGCTGCCGAGCTGGGCACGGCCGCCGTGAGGTGGCACCGGCTATGGAGCTCAGCCTGGCAGCGTGCGGGAGGGAGCTGCCTTCTTCCTCGTGAGGAGGAGGAAGAGGAGCCCTGTTCAATCCAGTTACTTCTAGCGACTGTCTTTATCTTTCTTTCTTGCCAGACGCCTTGCGTTGTGATCCCGTGTTTCAAAGGTGTCCTTGTCTCGATTGAATGTCCTGTTTGTGTCGTGCTGCTGGGTACCGCGTTTCATTGTGTGTGTGTGTGTGTGTGTGTGTGTGTGTGTGTGTGTGTGTGTGTGTGTGCGTGTGTGTGTGTGTGTGTGTGCGTGGGTGCGTTTGCAGGCATTCTGAAGATCACGGAGAGGCGGCGGAGAATCGTCCGCGTATTGAGGCCCGTGGGCATTGTGGGAACACTGCCTGTATTCTGCTCACGAAATGAGGACAGCTTCAGTGGCTGCCAGTCCTAGTCCCTGGTCTTTGTATTCTTTTCATATAAGGATGGACAGACTCCCTCACAGAGTGCCCTGGTCTTTGTAGTCTTTTCATATGAGGATGCACAGACTCCCTCAGAGAGGGCACTGCCCTGGTCTTTGTATTCCTTTCAAATGAGAATGGACAGACTCCCTCACAAAGTCCCCTGGTCTTTGTAGTCCTTTCAAATGAGGATGGACAGACTCCCTCACAGAGTGCCCTGGTCTTTGTAATCCTTTCAAATGAGAATGGACAGACTCCCTCACAGAGTGCCCTGGTCTTTGTAGTCCTTTCAAATGAGAATGGACAGACTCCCTCACAGAGTGCCCTGGTCTTTGTAGTCCTTTCAAATGAGAATGGACAGACTCCCTCACAGAGTGCCCTGGTCTTTGTAGTCCTTTCAATTGAGGATGGACAGACTCTCTCACAGAGTGCCCTGGTCTTTGTAGTCCTTTCATATGAGGATGGACAGACTCCCTCAGAGTGCCCTGGTCCCTGGTCTTTGTAGTCCTTTCATATGAGGATGGACAGACTCCCTCACAGAGTGCCCTGGTCTTTGTAGTCCTTTCATATGAGGATGGACAGACTCCCTCACAGAGTGCCCTGGTCTTTGTAGTCCTTTCATATGAGGATGGACAGACTCCCTCACAGAGTGCCCTGGTCCCTCTAGCCTTACAGTCTCTGGCTGTGAAATCCCCGCAGTCATTATCCCGCTTGGGCGGAATAGAAACACGTCACGCGCCGGAAGCGCGATGGCTTAGCACTCCGGCCTTTCCCAACGACGACTCGAGGACCGGCTCGATAGGTCGAATTTGGGGGGCCGGGGTACCATCTGGCCGCACGCTACTTCAAGTGTAGCTTCGAAGACGATCAAAACAGGGACGTGTAACAGACAGCTTCCAATACTGTAACTGGTTCTTGCTTTTCTTGCCAAAATGATTCAAGGCAGAGAGAAAGTGTTGGTCATTTTCTTTCGAA
>CM030191.1:2385027-2442527 GCA_017639675.1 Aplochiton taeniatus
TTCCTCCAGGACCCTAGTGAGGGTTCCTCCGTCCCTTACACAGAGTTCCTCTAGGACCCTACACTACAAGACATTGGCCTGTGTCTAACTAGCCCACCTCTAACCTAACCCTAACCAGCCCACCTCTAACCTAACCCTAACCCTAACCTAACCCTAACCAGCCCACCTCTAACCTAACCCTAACCCTAACCAGCCCACCTCTAACCTAACCCTAACTCTAACCCTAACCAGCCCACCTCTAACCTAACCCTAACCCTAAAAAGCCCACCTCTAACCTAACCCTAACCCTAACCAGCCCACCTCTAACCCTAAGCCTAACCAGCCCAACTCTAACCTAACCCTAACCCTAACCAGCCCACCTCTAACCTAACCCTAACCCTAACCAGCCCACCTCTAACCTAACCCTAACCCTAACCAGCCCACCTCTAACCTAACCCTAACCCTAACCAGTCCACCTCTAACCCTAACCCTAACCAGTCCACCTCTAACCCTAACCCTAACCTAACCCTAACCAGCCCACCTCTAACCTAACCCTAACCTTAACCAGCCCACCTCTAACCTAACCCTAACCAGTCCACCTCTAACCCTAACCCTAACCCTAACCCTAACCCTAACCCTAACCAGTCCACCTCTAACCCTAACCCTAACCTAACCTAACCCTAACCAGCCCACCTCTAACCCTAACCCTAACCCTAACCAGTCCACCTCTAACCCTAACCCTAACCAGTCCACCTCTAACCCTAACCCTAACCTAACCTAACCCTAACCAGCCCACCTCTAACCTAACCCTAACCCTAACCAGTCCACCTCTAACCCTAACCCTAACCAGTCCACCTCTAACCCTAACCCTAACCTAACCTAACCCTAACCAGCCCACCTCTAACCCTAACCCTAACCCTAACCAGCCCACCTCTAACCCTAACCCTAACCCTAACCAGTCCACCTCTAACCCTAACCCTAACCAGTCCATTCAAAAGAAACAAGAACTTACAAGATATCCTGGTTCACGCTACATTTAGGAACAATGCACCCCCCTCTGTGTCTCCACCAGCTCACACTTTACACTATAGGAAAAGATCACGTATTTTCAATCCCTTCTCACAAAAACCAATCATTCTCTACAATATACCGGATTTTCATACTCCTAATGTCATATACGCAATAACATGCACACATTGCCAACAAACATATATAGGGGAAACTTCACACACCATAGATACACGACTTAAATAACACTTGTATAACATCAAAAAAGCCTCACTCACCACTGTACTGGTCAGACATTTCTCAGCACACTCCATATCTCATCTCATCGTGTCAGGTCTCCAGGGGAATCGCCAGTGGACCAAGAGGGCTAGACAGGGCCTGGAACGCCTCTGGATGGCTAGACTGGACACAATAACACCAAATGGACTAAATGAAAAATACTAACCAGTCTGCCATCCGGGGGTGGCCCTTGGACCGGTAGCCCTAGGAAGGGGGAAAGTAGTGGGGGTGGGGCAGATACAGGCCAGTGCTAACGAGTCCACACAGACATTTTTAACCTAACCTTTTTTCAAAACCTAACCAGTCCACCTCTAACCCTAACCCTAACCAGTCCACCTCTAACCCTAACCCTAACCCTAACCAGTCCACCTCTAACCCTAACCCTAACCAGTCCACCTCTAACCCTAACCCTAACCAGTCCACCTCTAACCCTAACCCTAACCCTAACCAGCCCACCTCTAACCCTAACCAGTCCACCTCTAACCCTAACCCTAACCAGTCCACCTCTAACCCTAACCCTAACCAGCCCACCTCTAACCCTAACCCTAACCCTAACCAGTCCACCTCTAACCCTAACCTAACCTAACCCTAACCAGCCCACCTCTAACCCTAACCCTAACCAGTCCACCTCTAACCTAACCTAACCCTAACCAGCCCACCTCTAACCTAACCCTAACCCTAACCAGTCCACCTCTAACCCTAACCCTAACCAGCCCACCTCTAACCCTAACCCTAACCAGTCCACCTCTAACCCTAACCCTAACCTAACCTAACCCTAACCAGCCCACCTCTAACCCTAACCCTAACCCTAACCAGTCCACCTCTAACCCTAACCCTAACCCTAACCAGTCCACCTCTAACCCTAACCCCAACCTAACCCTAACCCTAACCAGCCCACCTCTAACCCTAACCCTAACCTAACCCTAACCAGCCCACCTCTAACCCTAACCTAACCCTAACCCTAACCAGCCCACCTCTAACCCTAACCCTAACCCTAACCAGCACACCTCTAACCTAACCCTAACTCTAACTCTAACCCTAACCCTAACCCTAACCAGTCCACCTCTAACCCTAACCCTAACCTAACCCTAACCAGCCCACCTCTAACTTAACCCTAACCCTAACCTAACCCTAACCCTAACCAGCCCACCTCTAACCTAACCCTAACCAGCCCACCTCTAACCCTAACCCTA
Source organism: Aplochiton taeniatus (assembly GCA_017639675.1). Taxonomy (NCBI): domain Eukaryota; kingdom Metazoa; phylum Chordata; class Actinopteri; order Galaxiiformes; family Galaxiidae; genus Aplochiton; species Aplochiton taeniatus. Next base: position 2,387,487 of record CM030191.1, read on the forward strand.
ACCTAACCCTAACCCTAACCAGCCCACCTCTAACCTAACCCTAACTCTAACTCTAACCCTAACCAGCCCACCTCTAACCCTAACCCTAACCTAACCCTAACCCTAACCAGCCCACCTCTAACCCTAACCCTAACTCTAACTCTAACCCTAACCCTAACCTAACCCTAACCCTAACCAGCCCACCTCTAACCCTAACCCTAACTCTAACTCTAACCCTAACCCTAACCCTAACCAGTCCACCTCTAACCCTAACCCTAACCTAACCCTAACCAGCCCACCTCTAACCCTAACCCTAACCCTAACCAGCCCACCTCTAACCCTAACCAGCCCACCTCTCTCTCTTTCTGTCTCCACCTCCTCTCCACCAAGTCAATTTAATTCCCGTTTAAAGTCGGGACATGTACCTGTCATCGAAGGAAGGAGACGACGACAGTGATAATGGAGAGAGGAGAGGAAAGAGAGAGAGAGAGAGAGAGAGAGAAGAGAGAGAGAGAGGAAAGAGAAAGAGAGAGAGAGAGAGAGAGAGAGAGAGAGAGAGAGAGAGAAAGAAGGAGAGAGAGAGAGAAGAGAGAGAGAGAGGAACGAGAAAGAGAGAGAGAGAGAGAGAGAGAGAGAGAGAGAGGAACGAGAAAGAGAGAGAGAGAGAGAGAGAGAGGATAACGAAAGGGAGCGAGAAAGAGTCGTTGAAAAAAAAAAAAATCCCGCCTGGGTCGCGACTCTCAATTACAGGCTGTTCTTTTTCTCTCTCGCTTCCTCCCCCCCCCCCCCCCCCCCCCCCGTCTATTCCCCGGGCTTTCAATCTCTCTCTCCCCTTCGCCTCCCAGTTACTCAATGTGGATAAAAGCCCAATCTAAAGTGTTAGGACACCTTCCCTCCCCCCCCCCCCCCCCCCCCCCCCCCCCCCCCCCCCCCCGCCCCCCCGCCGCGGCGAACTCAGCCCTCTAATAGGCAATCGGCGAAGACCAAATCCGGCCCCATCCCCCGACAGAGTTCGGCCTCGGTCTAGTTGGACCCCACACCTCTTCCCTGCCTCAGCGCATCACTTGCTCTCGTTAAGCGGGGCCTCGCGATCCCGAGCTCTGGGGGCCCGTCAATACATTTTCTCTCTGCTCGGGATGGTTGATCGAGCTCGGGGGCCGGTGAAACACGGCCCCGGGAACAGAGGGAGGAGGTCCCCGGTCTCCCCCTCCCCGCTTTAGCCGGGCTTGGCCGTTTCTGTTGTCTTGAGACGCTGAGGAAGGCGAGACGCCCTGGCGTGGGAGCCGCCCTGGCACACGCTTGATCTCCTCAGCCCGGGGGGGGGGGGGGGGGGGGGGGGCGGCTGCTGACTCAGTGTCTTTTTAATCTGAATCTACATAATCACCGATGGGTTTAAACTGCATTACCCATAGCCCCCACGACAAACAACGTTGTTGGAATTGAATGTGCGATCAATGCAGAAACTAGGGATTACGAGTGATAATGATAATGATGTCTGAAGTTTTGTAACTCGTGCATGTGCGCACGTCTTACACAAATGGACGGTGGTTATGTCCTATCAGAAACCAACCCCCGCCCCCCAAGCTGTAACTTTAGACTTTTTGCTCTAGAAATGAATAGGACTGGTCTGTATTGGTAACCAACCAACGTTGTGTGCTGAGTGACAACAATTATATGCACAGATTTTCCTCGGATCTCTTAAAGTTCATTGATGATGCATTTCAGTGTTAAATCCATGCCCCTGGACCACCTAAGAGGGTTTGGAATTCCCATACAATAGTTTCACAAAATAGGAGCCCCCCCCCCCCCACCACCAAACAACATCTCACTTAGGGCCCTGTAAAAGCTAGAAATGGCCCTGTGTCCTATGAGCCAACAAGGTTTTCATCAAGTTTGATGCAGCTCATGAGATTGACATGCATATGGCATCTTGATTTAGAACCAATTACGAATGGCAATCTGCAATTCAAGCTATTTCTCCAAGGTACTCTCACGACACAACAGGGGCCATCGACATTTAAACAGTATTGCATTAGTCCATTAATAGCAACCACAAAAATGAGAGAGACACATTATCTGGCAAACATAAAGGCATTTGAAGAAAGACCATTAACAAGTTAGAATCTGAAACAAAATATGCGGGATTTTAGGGTGAGAGTTTTAGGGTTCCCCCAGGCTTTCCACTCTAAGTGCGCGCACACACACACACACACACACACACACACACACACAACCACACACACACACGCACACGCGCACACGCACACGCACACGCACACTCACACACACACACACACACACACACACACACACACACACAGTTCCCCACTGTGAACCCTGCAACCATTTAACCTCCACCACCCCAAAGGTGCAATGCAGGGCTCCCTTCGAGGCATAGCCTCCTTTGAGGAGACTGCAATAATACTCCGTTCCAGGAGTTCAAAGCAGTTCCACTCGTTATAAATGTCGGTTAGGATTATGGCTTTTGTGAAAATATTACTACGATCGGCATCATAAACCAATAGTATATTAAAATATATAATCTTGTTTTGGTTCGTTTTTCTTCCGTATTCCGTAACATAAAGGTATGTGTTTACCCGACTTTGTTTCAAGCAGGGGAAAGAGAATACACTTATGAGAAGACAAACGGGACCACGAGAGCTGACATTTCAGTTTCAATTAAAATATGCCGTGCGCACGCAGAGAGTGCTGATTCCACGCCGCCGCGGTCTCATTGTTAATGTTGAGGAATTATGGAAATGCCGCCTCAGCACGGACCGCGCAGCCCACGGCAAGGAAATTACACTGCGACAAAATAATTAAACGCCATGTCGGATTTAAATACTCGCCCCAGTCCTCAGAAATATCCCCGAGACCACGAGTCTGGAAAATGCCGCTTCCACAGGTTCTGAAGTGAAATGACCTCGGGCGGTCTGTGATTGTCAGCCCTACTTTTGAAATGTGTTACACAGACACGTACCACTGAAGCAGAATTGAAATATCAAAGCCGAATCGGAAATAGATTGGAGAGGTGCGCGCAGACCGTATAATCTCGCCAATGCTGTAAGACATCGTTTAACTAGATGAGGCGATACCAAAAAGACACCATGGAGCACAATTCACAAAAAGCCAAGTTAAATAAAGGTATACCTTCTAAATATGGGACACATGAGCGCTATTTGTGTACATGGAACTCCTTCTAGTTTCCAACCATACATTCTTCACGTGATTGTCGAGAACAAGTATGGCAGACCTTTATATGTGTGTTTCTGCGTGTGTTTGTGTGTGTGTGTGTGTGTGTGTGTGTGTGTGTGTGTGTGTGTGTGTGTGTGCGCGCGCGCGAGCGCGTACGGGTGTGTGCTACAAGAAAAAAAGAGTCGCAATGCCCAGCATAGGTTTTCCTGTCGGAGGGCAAGGGAAATACCTTTTCGAAGCGAACTAAATTCAATTCATTGCACAATGACTGATCTGCTTGTGCCGGCGCGAGGCATGAGGAAGTGAAAGTGCGTGAAAGTGTCGGAGCTGGGAGTGTGCAGGGAAGCAGGTGGAGGCTGTCCATGGATTTATGTGGGGGATAGTGAGACCGTTGCGAAAATGCCTCTGTATTCACTATACTCTATTGTGTGTATGCTTGACTCTGTGTGTGTGTGTGTGTGTGTGTGTGTGTGTGTGTCTGTGTGTGTGTGTGTGTGCGGGTGCGTGTCTACGGCAGGTTAACGGCCCTATTACTAACCAGTGAAGCAGTACAGCCTGCTGTCCTGGGCATGCTGACAAACCTCATTGTATGGGAGCCAACCTCACGCTCGCTCACACACACGCACGCACCCCGGCACGCACGCACATGCACACACACAATACACACACACACACACACACACCATACACACCCACACACACACGCACATACACCACACAAACACACACACACACACACACACCCTCCAGGCCCGGATTCAATTACCCCAGTGTAGTGGGCCTGGCTTGGAGGGGGAATCGTGACGGAGGAGTTAGAGGTCTGTCATAGAGCGCCAGTCGGGCAACAAGTCTCGTCTTCTCCTGGCTCAACGCTCCAGTCACAGGGGGCGGCCAGGAGCCAGGCCTGGAGGGGGGCGTATAGCTAGAGAGAAGTAGAGCAGACACAGAAGGCTACAAAGACTGCGAGCACAGAGCCAGAACAAATAGAACAGACTGGCTGAAGGAGGTCGGTAACGAATAAAGTGCACGAGCCACAGAGGGCTGGGGAAGTCGCCGAAAATGGAGGGTGGCGTCTGGAGTGGCCAGGGATACGTGCGGGGTGCCAGGGGCACTGCCGGTGCCGTCAATTGGAAAGCAGCGTCTTGAGCTAGCTTGCTAACCAGGGTGCTCACACAGGACTTCCTAGGATTTTTTGGGGGGGCTGGATATTTATGGGGATTGTTTTGGTATTGAGTCAAAGCTTGCTCTGCAGAGACTCAAGAAGTTCAGAAATAAGAGATACAATAAAAAAAAAAAATTCACGACGGCCATTGGTTGGAAGTTCTGAAAGGACAAACAACTTCATGCAAGAATGTAACATTGACGACCAAACAGTTTGAATGAACGAGAAGTCTTTTAGTCCGATTTATTTTTTTAAAGGCACAAAGTGTTTTTTTGCCAAGGTTTTAGGTGGAGAAGGCAAGACATCTTAATAGTATGTAAAAATGTCTACAGTATACATGTTAATTTTCCTTATTACATTTACATGTTTTACACCATACTCCAGATCTAATAGTATGTAGGATATTGTTCACGCTAAAATAATGTAGCCTACTTCTTTCTCTGTTTCTTATTTTTTTGAAGAGCTATCACAAGGCAATTTCCAATTTCTTCCACCATCCAATTTGTCCGCTCTCCAGATGCACCTTAAGGGCCACTCTCTCTCCGACAGTTTTTGGAGAGATAACTTTATTTTCCGCGGCTGTCTTCCCGCTCGCTGCGCGGCGGAGAGCGTGGGGGTTCCGAGCCGGCGGGGGGGCTGACCTGGAGGCCGCTGTGCCCGGGTAATCAGGAGGAGAGTCGGACGGGCACGGCCAGCCCAGCGGCCCCGGCGCCGTGGCAACTCGCGCTCCCGTAACCAGGTAGAAGCAATTCCCCTCACCGACCGCCTGCCAGCGGGGTAACAAGCCAGACATGGCGCGGCCGCAGGGGTCAATGGCGCCGGCGCGGGGGGGGTCACCATCAGCACAGGCCTGGGACGCCGGGAGCAGGGGGACGTAATCACGGAGCCATCACCAAGACCCCCCCCCCCCCGCGCGCCTGCTAACCGGCCCTGATGGGCCCCCAATCACACGGGACAAGACAGCCGGAGAGACACACGGACCTGACCCCAGACACTCTGGCTTCATTTGAGGGAGTTGGAAAGTCGAAGGTTTTCCGGGAGCGGGGTTGCGTGCGGGCAACGAGTTTCCAATCTTCCTAGATGCGGAAAATCAGCAGCTCGGCACTGCCGAGCAAACATCTCTGGAAGACAGAAATGGGCAACAAGAACGAAAAAGTTTAGACGCCAGAGTTAAAAGCAAAGGATGAAATTAGACGAAAAATAGTCCAGTTATTTGTTCACTGGGAAAAAGGCCAAGTGTGAGTATGTCCTTTGCATCTTTGAACACATTATTTAACGGTAATATTATTCCTTATTGCGATGGGTAAATATTTGAAAAGAAAAAGATCTTGTTGTACCCATACTGTAACTTACAACTGCACGTATAATTGACTTTGAGCTTCTGGTTATTTCCAAATGTGTGTTTGGTCTCTGGAGATAATTGGAGCAGAATCATTAATACCAGAGCTGTTTGGTTCTCCATGCCTCATTACCTCTCTTTGTCTGTCTGTCTGTCTGTCTGTCTGTCTGTCTGTCTGTCTGTCTGTCTGTCTGTCTGTCTGTCTGTCTGTCTGTCTGTCTGTCTGTCTCTCACACTCTCTCTCGTTCTCTCTCTCTGTTTCCCTCTCTCTCTCTCTCTCTCTCTCTCTCTCTCTCTCTCTCTCTCTCTCTCTCTCTCTCTCTCTCTCTCTCTCTCTCTCTCTCTCTCTCTCAGTCAGCAGGAGAATAGGTGCAACAAAGGCGTAACGCTAATTGCCCCAAAAATATAATTTCAGGGCCATTACCAATCACTGGAAATGAGCAGATGACGGGAGAGGGGGGCTGGAGGAATGCTTCAGAGGAGGACCGTCCGTCTGAGGCGCCTAATTGAAATAACCGTCGCCCGGGAAACTCGCTCAGTTCCTTCGACCCATTGAAGACGAGAGAGACGTTTTGTAGTGCCTGGCGTTAACACGGTCCTCGAAGGGCGGCGTGTCAGCGTCGAACGGCGTAACCTGACGCCCGGGATGGCACGATGAGGGAGGGCCGTAAACGGGAGCGGAGACGGTCCAATAATCAATACAGAGAGAGAGAGAGAGAGAGAGAGAGAGAGAGAGAGAGAGAGAGAGAGAGAGAGAGAGAGAGAGAGAGAGAGAGAGAGAGAGAGAGAGAGAGAGAGAGAAAAGAGAGAGAGAGAGAAACAGAACGGAAGAGATAGGCAGACAGAGGGTGCCCATGCCTGTACATGCTGACAACCCACTAACACGAATGTCAAGTTATGTAAATGCAAGAATACAGTCTACAGGCAATTACTATTACGATCTGGTTTACAGAAGGAGGTCGTCTATATGTCTGTACAATGAATAAATATGTAAATGACAGAATACAGCCTGGAGACAAATTATATTATGATCTGCTTTACAGACAGAGGGTGTCCATGTCTGTACAATAAATAAATATGTAAATTACAGAATACAGCTTAGAGACAAATACTACTACGATCTGGTTTACAGACGGAGGTTGTCTATATGTCTGTACATGATGACGAACTACTAACACAAATGTTAAATGATGTAAATGACAGAAAACAGTCTAGAAACAAGTAGTAACACTTTGCCAGAATGTTCCCTGTCTCTCTTGATGAAGACAGGTGGAACAAGAAGTGTGTGTATGTTAGAGTGTGTGATACACACTTTTCACCAGTTCTTTAAAAATTCATATTTCCCCGCCGGCAAGAGCTCAATTTGTGTCTTTCAGGCTGGTTGGCGCGCGCGCGCGCGCGCACACACACACATATGAACTCCGAATGGCAACGCACAAGTGTCTGCCTCCAAACTTCCGAGTTCCATCTCTAATGTTTATTCAATGAAAACAGCGTCGGCCCAAGCACCCTCGACGATGTCGCTTTCCACTCACACATCACAACGTCTACTCTACTCCCCAAACCGAATACATTCGGTCGTAAACTTCTCATTCTCGAAAGCATGACCACTTTTAGAAAACGCAACCTGTGGAGTCCAACCAACTGTGTATCGACTGCAGGTTGCCAATAGTGGTTGCCATGACGGCACGCTGAAGTGGAATAGCCCGGTTTCTTGGCCTAACAGTCGCCACTTGGTACCGTTTCAGGTAAATCAGGGACTGCAACGTGGACTGCAACAAACTAACAGTGCACCGTGATTCAAACAGAGGATTACACGTGGGCCTACAGTTCGACAGATTTCCCGTTTTTGGACGGCTCCCCCAGGCTTGGAAACACTGTGCTACAGCAACAGGTTGAGGTGACTTGTGCGCGTCGATCGCAGGCAGCACGAGTTCACTGAAGGGTAACCGCCACGCTGCAGTTCCCTCTTCAAACAGACGCCCAGGCAAACTGTTGGAAAAAAAACACACAAAAACCCCCCACAACATCGTCTTTCGAGCTGCTTAAGAACTCGTTTTTTTTTTTTACTTTGAGACGCTGCAATCTTAATAGCCACACTTACGACGCTGCCTTTAAAGTTGTGTCAACACAGCAAAGCCGTGGTGGTAAATAAAATATTTTGTTTCTCCACATCCTAGGTTTTCGCAGTCTACTTGCAGGGGAATAACTGAGATCGGGCAGATGCAGGCGGAATACTGATGTCCGGGTACTCAGGGAAGGCAACACAGGGATCACCCAACTGGGAGGAAAATAGACTTTCCGGAATCCCAGCGTGCCCCTGACAACACGCCGAATTGGGCTCGGAATGAAAAGGTTTCGAAACGTCTTGGATGGAACGAATCGTTAATCGTTTGCATGGGATTATGTGTTTTATTACTTGCCCAGACAGGTTGTCATTTGAGTTTCATATTTTGAAGACAGCGTGGGGCAGAGCATTGGAGGGCAGGTCAAAATGTGTAGAACAGGGATGGTTGGAGGTGGAACTTTAGCTGTGGAATCTAGTCTTAGATAGAAGATGGTGGACCGACAGGCAGATACATAGATAGATAAATAGAGAGAGAGAGAGAGAGAGAGAGAGAGAGAGAGAGAGAGAGAGAGAGAGAGAGAGAGAAAGAGAGAGAGACGGAGAGAGAGAGACAGAGAGAGGGAGAGACAGACAAAAACAGAGATAGACAGAGAGAGAGACAGACAGAGAGAGACAGAAACAGAGATAGACAGAGACAGACAGAGACAGATATAAAGACATAGACAGACAGAAGAGGTAGAACTTTTAAAACCATTTGAGGGTTTGCGTCGCTACAGCATGGGTTGTTTTCGTCAGAGGCACGTCGGAGCCGGAATATCAATCGGTATTCCTCACACAGGTGCTGCTCCCTCATCCCATTCCCAGATCCCAGCAGGGGTTCCGTAACCACTAGCCCGTTTCCACATATAGCAGCGCCCACACACACACACACACACACACACACACACACACACACACACACACACACACACACACACAGATCAGAGAGGACTAAAAGACCCCCCCCGTTGCTAAAAAAACAAACACAGCCTGCAGTGTGTACGAAGAGTTCGCTGGCGTTCGCACAGCTGGTGTTCGTTACGTATGCCAATGAGACGACGCAACCTGACCTTTCATCACATTCCGCGTGCTCAGCACGCGCTTTCCTCCGAGCCGGCTCGCCGACGTAGTCACCTGCGGCGGAACCGAACGTCACACATGCCGGCGGACCCCGACGCCATGCTCCCCCTTCTCCACCCGGCTCTGTTGCCCCTTTGGAAGTGAGAACAACGGCCTGTGCCGAAACTCTTCAGGAATCATGGTATGGGGGGAAAAAACGGCGTTCTGGAACGGAGCAGTAGAACAGTCGCGGTCCACCGGTAAGTAGGTGTCTGGCAGTGTTTTTGCCCCCGTGAACGCTCCCTCTTTGGTATTCCGACCAGGTTCTTAAACCAAACACGCGATGCCGAAGATGGGTGCAGGAAGAAAAGACTATTCAAATATTCCGCCCACCTAATGAACAGAAGTGCTCGATGAGGATTAAAAGACATATATATATATATATATGAATATAATAATCATCTAATATATGTACAGCAGAGAGGCAGTAGGAAGGACCCCACAGCGCGCTCTGTGGAAGCGGGGAGTGTTTAATATTTCATCATCCCGGCATCGCGAGGCGGACGCACACCTCCACACCACAGGAGGCGGGAGAACGGCGTTAAACACACTCCGTGTGTGTTTGGGAGGAGGAGGCGAACCCCCCCACCCCCCCCCACCCCCCCACCCCCAAACGTTCTTGTGCGAGTGGGCCCGGGAGAGGCGTCGTTCGGCAGCAGGGCATGTGTCAGGTCGCTTCGAAGACAGCCGCCACAGGAACACAACAGATGGTCCGGCGGAGCTAACGTCGATAGGCCTGCTTTCCGTTCCGCTTTCTCCCCCGGCGGGACCCCGTAAGCCCTGACCCTTTCTCCCCCGGCGGGACCCCGTAAGCCCTGACCCTTTCTCCCCCGGCGGGACCCCGCAAACCCTGACCCTGCCCGACCACGCCGGCGGCGATGATCGGTGAAGCGTGAGCCAGGGCACGGACCGGCGGCGCTGAGGGGACGAAAGCGCCGGGCAGCACGGGCAGCCTTGGCGGCAGTGTGTGTGTGTGTGTGTGCGTGCGTGTGTGTGTGTGTGTGTGTGTGTGTGTGTGTGTGCGTGTGCGCGCCCGCCAGCTACGTGTGGCAGAACAGAAGAAGCTTAAATAATAGAGATCGCCCTATCAGAGAGGACGTGGGCCGGCACGACTGGAGGGAGTGTGTGTGTGTGTGTGTGTGTGTGTGTGTGTGTACACCAGGACTAGCCCGATGGTTCCCTCTATCTGCCCTACACTACTGTATGATGCCAACAACAACAGAGATCACTGGCAGCTCCTTGTTGTCTCCAAGCAGCGGGCCCCCCCCCCCCCCCCCCTTCATAACCTACTTTGAGGCCCCCCCCCCCCCCCCTTCATAACCTACTTTGAGGCTGTGTGTCTCCACTGGGGGTCAGGAAGGGGGAAAAGGATCTGGCAGTCGGTTGTCGATTGGAGGACATCCGCCCTCTGAATGACCTGAAGACACCGTCGTCGTTCTGGGTAAGCCCGTCTCCCCGGGTGAACCGGAGCCGAAGATGGCGCCCCCAGTGCCTTAAGCACCGTCGGGCTCCTTCCACGAGGGAAGCGGAGCGATGGACGGAATCCGACCGGAGACCGGGGGCCCTTACCCGTCGATGCTCACGTGTTGTGGGACGACCCCCTCTCCCCCCCCCCTGTCCGTCCGTCCGTCCCCCCCCCCCCTGTCTCCTGAGGCTCCACCAGAGTCTCTGCCGTGCCAAACGAGAGCTCGACTTCGTAGGGATTATGTAGCAACGGTGAAGAACCCCCCCCCCCCAGCGCCGAATTCAAAATGTCTGCCACGAAGAGACCCCCTAGAGATCTGTGACCGGACCCCCGCACGAAGCGCTTTGCGACCGTCACGGGATGGAGTGCTAAGGGGTGCTGCTTCTGAACAAAGAAGCAATCCCGTCCGGTAGAGTGACCCCGCCAGGGGAAGCTATCGGACAGGGCTTCGAAGGGCAAAAACGCCCCTCTGGGTCTTGCCGATTGGGTGGGCAGGAGCTTGACAGCGAAACTCCCCCAAAAGAGTTGGATGAACCAGCCTCAACGAGACACAGTTCCCCGGCCCTCTCTGGCTGTTGTATATTTAATCCAGCCCGGAGGCAGGGTAAGAGAGCAGGAAGCCTGCAGGGTGATCTACGGCCCTGCCGGTGTTGCCGGCCCGCCCCCCCCCCCCCCCCCCCCCCCCCCAGCCCCCCCCCCTGGCCTTGTGATTCCCCCCACGTCCGCCCTGGCGCCCGTCGGCCCTCCGATCAATGGCGCTCATTGAGCACAGCGGCGAGCCCATTCAGGGAGAGTTGAGCTGCGGGGAACGGGAGGAGGGGTGGGCGGGGGGGCGGGGGGGGGGGGTCTCCGGTGCCGTGACCAATAGGCGCGCTCGCGGGACGGATTGGAAAGCCGCCGCCCCAAAGAGTGGACCGGAGTCCTTCGTGTTGCCATGGGAGTTGGAGTGAGCGGGAGTCACCAAGGGGTTGTTCCTGATGGCCGAGCGCTCCTGGGCGGAAATGCCCCATCCGGACAAACGGTAATCGATACCGACGATACTGGTTATGATGGTTGCACTGTTTTCGCTTGATTGTTAGCCAGAATCTTCTTCGACCAAAATAAGTGGCGGTTTTCATTGCGTGAGCCACTGAGCACTCGGAATGCCTGCGCATGGCTCTGATCGTGGTTATGTGTGTGTGTGTGTGTGTGTGTGTGTGTGTGTGTGTGTGTGTGTGTGTGTGTGTGTGTGTGTCTGTTTGCATGGGTGTCTGTGTATTTGTGTGTGTGTGAGAGTGTGTGTCTCTGACTTATGCGCCCTGGACAGATCCATATCCGTAGATGCATTGCGTCTGCTGTTCAAGTACATATTCCAGTGCTCAACCAAACTCTGACAGAACATTTATTATTAATAGTCCTGTATTTGCTTCAGTTGGCGAGCCACCCGCCGCACCCATGGTACTTGACATGCCGTGCCCAAGTCAACGCGTGTGCCGACAAACATCTAAGACATGCCAACGTGTCCGTCCTGCCGGTGGTTCAAATTGGCGAAAACATCCGCTCAATGTAACCCTCCCATCAGACGCAGATTCTCCTGAGTGCATCTCCCCAGCGCACAAATGCAACCCCGATCGGTTGGTTGACGTGGGAGGGGAGAAAGGGATGACCAGAGAAAGAAAGTAAGAGAGAGGAGAAAGAAAGAGGGGAGAGAAAAAAGAGATGGGAGACCAGGGAGACCAGGGAGACCAGGGAGAAAGAGCGAAAGAAAGAGAGGGGAGAAAGAGAGACCAGAGAGAAAGAGAGAGGGGGGACATTAGGTGGACGGGAGGTAAATTAGAGGGGTAGAATTAGGGAAAGTGTTAAAGTATTAGTAGTTTAAATATATATATATATATATATATATAACAAAATATATATATAAAAAGAATGTAGGCTCTCTCTCTCTCTCTCTCTCTCTTCTTTCTATATCTATATATGTGTGTGTGTGTGTTACCTATTGAGCTGTCCCTGTCAAAACCAACCCATGGCACATAAACCAAGTGCTCCGAAGCGCCGGTGTGATTCCGCCCTAATGCGATTGCCGGCGATGGGATCCTCGCAGCGTGGGCTCCGTCGGGCGGGGGGGGGGGGGGTCTTCAGGTAGCGCTAACCTGTTAGCTGCTAGTTAGCCCCAGCGGCCCAGCCGGCCTCCCCGCGGTGGGGCTGGAGCGCGGGCTGGCGGGGGGCGGCGGGCGGGCGGGCGGGCGGGCGGGGGGGGTCCGATCCGAAACGTGCCCTGCCTCCCGATGAAGTAATGAGCCTTGGTTTTAGCACTTGTAAAGTAGCTGAGGAGACGGGCACAAGTGCAGGCACACGCACACACACACACGCACACGCGCGCACACACACACACACACACACACACACATACACCATTAGACACCCACGCACACGCACACACACACGCACACACGCGCACACACACACACACACACACACACACACACACACACACACACACCATTAGACACCCACGCACACGCACACGCACACGCACACACACACACACACACACACACACCTATAGCACCCCCAATTCCTCTCCAATTCTCCTTGCCTCCTCCTCCTGATCTCTGAGTGACTCACCTTCATTCCTCCTTCTCCTCCTCCTCCTCCTCCTCCTCCTTCTCCTCCTCCTCCTCCTCCTCCTCCTTTGTGAAGTCGCCGCCTAGACGGAGAGGGAGGGGAGGAGAGAGGGAGGGGAGGAGAGAGGGCCAGGGGGGTTGTGAGTGGTGCAGTCTCCCTCCCCCCTCCCCCCCCCCCCTCCATTTCGCTCTTTCACTCGGACCCCTAGCCTTCGTCCCAGAAGCAGCCCCCCCCCCACCCCCACCTCAGCCAGAGCAGGGACCTCTCTGGGGAGTCCATCGGGTTCAGGGCCCCCCCAGCATCGTTTAAGCCCGCTCCTATTTTAATGAGGAACCTGTTCATTAAGTCCACTCAGGGAGGGGTCTGCTTAGCATTCACTCGCTCATTAGGGGGGGAGGGAGCTCTGTGGAGGAGGAGCAACGTAACGAAGGCAAACAAACAGACTTTAGAAAACAAGACGGAGAAAGAAAGAAAGAAAGAAAGAAAGAAAGAAAGAAAGAGAGAAAAAGAAAGAAAGCGAGGTGTAGGTTTGCTTCAGAGTTAATGATTTCAAAAAAGACGGTTGAATTTCAGAATTTCAGGACGATAGCGCTGTGGGTGACCCGATGTGCAAGAACACCCCCCAGATCCCCCCCCCCCCCCCCCCCCGTGACGGAGCAGGTGAACAAACCCAGGCTCCCCATTAGCCAACGGTCAATCAGTGCCCTGTCTGCCTCGCTGGTCATCCCAACACTGCCCCCTGTTGGCCGTGTGCGCCACCTGCCACCAAAAACCACACGGGCCCCAAAACAGTTCCACCTGAGTTTGAACAACGCTCACTCAACAGCGCAGTGAATAAACATCGTCCGCTTGTCCCCCCCCCCCCCCCCCCAACCGCCCCCCCCCGGGACTCTTGTTTGGCATTCACAAGAATGCCCATCGTGTTATTCATCGCACACCCACGCTGCAAATTAGACCGTGTGGAGACACCCGGAGACAAACCACCTGCGCGTCCCCCCCGTCCCCCCCCCCCGCCATTGTTCCCTTCTGCCTGGATCGTTCGACGCGGGAAATTGTCGGAGATTGCCGGCGTTGTTTAAAGGGAGCGAGCCCTTGCCGCCTTGCCGACGCTAATCACAGTCGTTCCGAGGTAACGACCGAGTGCACTCCTCTCTGCTGTGGAGAACAATGTGCGCCAGAGCGCCGGATCCGCCCCCCCCCCCCACACCGCCGCACAATGCTGGGAGGGGGGGGGGGGGGTGAGACCAGCGCGTTCCAACGCCTCCTATTCAACAGACAAAATGGCTCCTTGATGAAGCTCCTTTTCTTCCCCTGTCTCGGGTGTCCAGGTGAGAGGGGCGGAGGCCGGCGCGTTCTGCGTTCGGATCAAACGTTCTCGATACGTCGTTTTGTGTGTGTGTGTGGGGGGGGGGGGGCGTGGGAGTGTGTGGGTGGGGGGGGGGCGGCGCGAGAAAGGAGGTCAAGATTGAAAGGAGTAGCATAGGCGTCCTTTCTTCTGTCCAGTTTTTTTCTCTTTTCCAACTCTCGTTCACCGTAAGCAGGAAGACGGCCGTCTAATGGGGTGTAATGCCTCTCTCTCGATCCGCTTCATATAAAGGTGGACTTTTAAATAAGTCCTTTCGACTGCCTGCGTACTGAGCTTCTTCGACATCTTTCCCTAGGCCTACGCGACATATCACCCAGATGGTGGGAGAGTGGAGCGGTGCGTGGTGAATGTGTACACACAGTACGGACACCCGATGTCCATGTGGCATGGGGGCAGCTTGGCTTTCTCCATCTCGGTCATCCCACACAGCTGACTGGTGTGCAGACAGCCCCCCCCCCCCCCCACCCACCCAAGCTTAATCTCATGCCCTCTCTCTCCCCTACATCCAGACCCCCCCCCCCCCCGCCCACACCCACTCCCTCCCTGCATCTCTCCCCTCTCACTCCACTCCTCTCCAACACCCACCCCCCCTCTCCCTCCCCCTCCCCCCACAGACAGTTCACTGGTAATGGTGACACCAGCAGCCAATCTCTGTCTATATTTAGCAGGGCTGCAACAGATAGGCCCGTGGCACTGGGGCAGGGAGGGGCCAGAATGTTCTTTATCCCCCCCCCCCCCCCCCCCACCCACCTCCCCCCCGGGAGGGATATGAGACGGATCCCACAGCGCGCGCACACACACACAAAGCAGACACACTAGATCGCACGCGCGCGGGCACACAGAGCAGACACGCTCGATCCCTTCCCGAGAACAATCTGCGTCTTACGTCTTATGTCTTGCGCCAAGGTAAGGACTGATCGACGCGGCCCCTGGGAATCGGAGGGCATTTTAAAAACCCCGCGCCGCGCCCGCCCACAAAACGAGAGTGGGCCCGTGCGTGAGGAGCCGCTAGCCTCGTCAAACCCGCTTGCGGTTCGAGGGTCGGACCCCCCCCCCCCCCCCTCCGCTGCCGGACGCCAGGTCCGACCGGCGAGTCTTCCACCGTCCAGTGAATGAGACCTGGGGGTCCGGGAGGCAGAAACTCCTCCGCCCCCCCCCCCCGCGATACCACGCAGGCAGGCTGGGTAAAAAGAAGAAAAACAGCCAGGCCCTGCTCTTCAGCGGGGGATTGTGATGGGCAGGGCCCGCGGCAACGTCTTAAGGTCAAGTGGTTGGCTTTGTTCATGGCGGCGGGGAGCCTGCAAGGACACTCGCCTGTCAGGCCCCTCACACGCACACGCACACACACACACACACACACCCGCACACACACACGCACACAAGCTCTTGCTCCGGTGGCCAGCTGTCCGTCTAAATAACAGGCTTGTGTGTGTGTGTGTCTGTGTGTGTGTGTGTGTGTGTGTGTGTGTCTGTGTGTGTGTGTGTGTGTGTGTGTGTGTGTGTGTGTGTGTGTGTGTCTCCGAGTGCGGTCGCTAACCCTTTGGGGGTGGATCGGTGGAGACAGAGGCTGAGTGCCGGTTGTCAGCCTGTCAGATTGCATTCAGATTCCCACGCCTACCTGCGAGTTCCGCGGGAACGCCGGGAAGTCTTTCCCCCGCCCAGCCTGACTGATTGAACACGGCGGGGGCCTTTTACAAGCCTGACGGCTGGGGTAATGCGGCCACTTTTAAAAGCGGCAAACGGGACACAAAGCCATCGGCCAAGGCACCAGCCGCTAGATTCCTTTCCTTCCGTCTACCGGGGAAAACCATTTCCCCCGGGACGTGTCGCTCCGAGTCCGGGAACGTCCTGGGTTTGACGCGTCGCCCGTGTTGTTCCACCTGGCTCTGCGGGAAATGGCCCTGAGCCTGAATAATAATGCCAAATGCAGTGCCTCCTATCTCTGTCTCTACCTCTGAAGAACGCCCCCCCCCCCCCCCACCCCCACCCCAACCAAATGGGTTTATTTGTTTCCTTTCCTGCTACGTTCTTCCCCACACTGTTATTGCATGCCTTCCCTTTGTATCTAAAGACCTTTTTAGCAGACTTTCTTTCCCCCTATGGCCCCCCCCCAGAGTCTAGGATCGCCTCTGGACACGGGCCCAGAACGAAACGAATCGGCTATTATCCCCGAGAAGACTTCGACCCTGGCCGACTCAGTGCTCCGACACCGCGTGGGGTCCAGCTCGTCGTCCCGCTTCGCAGTTGCGAGGCGGGGTCCTCGAGTCCCGAACACCGTCTCTGTACTCGTGGGGACTGTAGACCGCCACGGCCCCCCCCACTCATCTTCGAGAGCAGCAGCCGAAGCTTCGTCTGCGGAGCCAGAAGACCCCGATTGTCTCTCCCCTGTCAGTGCGCTCCGTCCTGAACGTCCCGGAACTTTCTTCACTTCGATGACGATAAGGGGGGGTACTCGTGTTCGGAGCAAAGTGCCAGCGGGTACCCGTTACCCAAAGGTTGGACCTCTTACAGTGACCGCAGCGACGTGCGCAACCTAGGATTGGTTCTCGACCCAGAGCTTAGTTTTGAATCTCATATTCATCTTAGCGGAAAAAAAACGACAAAAAAAAACGTTTGTTTTCAGCTGAGAAATATATTCAGAGTGCGCCCATTTCGATCACAAAATAATTCAGTGAAGTGATTTCAAGTCGTTTTAAACTACTGGCATGTTTTGTTCTCTGGTCCATCAAAGAAGTCAATTCCAAAAACTTAAAATGGTTCAGAATGCCGCAGCCAGAGTTCTTGTGAGGACAAAACAGAGAGAACATATCTCTCCTGTCCTCTATGGCCTCCACTGTCTACCTTCATCTTCTAGAATAGATGTTGAGGTCATGTGAATGGTTTTTAAAGCGTTAAAGGGGTTGGCACCAACATATCTTAGAGACTGCCTGGTTGATTATGTACTTGGCAGGGCCCTTAGATTCTCACCCGCTTCTTTACTGGTAATCCCCAAGGTGAATCATAAGAGGAGCGGAGAAGCATATTTGAGCTATTTTTTGCGGCATTCCCTTTCAAGGCATATTCGAGAGGCTGAATCAGTCCTTTCTTACAGAAGGGATCTTAAAACACATATTTTTAATGAGGCCTTTAACCAAGCAAAATCACAGGGAAAGAGTATGGCAAAATGTTTTAATCTGTTTTATTGGGGTGTTTTTCCCAAACATATTGTTATTTTTATTTTGTTTTATTGTTTAACAAATATTTTCGTATCTTTTTTAATCTTTTATACATATTTTCGTCTTGCTTTTCATTCTCAACAAACTACTGCCTGCTTTGAAGACTCCATTTCTCCTGTCAACTACTCACACACACACACACACACACACACACATTTTAGGGTAGCCTACTCTTGTTGTTCATGGACAAAATCCCTATGCTCCCTCGCACCCCGAGATCACGGTGCCCCTTCAACCAAACAAGATTCGTTTCCCACAAGAACGTATGGCCTAATTACAACGTACACCCATTTCAAATCATGGTTCCAGCGATTTTTAACCCACAGTAGCCCAACCCAACTAAATACACCTCATTAATTATATGTATTAAAGTTTCACTATTTCCGAAATATGGACTTGATCAAACCAACGTAAAGTGTATGCTCAAAACAACCGGAATGAGCAGAGCAGGGTGTCTTTGCTCTGTCTCTCTAAGACCGCCCACGTATTTTTCTACACGTAATTCTCCTTTTTGTTTCGTTCTGTTCAGAAAACAAACTGCGGGCGGCAGCACTGACTGCACTGAACAAATTAAATGCAAGTGAAGAAGACGTCGCTATCACTAACAACACCGCACTTGCAGTGGTACGTGTGGTACTTTTAGCTAACGCTAGCTAGCTTGATGTATTTGTGTAGTGTTTATGCATTTAGTTAGCTTATACATCAGCTTGGCTATCACTTCATCTACATATTAGCCTGTATTTTTTGGAGCGACTGGCCTCATATGACATCTAATTGATGCTTTATCTAGTGAAAAAATGAACTGCAAGCCAACTCGCTAGCTAGCTAGCCAGCCCCCTCCGTTGGCAAGCTAACTAGCTAGCTAGCAAGTGGGTAAGTGGCCGATTTTGCAAGGGGAACGAATAGCTTGCTAACGGTAACCGAGCGGGGTGTGTGTGTTCAAATTCTCAGCAAACGTTGTTTAAAAAAAGCAAACGTTAGCGAGGTGTCACTCCGGACTGTCAGATCATGTGTAACGGTTCCGGCGCTTTCAGCTATGCTACGTCTAGTTAGCAACAATAGCTGCCATCTAGATCAAACCAGCTAGATTGGCCAATCCCCATTATAGCCCGAGTCGAAAATGGCAATATCTAGCATGCTAATTTTAAGAAACTGGCCTTGCTAACGTGTTCTTCTTCTCTCCATCTGTGGCATCTATGACAGATTTTTTTTTTCCACTTATACTTTATAACCTGAGAAGCAGCGGCACACCACAAAGTACAGACTCCGACTAGAATGGACCAGCGAGCTTTACCTAATCCATACAGAGACTACGATGGGAGTCCTCAGTGCACGCAGGGCCTGTTTGACTCCCAGGGAAAGGTAAGGCCCGGGTACAGAGCGATGGAGTTCGTGGGTGGCTGCTTAGCGCCTTACCGGTCGCTTCCATAGATGTTTGGTTGGTGCACATGGCTTCATGTTCGGATTTGTCATGCTCTCGCTCTCTCCCCCCCCCCCTCTCTCTCTCTCTCTCTCTCTCTTCCACAGCTGTCGGCAGAATTTGCTCAGAGGCTCAGCAGTACAATCAGTGAGCTCCTGTCCATCATGGAGAATGGCCTGAAGTCGGCTGACCCCAGGGACTGCACAGCATACACGGGCTGGACAGGTGTGTTACCGACCGCCGGCCAGAACACCAACCCAAAGGTCTACGCCCCTCCCCTTAACAAGGCGGCCACTTTTCACTCTCTCCCTCTTTGAGACGGCCATCTTCTTATTGAGTGACGACTGGGCCGGCAGTCTGGGGAAATTCACACGGCCAACGTCGTTCCTCGAGGAGTGCCCTGTATAGCTGGGCGTCCTCATTCAGGGCCAGAATTCAGTTTCCACGGCCGCCATGACGCCCCCCCCCCCCCCCCGCCCCCTAACGGCGCCTCCACGGCCTTCCATCGTCAGATCACTCCAGAGTTACGTTTCTGTGGTCACCCTAACACCCCCCCCCCGCCCCCTCCCCCCCCCCTCCCTCCCCTCCCCCCCCTGTGGTCTCAGGCATCGCCCTGCTCTACCTGCACCTGCACGGCGTCTTCGGCGAGCCCTCCTTCCTGCAGAAGGCGCTGGACTACGTGAGCCACAGCCTGAAGTGTCTGACGAGGCGCCACGACGTCACCTTCCTGTGTGGCGACGCCGGGCCGCTGGCCGTGGCCGCCGTGGTGTACCACCGCCTGCAGAGGCCGCAGGAGGTGGACGAGTGCATCAGCAGGTCAGTCCCTCCGGCCAAGCGACAGGGCGGCGAAATACGGGGGGGGTGGCACACGGTTCTTTGTGGATTTATTGTTTGTTTAGATGTAGTCAGAATATTGTGTGTGTGTGTGTGTATATATATATATATATATATATATATATATATATATTGTGTGTATGGTGTTGTTTTGTCTTGATGTTTAATGTTCTACTATTATTTTTGTATTTATTATTTGGTTATATGTAGTCATAATATTTTATTTGTATATATATGTATATATATATATATATATATATGTATGGCATTGTTTTGTCTTGATGTTTAATGTTCTATTATTTTTTTATTTATTATTTGGTTATATGTAGTCATAATATTTTATTTATATATATATATATATATATATATATATATATATATATATATATATATATATATATATATATATATATATATATATATACGCCGTTGTTTTGTCTTGATGTTTAATGTTCTATTATTTTTGTATTTATTATTTGGTTATATGTAATCATAATATTTTATATATATATGTATACGGCGTTGTTTTGTCTTGATGTTTAATGTTATACTATTTTTGTATTTATTATTTAATTATAGGCAGTTATAATATTATATATATGGTGTTTTTTTTGTCCTTGTGTTAAATGTTATACTATTATTGTTTTATTTATTACTTATGCAGTTATAATATTACATAGGTTTTTTTTTGTCCTGATTGATATGCAGTCAGCTAGCCAAATGTCCATTAGCACTGGGGCCCAAGATCCAACCCTAAGTCATTTTTTCCAGAAATGCATATAAATTTATAATAATGTAGACTTTTCATGTGCGATTCAAAATGTCCACGTTCTAGCAGTTTTTGAACGTGGCAGCAGCAGATTCAAAATGTCGCTAATCGGAAGTTCTCTGCCGGGACTGCCGGTGAGACGGTTTGAACATGCTTATCCCCCCTCAAAAACCGAGCTACCGCCGAGCGCGACAGACTCAGGGGTCCGGTCTCAGACCGAGTCCAGAAGGCCGCATTGGAACGGTCGTGGATAGTGGCCTCAGTGGCCCAAGGGTGCCCGGGCCGTGTCACTCCACTGTAGCCTTCAGAAGCTGTCTGCCAACGAGCCAAGTAACGGTCCCGTCCAGCTTCTGTAGGACACACGCACACAAAATACAAAGGGGTGGGTGTTACCACGGCAACGCACTGTTGCACGGACAATATGGCTTTTCTTAACTCCTCCTTCTGTCGTTGTGTGTGCGCCTGGTAAAACAGAGGGAAAAAAACGTCTGAATAATCATTCCGAAACCTTCCAGGCAAACATAGTACACAAGCTCTAATTTGGCTAAAACAATTGGTGGGATAGGTATTTTGTGATCTGTATATCAGGTTTAAAGAGCATCAGTGGTCAAAAAAAACTTTTATTATGAGGAGCCCGTCCTGTTTTACCCCAGGGTCTTTGATTCAAGGGAAGATCAACAATATTCCCTACCCCAGGGTCTTTGATTCAGGGGAAGATCAACAATATTCCCTACCCCAGGGTCTTTGATTCAGGGGAAGATCAACAATATTCCCTACCCCAGGGTCTTTGATTCAGGGGAAGATCAACAATATTCCCTACCCCAGGGTCTTTGATTCAGGGGAAGATCAACAAGGTCTCCTACCCCAGGGTCTTTGATTCAGGGGAAGATCAACAATATTCCCTACCCCAGGATCGTTGATTCAGGGGAAGATCAACAAGGCTCCCTCCGTCCCGGTGTTCCGGCAAGGACTTTGTATCCCTGAGTCCCTCTCTTCGTCCCTCTTCTCCCCAGGCTACTGCAGCTCTACCAGAACGTGGTGATGGGGGCCGGGGGGCTGCCAGACGAGCTCCTGTACGGCCGCATGGGCTACCTGTACGCCCTGCTCTACATCAACCAGCAGCTTGGCCACGACAAGATCCCCCTGCAGTACATCCAGCAGGTCAGTGACCCCCCCCCCCCCCCCCCCCCGCCTCCCCCTCCCCCTCCCCCTCCCCCCCGCCTCCCCCTCCCCCTCCCCCTCCCCCTGAACGCCACGCGAACCGGCTGGAATTCCCTTAGCGCGCATGTCTTTCAAACGGATCCAAATTTCGGACCATTTCGGAAATGTCCAAGATTTGGTGAACGCCATATGCGTGAGTTCAATCCAGTTGGTTCTTTCCTGTCGTTGCTATCCAGCATGATTACCTCTGCCGTTATGATCATTAAAGCTCCGAGTGGTGCGAACGGAGCGGGGGGGAAACCACTTTCAAGTAAACGAAATGGGCCGCACCTTTTGTTTTTATTTTATCCGAGCGAGGCGACACGTTTCACCTAGTTCGGGACAGAGATGCACCGTTTCTATGTTCCTCTGTTGCGGTGTGGTTTTTCCTTCCTTGGCAACGTGACGGACGAGCGCGGGTCGTGTGTGACGCTGTGCCCCCCCCCCGCCCCCCTGCTGTGCCTTCTAGATCAGCGAGGCCGTGCTGGCGTCTGGGGAGAACCTGGCCAAGAGCTTCCGGGTTCAGGAGCAGAGTCCGTTGATGTTCGAGTGGTACCAGGAGCAGTACGTAGGGCCCGCCCACGGCCTGGCCGGCATCTACTACTTCCTCATGCAGGTGATTGGCTGGGAGCGGCTACCGCTGGCTGCTCATTGGTCGGGATTTTTTTTTTGCCTCGTCTGAAGTGAAATTTGAAAAGGGAAATGTTAGAAATGTCGCCTTGATCCTCGGGCAACGGTTTTCAAGAGGAACATTCCCTCTGCCGAAACGTTTTTTTTTTTCCTCTGACCCTCTGTTCCCTAACCCCCCTTTCTATCTGCCCCCCCCCCCCCCCCCCCTCTCTCAAGCCGGGCCTGGTGGCGGGCGAGGAGCGGGTCCAGCGTCTGGTCAAGCCCAGCGTGGACCACGTCTGTCGCCTCAAGTTCCCCTCCGGGAACTACCCGCCCTGCATAGGGGACAACCGCGACCTGCTGGTACACTGGTGTCACGGCGCCCCTGGGGTCATCTACATGCTACTGCAGGCTTACAAGGTGGGCCACCATCCCATAGCGCTCCTCTTGTTGGACATGTTCCTTCTAGAAGTCGCCACACACTTTCTTCACCTCAGGATGTATCTTAACTGAAAAATATTAGTGGAAAAACTGCTTAGCTTATGAAATTCCAATAGTCCATTTTGTTCAGTGGCGAAGGAAAATTGTTTCCCTGGGAAAATTCTAACATGTTGGTTTAGTTCACAACAGTGGTTGGCACAGCACAGTGTTTTCCCAGGAAAAGGGTATTTGCTCCATCATGTTCGGCAAAACACATTTTTTCCCTCGACGTTTGTTGCAAGTCGCGAACAATTCAAAAGTCTGGACTCGAGTAAAGGCTATTACTTTTACATTTAGCCCAGGAAGGCATCTTCAGCGCTAAAACCATAGCCAATAAATAAAGTAACGTGGCGAGGTTCCAAAAGGATTCAGTTTGACTTTCTGATTGTCTGAAGATCCCCCCCCCCCCCCCAGTGTTGCCAACTTAGCTAGATTTTGCGACTTTTCAGACCCCCCTAGCAACTTTATTTCATAAAAGCGACTAACGACAAATCAAGCGACTTATTCCCACCATCGGAGAAAAGCTAGAAACATTTTCAAATCCAATTTATTCTGCTCAGAGTAATCGCCGTAAGCCTCTCTGTCTCTGTCTCTCTCTCTCTCTCTCTCTCTCTGTCTCTCTCTGTCTCAGTGGGAAAGTGAGCTTCCATAGTTACACAGCCGCTGTCCTCCGTTGCTCTGAAAGTTTCGAGGCACAAACGAGTCCGTGGTGACGGCGCAAATGGGCCAATGAGCGTGGGACGTAATCAGGCAACATCTAGCCACTTTTGAAAACAGTTGGCCACACTGCCCCCCCCCCCCCCCCCCCTCCCCCTCTCTCGTCCCGCCCTACGGGGGGGTCCTAGGTGTTCTGTTTGACTCTCCGGTTGTCTTGTTTTGCCCCCCCCCCCCCCCCCCAGGTGTTCGGGGTGTACCAGTACCTGGAGCAGGCGGTGCAGTGCGGAGAAACGGTGTGGCAGCGGGGCCTGCTGAAGAAGGGCTACGGCCTGTGCCACGGGGCGGCCGGCAACGCCTACGCCTTCCTGGCCCTTTACCGGCTCACCCAGGACCCCAAGCACCTCTACCGAGCCTGTCTGGTAAGGGGAGCCGCCGCCGCCGCCGCCGCCGTCGTACTGCGGGGGGGACGGGGCTGAGGGGTTGCGACTGCCTGGCGGGGCTTGTAGAGCAGCGGTTCTCCATTTCGCTCGATTTGTGTCGCGCCAGACGCGAGCGAACGTTTGAGAAGCCAGGCTAGCCGACGTTTGAGAAGCCAGGCTAGCGATTGTTTGAGAAGCCAGGCTAGCCGACGTTTGAGAGAAGCCAGGCTAGCCGACGTTTGAGAAGCCAGGCTAGCCGACGTTTGAGAAGCCAGGCTAGCCAACGTTTGAGAGAAGCCAGGCTAGCGATTGTTTGAGAAGCCAGGCTAGCGATTGTTTGAGAAGCCAGGCCAGCCGACGTTTGAGAAGCCAGGCTAGCCGACGTTTGAGAGAAGCCAGGCTAGCCGACGTTTGAGAGAAGCCAGGCTAGCCGACGTTTGAGAAGCCAGGCTAGCCGACGTTTGAGAAGCCAGGCTAGCCGACGTTTGAGAAGCCAGGCTAGCCGACGTTTGAGAAGCCAGGCTAGCCGACGTTTGAGAGAAGCCAGGCTAGCCGACGTTTGAGAGAAGCCAGGCTAGCCGACGTTTGAGAGAAGCCAGGCTAGCTGACGTTTGAGAAGCCAGGCTAGCGATTGTTTGAGAAGCCAGCCTAGCTCAACGCAATAAAGTCTAGGCGTGCTGAAAGCCCAGAGTCTACGGTGCGGTGGATTTTGTCCGTCGACGGACAGACGGACCAAATCCTCTTTATCACAATGGATGGGCAACCAATATGAAAGGCTAGCTCGGGAGAATCGGTGTGGTAATAACAAGGTCATGTATGGTTCGAGTCATTGAGACTTTTCTATTCATATCGCGGTTGAAATAGCAACGTCAGATGTGTTCCTTCCACTAGAAGGGTGCCCCCCCCCCCCCTCTCTATCTGCTGGCCTTAACTATGTCAATCAGCGAGGCGTCCTTTTTAGTCGGCAGCTTCCATACACAGTGTCCCCCCCCCCCCTCCGTCCTCCGGAGATAGCAGCGACCTTGGAAAATGCCGGGATGAAAAGGGACTGTAAGGAATGTACTGCGGTTTGTTTCCCTTTCTCTCTGTTTCTGTCTCTCTCTCTCTCTCTGTCTCTGTCTCTCTCTGTCTGTCTGTCTCTCTCTCTCTCTTTCTGTCTCTCTCTCTCTCTCTCTCTTTCGGTCTCTGTTTCTCTCTCTCTTTATATCCATCTACCTGCTCTCTCTCTATCTCTAGTTTGCAGACTGGTGCATGAACTATGGCAAGCACGGCTGCAGGATGCCCGATACCCCATTCTCCCTGTTTGAAGGTAATGTTTTAGAAGCTGTATAAAGGAGCTAGGACAAAGATGTTGGCTGAAATGTGTTGTCTTTTGTGCAATGTTTGCCGATAGCTATGCCTGCCAACGGTCCGTGGGAACTTTAAGAACATTCCACGATAACTGCCATTTTTTTCTCCCTCTAAAGATAAATGTAAAACAGAAACGGAGAATTGAATGTCAACCGAATTGTCCAGAAAACTGTCTCGCCGTGGAACATACTATTCACATCATAAATGTGAATATTTTGTGAAAAGCATGTTTGATATTCTGACAGTATCACTTCCTATCTGTAGGCATGGCAGGCACTATCTACTTCCTGGCTGATCTTCAACAACCAATGAAATCAAAGTTCCCGTGCTTCGAGGTGTAAAGCTCTCTGCGGTTGCGCACCTTGCCCTGCCCGTTTTGGAAAAGATGATGACCAGAACGTCCTTGCACTACTCCTCGAACGCACGCACACACACACACACACACACACACACACCCACACACACACACCCCTCATTACCAAGTGAAGTTTTCCATCGCAAACGGCTGTCTTCGAAGTGTCATCTGATCAGCTGTCTGGCATTTCCCCAGTGTCCAGTGTGTTTGAGACAAGAGGACAAAGTGCATGTCTTGTTTTCTCATCCTGCTTTCAACTGTCGACTTCAAGAGCAAGTCTGTTGATCTCAGGCCGTACTGCACTAGAGAAAAATTCGGTCAACCTGACAAGCTCTTTTGACTAGTTCATTTAATTGTGGAATTCATACAAAAAAAAGAAATAAAAAAAAGCCTTACAAAATTATGTAGGCCGTTAATAATCACACCGTGTAAGTATAAAGTATAGTCGAGTGTTTAACTCTGAACAAATCCCAAGGCTTTCTATTAACGTTATGCTGTTGCCATGCTATTACAAATGACGCTTATTTCCTGGTTCAGCGACGAAGACGTTGAATAAGTCGTGCAACTCTACTAATCACCCGTAACACCCATTACGTTTTTACTGACCAAAGCCCGTCGGTGGGGCAATCAGATTGAGTCAAAAGGCCACTTCAGTACCCGCTACTGGAGCAAACTGTCCTGACTACACTAGGGGCTCATTTAATGTTAAATAAATTGTGACTTTCAAAGCGGATTATTTTTTCTTCTTTTTTTTTTTAGTTTTGTTTTTCTTTCTTTCTTTGTTTGATGACGTGCTTGATATTTTGTTACCGGCTCGTTCCAACGCAGCCCGGCGGACCCCCCCCCCCCCCCCCCCCCCCCTCCCCCTCGGCTGTATTCGAGTACCATACGAATACCATGCTTCGTACAACATTTGAATTTGAGTTAGTGCTTTTGCTTTCCCGAAAGTGGTCATTCTATTTTATCGTGCATGCTTTAGATACATTGACAGTTTGCAGACAAGTGCTACAAATCTATACTGTGTGTTTTAAAACAATTGGAGAAACAGGATCTGTCAAAAAAAACCTTGCGTTCAAACGGACACTAAAGCATCGTGGTGTGGTGTGGTGTAGGCTTTCTTTTTTGTCTGTCCACAAGCTGATTAATAAACCGTGTATTTTTTTCAGACGTTGTTTTGTCGTCAATCCATGGTGGTGGGTGGGTGGGGGGTGGGGCAAATCCGATTTTAGAGGGGGGCCCGCAGACCCGCAGACCCGCCACTGACACAGACCAATGGCACTAATTCTATCCCGGTTGGCTGCCAAAATGTCATAAATCTGTAGCAGCAGTACAAGCAACACGTAAAGTACATCCGTTTTCGGTGAAAACACGACTGTTTTTGTATTTAATGCCATTAATGGAATATAACATTTCTTAGTATTAAATGCTCTTGATGGTCAGCTACAACCTTTCTTCTCTTCCCAGTGTAGTAGCCACGTACAGCCGTGCAGAGGGCATTGTAGAGTTGCGACTTTTGAAAGTGGACTTGTCTCAACTGTCGGCCTCTCTCTTACCTGGGTGCTTCCTTCACGGTCTGTGTGGCGGGTTGTGCAGTATTTACTCCCGAGTCAAGCTTTGGTTTGGCGACTTCATTGTAACTGCATGTGCACTAGACTCAAATTTAGAGCTACCATTTCTTCTAGCTACCTGCTGGTCACCAGAAAGACACCTTAATGTAACGTGTGAGCGTGCGCGTGCGGTGCGCGCTTGAGTGTGTGTCACATACGAAAATAATCTGCCAAAAGAACGTTCTTTTCACAAGTCTCCTCTAGACTCGACCCCAAATAAGGCCTACCTAACACCCCAAGGAGCCAGCACCAACGACAATGCTCCTGCTCTTTTTTAAGCCCTGCGTGCTTCCACTCCCTACGGCAAAGTTGGCCCCCGACATTCAGAGGAGAGGGGGTCGTCACACAGCCTGCTGTTGCCCCATTCACCGCCACTCACCCACGGGGAGCTGGGAGGAGGAAGGAGGGGAAACCAAACACCTCCAAGAGTCTTTGGCCGTGAAGGAGGATAAAAATAAAGCTCATCTGTCCACGGGCGAGGCCGTTCACGAAGGCATGTCCTACCGCGATTGAATCCTCCCCTCCCCTGTGCCAGCCGGACGAGTGACAACACAGTAGAGCAGAAGCCACCAATGCGCGAGTTGCTGCGGTTCCTCTGCTATTCCTGTTCACGTCGCCGAACTGATATGCGCGGGCCCTGATGGTTTCCGCTCACAATGCGCTCCCGATTCCGATCTTCATAAAACTTTTACTGAAAATGGTCAAACACATTCATGTCGGAGTGTATTTAATCCACATGCGGGTAAACGTTTACATCAATCTGAGTAGTAGTTCAGAGGTTAAAAGCACCCTACCAGTTACCCATCAATGCTAAGGGTATTTTCACAATGTGTTTAGGAAATTATTATAGGCTCAATTGGTTTTCTTTATTTGACATGTAAATCTGCGTCCTGGACAGTAAGATTCCGCATCGACAAGTGAATGATCATGCTGTTGACAACTCCTTGACCTAGGCCTTGGACAAAATAATTTACTATTTTAGGCAATTTGTTTCGACTATTTACAGTCATTTGAAGGAACCTCTCATTAAATAATTTCAGCTAAGAGCGATGGGTATTTAGTTCGCAAGTTTAGTTGAGCTCGCCGACATCAATGCTGCCTACTTCAATAAAAATAATACTAGTTAAACCTATATGTGGCAAAACCATATTAATATTGTTTTGTAAAGTGGGTAATTTCAATTTCACACAAGGAACCTGATATTGTGTTTTTTAATAGATAAACGGATTGGAATAAATGCCGTTGCGATTATGTAACCTCCATCAATATATTAGGATGGAGCTGCAGCTCTATCTATGCTCAAATAAATCAATAATTAATAAACCGTTTGGCGCGCCTTATCACGTGGAATATGTGGCAGTGCTGCCAATAGCCAATAACGCCCATTTGTCACACCTTTTTGGTTATCAGCACCATGGATAGCTCCAGCTGTAGGCTACATCACTATTTTAATACCAGCTCTCAAAACGCCCCACGTCTCCAAAGCCACCACGTTATCACATCAGGTGCTAACATTTGTCTGATAGCTTAAACTTTTTTAATAATATAAGAAGCAGCCAGGTAACGTTTACTGGATAGACAGTAGGGCTTATGATTTAATCTATTTATTTACCAAATTGGGGGATGAAGATACTGTGACTCCATTTGTCAGTACGATATCGGTAAAACAATTCGCCTCCACCAGTTGATGGCTGACAATAAACGAGTAGGACCTATTGGACAGTCGTGCCTTAAGGAAACCAGCTTCATATAAGAATTGAGCGAGTCCCTATGTAACCATAAGAGGAGCAGCGGTGCTGGTATTGGTTAAAAATATCATCTGGTAAAATGAGCTTTCTGCGGCTGCACGAGGGCTAATGTATGCTAATGGTGTCTACTTTATCTTCCCCAATACTGCGCTTCCCCGGACAATATTTCTGTACGTCTCTCCGGCCCGCATGGACTTACATAAGATTGAACGGTATATAAATAACAACATGTTGTAGTGGCATCAATAAAAAGCATTTTAACGCTGACGACCAAAGACAAGATGTCTTCAAACGGTTCCTCAACCGACTATTAATAACTTTGTCCCCTTCTACAGGCCTACTCCCACTGCGCGAGGGCCACAGCTCCCCTTTCCGTTTGCCCGAAGAAAGCTAAAGAACTTCCAAAGCGTCATCCGATCCACCCCGTGACATCACGGGGCCGACATAAATAAGAACGACTTGAAGAATGGCACAGGACCACTCTCTCTTGGGACTCCGTCTTTTCTTCCTCTTTTCCCGCTCCTCCATCTCCTACTCGTCGAAATGGTGTGTACTTTGGATTTTGGGTGGGTGTGGGGACGGGGCTGGGCCGATTCTGGACATATTTTCAGGTTATTTTTTTTTATATCAGGCTTTTCTTGGTGGCCTTTGGTTTGGATACCCAACCAAAAAGCCTCACAGTGAATGGCAACTTCAGTGGGATGTTGAACCTTTTTACATGGGCTTGTTAAAAGCATCAGTCAATGGCTAACCTATCTGGACACCAAAAGTATTACAGGAATGGAATCTTGGAATATGCATTTTTGCCACCACGTCTCATTTTAAAAGACAAAAAAAATGTATTTGTTTTTGTCCTTTTATAAACTCAGTGCCTTATGATTTATTGTGTTTATATGATTATTAATATTACACACAGGGCATTGACATCTGGTATGTTAGTGATGATATGATATGATTACCCAATGATATGATACTCTCGCTGTAATGTTCGAGAAATCGTTGACCTACGTTTGCCTTCAACCTTGCTCAAAAAAAGTACTTGTGCATTATTTTGTGTGCGTGTGTGTGCGTGCGTGCGTGCGTGTGTGTGCGTGTGTGTGACAGGCCGAAGAGGCTGCTCCCGCACCCGCAGCCGCAGCTGCACCCGCACCCGCTGCAGCCGCTGCAGACAGTGGCTTCTCTCCAGATCAGATTGAGGGTAAGCAGAGGCCACGCCTCACTCTGGAGCTCTCTCTTTCTCTCTCCGTCTCCTTGGTAGCGCCAGGTAGAAGGGCCGGGGCCGTACGCCACCAACCACAGCAAGGCCGACTGCGTGAAACGTTGGCACGGTACAGTTCTCGAAAACCCACTCTACCGTCCCGCTCGGTCTCACCCCAGCTTATCGTTTCCGTGTGTCATGTAGGGTATGATCTTTGCGCGCGCGCGCGCGTGTGTGTGTGTGTGTCTGAGTCTGAGTGTGTCTGTGAGAGAGAGAGAGAGAGAGAGAGTGGTTACGAGGCTCTGTACAGTGTTGCAACAAATCTCCTGAAAATTACAATAAAGATCGTCAAATCTAATGGTTGAAGCCAAACCTATGTCTGACTCAGAACTGTAACTGTAATCGGATACTCTGACTGCGTTGTAGAACCGCTTGCTGGCCTGATGCCCCCGATCTAGAGAGCCTGGAGTTGGGCTAGAGTTCCTACATCAAGACACCCTGGCCTCCCCAGGGTCCCGCGGAACCAAGGCTTATTTTCCGAATTTGGGCAAACGGGAACGTTATCTCATGGAACATCAGCTCCTGACTCTGAAATAGACAATAAGGGAGAATAGGTTAAGCACAGATGAGAGGGGTTAATTACGAGGGAGCTGGTTTAGTTCAGCGCCTCCCCTCCCCCTCCCCCTCCCCCTCCCCATGGAAACCGTGGTCCAGCTGTCCGAGGGGGATATGAACCCTGTCTATTCTGAGCCGACCCGCGCCACGTCTTCAATGGCAACGGATGGCTATGTTTAGCCAGCAGCTTGCTTCTTATGGATGATCGTTTACAAAACAAAAAAAAACGTTTTTACCTCTCACGCCTAATAAGACCTTGTTGGCTCGCGCTTTCAGAACACACAGGCGTGCACTTTTGAGAGATCCACGAAGCGTCACAGATATTGATATACAGTACTGTGTAAAAGTTTTAGGCAGGTGTGTAAGTAAGAGTGCTTTAAAAAATCGAAGTGTTAATAGTTTGTTTTGATCAATGAACTACATGCAAAGTAAATGAACAAATGAACAATCTAAATCAAATCAATATTTGCTTTCACATTTTTGCCAGCATTTTTTCACATCTGCCTTAAACTTTTGCACAGTACTGTACGTGTGCGACACCTCGGAATGTTCTTGCCATGGCCTTGATACCGTTGCATTTCGGTGAGCCGCTTGTAAGTGGCTTACCCTCTACGGTCCAAAATTCCCGTATTGAGTTTAAACCGGGAAATCCGATCTGGGAAGGGTCCCCAGCTTTGGCATGCGGCCCGCTGAAGCAGGGTCAAGGCAGGGAGGGGCTACAGGGACAGGGACAGGCCGTGTTCTCCGGAGGGGGGTGGGGGGTATTACGCCGCGCTCAGCATTCTTTCGGTTAACTCGAGCCCCAGCGACCGGTCCGCGCCCGTATATGGCGCGGGGGACTTTATCAAGGCGTCTCCGTGTGTGTGTGTGTGTGTGTGTGTGTGTGTGTGAAGGGGGGGGGGGTCCTCAACGATGGCTCCGATGGCCTCCTCGGATGGTCGAAAGCCGCCACCGCAGTAAATCGGAAATCACTTAAGATTGTTAATCTGTCAACAGAACCCTGTCCATTGGTGTGACTGGTGGCGGCCCGTAGAAATAGTCAACCCTTTGTTCTGACCCGACTTTGCTTCACTGCCTTGTCTTGGGGGGGGTTCCACAAACACAGCTGTTGGTGGCCAGCATTGGTTCCCCTATGTTCTCTGCTCCTGGTTGTAACACAGCAGCCCATCAGGCGCCTTATAGATATTATACACCTAGAACTATACACCTATATCTTTACACCTAGAACCATACACCTAGAACTATTCACCTATAGCTTTGCACCTAGAACCATACACCTAGAACTATACACCTATATCTTTACACCTAGAACCATATACCTAGAACTATTCACCTATAGCTTTACACCTAGAACCATACACTTAGAACTATACACCTAGAACCATACACCTAGAACTTAAACTGGAGATTTATGGGGACCTCACAAATAGAGACCCCAATCTAGACTTTTGACATTTGAGGACATGTCTTCTGAAGTCCTCATAAAGTCCCTGTTGTTTAGCAATAGTCCAAATGAACATTTCTTTAACATCTTTGTTTCCAGCTCAAATAAGATCCTTTGATCACACCACCCCTCTCTCTCCCCCCCTCTCTCTCTCTCTCTCTCTCTCTCTCTCTCTCTCTCTCTCTCTCTCTCTCTCTCTCTCTCTCTCTCCTCTACAGACTTCAAGGAAGCTTTTGGTCTCTTCGACAGAGTGGGTGACAGTCAGGTGGCCTTTGGCCAGGTAGCCGACATCATGCGCGCCCTGGGCCAGAACCCCACCAACAAGGAGGTCAACTTAATCCTGGGGAACCCTTCTCCGGACGGTAATAGCAGTGGCTTCATGGGAGATTACAATTTGTTTATATTGAATTTAGTTCTTTTATGTTTATTTATCTACATTTATTAGTAGTTCATTGATCTTTTATAATACATGTATTAGTAGTTCATTGATCTTTTATAATACATGCATTAGTAGTTCATTGATCTTTTATAATACATTTATTAGTAGTTCATTGATCTTTTATAATACATTTATTAGTAGTTCATTGATCTTTTATAGTCCATTCATTAGTAGTTCATTAATCTTTAATAGTACATTTATTAGTAGTTCCTTGATCTTTTATAATACATTTATTAGAAGTTCATTGATCTTTTATAGTACATTTATTAGTAGTTCATTCATCTTTTATAAAACATTTATTAGTAGTTCATTGATCTTTTATAATAAATACATTTGTTGTTTGTAGTTTAACTTTGTGGTGAACACATATCGTTCAATGGTCAGTATCGTTATTTCCTGTGGCTTATTGTCCTGGTTAGAAGATACATTTTGTCAGCAGAGGAGGCAAACACATAGAGAAATCCATATGCGTCCCGTTAACAGTAGATCAAGGGACAGTCATAATGAATAAAGTAGAGATTAAGCTTGCCTTTTTCATATTAGAAGCCACTGACAGCAAGAGAGTCAATACTATTACAGTTATCTATGTCCTGTGGTTGCAAGACAAAAAAAAAAAACGGCTTTCACGGGCCGGAAAAATCGTACTGTGTTTTCCATTTGTCGTGGCAGACCCGGCAACGGCGAGCCGTAGTCGGGTCGTTTTAACATTGTGCCAGCGTGTGGCCGACCGTTTCGGTTGTGAACTTGACGTCGGCGCGTCTTTCCCCCCGGGCAGACCTGGCCAACAAGAGGTTGGCCTTCGACGCCTTCCTGCCCATGCTGAAGACCGTTGACACCTCCCCCAAGGGTACCGTGGACGACTACGTGGAGGGCCTGCGCGTCTTCGACAAGGAAGGCAACGGCACCGTCATGGGCGCCGAGCTACGAATCGTGCTGTCCACGCTGGGTAAGGGAGGGAGAGGGGGGGAGAGAGGGAGAGGGGGGGAGAGAGAGAGAGAGAGGCAGAGAGAGAGAGAGAGAGAGAGAGAGAGAGAGAGAGAGAGAGAGAGAGAGAGAGAGAGAGAGAGAGAGAGAGAGAGAGAGAGAGAGAGAGAGTATCTCTGTGAGAGAGAGAGAGAGAGAGAGAGAGAGAGAGAGAGAGAGAGAGGCAGAGAGAGAGAGAGAGAGAGAGAGAGAGAGAGAGAGAGAGAGAGAGAGAGAGAGAGAGAGAGAGTATCTCTGTGAGAGAGAGAGAGAGAGAGAGAGAGAGAGAGAGAGAGAGTGAGTATCTCTGTGAGAGAGAGAGAGAGAGAGAGAGAGAGAGAGAGAGAGAGAGAGAGAGACAGAGAGAGAGAGAGAGAGGCAGAGAGAGAGAGAGAGAGAGAGAGAGAGAGAGAGAGAGAGAGTATCTCTGTGAGAGAGAGAGAGAGAGAGTATCTCTGTGAGAGAGAGAGAGAGAGAGAGAGAGAGAGAGAGAGAGAGAGAGAGAGAGAGGCAGAGAGAGAGAGAGAGAGGGAGAGAGAGAGAGAGAGAGAGAGAGAGAGAGAGAGAGAGAGAGAGAGAGACAATCTGTGTATCGGAGGAGAGAGAGAGAGAGAGAGAGAGAGAGAGAGAGAGAGAGAGAGAGAGAGAGAGAGTATCTCTATGAGGGAGAGCTACAGTCTCCAGGGCCAAATATAGACCCGTCTCTATCTTGAGGGACACGCCACCTGTGCTGGTGACATTGGAGTGGCCTCCTGTGTCTTGCCCCCCCCCCCCCCCCCACCCGCCCTACCCCCCCTTAACCTCCTCCTCTTCCCTCCCCCAGGCGAGAAGATGACAGAGCCCGAGATTGAGGCCCTCATGACTGGTCAGGAGGACGAGAACGGCAGTCTCCACTACGAGGGTGGGTCCCCTCATTCATCCAATCACAGCCATTTTAATTCTGTAGCCCATTCCATACACAAAGGCAATTCAATGTGCTTTGCACAAGGCAAGCAAGAAAAATGGACAATTTCAACTTTTACGTGATTCATATGCTACCTTTTCAACATATTTCTTGATGAATGAAGCTTTTCTATGAATATATATATATGTATTTTTGTGTTATTGTAAGAATGTATTTTGTTGCGTTTTAACCAACTCCGTTCGTTTTGGTCGATGTGGAGGAATAGTTTGAGGGGCAGCTTTGAGTCAGCTGTGTTTTTCTCGCTTGCCTCTCCAGCTTTCGTCAAGCACATTCTGTCCGTGTAAGAGGCCTCCTTTGGAAGCTGAACGCTCGTCTGCACGCCCATGGTGTCAGGACATCCATGTTTCTAAGACCAACCAAGGAAAGATGAAAAGACAATGGGATGTCGTTTTCTTTTTTTTTGTCCGTCTCCTCCACTTTGGAAGTTACCTCGCGGTTCTGAGGCCCCACCTCATCCACCCTTTACCCCCCCTCCCTCCCTCCCTCCCTCCCCCCCCCAGGGGCGGGGCTCTCCACCTGGGGTGAGGAATGGGGGAAGTGGGGGTGACCACTCATCAAGTGGGGGTTGTGCCCCCTCTACCCACCTGCCCACCTCAGACAGTCGTGACATCACTGGCCCCAGCAGCGCCCAAGGCCCTGGACACGGGCGTGGATCGGCCCGCCAAACTTCCCCCGCCCGCCCCGCCCACACTTTTCGCAAAGTTTTATTTATTTTGACTCTCATTTACGATTAAACTTTTCCAAAAGTACATCCCATTTGGTTTGATTCTTGGTCTTTCATTCTATTTAGGACTTGTGTGATCATTTGCACATATATTAAATATATATTATGTTCCCGAACACACTTTCGAAAACACAGTATTAGTGTGCTGATAGGAGACTAGACTCGTGTCAAAATAACTTGTTTACATTACATTACTGTCATTTAGAGGACGCTTTGAACCAAAGCGACTTACAAATGCTGCTTTCAACAAGAGAGAATAAAGAACCACAAGTTAGGGAGAAGAAAAAAATAATTGCATCCCTGACCCAATCGCCGATAAGAGCGATAGACTTGCCACGATCAACACCAGGCTACAAGTTAAGTACTGCAAAGTCTACAGGGCTTCAAAAATATAAAAGAATAACATGTTTACAAAGCCTGTTTATTTAATAAGAACAAAAACTGGTCATTTAATTGCAACTGTTTGCTTTAATCAAAAACATATTGTGTACATATATTTATGATATGATTCATTCATATATTTATCTCGTCTCTAATTTAAATCATTTATAACAATGAAAATGTTGTTGTAGCCAAGTGGTTTTGATTAGTATGTGCTTCACGTTAGTAAAAAATAATCATTGTGCCCCATACACTTTGTTTCATTAAAAGCAAACTCTTGGAAAAATCATCACCAGAAATGTTCTTAGTGAAAATGTTTGGCCACCAAAGGACAAACTCTCATTGGATACTTGTACGTGTCTGCCCTTACTAACGTATTTAAATATACACACAAATATACACGCAAATAAACATCACCTCACTAGCATTGCTATTGACATCACTCCAAGTGTTACTATCGTGTAAAAATACAGAGTAATAGGAGAGACTAACAAACAATTGCAGTGTGCAACCTAATCACAAAATGTGGCTATTCCCGTTTGAATCTTATTGACAATGGGTATCTGTGAGGAAAACTAACCCATAACTTGTTATGTTAATCTTTGACCACAAAGAGTAGGGCCAGCGTAATTCCTGATGCTTTGCAGTCATATGGCGCTGCATTGGTGCTGTGGTAAGACCTCAAAATTACTCTTAATTCTTAGGTTTGTGTTTAATTAAACGCGGGGCGAATAACGAAGTGATTATCGCATGGTAACTTCATCGAAAGTCCAGACATGGCAATAGTGTAATAGTGTTGTTCACAGGCTGTAGGTTGGGGCATCTTGATGCGCGGCGTACACTGTCGTTCCTGTTACTTAAACCGCCTTGCAGTCCGCTTGCTTGTTCTCTAACGGAATCAGAGGTTGAAGTGCGCGCTCTAGTGAAAATATTGGTACACCAGGAAGTCGGCCAATGTTTCCGAAACAACAACTTTGGGTGCGCTGTTGCACTTATTGAAACAAATCAGGTCAAGGTTTTTTTTAAAGCCACATAGTGTGACCAAGAGGACTATTGGGCTTGTTTGCAATTCCTTGTGCATTCTCACCAGTTAGCCTGCAATACGAGTATTTTTACTTTTGTGAAGAACTTTTTACAACAGAAAGTGGATTTTTTTTTAATAACTTACAGAAATTCTCTACAAAAGCCATATATCAACTGCCGCCAGATAAACATCTGTTTGTTTCAGGTATCCTTAATAAATAGAACAAGCGGTCAACAATGTCTGTTCAGAAAGCAGTTGGAAATTATTTATTTGGATCAACCAAATCGCTTTGGAGTGGAACTTTGCCCAATGTGTCTATTTCTCAAAGGTGTGAGTCATTTCCATTTGATTCTCATAAACATTTACAAGGCAAATTACTATCTTTCACAACAATGCGTTGCAATTAATTTTTTCTCTGAAAGCGTCGTGTTTTACTATTGATAACAGGAAATTATTAGTGCAAGTAACGTTTATGTCAGTGATCGACTATGGTGATTTTATATATATGCATGCTGCTGCCTCAACACCACTGCCTTTAGATTCTATTTTCCATTGTGCACCCCGCCTTATTACAGGTGATCCTTTCAGAACACGTAAAACTTGCTTCATGTAACAAATCAAAGTGATGTGTTCTGAAAGGATCACCTGTAATAAAGCGGAGTGCACAATGAAAAATGGGTCTTTGGGTCATGGTAGGGAACAACATTGTTATATATATTTTTTTTTAAGTTTTTCTTCATGACTTACCCTTTTACCTCAGATGTCTCTTAAATATTAGACTCACAAATCACATATTCGAGCTCATGTAGATTTAGTTTGATCCCTCAGGCAAATACTGAACTAGGTAAAAGAGCGTTTAGCCTGTATGTTATACATAAGTGGAACAAGCTGCAACAAACATTGAAGCTTGACTCATTTATGTCCATCTCCCTTTTCAAGAGAAAAAAAGAAGCCATGTTTGTAGCTGCGCGTTGTTGTTTCTGATCATTCCATTGCCTTGACTCTCTTAAGCCGAGTAATTTAAATCGTAGTTTGTTGTTACTAATTTGTAACTTGGATAAATGTTTTCATTTGTAATCCAGGTCGTTGCTGTAAAAGAGAACATGTTCTCAATCAATTTACCTGGTTAAATATGTGTAAATAAATAAATGAACGATAGAAGGGAGGGGCCATGGAGAGGGATAGGAGGGACCAAAGACTCATTAAGCTTTTGAGCGTTGGGATTCACATTCTTGCTTTTTTTGTACACACTTCTCTAGACTTTAGTGATGGGAATTACGGCTCTTTCGAGAGAGCCGGATCTTATGGCTCAGTTCCTGGCCTCATCGTTCTTTTTTCTATTTCGTATTTTTTTACCACGCCGAAGTTACTTGGTCTATCTGCGAAATAACCACTAGGACAATGATTTAGACATCCCACCAATATAATTGTATTTAGCTGCACTAAATTAGCCTACTTGTATTGCCAAACCTATTGTCAATTATCTGCATTGTAAACACCACCTGCATAAGATTACACCATATCCTCTGTTTGTCAGTTAATATACTCATTAGAATTTACCCACCGTATAAAATGTGTTCTGTAACCTAAAGTTTCTTTGCCTTGAATGCAATTTATGCGACACTTCATACTAGACAACTTTTTATTGGAACAATAAAAAACAGTATATCGAACTTTTGGGCAAACTATGTTAGTGCTAAAGTTTATATTTAAAGGAGAATGCAGTGTCACTAGGGGGGTGCTGGGAATGCAGACCGTATCGGAAGACTTCAAAATGACTGTCTATAAAATGTTTGAGCAGTGTTTCAGCAGAAATGTTGCCTATTCTTTTTTTGAAAAACATCCCCGTAGGATAGTTAGTTAGGCTAACAACAACAACCAATTTCGTAAGCCCCACTTATATGTAGCCTAGCCAACTCTATCAAACAGAACTCTGGCAATTTACTTTTTGAACCTTCTAACGGGCTCCGGTCAGAGCTGTCATTATTACCAAACTACAATGACGATTTGAATCACTTAGATTTGCCTGTAACCACGTTGTTGTTTTCGTTGCTGTTGGACTTGGGCATGCAGTGAAATTTGGACAGAACGATAAAGAGAACGGCTCTCACTCAGTATGACTCCTTCGTTGGTACTAAAGAGCCGTTCAAAAGAATCGGATCGTTCGCGAACGTCACATCACTAGTGAGCTTCATATCGGGTTGATAGGTATGCTTAAGGGTATAGTATTAATACAGATATCAAGTTAATATGTTTGAAACTTGAAAAAGAAAATACAATTTCACATTGAATATTGTTGACCAATTGAACAGGTTTTCTAATTGCTACTATTAATCAGAAAACAAGGAGAGATGCGGGATCTTTTGGCAGTTTATTTACAACCAATGTAGGCTATTGGGTTTCAACTATATTGTTTTATGTCCATATTTACACATTTTAACGGTAAAAATCACAAAGATTTCCCTCTTTTTTCTGAAAAATATATCGGTACTGGGATTGCCATTGACGTTCAAACGATTAGCCAAACCATACCCATCGATACCATGTCAAGTATCCCGTAAGTATTGGTGTCGGGATACTTGACAGGGTATTGCTAGGGATCAGATCGAAAAGAAGATCGAGTATCAGCACAGGCAACTGTCTGTGATCTTTGAGACAAAGACATATTTATTGGATTGGATTCTGATTCTGATTTTGATTTGATATAGCATTGTCAATCGTTTCTGTCGCGGTCGAGTGCTTTGCTTCTGTCTGTCAGAGGTCTTTATTGAATGCACCTGTCAAACATGTATGAGTAGTTGGCTTTTTTTCAGGACACGCCTCTAAGACCTGCATTACTGAGAGTTCTTAAAACCAAAGGCCGACAAACGCTCCCATGACAAACTTTTCAAGACTGCGTTTCCATATTTGAATGTGCATTCGTTTATTTTACAGATTTTTACACAGCCGGCCCAGGAATAGAAAGCAGCACAGCCAGTCCCAGCCGGGGGAGTAAAATAAATGGGAGTAAAATAAATGGTTTAATTGTTTGTTGTGACACTTCTGTATATTTGTCTTTTTTAAACTAGGAGGACATGTCTAAGCGACAGCTTGCCGTAGAGAAAACCAATTAGGTGGTGGTGGTTTCTCTGTGGGGGTGGTGGTTTTAAAATGGGGTTTCTCGTGGT
This sequence comes from Aplochiton taeniatus, assembly GCA_017639675.1. NCBI lineage: Eukaryota > Metazoa > Chordata > Actinopteri > Galaxiiformes > Galaxiidae > Aplochiton > Aplochiton taeniatus. Next base: position 2,427,405 of record CM030191.1, read on the forward strand.
CCCTCAAGCTCGAAATGCCTTGACTCCAGCCTAGTTTGAAAAACCTTTCTTTGTTTCTATGTTTAACTGCTCTAGTCGACTTTGTTTCTACGTCTGACTGCTCTAGTCTATTTTGTTTCTATGTCTGACTGCTCTAGTCTGCTTTGTTTCTACGTCTCTTTCAGAATGTACTCCAACTGTTCTGGTCTACTTTGTTTCTGTGTCTAACTGCTCTAGTCTACTTTGTTCTTATGTCTAACTGCTCTTGTCGTGGACCCGAAAATAACCATGCACACACGACATGAGGACACAAGACACAGAAATTGATGAGGTTTGAATATATATTGTATTTGTTGCAACAGATACAGACATAAAATAACATACCACCTTAGCTAGTCCGTTCGGGATGGAAACCTTCAACCTCTTCCTAGCTCTCCTCTCTATACTCTCTGTGCCAGATCATATATATACGCTTTGGCCTGGCGCCAAGACGACTGTCCTGTGCATGTCTTCTGAGGAGGGGCAAATGTGGACTTTGACCCCATGTTGTTTTTGTGACCTTATGTCCTGGAACTTTTGTGGATAACCTATGTCGAAACACAGTGCGATAACACTCTAGTCTGCTTTGTTTCGGTGGCTAACTGCTCTAGTCTACTTTGTATCTACGTCTCTCTTTCAGGATGTACTCCAACTGCACTGGGCCCGGCTTTGCCCTCCACTCTGAGATCGTCATGCCCTACATCAGTAACTACGGCACCAAGGGCCAGATCGAGCGTTTCATCCCAGAGATGGCGGCCGGGAGGTGCATCGGAGCCATCGCCATGACGGAGCCAGGAGCTGGGAGGTGGGGTCCTCCGTTGGGGCCTTTCTTATGTAAGATTTAATGGAAGACCGCAAAAAAAAAAAAAGGACCCTTAGTGAGCAGATATTCTAATGAGAGAATATGATAAAACATACCGTATGTACGTATATGAATTTGATTCGTATGAACACGTCAATAGAAATGATCTGTCTTGTTTGTCATTAGACATGTTCATTGTTCTATTGATGAGGTCATACTGTCGCAGAAATCCTGCCTTTTTTCCATTCCAAGTCGGATTTCTGTCCTTCGTTTTCACGTCACGATCCCGGCCGTTGTTTGCTTCTGCACCCTGATAAAGGTTCTCCTCCAACACCCCGGCCTGTTGCGTCCCCCCCCCCCCCCAGTGATCTCCAGGGCGTGAGGACGAACGCAGTGAGAGACGGAGATGATTGGATCCTGAACGGCAACAAGGTGGGTTTCACGTTGGAGTCGGGCGATGTGTTCAGATCCAAGGTGGGTTTCACGTTGGAGCCGGGCGATGTGTTCAGATCCAAGGTGGGTTTGATGTTAGGGTCGGGCGATGTGTTCAGATCCAAGGTGGGTTTGATGTTAGGGTCGGGCGATGTGTTCAAATCCAAGGTGGGTTTCAGGGACACCAACTTACCGGGAGGTCCTTGTTTCATTTAAGCCCTTCCTGTCGACCCGCCCCGCACCCAGCTGTTCATCAGCAACGGTTGGTTGACTGACCTGGTGGTGGTGGTCACAGTGACCAATCGGGAGGCCCGGACAGCAGCCCACGGCATCAGCCTCTTCCTGGTTGAGGACGGGATGAAGGGTTTTAAGAAGGGACGCAAGCTGGAGAAGATCGGCTTCAAGGCACAGGTATAGCCCACAGCGAACAGATTTGGAAAGTCAAAAACAATTGCTCACTCCGAGTTCCAGGGCCGTTAGGTTCCAAAGAAGCAACAAGTGGAATAGAATCACTGTCAGTTAGATGGGTTGCACTGTGAAAGCTAGCTTTAGAGCTATAGCTAGTTGTGTAAGCCCAGACAAGGCAATTGTAATATGACATGGTCTCTCCCGTCCTATTCCACAGGACTCAGCAGAGCTATTCTGTTCCTGTAATATGTCCCTATTTGTCTCCTTCTTATCCCACAGGACACACAGAGCTGCTCTGTTCCTATAATATGTCCCTATTTGTCCTCTTCTTATCCCACAGGACACAGCAGAGCTGTCCTGTTCCTGTAATATGTCCCTATTTGTCCCCTTCTTATCCCACAGGACACAGCAGAGCTGTTCTTTGAGGACGTGCGTCTACCGGCCTCGGCCCTCCTGGGAGAAGTCAACAAGGGCTTCTACTACCTGATGAACGAGCTGCCACAGGTGAGAACAGGAACGCCGGGAAACATTCCCTGAGGAGGAGGGAACGTTGTTCAATTGATCTGGGAGTTTTATTGTGAGCGCCAAGACTGTTTACATTAGACCATAGCCACACACAAACAAATATTTCATTTTATTTGTGTTGAAATCCGGCACATATTGTGATTGGTCTGATAACTGCAGATTTTTACCTGGTCGTTTCTGGTGTACTCATAATTGGACGGACTGGTATGAAGTCGAGCTTGGGGACGAGAATCTGCAACAGTAGTGGCTACGGTAAGTGTCTTCATGGGCCATACATTTCGCTTTGAGTTCTTTGGCGTGTAACTTAGTCAAGAACAGCTGAATTTGAAAGCAAGGACCTCAACTTGTGTAGAGCCAATCAGCTGCCGCCCAGCTGATGAGTGGTCCTTGATAGTCCTTATGGTTGGTGAGCAGAACAGCCGGAAGGCCACAGCAACAGGCTAGCAAGCACAGCAACAGGCTAGCAAAGTCGGTACATTGTGTGATGGGGAAAAATGTATCTTTGTGTAGTGTAACTTGTTATGGGTGTGTTGGTCTCCGTCTGAGCAATTATTGTCTTGTTCTTTTTCTGTAAAGCGTCTTTGGGTCCTGGAAAAGCGCTATATAAATCAAATGAATTATTATTATTGTTGTTGTGAAGTTAGAAGGACCTTCTGCTCCTAGCACTGAGACAGGGAGTAGTCTGCAGGTGCCTTCTCTAAGTTTCCTTCTTTTATTCTCGGAGAAGTCAATTATGATCTAGTCATCCAAACCAAAGGCTTCTGTAACAAGACTCTATGATTCTAACAGCTCTTGGTCAAACATCTGAAGAACTGGAGGAGAAGAGGATCTTTGACCTGCTGGCCAGCCAGCATTTAATATTTATCCATACCGTACTTTGCTTCATTTCTCTATAGTAAAATAATACAAAGACAAATCTTTAGACATCATTACTTCTCACAAGGAATTAAGTATAAAATTCCACAACACATTGTTAGACATGTCTTTGGATTTGAAGGGAAAACCAAAAGCGCATGCACGTTTAGGGTATGGCCTAGCTCTGATTATTGGTAATCAAAATAAGTAACCTGTCAAACCATCCAATTTGGCTGGCAACAAAAAAGAAAAGGAACAGCAACCAGACCCTACTAATCAAACCAGACCAGATAAGAATGCATGTACGGTATATAAGCTACATCGTTTTGACTTATTTTAACCTTAATGATAAATAGCATAGTTTGAACATTTTTAATTCACAAGAACAAGTTATTTGCATTGCATAACACAACTAGACTATTACAAGCCTACAACAATTCTCCCATTGGGTCAATCAAACATGAAGCTTGTTAACAGACCAGCTATTCTACAACCCTTTGTTATATTGACTCCATTGGGGTAGTGCTTGTTTTCAAAATTGTAAAGCTTGTGGCGTTCAAACACCTCTTCGATAAACTTTTCCCTTGTGGTAATTGGTCAATCAAAGAGAGGTCGTTTCACCACCGCCTCTCTCCTGATGTGATTGGTTAGCTCATATCAAGACGGTGGCATTGATGTGCGGAGAATGAGCAACCCCGCCCCCACAAAGCTAAACTACCTCAACTTGGCTCGGGGTGTTTCCGTCGATGTTGTCGTTTTTTTTACAGGCTTCACAGGGTATGTGTTGGAGTCGAGTTGGTTGTTATGAATAGACATTCTCGTGAAAAAGGGAGCCAATCGGAATTCATAAATAGCGGGCTAGCATGCGAACTGGGCGTAGGCCTATTCTGATATAACGGGTGCTATATCAGTCTGCCACTGATCTGTAATTTAATAATAACTATCAATAACTTTCCCGGGTATTTCTAGTTGCCTCTAACGTATTACATATTACTGTAAACACATTCAATTATATTGACATTTCACAGGAAAATTTTCGGGAAAATTAGCCTAGAAAATTATGCCTTCTAGGTGGCATGTTTTGTCACGCTAATACATTTATTTCAGGAACGTTTGTTGGTCGGAGACATGGCCATCGCCAGCGCAGAGTTCATGTTTGAGGAGACTCGGAACTACGTGACCCAGAGGAAAGCGTTTGGCAAAACCATTGCTGATCTGCAGGTCAGTCTGAGCTTGATTTGTCTTTCAGATGTAGAAATAGTACAGATTTCATTGTGAAGTTGAAGGATTTTTTTTTTTTTTGGTGTTTCCAGACAGTGCAGCACAGGCTAGCAGAGCTCAAGACAGATATATGTGTGGGCAGGGCCTTTTTGGACAGCTGTCTGCAGCTCCATGCAGACAAACGGCTGGACTCATCCACTGCTTCCATGGCTAAATACTGGTCAGCTCTCACTACTTATCACTACTCTTATGGTCTAGCGCTATCTATTATAATGATTTTAACACTTGATACTTTTTATACAATTGTTTTACTAGTACCTTTCCACACGTCTATAAATGTATGTAATTATAGATTGCTAAATGTTGCACATCTTTGTTTTGTTTTATTTTGTACAGCGTCTAAGACACAATTTTGTGAAATCTAATAAAATGAAATATAATAAAGTTTGTCTTTAGTGTGGATTTGACTGAACTCATGGACAATAGAACATGAAGAAGTTGAGCCAACTTTGCCTGTTTCTTTGACATTTGTATCATTTATCATTTCATAATTATGTATTCATTTATATATGGCTTATTGTATGCTTGCGGGAAGAGTGGGAGTGAGAATTCCCATGTACTGGTACTTGTTGCACATGGCAAATAAACTCTGGAACTTGGCCTGTATACCTAGACTTGGCATTTGAATTGTCAGATGAAAGGCTTCTTTGTATGATAACTGTGGCCTACGGATTAAGCTCTTGTAACTGTCCCTTTAAAAGTGTCTGTTTTGGATGTTGAAAATGTTATCCCCCCCTCTACCTATCAGGGCGTCTGACCTCCAGAACAAAGTGGCCACAGAGTGTCTCCAGATGCACGGAGGCTGGGGCTACATGTGGGAGTACCCCATCGCCAAGTCAGTGTGTGTGTGTGTTAACATTGTTCTTTCAGTTTCTCCCAGGGCGTTTGTGGACTCCCGCATTCAGCCCATCTACAGAGGCACCAATGAGATCATGAAGGAGCTGATCGCTCACGACATTGTGACCAAGACCAAGACCGTTCCATTGTCCCGGTGGAGGGGCCGCCGGACTGTACCATTGTAACTGTCGAGAGGCCCTAGGTCCCGACCTTGAAGTCTTACGGTTCCTGGGTGTGGTGGTAATTGATCTATGACGGTTTTTATGAGATGTTTCACACAGTATTAGTAATCGTAGCCTTCAGAGACTTAAGATTACATTATTTTACATTATTCTACTTAAGATTACAGACAAAATGGCTGCTGCACCATCTTGCGTTTGGACGTGCTGACGGCACTTTCGTAACATATATGATGTGACTATGAAACATAACATACCAAAACGGCTTTGGCCTATCTCTTTCTCCCCTTCTTACCTCTCTCTACCCATTGACCAAAGTTAGACTCTGTGGGTTGTTTTTCTCTACGAAAGAAACAAAATGGCCGCTGCTCCATCTTCTCTTGGGACGGTCCCAGCCTAACAGCTTTAGCCTTTCTCTGTCTCTCCTTGTTACCTCTCTCTACACAAATTATTAGTCCGTGGTTTGTTTTTCTTCAAAGTCTTTTTATCCTTCGAACCTTATTTTATTCAACTATCAAGATATCATGTGTTCTCTCGGTGCAAGGTGCCTGGAAAGACCTCTTCAAGTTGCAGTGGAGCGTAAACCAGGAAGCTATCCCCGTTTCCTTCTGGAACTGTTTTCAGTCGGACAGCTTCATTTAACTCTACATAAAATCAGCGAGCCTAACCCAAGCTTTTTGCATTTTTTGGGATAGTAAAACTACATAATAATGTCTTGTATGTAGCTGTTGTAGTGTTGTTTACTCTCTCAAAAGAGAGTATCTATCGATCGATCGATCACAGCAGTATCTTTGAAAACCATTAATAGTAATAGTGAAGTGTCTCATGATGGAAATCGTTTGAATGTGCAGTCTTTGAACAGGACGTGATTGTGCTGCTCTGTTTATTTAGCCTGCACGCTCTTTTGTGTGAAAAATAAACTAACCTTAGCAATGCCTTCCATGAGATCTTTGTAGGAGTGTAAGGATAAAATATGTTTCCAGCACAACGGCAAAATGTTGCCAAGGCTCCGATTTAAAGGTTACTTTTCACATATTCAAGTAATACAAAAGGGCACTTAGACGTTTCCGTATACGGGTGTTTTCGGGGAAAGCTCAAAAGTAACCTCCCAATCGGAACCTATATTTTGGCTCGATGTCAAGAACGCACCACTCGATGGAGCCTTTCCAAATCCTCTCTCCCAACTGCTTTGCTGTTACCGTAGAAACGTAATTTTGTGCTCCGTCTTCTCAAAACCTCTTGGACATCCAACGTAGGTAAGTGAGTGCAATCGTCATTCAAATCAATAGCCCGTGCTAGCCGGTGAAAATGTCACCCGCTTCGGGTTCAGTATTTTCAATGAAAGTCTGTACCAGTGTTTGCACTCCCTATTTTCAAACGGCTCTCGTGTTATGAAAAGAAGTCTCATGTCAGACTCCTCATCCAAAACATAAACCTCTGTGGTTTGGTTGTTGTAATTTTTTTTTTACTAAATGATTCATCACACCCCATCTGCAGATATATTTTATTAAGAAAGTAAAGTATTTAGGTTCGGAAACATCATATATACTATACAACACAATCAATACCATCCACAGAAATGTCTTAGGAATCCAAAAGAACAATGGGATTGGTCAGGGGACATAAGAGGCACTGCTCCTTGGAAAACACTTGGGTCTGTTTCAATCAGTCGTCTCCTGAGATCATTGGCTCCCACACCGGATGGACCTATCAGAAAGCAGACGGAGAAAGCACCTGACCAGTCAGCCATCATTCATGCATCATAAGCTGCAGTTCCTATTGAAAACTTATTTAAATACAATCTATTTATTTTAGTAATATTATATATAACTTCTGAAATGTATCAGAGGACAGATAGGAGACCACACGAGGAAGAAAATGTTGACTATTGAGATATATAATAATATATAGTAGTTATAATAGTTATATAATATCAATAAAATAAAATTTTCCACTGATCACTTAGCCTGTGAAATTGTATTCACCACTGATGCATTGCCCCAGTGCCTTTAGAAAAGAGTGGCTGAATCTGTTATTCTCCATATTCAAGTTTTTTAATTATTTGAAGTTTTCAGCTCTATTCTTCGACTGATTGCGTCTGATGTGGCCCCCCCCCCCAAAAAAAAACAAGCCTTTGATTGTAGCAATCGAATACCTTTATTTAACTCGTCTTTATTGGATAACCATTTGCTAACCTACAGGTTGGGAGAAGAAAAGTTAACACGGGTTGATGGCGCAGGATGACCTCTCACCTCCTGGGCAGGTTGGTGGAGGGGGTGAGGCAGACGCTGGGCCCTCCTCCTCATCGGGCACCACCTCGGGCATGGGTGGCATGGGGGCCTTCTGGGCCACCGTACCGTGGGCGGAGAGGAGCGCCTGGAGGGTCGGCAGAAAAAACAGCGATCGTTTGACTTAGCCCCCTCTCCGATTTCATCGCTAGGTTTACCTTTTCTAAACCTCACACCGGAACGGTAAAGCTCATTTATGCCGTCAACCTGCATGGAGGCCCTACATGACACATCACAAAGAATCGCTAAAGAAATAAATATTTCTCCTTGTTTTTTTTATCCAGCAGGCACAGTAAGCGATGCTAGCTAAAAACTGAAGATAGTTGTAATCATTTGAGTTGGCCTCTCTTATTCAAGATTATCACAGCCATAATAATAACTTAATAAGAATAATCCAATTTCTGCTCTTTTTTCCCTTTCCGTGTCTCGCACCAGACCTGAAAGCTACATGACCGGCTTGACATCACAAAGTATTGACGAGGAGGACCTTGGATATTTGATCCAAATTTGTAACGTTTTTGCCACCAAATGATCTTTCCAGTGCATTAGCAAACATCAATTGACGTACAAAACTTGAACACTCCTACCGTCCCCCCGAGAATCAGTTGCCATGGGAAAATAAAGTTCTCCCTACAACTCAGCAATTTCTACACACAGAACTCAGACCAGACAGGGTTTCAAGATGATTGGTTATTATTGGTCCACACCTTCTGTACACCAACAGTGATTGGATCAGGTTTTTTGTCCAAACATCTCGGATCACTTCCGGGTCGGGCTTTTTTCCCTCTCTTGTGTGAGTCTCTAGAGGTTTCCACAGACCAGGGGCAGTTAGTTTAGACCGCCATGTTGGATCTTTGTCCTAGCCGCGGACGGCCTCTTGCCCCCTCGTCAGAGGAGTCATCTGCGGGGGGGGACGGGGTTCGCCGAACCCCCCCGGGTGCAGTTCCTCACAGCGAGCTCTGGTCTCTGTCTACGACGGGTGCCTGGACCAGACAAAGGGCTGGTGGAGGGGACGTGCAGCCCGGCACGGGGCACTCTAAATGGGGTTGGCCTAGTCCAGCGGGCGGGGGGTGTTGGGGGGAAGTCCTGGAGGGGATTGGTAGGGGCCTCCGTTCTCTGTGGAACTGTCTCCCCCCCCCCCGCCCTGGAGAGAGATGGAGGGAACCGGAAGGAGGGCGGGCTGGATGGCTGGTCGGTCGGAAGTGGAAGGCTGAGGGGAACGTCTGAGGAGGAGGAGAGGGAGGAGGAGGAGGAGGAGGAGGAGGAGGAGCGCTCCCTCCCGGGCCTACACCACGGTGTTCCGCTGGCGGTAGGGGGGCGGGGGCAGGGCGGCGCTGGGCTTGAGGGAGAACTCGGACATGTACTCGGGGTTCTCGGCCACGGCCGGGCGGACCCGCCCGTTCTGCTTGTAGAACAGCTGGGCCTCGGCCGCGCCGGATTGGTCGGCGGGCCTGTCACTCCAGGGCTTGGGCGGCAGGCTGTGCTGCCAGTACTCGGGGTTGTCGAAGGTCACCTTGAGCTTCTTGCCGCCGGCCTTGCCCGTGGTCTGGCCGTGTTTGAGCAGCCCCCCCGGGTGGGGGGGGTGGTCCTGGTAGGCCGGCAGGTTGCCGGGCGCCGACGTGGACAGGGCGCCCGCCAGGGCCGTGCCGGGCGACCCCAGCTGGGTCTGGCTGCCGCCGCTAGAACCCGGGCAAGCTGGGGCGCCCGGCGGGATCGGCTGGCCGGACTTCTCGTGGAGGACGTGGGTGGCGGGGGGGGCGTGGTGGCAGGGCGCCAGGCCCAGACCGGAGGGCGAGGGCTGGGCGGAGGGCAGAGCGTAATGAGGCCCCCCGGTGTGGATGAGGAGGGGGAGGGGGGCGGCGGCCGTGGACCCCGCGGACGAGCCGGCGCGGGAGGGTAAGGGCAGGCCGTTCCTCCTGAGGACCTCCAGACCCCCCAGGCTGGCCAGCTCGGCGGGGCTGTGGAAGGTGTTGAGGTAGAGGGGCTCGTTGAGGTACTCGTCCTCCCCCGGCCTGGGCTGGCTGTGGGGCGTGCTGTGGTAGCCCGGGTTGTCCAGGGCGTGCACCTCGCCGTTCCGCCGGCGCGCCACGAACGGGTTCTCCTCGATGGGGTTGAGGTACTCTGCAAGCCAGAACAGAAGAGAAACAACACAGGGAGAGACTCGGTGAGGAGAGAGAGAGCTTGAGAGAGAGAGACGGATGAAGGGAGGGCAACAGAAAGAGATAGATATATATATAAATATCAGAGGACTAAAAAAACAAAACAATTTAAGAGTTGAGAAAAAGGACAGACTTTGAGAGGGTAGGATTCATAAGAAGCATGAGACTATGGGGAACTATGAAAAATACAAGACTAAAAAACAAGACCAAAGGATGTTGAAACAGAAGAGAAACAGAGCGAGAGATGAAAAGAAAACAGAAATAAGAGAGAGATGAGAGAGAAAATAACAAAAACCCAGAGATCCTCTTAAGCGAAGTTCCAGTGTCAGAATGGGTGAAGATATATTCTGAACGTGCATTGCATTGCATCGAGAATCGGCAAAAACTTCCAAAATGGCTTCCCTTTTGAAGGGAGCCCTCTGCAGTGCGCCGTGGGTACTGTAGTCCGTGGCCCTGGCGCACCCACCTGAGGAGTTCTTGTCCTTCATGGGGGTCATGTAGCCGTCCTCGTCGGTGTCTCCCCCGCGGGGCCCCCGCTCCCCCAGGAAGACGGTGGGGTCGGCGCTGTACCTCTGGCCCCCGCCATCCTTCCCACTGCCCCGGGGAAGGCCCTTCTTCTGGAGGGTGCCGTTACAGCGCGGCTCCTGCTCCAGGGCCGGGCCCGGGTTGAAGGGGGGCTCGGGGCCCACGCAGGCCGGGGCCCCCGCCATGGAGGTCTCGTCTGGGGCAGAACCCCCGTCCCGGTAACTAAACTGGTTCTTTAGGAGGAAGGAAAGAGAGAGAGAGAGAGAGAGAGAGAGAGAGAGAGAGAGACATATTGAGAGAAAGAGGGAGTGGGGTAATATGAAGTGAGAGAGAGAGGGGGAGGGAAGAAAGAGAACAAATGAAGTATAATTGATCTATACATCTACATAGTGAACCGTTGAAAAGCTTAACTCTTCTGGATCTCTTCTGGATCCATTCAATAATATTAATATAATATATCCATTCAATAATAATAATATAATACATCCATTCAATAATAATAATATAATATATTCATTCAATAATAACAATATAATACATCCATTCAATAATAATAATATAATATATCCATTCAATAATAATAATATAATATATCCATTCAATAATCATAATATAATATATCCATTCAATAATAATAATAATAATGTTGGATACAAATGGTTAACTCTGTTCAAAGCGTCTGCACTTCTTCTTCTTGCTCTTCAAAGTTTGTGCCAGGGTAGTCATGAGCCTTGGGCGTCCTTTGAAGAAAGACCCGCTCGGAACAGGAAGCTGCCACCCCTGGACCTCGGCGAGGAAGCACAACAAACCCCCCCCGCCCCCAACATGACCTCTGAGGCGCGTGGGGCTTTCTTCCTGCTGTTTCCCTGGCCGGCCGCGGGCGGTTGGAGGCGGCCCTTCATGGCCGCCGCTCTCTCTGCCGACTCCCCAGGAGAACGGGGCAGCGATCAACGCCCGGCAAAGCGGCGGAGCCAAGCGCAAAAGGGTTTCCAACACAGAAACCAAGCGCCCCGGGGTTTGTGTCTCCAACCACCTACCCACCCCCTCCCTCCCTCCCTCACTCCCTCTCGTTCACCGGCGCAATCAGCCAGGCGCCCTCCTCCCCCTCTCTCTCCTCCTCCCTCCCTCCTCTTCAGAAGCGGTTATTATCCTCTCCTGGTGCGGAGTGCATGGAGACGGAGGTTCAATGTCGAGGTTGCCTCCACAAACTGAACAACTTCCCCGGCCTGCAGTCTTCACTCGTGAACGGCCATACTGTGGTGGTGGGTTTTCGGCACGCCGTCAGAGATCAAAGACGGCGTTTGCGTTAGCATCGACCTTGTGCAACGAGGAGAGCGTGCGCGGGATAGCAAAGACACACACACACACACACACACACACACACACCATCCCGTCTGTGTGGTGTCAGACGTGTGTCAGGGGGTCAAATCAATAAGAGATGCAGAGTCATCGGCCGGTCGAACAAACCACCGGCCTCTGACTCATTGTCTCAGAGCAAACAGCCACGGAGACAGGGCGTGGCTGCTGCTATTTGCCCAGACAGGCCTCCGGTAATGAAGGCCGGAGCCTGGGGAGCGGGTGGGGGAAGACCCCAGGCTGGAGGCCCCACGCTGGGCTAGGAGAGGACAGAGGAGAGGGGGCCTTTAAGCAGACCACCAGGACAAAGGGGCATCAGGCCTCATGGTAACCACTGACAATGGATCCATCAGTAACTCAGGATGCATGTGTGTCTGTGTGTGTGTGTGTGTGTGTTTGTGTGTGTGTGTGTGTGTGTGTTTCTATGTATCCATCAGTAACTCAGGATACATGTGTTGGCAGAGGATCATATTGATCATATTCATAACCAGCACATATGATTAGCTAAACGAGCTCCTTGGCTTTGCCTCTCTCTCTGTGTGTGTAGGTGTGTGTGTTTAGGATGGAGTCGGTGTGGCTCTGGGCTAGATTCAGTCATCTGTGTACAAATGAGATCCATGCACACATGCATGTATATTTACTTGCGAGTGTGTGTATGTGGTATGGTCAGAGGGGCATGTTGAGGGCACAGGGGAACACACTGCTGTGTGTTTCAGTGTGTGTGTGTTTCAGTGTGTGTGTGTGTGTGTGTGTGTGTGTGTTTAAGTTTATGTGTGTGTGTGTGTTTCAGTTTGTGTGTGTGTGTGTGTGTGTGTGTGTGTGTGGGTGTGACCTCTCACCCTGTTGGCGTCCAGGCTGGGCCTGCTGGAGTAGGAGGGTGGGGCCGTGTTGAAGGTCCGGGGCACCAGGTACTCCTCAGCATCCATGAAGTCCTCCTGGTCCTCATCCTCCAACAGGCTCTGGAAGAACTTACTGTCGTTGGGGCTGGGTAGTGTCATACGGTCATCCCCCTGCACACACACACACACACACACACACACACACACACACACACACACACACACACACACACACACAGCTGTTATAACTGTTGTTTGTCTTTTTTAATTGCTACATGCTGGGGGAAAAATAATTTTAATGAGCACAAACATGCAAATGGGGTTGGCAAACGGACCTGGATGACGAGGTACCGCTGGGGATCCCGGGCCATCCTGCAGAACTCTGCCGCCAGCTCCTTGAACTTAGGGCGGCTGTCGGCATCGATCATCCAACCTGGGGGTTAGAACAATAGAAAGAAAGAGAGAGAGGGGGGAGGGAGGGCGATAACGCATGAGAAAGAAGGAAGAGACCGTGTGAAAGAGAAAGAGAGAGAGAGAGAGAGAGACAGAGAGAAGTTCTAAAAAACGACTGTCCGCTCGCCCACAGCTCTAATTCCTTCAGTTTTTCCAGGACGAGCCTTCCACCATGCCCCCAACCCCCCCACCCCACACCACCCCCACCACCTGATCCTCTATCCTTATTTCCTGCCTCACTAAGATCCTCCACCTCCCACTTGCCGATGGAGTCTTCGCGTCTGCGTCCAAAACAGCTGCCGTCACTTGGAGACACCCGGACAATCTCCAGTCTCCCCTTCCCCCGGGTCGAACGCCACCCCCACCCTCAATCGCCCCACCCCCAGTCACCCCTTCCTCTTCAAAACCCTAGAACGGATTTTTGCCTCCCAACTACAAAATCACACACCAACCAACAACCTTTTGGAGCCCTTCCAGTCTGTCACCCCCCCCAACCCCCCCTCCACAGCAAAGAAACAGACCCACGTCAAACATTGCCTTGAGACCTTGCTCTCGCTCCAAATCTTTTTTTTCTTTCCCGACCCATGAAGTTCCGCTGACAAACAACAGAGCTTCCAGAACGTTCCGAGTCGTCCGGATCCGTCCAACCGGCCACCCGCTCCTGCCTCTCCACTGGGCCCTTTCACTCCGGGAGCACACACAGAGACACACTAAGGCCCTCCTGCTCCGTTTGAAGAGTGTCTCGGCTGGAAGGAGGCGGCAGGCCTAGCCCACAGAGGGAGCTGACAGACGATACAAATCAGTCTCGAGCCGAGAGAGGCCGCCAGGCTTAGAGGAGCGAAAAACACCATCCCACTGTAGCCACGGCAACTCGGCAACAAAATGCCGGGCTTCAGTGGATGTGTTTTGGAGATCTGCCGTCAAGACGGATGGCACTTTTTCTGACGTCGTGCCCTTCTCTGACTACTGTCAGTCCCCGTCCATATCTCACCCTAGCCCCCTCCACACACACACACACGCACGCACACACACACACACACACACACACACACACACACACACACTCCATCTCATCTCCATCAATAGTTCAGAGCAGGCGTGGGGGCGCTGGCGATCTCCTGCTCTCTCACACAAACAGCTCCCCGGTCAACGGCTCATTAGAAAGAATGGAGGTCACCAGCCTGACCCTTCACTAGGGAGCATGTGTCGTGGATCCGAATATGACCATGCACACACGACGTAAGAAAATGAGGACAACAGACACAGAAATGGATGAGGGCTGAATAAACATTGTATTTGTTGCAACAGATACAGAGAATAACATACCACCTTAGCTAGGCCGTTCAGGATGGAAACCTTCAACCTCTTCCTAGCTCTTTCCCTCAATACTCTCTGTGACAGATCATATCTATACGTTTTGGCCTGACCCAAGACCGACTGTCCTGTGCGTGTTCTCTGCATGTTCGCTGAGGGGCACATGTGTACGTTGACCATGTTGTTTCATGTTCTTATGTTCTGGAACTTTTGTGGATAACCTATGTCAAAATACATTGCCATAACACATGCACACTGTGTGTGTGTGTGTGTGTGTGTGTGTGTGTGTGTGTGTGTGTGTGTGTGTGTGTGTGTGTGTGTGTGTATGTGTGTGTGTGTGCGTATGTGTGTGCGTGTGTGCGTACATTTGACCATGACCATGTAGACGTCGATGGTGCAGATGGGGGGCTGGGGCAGACGCTCCCCCTTCTCCAGGATGTCAGGGATCTCCCGGGTGGGAATGCCGTCATAGGGCTTCCCCCCGAACGTCATCAGCTCCCAGATAGTCACACCTAGACGGGGAGGGAGAGAGGGAAGGAGAGAGGGAAGGAGAGAGAGAGGGAGAGGGAGGGAGAGAGGGGGAAGGGGAGAGAGAGAGAGAGAGAGAGGGAGGGAGAGGGGGAGAGAAAGAGGGCAAGGGGAGAGGGAGAGACGGAGACAGAGAGAAAGAAAGAGATAAGGAGAAATAGGAGGCAGACAGAGTGGTCGAAAAGGCAGAAGGTTTTTGGAGAGAGAGAAACGAGGGAAGAGCCGAAGAAAAGCGTAGAGGGAGAAAGAAAGAGTGAGAGACGGAGGTGAAGTGTGAGAGGGGGAATGAAGGGGTGAGAAAAAGAGAGAGAGAGAGAGAGAGCG
>CM030191.1:2447527-2455027 GCA_017639675.1 Aplochiton taeniatus
CTACAGACAACACAGGCCAGGGGAGGAATAGACGACTGTTGTGTTACGTTCTGTTCAAGGAGAGAGAGTGGGGAGGAAAGAAAGGAGGAAGACCAGAAGGAAAGGAGGGAGGAAGAGGAGGAGGAAAGGAGGGAGGAAGAGGAGGAGGAAAGGAGGGAGGAAGAGGAGGAGGAAAGGAAGGAGGAAGAGGAGGAGGAAAGGAGGGAGGAAGAGGAAGAGGAAAGGAGGGAGGAAGAGGAGAGGAGGAGGAGGAGGAAGAGGAGGAGGAAAGGAAGGAGGAAGAGGAGGAGGATAGGAGGGAGGAAGAGGAGGAGCAAAGGAGGGAGGAAGAGGAGGAGGAAAGGAGGGAGGAAGAGGAGGAGGAAAGGAAGGAGGAAGAGGAGGAGGAAAGTCAAATGCCGTGCCAACGAGCGCCGCACACACACACACACACACACACACACACACACACACACACACACACACACACACACACACACACTCCAGTGGAAAGCGCCGGGGGAATTTTAGAAAGGAGGGGAACTCCTTCAAGCAGGTGGTTCTTGCCTCCCAGGATCCATGTGTGCAGAGTATCTGTTTCCACAGGGACAGATAAGAGCGTGGCGCGTGGTTTCTGCCTGGGTCTGGGAGACTGGAGCCCAACAATGGCAACGGTGTGGAGGCGGCCACGTGCTGGGGTACTGCGCCCACGCTGATAAGAAGTGGGCAGAATAGACCCGCTCAGGTGGCACCACACAGGCGGATGTCTGTGTGTGTGTGTCTGAGTGTGTGTGTGCCAGTGTGTGAGTGTGTGTGTGTCTGAGTGTGTGTGTGCCAGTGTGCGCTGTGTGTGCCAGTGTGTGTGTACGTCACAGGTGACCCCCTCAGGTGGCACCTCACAGGCGGATGTTTGTCAGTGTGTGAGTGTGTGTGTGTGTGTGTGTGTGTGCCAGTGTGTGTACGTCACAGGTGCTCTGGGACTTGGCAATCCGAATGGCATCTGTGAGCGAAACCGTGTGTGTTCAGTCCTTGTGAGTGAACATGGCGCTGAACTTGTGTGTGTTTGTGTGTGTGTGCGTGTGTTTATGGGAATGTTTTGCATATTCTGAGAGAGCACACACCCACACACACACACACACACACACACCTGTCTACCTGCACACAGGCTTGGCAGGCTAAACCTCCCAGTTCCTCCGTCTGGTTCCACGTCATCCCTGATCACAGAGCACTCTGACAGGAAGGGAGTCAGGCGGCCATCTTGGTGCTGACGCCACAAATCACTGAAGGTCCATTTCCTCTCCATTCAGCCATTTTGGCAGAGCGTCTTGAGAGAAGTACCTCCATCCATCACTCTGAACACTGTCTAAGGCTCAGTGTGTGTGTGTGTGTGTGTGTGTGTGTGACATTGACAGTGAACCTAATGACTATTTTCATTGTGTCTTCTACGGGGTTAGAGATTTAACTAATTAGCCCAAAACTCGGATGATAAGATGTATTTGTCAGTGTTTGATTCCACCAGTCTTCCTGTACCCAGGAACAAGTTGTAGTAAAAACGAGTTCAATAGTCAAATAATCTGCAGTCATTTATTTTAGATGTGACGTGTGGATTGATACATTTCTATTCTTTTTCATATTCTGTATGTTGTGGCTGGCTTGAGTGTCGGGAGGAATCCAGACTCTGTTGGAGCACCACCCAGGCAGCCAGCTCTCTTTCCCCCAGACAGGGAGCTCTGATCCTGGCTGACATTAGCTCTCTTCCTGCCCCGCCCCCCCCAGCACAAATGTCAAGGCGCCGGCAATAAAACACTGGCCCATTTACATGAGCAAATGTCAATAACGCTGTTTGGGAAGGGGAGGAATGGAGGGAAGAAGTGAAGAGGTAGGGGAAATCTGTTTCAATCAAATGGCGCCTTCACGTCAACCAGCGTCGCGGAGATGACAGGCCGGCACAGAGCGCTGAGAACTCTTCCTCTGCCGTCGGGGGGGGGGGGGGGTCATCGTAAATCATAAAGCCATCTCCATAATGTCCTCGTTATCCCTGCCCGCGGACGTCAGTCATCCCGGAATCCGATCCGTTGAGGCGGCGAGTCGGTGAAACCAAACAGCGCCTTAAGACAAACCCAAACGGGCCAATTTAGCTAAACGCTCTCGCCGGGTTGCCAGGTTGGAGGAGGAACGGCATCAGCCCGGCAATTAGTCTCCGTCATCTAAGATCCAGGGGGACGAGGTAGAGGAGGAGGAGGTGGGGGGGGGGGGGGGGGGGTTGGCCTCAGGGCTCGCTGACAGAGATCCTAATGATAGGCCTACAGACAGCTCAACAGCTTCAGAGGAGGAGAGAGGGGGAGGAAGAGGGGGAGTTGATGGAAAGAGGGAGAGACGGAGGAGGGTGAGCGGACGAAGATAGACGCACAAACAACGATGGAGGGGAAGGTGAGAGAGAGAGAAAGAGAGAGGGACAAGGAAAGAGAGAGCAAAGACACGGAGATGGAGTCTATTTATTATTGTCTTAGTGTGTGTGTCATGGTGGTGTGGTTTACAGGCTGCTGGCTGTAAATCAGTAAGAATAAAGATAAACCTGATCTTGATCTTGAGATGGGGGGAAGAGAGAGAGGGAGAGCGAGGGATGGGATGGGGGGGGGGCATTGTATAAAGACACAGCCTGATTGACATCTAGTGGAGGACCAAAGGGCCTGGCTCCATCAGACCTCCCAGTGTGTGACTGGGAGATCACTGGTGGTTCTGGGAGCAGACAGAAGTGTTTGTCGGGTCCCAGTGGTTCATTCTCCTGCTGGGTCATGGAGCGTTCAACCACACACACACACACACACACACTCACACACACACACACACACACACTCACACACACACCTCACTGGATGGCCGCTGTTCTGACACTCACACACACACACACACACACACACACACCTCACTGGACATCCCCTGATCTGACACACACACACACACACACACACACACACACACACACACACACACACACACACCTCACTGGACATCCACTGTTCTGACACACACACACACACACACACACACACACACACACACACACACACACACACACAAACAACGGACGCTCTTGAAATCTAAACCCATATTGCTCGCTCACACACACACTTTCTCTCTCTCTCTCTCACACACACTCACACACACACTCACCCTCTCTCTCTCTCACACACACACACACACACACACACAGGCCCGCTAAAATCAGTCATGCTCCCCAGCTCTGTCTCCACTCCAGCATTCTGTGGCGTTCCACTCATCACCCGAGCACCGCCCTTTCAAATGCGTACCCCCCCCCGCCCCCCACCATCTCAAATATTAATAAAACATCCAGCAGGAACGAGGAGCCCCCTCCAAATCTGCTGCCGATGGAAATTTCCCGGCGCTCCGTCTTCCTCTCCGAGAAGCCATTATGAAGCGGCCCTCTCCAGACTTCCCCCCTGATGGACTTCCAGAGAGGCGACCAATCCCGGCCGTGCCTGCAAATCCCCGGGATCGGAACGCCCAAATCCCCTCCGCCGGAAGCTGGCGGGTCCGATGATCCCCTCACATAATTAGGAAGATCTGGGGCTTATCTCCAGGCTGCGTCTCCCCACTCTTCCTCCTCTTCCTCCTCCTCCTCCTCTTCCTCCTCTTCCTCCTCTTCCTTTCCTCCTCCTCCTCTTCTTTCTCCTCCTTCTACGCCTATCCACCCTCCTCCTCCTCCTCCTCCTCTTCTTCCCCCTCCTCCTCCTCTTCCTCCTTCTCCTCCTCTTCCTCCTCCTCCCCCCCCCACCCCTCTTGTCGTTCCACTCCGGCTGACCCCAGCCTCTCCAAAGCTTTGGGGGTTTGATTTAGGAGAGGGGGCGCTCCTTTGGGTTGGTTGCCGTAGAAACGTGGTTCTTCATCTGAATAGTGAGTGGTGGGATTATGATTTATTGCAGATAATTATTAATGGCAGCAGTATGAACAGCATACATAAACCAACTACATTTCCCAGGGTTCATTGGTTTGGTATCTTATTTCAGTGTTTCCTGTTTGATAAAGCTCCTCTTGAATTGAATTGGTTTTCCTCTATAGACGGCCATGTTCTCTAAAGCTGACCCCGTCCAGTGTTATGTTTAAACATGAGAGGGGACCAGACACTGAGGAGCACTGGAGGAGAGGGAGAGAAAACTGTGTGTGTGTGTGTGTGTGTGTGTGTGTAGAGGAGGGTGTGTCCCCTGTGCTACATAGAGCATCTCAGTATGTGTGTGATCCCCCATGTGCAGACCTGAATGTTGATCACATCTGTGTGTGTGTGTGTGTGTGTGTGTGTGTGTGTGTGTGTGTGTGTGTGTGTGTGTGTGTGTGTGTGTGTGTGTGTGTGTGTGTGTGTGTGTGTGTGTGTGTGTGTGTCTGGCAGAGTGAGCTGGGCAGGGAAAAGAACACACATGTTAGTCCATGTCCGTGTGTATGAATGTCTTAGTGATGCGTGTGTGTGTGTGTGTGTGTGTGTACGTCCACAGAAAGGGTCCCATTGAAATTCAAGGACCAGCAGGGAGTAGAGAGAGAGAGAGAAGGAGAGGAAAATAGAAGAAAAAGAGAGAAGGAGGAATAGAGGAGAGAGAGGCAGAAGATCAGATGTAACCACAGGGGGAGAGGGGGAGACAGAGATGAAGGGGAGAGATGGAGGGAGGGAGGAGAGGAGCGAGGGATGAGGACTCCATGCTGACCTAATGAGGAGGGGGGGGGGGGGGGGGGCACTGAGGTTCTGCTAAGCCCTCCTCTGATTGGACACCCACGGCTGGGCAGTGAGGTCCCCTGGAGAGGGCGGTATGCAGATGAAGACACACGCAACACACACCACTTGTACTCTGTGTGCATACGGACTCATAACACACATCATTCAATAACACACACTGGCCATTTGATAATCATTAACATACCCATGCACACACATTAGACTCACTGGATAAACACACAAACACAAACAACCACCCAAGCTGTATGAGACAGAATTAGACATCACTGAGTCACTATTTACTTTGGAGTTTTTACAGACTAAGCACAAAGTGGGGGTGAGAATGTGTGTGTGTGTGTGTGTGTGTGTGTGTGTTTCTGCGCGTGCATGTGTGTGTGTGTCTGTGTTGGCTCTCTGGAAGCAGAGGACTGAACTAAAGAGCCGGCAGCCATTACTGCTGTTACCGGGGGCAACAACAGACGTAATGCTGTTACCGTGTAACGGAGGAGAGTCCTCTGTGTTACCGGGGCAACAACAGACGTACTGCTGTTACCGTGTAACGTAGGAGAGTCCCCTGTGTTACCAGGGCAACAACAGATGTACTGCTGTTACCGTGTAACGGAGGGGAGTCCTCTGTGTTACCGGGGCAACAACAGATGTACTGCTGTTACCGTGTAACGGAGGAGAGTCCTCTGTGTTACCGGGGGCAACAACAGACGTACTGCCCGGCTATGGAACTGTGGTGCGTCTGTACGGAGGTTTATATCATCCATTAGAAGCACGGACTGATTCTTATCAGGTCAAAGGGCGTAATCCAAACCCGACCTCTCAATCCCGCCCGGCAACAGAGCGGTTCCGAGCAAAGCCCACCCCAACGCCGCTGCCCATTGGCTCCCATTCTTCCTCCTCCTCTTTTTCTCTCCCTCCAAATAAACGCCTCCTAGGGCAGCTGGAATCCCCAACAAGGCGTTGAAAAGGCTAAGTCTAAGTCCTGGATCCATCTTTGCCTCTGAAACATTCCCGTCTCCATGCGGAGCTGAATCCACCCCGTCCGTCTGCTGTGTTCAGGGGGGCGTTTGTTTGCAGAGCGGAGTGGGGCGGACGGGAGCCCTCACCAACCAGGGCTCCACCGCTCCGCCAAGCGCTCCCCTAACGCCACGCTGCCATGTTTCATTTAACCATCGATCCATTCATTATCCTCACCCCGAACCTCATTATTCTATTAATAAGACATGGGGGGAAGAGAGACGGAGAGAGGGAGGGAGAGATGGGGGGAGAGATGGGGGGAGAGAGAGGGAGAGAGAGAGAGAGAGAGAGAGAGAGAGAGAGAGAGAGAGAGAGAGAGAGAGAGAGAGAGAGAGAGAGGGAGAGAGAGAAAATGATTGCTGAAAAAAGTTAAAAAAGACAGGAAGAAGGGGAGGTAAAGAGAGCGAGAGAGAGAGAGAGAGAGAGAGAGAGAGAGAGAGAGAGAGAGAGAGAGAGAGAGAGAGAGAGCAGCCTCTGTGGTTCCTTCTACAAAATGTCTTGAACAGGGTCTATTTTATGCATTGGAAAGTTCCCCACAGTGATCTCTCTGCTTCTAGATAGATATATCTTCTTTACCGCTGGGCTCAACCCATCTGTTCTCCTTTAGCTGCCTGTCGGCAGGCCTGGAGAAACACACACACACACACACACACACACACACAGGGTCAAACGAGGACATGCTGGGGCCCCCCACACAGTGACAAGTGGAACTAGGGAAGCCGTTGACCTCTGAACTCCAAAATAGCCACGGGGGCAGGGGCCACTGGAAGACAGGGGGGAAACAGAGGGATGATGGGAGGGAAAGTAAACGGTGGAGGGAGAGGATGGAGAGAGGGAAGAGAGGAGAGGAGAGGAGAGGAGAGGAGAGGAGAGGAGAGGAGAGGAGAGAGGGAGGAGAGGAGAGGAGAGGAGAGGAGAGGAGAGGAGAGGAGAGGATGGAGAGACAGAGGAGAGGAGAGGAGAGGAGAGGAGAGGATGGAGAGAGGAGAGGAGAGGAGAGGAGAGGAGAGGAGAGGAGAGGAGAGGAGAGGAGAGGAGAGGAGAGGTAGAAAGAAAAATGGAGAGAGGAGAGGAGAGGATGGAGAGAGGGAGGAGAGGAGAGGAGAGGAGAGGAGAGGATGGAGGATGGAGAAAGGGAGTAGAGGAGAGGAGAGGAGAGGAGAGGAGAGGAGAGGAGAGGAGAGGAGAGGATGGAGAGACGGATGAGAGCAGAGGATGGAGAGAGGACAGGAGAGGAGAGGAGAGGAGAGGAGAGGAGAGGAGAGGAGAGGAGAGGAGAGGAGAGGAGAGGAGAGGAGAGGAGGGGAGAGGAGAGGAGAGGGGAGGAGAGGAGAGGATGGAGAGATGGATGAGAGGAGAGGATGGAGAGAAGGAGGAGAGGATAGGATGGAGAGAGGGAGGAGAGGGGAGATGGATGAGAGGAGAGGAGAGGGGAGATGGATGAGAGGAGAGGAGGGGATGGAGAGATGGATGAGAGGAAAGAGGAGGTCAGAGAGGGAAAGTCAAAAGGAGGGAAAAGAAAAGTACCAACCCTCTGAGGATGAAAGGAGAGAAGAGTGAAGAACAAAGAGGATGGAGAGAATGACAAAGGAGGAAAAAAGGAGAGGAAGCAGGGAGTAACGGAGAGACAAGAGGAGAAGGAAAGAAAGGATGGAGGAAGGCAGGAGGAAGGGAGAGAGAAGGAGAGGAGAGGAGAGGTTGTGTGTGTTTCCTGGGAGGGCGGTAGGTCCAGATTAATGACGGCCATTAACTCAAAGCCCCGAACGGCCGGT
>CM030191.1:2465027-2477527 GCA_017639675.1 Aplochiton taeniatus
TGGATGAAGTTCCTTCAGATGTGTCCATGTTTTTGTCTGTCAAGTATGAAACAGGAGAGCATAGTGTTACTGTATGATATATTGCATTTTATAGGACAAGTTCCAACCAAGTAATTTGATTAGAAAAGAGATTTCGTGAGTGTGGATGTGGAGTATAACAGCACTGGGACATTTTAACTATACATGTATCACTCCGCTTTACAGGAGTTCTAATAATAACCATCATAATCTATCTTAAATAGAAAATAGATAGACTCAAGGTTGTGCTGTTATACTGAATATCCGCACGGCATATTCTGTATAACAGCACACCCTTGTGTGATTTTACTTTAATATATGTATTATTATTTAGACATCCTTTTGTAAATGTATATGAATATACAGTATGTATAGAGGAAATTGCTTACATACTGTAAATTGTTATTCCATTTTCAATTCAATGCACTATTATTCAATACATGACTTTGACGACATGTGCCTCAGCACCAAAGAAATAAAAAGGTTAACAACTTAATAGTAGATACACAACATACATTTTTGACACTTACTAGTCCGATCTGAAAGCTGTGTGGATATGGGTATGCAAATCATTGTTTCACAATGCTTTGTCTATATACAAATGTTAAATGTTATACATACCACTTTAAACCATAGGGCACTACTTTAACTATCATGGTAATTCCACAGGAACAGTCTATCAATGCAGAATGTAAAACATTGGTAATCCCCATGTAATAACTGTGGCTGTGTAGCTGCTGCAGGTACCACATAAGGAACACTGGTATCACAGTTGCGTAATGGTTTCGGCTTTACATATTACACATTTAGTTTCAGTTCATCCTCCCATGGATTCTCTGGCCCAACTTGGTGTATGAGGTCACGATCTTCACAAGCTCAGGAGGATCCTGAAGGTACCCTGGAGGTGGGGCAGGTAGCTCATCAGTGGAGGTATGCGAAAGGTGTTTGGATTTCAAAGGAGAAGAGTTGAAGAACATTGATCAGTTCAGAACCATCTCGATGTCAGTATTCAGGAAAAGGTATTCTTCAACATTGTTGCCAGGCACCTGACAAGACTATCTCCTACATTGATACCTCAGTCCAGAAAGAAGGGATCCCAAAAGTACCGGGGTGTCTGGAGCACACAGGAGTGGTCACCCAGCTGATCAGGGAAGCCTGGGATAACAAGGTGGACCTGGTGGGCCTGTGGCTGGACCCTGAAAACACCTACGGGTCTATAGCCCACAAGCTGGTTGAAGAGGTATTGAATTGCCGTATCCTAGGCAAGTTCAGGGGACTCATTTTGGATAACTACAACAGTTTCAATCTCTGCTAGGTCTTAAACATCAGAGTAGCACATGCTTGAGAATGGAATCAGCTTAGTACTATTTCAGTGATCCTTTTCACGTTTGCCATGAACATGCTGGGGAAGTCGCATGAACTTGCTGGGGAAGTTGCATGAACTTCAAGCTGGTGAAGTCCAGATCCCTAGTACTGAACAAAGGAAAGGCTATCAACCTAAATAGTACCTAGTTCCACCTAAATACCATTCATCACTGAGAAACTAGTAAAGTGCCCGGGAAAGGTGTTTGACTGCAGCCTGAGAGACATGGCATCCATCCGAGCGACCAACCAAGGGCTGGGAGACCCACCTGGCAAGTTTAGGGCCTGGATATACCAACATGGTATGAACGAAAAATTCATGGTGACCGATACTAGGGAGGTGCTGCAATACCGAGAATCATGTAACCCAAGTCTCTCAGGCTGGTATCGAGGTCAGGACAGGATGGAAATGGAGGATAGCAGAGGCCGTGGATGTCGCTGAGTCACAGGGTACTGGTGGGCCAGTGTCTCGTAGAAGGGCTGGCCTGGGTAGCAGAACAACACCTCGCTAAGACAAGGAGCAGGGTAAGGATAAGAGGTCACTGATCCAGGATGAGGTGCGAGCGTCAGTCAAGGAGGAGCAAGCCAGAAGGATGGTTAGAATGCGGCAACATGGAGCCTGGACAAAATGGGAGCAAGCAGTGGAGCGCAAAGTCTCATGGGTCAAGCATTTGAAAGGTGAGTTCCATTGAATTCAATTCTTAATCCAGGTTGTCTATGATGTTCTACCAAGCCCATCCAACTTGTTTTGACTAGGGGAAGAGATATATATATATATATATATATATATATATATATATATATACACACACACAGTGGGGCCAAACAGTATTTAGTCAGCCACTGATTGTGCAAGTTCTCCTACTTAGAAAGATGAGAGAGGTCTGTAATTTTCATCATAGGTACACTTCAACTATGAGAGACAAAAATGAGAAAAAAAATCCAGGAAATCACATTGTAGGATTTTGAAAGAATTTATTTGTAAATGATGGTGGAAAATAAGTATTTGGTCACCCACAAACAAGCAAGATTTCTTGCTCTCACAGACCTGTAACTTCTTCTTTAAGAAGCTCTTCTGTCCTCCACTCGTTAGCTGTATTTATGGAACCTGTTTGACCTCGTCATCTGTATAAAAGACACCTGTCCACAGCCTCAAACAGTCAGACTCCAAACTCAACCATGGCCAAGACCAAAGAGCTGTCGAAGGACACCAGAAAGAAAATTGTAGACCTGCACCAGGCTGGGAAGAGTGAATCTGCAATAGGCAAGCAGGTTGGTGTGAATAGATCAACTGTGGGAGCAATTGTAAGAAAATGGAAGACATACAAGACCATTGATAATCTCCCTCGATCTGGGGCCCCACGCAAGATCTCATCCCGTGGGGTCAAAATGATCATGAGAACGGTGAGCAAAAAACCCCGAACTACACGGAGGGACCTGATAAATGACCTGCAGAGAGCTGGGACCAAAGTAGCAAAGGCTACCATCAGTAGCACACTACGCAGAGAGGGACTCAAATCCTGCACTGCCAGGCGTGTCCCCCTGCTTAAGCCAGTACATGTCCAGGCCTGTCTGAAGTTTGCCAGAGAGCATATGGATGATCCAGAAGAGGATTGGGAGAATATCATGTGGTCAGATGAAAACAAAATAGAACTTTTTAGTCAAAACTCAACTCGTCGTGTTTGGAGGAAGAAGAATGCTGAGTTGCATCCCAAGAACACCATACCTACTGTGAAGTATGGGGGTGGAAACATCATGCTTTGGGGCTGTTTTACTGCAAAGGGGACAGGACGACTGATCCGTGTTAAGGGAAGAATGAACGGGGCCATGTATCGTGAGATTTTAAGCCAAAACCTCCTTCCATCAGTGAGAGCATTGAAGATGGAACGTGGTTGGGTCTTCCAGCATGACAATGATCCCAAACACACCGCTCGGGCAACGAAGGAGTGGCTCCGTAAAAAGAATTTCAAGGTCCTGGAGTTGCCTAGCCAGTCTCCAGACCTCAACCCCATAGAAAATTTGTGGAGAGAGTTGAAAGTCCGTGTTGCCCAGCGACAGCCCCAAAACATGACTGCTCTAGAGGAGATCTGCATGGAGGAATGGGCCAAAATACCAGCTACAGTGTGTGCAAACCTGGTGAAGACTTACAGGAAACGTTTGACCTCTGTCATTGCCAACAAAGGTTATGTTACAAAGTATTGAGTTGAACTTTTGTTATTGACCAAATACTTATTTTCCACCATCATTTACAAATAAATTCTTTCAAAATCCTACAATGTGACTTCCTGGATTTTTTTTCTCATTTTTGTCTCTCATAGTTGAAGTGTACCCATGATGAAAATTACAGACCTCTCTCATGTTTCTAAGTAGGAGAACTTGCACAATCAGTGTCTGACTAAATACTTTTTGGCCCCACTGTATATATACACACAGCAACTGAGGATGTGCTCCAGGGACCCTCTCTTCAGGCATAAAGGGCAAGCTTGTGACTCCATCTATGTACGTTCACTGTACTGCACTTTATGGCTCCTTTTGCACTTCTGGTTAGATGGTAAACTGCATTCCATTGTCCTAGCACTTGTACTCTGTGCAATGACAATAAAGTTGACTCTTATCTCACCTAATTCCAAAATGGTAAACACAGTATTGAAGAGTTATTGTAAGGTGAAGCTATTGTGTGAATACATACTACAGTTGCAACTGCAGTTACACATGCGTTCTTACTGAAATAAAGAAAGTGTTGTAACATACTGTACGTCTACTTCAGATGTTAGGTCCCTGAACCTGAAGAACACAGACACAAGGTGAACCAAAGGTTATGCATTGCAATGGCTCCAACTGTCTGTTTCAGTCAATCGATGCTTTTACATTTTATTTTGACACGCGCAATAGGTAAATGATGTAAATAACAAAATGTTAGAATTTTTTTTAAAGGAGTATTTAGACACTTTTGGGAGCCGTGCTAACGGTTACCTCGAGCGTACCGTATTGCTAGGCCACTTTTACGACAACCACGTAACTCAATACTGAAAGTACGGACATAAAATGTATATCAATCATCTCGCCTGACAAGGGGAAAGTTGGGGCATATCTTATTTCCCAAAATGTTGAACTATCACTTTAAATATACCCAATTGGGATTGTGTAATCCGACTGGCTAAAGCTAATCCAATCGGCTACAACGAATGTTTGGTTGGCGACGCCCATCAGCAAACACTACCGATTACCTGCATTCCAGAACACTTGAGTGAGGCGAATGTGAGGCTAGCCCATTAACATTAAAATCATAATCATAACTAGAGATGGGTACAATGTCTGGGGAATTGTGAACGGTGCTAGCCCCATCAGATCCCTGGTACACAGAGGCCACCACAGCCTCAGCTTGTCCCATTTATAACATGACATTCCACTGCTAGAAGGAACATTGGCATCTGTAATATATTATAAAGAAACTGTTTTCTTACCATAATGACCACAGGCTGGCATCTTGGCCTGTTGCTGGGGTCCAACCATTGTTCCCTGCAGAAAAACAAAAATAAAACCATGATTAAACACAAAGGTAATACAGCCATAACCTATTGCTTAGTCACTTAAGAGTAGATTACAGATTGTGACACCACGTCCTACCAAACGACTGATTTAATTGCTTTCTAATATGTTTTTTGCACTTATACTAATGCCACGTTATTGGTTATCTCAAATCAAACAAATCAATTATTTTTGTAGTTCTGTGTCCATAATTACAAGGTTTTAGTGTGCATTGTCCAAAGACTCCCTAGAAATGTAGAGAAATACAATTTTAAAGGCATAACGCGTTGCAAAAAGGGTGCATGAAAAGCAATAAAAGAGACCGTGTAGGCAACCTCTTAAGAGCATACACTAGCAATATTAAGTCCTCATTTAAAAAAGAATTCTTAAGTTAACAAGTGTTGCTAACTAGAAAGTTAATTTGTGGGAACTGTGATTAAACCACATCTCATAGCAGTCTGAGTTAAGTGAGTGCTGGCACAATGGATAGCTTAAGAAAAGTGATGGATATCTAGGCCCATGTTTTCATATTGCCCAGTATTTGATGCCACCCCAATCCACGACCAAACACACAATAAAAAGACAGCAACTGTTATAAAACTAGTGCCTGGTTACACTGTAGCCACATTGGGTCATGATATGCTATATCCTGCCCCCGCAAACAATGACTAAATACAATGACTAAATATATTCATATCTTTGTCACATACTGTAGCAATATACTATGCTATACAATATACTTTGGGGGGGGGGGGGGGGGGGGGGCATGATATACTAAATCATGACACCCCCCAACCAAGACAAACACCCTACGGTTATAAAACCACTGCTTAGTTAAACACTAGTCATATTAGCTCCTCATATCCTAAATCATGCCCCCCAAACCATGACTAAACCCACACTACGGTTAAAAAAACACTGCTTGGTTACACAATAGCCACATTGGGTCCATATACTATATCATGCCCCCCCAAACCGTCACTCAACGCAAATAATTTACAGACACAACAACGGTTATAAACCCACTGCTTAGTTACACACTAGCCACATTGGGTCCTGATATTCTAAATCATGCCCCCCAAATCGTGACTAAACACACACAATATACAGACACAACAATAGTTATAAAACCACTGCTTATTTATACACTAGCCACACAAGCCATATTGGGTCCTGATATGCTAAATCATGCCCCCCCCCCCCCCCCCCAAAACTATAACTAAACACACACTACGGTTAAACAACCACTGCTTAGATACACACTACCCATATTTGGTCCTGATACATTAAATCATGCCGTCGCCCCCCCCCCCAACCGTCACTAAACACACACAATATAGAAAAAATAATGGTTATAAAACCACTGCTTAGTTACACACTAGCCACATTGGGTCAATATACTAAATCATGCCCCCCCCCAAACCGTCACTAAACGCAAATAATTTACAGACACAACAACGGTTATAAACCCACTGCTTAGTTACACACGAGCAACATTGGGTCTTGATATTCTAAATCATGCCCGCAAGACTGTGACTAAACACAAACAACATATAGACACAACAACAGTTATAAAATCACTGCTTAGTTACACACTAGCAACATTGGGTCTTTATATACTAAATCATGCCCCGCCCATACCGTGACAATCCACAATAAATACACACTAAGGTTATAAAACCACTGCTCAGTTACATACTAGCCATATTGGGTCCTGATATACTAAATCGTGCCCCCCCAAACCATGAATAAACACACACTACAATTGTAAAACCACTGCTTAGATTCACACTACCCATATTGGGTCCTGATATCCTAAATCGTGCCCCGCCCATACCGTGACAATCCACAATAAACACACACTAAGGGTATAAAACCACTGCTCAGTTACATACTAGCCATATTGGGTCCTGATATACTAAATCGTGCCCCCCCAAACCATGAATAAACACACAATACAATTGTAAAACCACTGCTTAGATTCACACAACCCATATTGGGTCCTGATATCCTAAATCATGCCCCCGCAAACCGTGATGAAACACACACAATATAGACACAACAATGGTTATAAAACCACTGCTTAGTTACACACTAGCCACATTGGGTCTATATACTAAATCATGCCCCCCCCCAAACGGTGACTAAACGCAAATAATTTACAGACACAACAACGGTTATAAACCCACTGCTTAGTTACACACGAGCAACATTGGGTCTTGATATTCTAAATCATGCCCGCAAGACCGTGACTAAACACAAACAACATATAGACACAACAACAGTTATAAAATCACTGCTTAGTTACACACTAGCAACATTGGGTCTTTATATACTAAATCATGCCCCCCATTCCATGACTAAACACACTACTGTTATAAAATCCCTGCTTAATTACACCCTAGCAACATTGGGTCCTGATATACTAAATCATGCCCCGCCCATACCGTGACAATCCACAATAAACACACACTAAGGTTATAAAACCACTGCTCTGTTACATGCTAGCCATATTGGGTCCTGATATACTAAATTGTGCCCCCCCCAAACCATGAATAAACACACACTACAGTTGTAAAACCACTGCTTAGATTCACACTACCCATATTGGGTCCTGATAACCTAAATCATGCCCCCGCAAACCGTGACGAAACACACACAATATAGACACAACAACGGTTATAAACCCACTGCTTAGTTACACACTAGCCACATATTTGGTCCTGATACACTAAATCATGCCCCCGCAAACCTTGTAAAAACACACACAATAAACAGCCACACCGGTTAGAAAAACACTGCTTAGTTACACACAAACCATATTGGGTCCTGAAATACTAAATCATGCCCCCCCAAACCGTGACTGCCCCCCCCCCCCCTCCCCCCAACCGTGACTAAACACACACAATATACAGACACAACAACAGTTCTAAAACCACTGCATAGTTACACACTAGCCACATTGGGTCTTGATATTCTAAATCATGCCCCCCAAATCATGACTAAACACACACAATATACAGACACAACAATGGTTATATAACCACTGCTTATTTACCCACTAGCCACACAAGCCATATTGAGTCCTGATATGCTAAATCATGCCCCCCCCCAAACCATGACTAAACACATACTACGGTTAAACAACCATTGCTTAGATACACACTCCCCATATTTGGTCCCGATACACTAAATCATGCCCCCCCCCCCCCGCCAACCATCACTAAACACACACAATATAGACACAACAATGGTTATAAAACCACTGCTTAGTTACACACTAGCCACATTGGGTCTATATACTAAAGCATGCCCCCCCCCCCCCCCCCCCCCCCCTCCCCCCCAAACCGTCACTAAACGCAAATAATTTAAGGACACAACAACGGTTATAAACCCACTGCTTAGTTACACACTAGCCACATTGGGTCCTGATATACTAAATCATGGCCCCGCAAACCGTGACAAAACACACACAATAAACAGACACAACGGTTAATAAAAACACTGCTTAGTTACACACAAGCCATATTGGGTCCTGATATACTAATCGTGCCCCCCCAAACCATGAATAAACACACACTACAGTTTT
The DNA here is from genome assembly GCA_017639675.1 of Aplochiton taeniatus. NCBI lineage: Eukaryota > Metazoa > Chordata > Actinopteri > Galaxiiformes > Galaxiidae > Aplochiton > Aplochiton taeniatus. Next base: position 2,473,525 of record CM030191.1, read on the forward strand.
AAAACCACTGCTTAGATTCACACTACCCATATTGGGTCCTGATATCCTAAATCATGCCCCCGCAAACCGTAACGAAACGCACACAATAAACAGACACAACAACAGTTAAAAAAAACACTGCTTAGTTACACACAAGCCATATTGGGTCCTGATATACTAAATCGTGCCCCCACAAACCATGAATAAACACACACTACAGTTGTAAAACCACTGCTTAGATTCACACTACCCATATTGGGTCCTGATAACCTAAATCATGCCCCCGCAAACCGTGACGAAACACACACAATATAGACACAACAACGGTTATAAACCCACTGCTTAGTTACACACTAGCCACATATTTGGTCCTGATACACTAAATCATGCCCCCGCAAACCTTGTAAAAACACACACAATAAACAGCCACACCGGTTAGAAAAACACTGCTTAGTTACACACAAACCATATTGGGTCCTGAAATACTAAATCATGCCCCCCCAAACCGTGACTGCCCCCCCCCCTCCCCCCAACCGTGACTAAACACACACAATATACAGACACAACAACAGTTCTAAAACCACTGCATAGTTACACACTAGCCACATTGGGTCTTGATATTCTAAATCATGCCCCCCAAATCATGACTAAACACACACAATATACAGACACAACAATGGTTATAAAACCACTGCTTATTTACCCACTAGCCACACAAGCCATATTGAGTCCTGATATGCTAAATCATGCCCCCCCCCAAACCATGACTAACAACCACTGCTTAGATACACACTCCCCATATTTGGTCCCGATACACTAAATCATGCCCCCCCCCCCCCCCGCCAACCATCACTAAACACACACAATATAGACACAACAATGGTTATAAAACCACTGCTTAGTTACACACTAGCCACATTGGGTCTATATACTAAAGCATGCCCCCCCCCCCCCCCCCCCCAAACCGTCACTAAACGCAAATAATTTAAGGACACAACAACGGTTATAAACCCACTGCTTAGTTACACACTAGCCACATTGGGTCCTGATATACTAAATCATGGCCCCGCAAACCGTGACAAAAAACACACTATAAACAGACACAACGGTTAAAAAAAACACTGCTTAGTTACACACAAGCCATATTGGGTCCTGATATACTAAATCGTGCCCCCCCAAACCATGAATAAACACACACTACAGTTTTAAAACCACTGCTTAGATTCACACTACCCATATTGGGTCCTGATATCCTAAATCATGCCCCCGCAAACCGTGACGAAACGCACACAATAAACAGACACAACAACAGTTAAAAAAAACACTGCTTAGTTACACACAAGCCATATTGGGTCCTGATATACTAAATCGTGCCCCCCCAAACCATGAATAAACACACACTACAGTTGTAAAGCCACTGCTTAGATTCACACTACCCATATTGGGTCCTGATAACCTAAATCATGCCCCCGCAAACCGTGACGAAACACACACAATATAGACACAACAACGGTTATAAACCCACTGCTTAGTTACACACTAGCCACATATTTGGTCCTGATACACTAAATCATGCCCCCGCAAACCTTGTAAAAACACACACAATAAACAGCCACACCGGTTAGAAAAACACTGCTTAGTTACACACAAACCATATTGGGTCCTGAAATACTAAATCATGCCCCCCCAAACCGTGACTGCCCCCCCCTCCCCCAAACCGTGACTAAACACACACAATATACAGACACAACAACAGTTCTAAAACCACTGCATAGTTACACACTAGCCACATTGGGTCTTGATATTCTAAATCATGCCCCCCAAATCATGACTAAACACACACAATATACAGACACAACAATGGTTATAAAACCACTGCTTATTTACCCACTAGCCACACTAGCCACACAAGCCATATTGAGTCCTGATATGCTAAATCATGCCCCCCCCCCAAACCATGACTAAACACATACTACGGTTAAACAACCACCGCTTAGATACACACTCCCCATATTTGGTCCCGATACACTAAATCATGCCCCCCTCCCGCCAACCATCACTAAACACACACAATATAGACACAACAATGGTTATAAAACCACTGCTTAGTTACACACTAGCCACATTGGGTCTATATACTAAAGCATGCCCCCCGCCCCCAAACCGTCACTAAACGCAAATAATTTAAGGACACAACAACGGTTATAAACCCACTGCTTATTTACACACTAGCCACATTGGGTCCTGATATACTAAATCAGGGCCCCCCATACCGTGACTAAACACAATAAACACACACTAAGGTTATAAAGCCACTGCTCAGTTACACACTAGCCACATATTTGGTCCTGATACACGAAATCATGGCCCCGCAAACCGTGACAAAACACACACTATAAACAGACACAACGGTTAAAAAAAACACTGCTTAGTTACACACAAGCCATATTGGGTCCTGATATACTAAATCGTGCCCCCCCAAACCATGAATAAACACACACTACAGTTTTAAAACCACTGCTTAGATTCACACTACCCATATTGGGTCCTGATATCCTAAATCATGCCCCCGCAAACCGTGACGAAACGCACACAATAAACAGACACAACAACAGTTAAAAAAACACTGCTTAGTTACACACAAGCCATATTGGGTCCTTATATACTAAATCATGCCCCCCCCCCCCCCCCCCAAAACCATGACTAGACACACTACGGTTAAAAAAACACGGCTTAGATACACACTAGCCATTTTTGGTCCTGATCAATTCAATTCAATTCAATCCTGATATACTAAATCATGCCCCCGCCAAACCATAACTAAACACACACGGATTATACAACCATAGTCTCCATCTTAGTCAAATTCAGTAGCAATAAGATCATCTCACTTCAAATCATGTTAAGGCACTTCATGTGTGCCAAGTTTAGTTGAAAAGTGTATTGACAAACCTCTTTAGGAAGGGCAGTGGGAGAGGACTTGGGCCTGGACTGTAGCCGGCGCCATGGGCTGATGGAGAGGCAGAAAGGGTGAATCGGAGAGAGAAGAGAGATGGACAATTATCTCAATGTAGAGTGTTTTCCACAGAAATACTTTTCTGTAGAAAAAAAATCATATTTTTGGTATTAATTAATACAACTTTCAGAAATTGATTGTCACTGATTTCAACAATGTTGTAACTTGACACTTCATATTACACCAAGTTACATGCAGGCTTCAAACCTTTCATATAAATGATCTACAATCTCATATACAATTAAATATTATCGTAACAGCTTTGGATACTACTTCTACTCAACTGGCTCACTATAGTGTCTGTTTGTTCTAGATAATAAAATACATCAGTAGATATAAATCACATGAATTTTGATTGCATAAGTGTTGCTAACTAAATGCTAAGTTTTGGGGAGAATGTGATTAATCAACATCTCATGGCAGTCTGGTCTAAGTGAGTGCTGGCACGTTGGATAGCTTGCGAATAGTGATGAATATTCAGGCCCATACTTTCATATAGCCCAGTATTTAAGCATGTGATGTGATACTGTAGTTTAGTAAAAGCTATATCAGGTCCTGGTACACTAAATCATGACCCCCCCCCCCCCCCCCTCCACTACACCTGTCTTTTGCGTTGACTTTGTCCAGTGTGTTTGTTGTTGACAAGTTGCACTTTTCCAACTCATCATTTAGTAAATGCATATGGGTGGAGTTACTCACACTTCAGCTTGTTAACGTTCACTTTGCTTTTCAACTAAATTCACCAAATTGTTTTGAATTGACGTTAACGTCACCGTTACCCACCGTTAACGTTACCCAAATAAAATTGTATTCACATTTATTAGGCGATATCAACGAAACGTAACGACATCTGAACACAAGTGGTTGTATAGTTGATTAGGATGAGTACTGTTAGTGTAAGGATCGAACTAACAGTAGCGTTAGCCTATTCTTAAAGCAAACTCTAAAACAAGACAACGCCGGCATTTTACTAAAGCAACATAGGCAATGATAAACGCTTTGTACAAA
>CM030191.1:2482527-2485027 GCA_017639675.1 Aplochiton taeniatus
CCCCGGCCGCAATGAGGGGGGTCCTGGGGACTCAACCAAACAACATGGAGGTTACAACCGAAATAAACAAAATTGAGGTTACAACCGAAGTAAACAAAATGGAGGTTAAAACAGAAATAAATGGTATGGAGGTTAAAACAGAGAAATAAACAATATGGAGGTTCAAACAGAAATAAACAATATGGAGGTTAAAACAGAAATGGATAGAGACCCTTTATAACGTGGACAGTTAAAACACATACTTTAAGTTTAATAATAATCAATACAGACCTTTTTAAGACGGACAGTTAAAACACATACTTTAAGTTTAATAATAATTAATACAGACCTTTTTAAGATGGACAGTTAAAATACATACTTTAAGTTTAATAATAATTAATACAGACCTTTTTAAGACGGACAGTTAAAACTCATACTTAAAGTTTTGAAGGAAACAGAACTTCACTGTCACCCCCACACTTCCTCTACAAAGATCATCATCATCTGAATATGAATTATATGTTTCTAATATAATATAATATGTTCATTAATAATAAGTCTATATTAATGATGGAGGCCTGGCTTCATTGGTTTGGGTTTGTAGTCCCAGAGTGCAGTGCAGCAGGTAGTATTGTATGGAGTGTATCTGATGTGTCTGAAGCTCTATTCTGGCTTCATTGGTTTGGGTTTGTAGTCCCAGAGTGCAGTGCAGCAGGTAGTATTGTATGGAGTGTATCTGATGTGTCTGAAGCTCTATTCTGGCTTCATTGGTTTGGGTTTGTAGTCCCAGAGTGCAGTGCAGCAGGTAGTATTGTATGGAGTGTACCTGATGTGTCTGAAGCTCTATTCTGGCTTCATTGGTTTGGGTTTGTAGTCCCAGAGTGCAGTGCAGCAGGTAGTATTGTATGGAGTGTATCTGATGTGTCTGAAGCTCTATTCTGGCTTCATTGGTTTGGGTTTGTAGTCCCAGAGTGCAGTGCAGCAGGTAGTATTGTATGGAGTGTATCTGATGTGTCTGAAGCTCTATTCTGGCTTCATTGGTTTGGGTTTGTAGTCCCAGAGTGCAGTGCAGCAGGTAGTATTGTATGGAGTGTATCTGATGTGTCTGAAGCTCTATTCTGGCTTCATTGGTTTGGGTTTGTAGTCCCAGAGTGCAGTGCAGCAGGTAGTATTGTATGGAGTGTACCTGATGTGTCTGAAGCTCTATTCTGGCTTCATTGGTTTGGGTTTGTAGTCCCAGAGTGCAGTGCAGCAGGTAGTATTGTATGGAGTGTATCTGATGTGTCTGAAGCTCTATTCTGGCTTCATTGGTTTGGGTTTGTAGTCCCAGAGTGCAGTGCAGCAGGTAGTATTGTATGGAGTGTACCTGATGTGTCTGAAGCTCTATTCTGGCTTCATTGGTTTGGGTTTGTAGTCCCAGAGTGCAGTGCAGCAGGTAGTATTGTATGGAGTGTATCTGATGTGTCTGAAGCTCTATTCTGGCTTCATTGGTTTGGGTTTGTAGTCCCAGAGTGCAGTGCAGCAGGTAGTATTGTATGGAGTGTATCTGATGTGTCTGAAGCTCTATTCTGGCTTCATTGGTTTGGGTTTGTAGTCCCAGAGTGCAGTGCAGCAGGTAGTATTGTATGGAGTGTACCTGATGTGTCTGAAGCTCTATTCTGGCTTCATTGGTTTGGGTTTGTAGTCCCAGAGTGCAGTGCAGCAGGTAGTATTGTATGGAGTGTATCTGATGTGTCTGAAGCTCTATTCTGGCTTCATTGGTTTGTGTTTGTAGTCCCAGAGTGCAGTGCAGCAGGTAGTATTGTATGGAGTGTATCTGATGTGTCTTAGGCTGTGGTCACGCTGCAAGCCTTAGAGCTCAATTCGGATTTATTGCTCGGATCCAATTTTTTTGTTTGGCTGTTGACATCATTTTTTTTTTTATGTGGCCAATATTCGTGTCCAGTTTGAACTGGTCACAGTCACGAAGTCCCACCAGCTCAGAATTGTGAATGTTGATCTAGAGTGACGTAAAAGTCACACGAATTCCAATATGACTGTTTCAGACTGAGGTCACTTTCCCAAAAAATCTGACCTGTATCACATTTAGGACCAAATTTAAAAGTGGCGGCAATCCGAATTGTAAAGATTCCATGTGATTTGTTAAAAAAAACGATCTGAGTCACATATAAGCAACAGAATCATATTGGGGCCATTTTGCCTTTAGTGTGACTGTAGCCTCAGTTCTTTTGTGAGGCAAATCCTTTGATTTCATTGGTCTACGTAATCTTTCCAGATATGGAAAATTCGATGTTTTTATAAAAAGGCCCTCCAAGGAAATGACCAAAAACATATGATAATAACCCTAAAAAGCTACAAATAGCATATTTTGTGTGAAATAGGGTATCACCAACTTTACTGTGTGTGTGGTTGTGTGTGCGTGCGTGCTTGCGTGAGTGTGTGTGTGTGTGTGTGTGTGTGTGTGTGAGTGTGTGTGTGACTGTGTGTGTGTGTGAGTGTGTGCATCCGAGCTCTCTATCTC
>CM030191.1:2492527-2495027 GCA_017639675.1 Aplochiton taeniatus
ATAGAACAGATTAGAACAAAGAAACCAAAGAAACCAAAGAAAATGGAGGGAAGTACAGACACTGGAGGAGAGAGGGAGGAGGAGGAGGAGAGGAGACACAGACACTGGAGGAGAGAGGGAGGAGGAGAGCACAGACAGACAGTGGAGGAGAGAGGGAGGAGGAGAGGAGACACAGACACTGGAGGAGAGAGGGAGGAGGAGAGCACAGACAGACAGTGGAGGAGAGAGGGAGGATGAGGAGGAGAGGAGACAGACACTGGAGGAGAGAGGGAGGAGGAGAGCACAGACAGACAGTGGAGGAGAGAGGGAGGAGGAGGAGGAGAAGAACAGACAGACACTGGAGGAGAGAGGGAGGAGGAGAGCACAGACAGACAGTGGAGGAGAGAGGGAGGAGGAGGAGGAGAAGAACAGACAGACAGTGGAGGAGAGAGTGAGGAGGAGGAGGAGAGGAGAGACAGACACTGGAGGAGAGAGGGAGGAGGAGAGCACAGACAGACAGTGGAGGAGAGAGTGAGGAGGAGGAGGAGAGGAGAGACAGACACTGGAGGAGAGAGTGAGGAGGAGGAGGAGAGGAGAGACAGACACTGGAGGAGAGACTGAGGAGGAGAGGAGAGACAGACAGACACTGGAGGAGAGAGTGAGGAGGAGAAGACAAACAGACAGACAGACACTGGAGAAGAGAGTGAGGAGGAGGAGGAGAGGACACACAGACAGACAGATGGAGGAGAGAGGGAGGAGGAGGAGGAGAGGACAGACAGACAGATGGAGGAGAGAGGGAAGAGGAGGAGGAGAGGACAGACAGACAGACAGATGGAGGAGAGAGTGAGGACCACTATCAGATGAAACCATCTCTGTTGCTAAGCAGCCATCCCTGTAGTTTATATCTCCTGTATCCACCAACAGAGCACTTTGTCATCTCTGTTGCTAAGCAGCCATCCCTGTAGTTTATATCTCCTGTATCCACCAACAGAGCGCTTTGTCATCTCTGTTGCTACGCAGCCATCCCTGTAGTTTATATCTCCTGTATCCACCAACAGAGCACTTTGTCATCTCTGTTGCTAAGCAGCCATCCCTGTAGTTTATATCTCCTGTATCCACCAACAGAGCGCTTTGTCATCTCTGTTGCTAAGCAGCCATCCCTGTAGTTTATATCTCCTGTATCCACCAACAGAGCGCTTTGTCTCTGGCTGATCCTGAGTCAGCTCGTCTGCGAGCGGTTTTAGAAGATGGTGGACCAGACAGCGTGTGGGATCGTCCTCCCATGGAAACAACACGTTTCCAACCTAAGGAGACTAGCTGTGCCAACGTGTGGTGTTAGCCCCCACCCCCCCCTCCCACCCCCACCCCCACCCCCTTTGTCTCCCTTCTCCTGGTTTTTGTTCCGGAGCTAAATGAGATTTTGCCGCAGAAAGGCTGTGGTCCAGGGGATTCCTTTAGAGGAACAGGGGGGCTGGGGAGGAGGGAGAGGGGGGGGGGGGGGGGGACTTCTTTTATCGGGAGGAAACGTAAAGGAGAAAGGAGGCAGACAAAGACCAGGGTGAGCCCCGCCCTCCTGGGAGGTTGGCTTCCATTCTGCTCTGCCCCCCCCCCCCCCCCCCCCCTCCTGACAGCTCGGCTGCGCTCCCCGGCACAGCCCTCCCGGGGGCGGGGCTGACGGGGGGGATTAAGGCCCCCCCCCCCCCTCTTCACCGGCCGGGTAACCGCTGGAAAGTGCTGAACGCACGGCCGCCCCCCAAGAGCAACTTTTTTAATTAAAGCCTTACAATGGTTTGTAATCCAGCTTCTTCCCCCCCCCCCGGCGGACCACAGAACCAACCTCTACCTCTCTCTCTCTCTCTCTCCCTCCCTCTCCCTCTCTACCACTCTCTCCACCTCTCCCTCTCTACCTCTCCCTCTACCTCTCTTTCCCTCTCTCTGCCTCTCTCCTCCCTTTCTTCCCCTCTATTATTCAACAGCCGTTTAAGCTAGGAGGTGGAGGAACTGGTGGAGGATTCACCAGCAGCACTCTGGCACCCCTTCTCCCCTTCAGCCTTCAGCCTGGCCACATGAAAGACCTCCTGCTGCACACAGGCATAACCGACACACACACACACACACACACACACACACTGTACTCCACTGGCAGCAGGCTAACCTGGCCCTGCCCTGAGCCATCCTTGTTGTGCTGCTATCACTGTGTCTTATGGTAGCTGGTTCATCACGGCCATAGTGTTCAAGCTCACATCCCCAATCCATTCCAGGGGAAGGTTCTAGAATCCCAAGGAGCTGGAACCTGGCACTACAAAGAAAATGCCCCCCCCCCCAACACACACACAGGATCCACAGCGTCTGTTTGATGTGCCTCTCTTATCCAGTAATATTAATATGAATTAATATACATGAATACTCTCTTGGAGAATAGAGATAGCAACATGAACAGAAGAACACTGTCACACACAGACATCTCTTTACTCAATGGAGGACAAGAAGGACGATTTCCCCCTCTCCAATCAAAACGTGG
>CM030191.1:2497527-2502527 GCA_017639675.1 Aplochiton taeniatus
TTTTAAATATGATTATGTGTGTGTGTGTGTGTGTGTGTGTGTGTGTGTGTGTGTGTGTGTTTGTTTGTCCGCGTGTGTGTGTGTGTGTGTGTGTGTGACTCACAGCACTCCCTGGGGTCACGGTTGTTCCTCATCAGAACCTTCTGGCTGCTGGTGCGGAACAGGCCGGTCCAGTTGACGGTGTTGTAGAAACACAGACGGCTGTTGTTGTAGATGTAGACGTTGCCGGCGCTGATCTCATCCAGGGACTGGAACTGGAGAGAGGAGATCCAGCGCTGCTTGAGAATCAGCAGGGAGATATCACTCCCACTGGGGAGGAAAGGGAGGGAGAGAGGGAGAGAGAGAGAGAGAGAGAGAGAGAGAGAGAGAGAGAGAGAGAGAGAGAGAGAGAGAGAGAGAGAGAGAGAGAGAGAGAGGTCCTGTTACACTTAGATAGAAACAGAGGATGAGTAAGAGAATGGAGAGTAGACAGTGTTTCATGTTTATGCCTTGGAGTGAGGGAATAGACTACAAGAGATTAAAGATCAACTGGAAAAACAAAAGATGGTTCTTTTCCCTGAAGATCAGCAGAGCTCTGTATAACAAGACAGTGAGAATGGAGAGACAGTGAGAATGGAGAGAAGGAGATAGAAGAAGAGAAAAGAACGAGAGCCCCTTCACCTCTGCTGGTGAGGAGGATGGAGGGAGAGAGAAGAGAGGAAGAGTAAAAGAGAAAGAGCACGCCAAAGAGCCAGGGTCACACCGGAGGAGAGGGAAGAAGTGGATGAGGGCGACAAGGGAGAGAGAGAGGAAGAGAGAGAGAGAGAGAGAGAGAGAGAGAGAGCGAGAGAGAGTGTGTGTTTGGAGGAGGAGGGTTCATGTTCCAATGAAAAGCGTCTGATGAGGAATCTGTTGATTTGTGAGCAGCGCTCTGAGCCCTGCCTTTAGGAAAACACCGGGCCTTCAGCCTCCGCGAGGCTCTGGAGCGTCCACTGATCACTGAACAATAAAACCGTTATCCAACAAAAACACCCCAGCACAACGCCAGTGTGCTAATCAAAGCAGCACGCGAGCTGGAGCATCCATAAAGCTTTGGGTACACCAGAGAGAGAGAAAGAAAAGTAGGTAGAAAGAGAGAGAAAGAGACAGAGAGAGAATGAGAGGGATAAGGAGGAGAGGGAAAAAAGAATGAAAAGGAAAGTGAGAGAGAATTAAAGAGAGAGGGATAGAGAATAAGAGGATAGCAACATGGATACAGGGAACCACCAATAGGGAGGTTCCATTGGTAAGCCAGAGAGACTGAATCCTCTTCAACACAATTACCTTCAGAATCGTCTGGAACTAGGGAATCACTTCGATTTAAATTCTCAATCAGTTCAATCAATGTTAATGCTTTGCTAGTTTGGCAGAGTGTAGCAGGCAAGTGTTTGTGTGAAAAACAAAGTATTTCAGGAGAGACTAGCTGTAGATATTACAGTCTGTCAGGAGAGACTATCTGGATATATTACAGTCTGTCAGGAGAGACTATCTGGAGATATTACAGTCTGTCAGGAGAGACCAGCTGGAGATATTACAGTCTGTCAGGAGAGACCAGCTAGAGACATTAAAGTTTATGCGGCTACCTGTAAAGCGTTCTTCCCCCGATGGTTGCCAGGTTGGAGAACACACTCAGGTCCGTCATGTTCTCAGGCCACGCCTGGATGTTGAAGAAACCTTGAAACAGAACAGAACATCCAGTTGAGGGGTTCAGCAAGGCTGAGGGATTCGGTGCATCGAGTTTTCCAACTGTCCCCTGGCTGGTGAGAACACGTTTACACTCAGAAGCCTGGAATTACTGAGCCTCAAATTTGCGCTTTCCGTTTCCACAAGACGTTCGCTGCCGTTGAACGGTTTGAAACCTCACTGAGACAGGGCCCTTAGGAGCCTTGGAGTCCCTTGAGGGCCCGACGAGTTTATTGTTTTCACCGGCCCCCCTAACATCTCCTTTGGTTCCTGTTGATTTCATTGGGTATGATCTATTAATTTTCCTGGTCATATGTTCCTGTATGATAGATGCGGTCAGCTCCATGGTGCTGGGAGAGTGTATTGAAAGAATAAGCAGCGCTCAGCAGGCAGACAGACGGAGGCCATGACTCTTCCTTATTGGCCGGGTTTTCATTATGAAAATGCGGTTGTGCTCCATTAGCTGTTTGGCTCCACGGCCAGCCAGGGTTTAATATGACAAAAGGCTTTATATCTGAGCAGGAGCGCATCCCATAAGGGCCTAATAGATATTATCCAATGGATAAGTAGGCAAACACACACGCACTCACAATCACACACACGCACAAATATACAGGCTAACACACGTACACATATACAGAAAAACACACACGTAAGCACAAACATACACACATATACAGGCAAACACACACGCAAGCACCCACACACACACACACACACACATACACACACACACACACACACACACACACACACCCACACATATACACACACACCCACACACACAAGTACACAGACACTAAAGATGAAATGTAGTATCCAATAAGGAACCGCTTTTCCAAATAGAGTTAAGAGGCACAAAGGATATATGTCCCCTCACTCTCTCTCTCACACACACTGCCACACACACACACACACACACGCAGCCTTGCGGTGTAATATGTGATTCTCTCCCTGCGCTCAAGGCTGCCGTGTTCTCTCACCTGTGATCTCCTTCACCGTGCGAAACACGTTGAGCTTGTCGGGGTCCAGCGCTCCAATACCGTGGTACATGTCCCTGGGGTGGGGGGGGGGGGGGGGGGGGGGGGGAGATGGAGAGTGACGTCAAGATTATTAAGGCCCTTGGCTTTAGAGGTGTGTGTGTGTGAGTGTGTGTGTGTGTGTGTGTTCATAGGAACACTGGGGACTGTGACACAACATGGACATTGTTTCAAAAAGACGCACACACACACACGCAGATCCAGAGGGGCACGTACCCTTTGATGCCGGTGATGAGGAAGATGAGGTTGCCGTTGATCTTGGTGCAGTTGACAAACTTGTCGATGTTGCTTGCGTCCACCGTTTGGGCCGTGGCCAAACTGCCAGTACCGATGCCATCACAGACTGGGACACACACACACACACACACACACACACACACACGCACACACACAGACACACGCGCACACACACAGGAAACATCAAGACGATCCTGCAGCCACAGCAGTCCCAGAGGTTACATTGCAGACATAAACAAATCAAACAGTGTCCTTGCTTCTATATTTGATTACCCAGAGAGTCTCTCTCACACATGACCACTTTATTAGGGCGTGGTGTTTCTAAAAGAAGAATTCTTTGGTGCTCTCAGCTTTTGGTCTCTCTCTCTCTCTCTCTCTCTTTCTCTCTTTTCATCTCTCTCTCTCTCTCTCTCTCTCTCTCTCTCTCTCTCTCTCTCTCTCTCTCTCTCTCTCCCTCTATTTCCTCCCCAGTGGGAGGGATATCTCCCTGCTGATTCTCTCTCTCTCTCTCTCTCTCTCTCTCTCTCTCTCTCTCTCTCTCTCTCTCTCTCTCTCTCTCTCTCTCTCTCTCTCTCTCTCTCTCTCTCTCTCTCTCTCCCTCTTTCTCTCTCTCTATTGAAATTCTTTTGATGACTTGTTAAAAGCACCAGCCAATCTGAGCATATCCTACTCTTTAAAGAATTCCTTACTTGGCTATTAATTACACTTAGAGGCCGCTGAGAGCCAAGTGTTTCTGACGCGGCCACCAAATGATGAACATGGCCGCCGTTAACCGGCGCAACCACTTTCTGATCGTGATTTATACCCGTCCATTCAACATCTGAAATGTTCATTTGTTATCATTTCCCACAGTTCCTTGGGGCGGTCCCTCATTGGGCCCCTCCCCCCCTCGGCAGAGTGACAGCGTAATCAGGAGATCGGCCAATCGATAGCCACCCGGAGGCAGGGCGGGAGGGTGGTTTGGGAGGGATTGACGGACATCTCTGTCAACGTATCACCAACGGGCTGGGATTGAAACATCTGGGCAACAGTGAACGTGAGTGATTATCGATAAATACAATAATAGATAAATGATCAATGATGAAGTCTAGAGTCAATGTAGCTCTTCCTTCTTCAAATGCTTTTAGAAAAGAGTGATAAAAACTCATGCTTTATGTTGATATGATATTATATGGATTATTATATCTTACTGTCTGGGGAACTAGCTCCATACCCTATGGTGATGTGATATTATATGGACTATAGTTATCATATCTTACTGTCTGTGGTACTAGCTCCATACCTTATGGTGATATATTATATGAACTATAGTTATCATATCTTACTGTCTGTGGTACTAGCTCCATACCTTATGGTGATATGATATTATATGAACTATTGTTATCATATCTGTTATCATATGATAGCTCCATACCTTATGTTGATATTATTATTATTATTTTCATGTTATGACTAGCTCCATAACACTGGCTGTGTGCAGTACCTTTGGGGCAGATGTCGGTGCAGGGGATACACATCTTGATTCTGTTCTCCTCCACCTCCATCTTGTTGCTGGGGCAGGCTCTCACACAGGAGCTGTGGTCCACCACAAAGTTATCTGGGGGAACAACAGAGGCCATGTTAGAGACTGGAGGTCCAGGGAGATCCATGTACTGAATGGATGGACATCTTTCACTGGGTTTGTTAAGTTAGCTAGAGGGTGTGTATGGGGGAGTGTGTGTGTGTGTGTGTGTGTGTGTGTGTGTGTATGTGTCCGTGTGTTTAAATATATCCGTGTGTGTGTGTGTGTTTATACATATATGTGTGTGTGTGTGTGTGTGTCAGACATACGTGGACACTTCTTCACACAGAAAGCCCCGTAGGTGTACTTGGCTCTGGGGTTGTTCTCCAGCTGAAAGGAGGTGGGGTTGTAGACAAAGGGCTGCGGGCACTGGGTCACACACGCCCCGCTGTCGTTGAAGTTGGTACAGGCCTGCAGGCAGGACCAAACCACAGTCAATGGGCCGGAAGATACCACTGCCT
>CM030191.1:2507527-2512527 GCA_017639675.1 Aplochiton taeniatus
AGTGTGTGTAGTGTATATGTAGTGTGTGTAGTGTGTGTGGTGTGTGTGTAGTGTGTGTAGTGTGTGTAGTGTGTGTAGTGTGTGTAGTGTATATGTAGTGTGTGTAGTGTGTGTAGTGTGTGTAGTGTATATGTAGTGTGTGTGGTGTGTGTGTAGTGTGTGTAGTGTGTGTAGTGTGTGTAGTGTGTGTGTAGTGTGTGTAGTGTGTGTAGTGCGTGTAGTGTGTGTGGTGAGTGTGTAGTGTGTATGTAGTGTGTGTAGTGTGTGTAGTGTGTGTGTAGTGTGTGTAGTGTGTGTAGTGTGTGTGGTGTGTGTGCAGTGTGTGTAGTGTGTGTGGTGTGTGTGTAGTGTGTGTACTGTGTGTAGTGTGTGTGTAGTGTGTGTAGTGTGTGTAGTGTGTGTGGTGTGTGTGGTGAGTGTGTAGTGTGTATGTAGTGTGTGTAGTGTGTGTAGTGTGTGTGTAGTGTGTGTAGTGTGTGTAGTGTGTGTGGTGTGTGTGCAGTGTGTGTAGTGTGTGTGGTGTGTGTGCAGTGTGTGTAGTGTGTGTGGTGTGTGTGTAGTGTGTGTACTGTGTGTAGTGTGTGTGTAGTGTGTGTAGTGTGTGTAGTGTGTGTAGTGTGTGTGTAGTGTGTGTGTAGTGTGTGTAGTGTGTGTAGTGTGTTTTGCATGTGTGTCGTGGACGATACCATTCTTGTCGGGCTAAAACCCTCCAGAGACAGTCTCCCCTCTCTCTCCCGCTCATCTAAAGCAGAGACCACGTCAAACCCCCCCGCTTTCCGGCTGCTTGGTCTGGCCCGCATACTCACATCCAAGGCCGCTGTTGTTGGACGGTACCACCAGCAGCTCCGCCTGGGGGTTCTTGATGATGTCGCGCCAGTGGACGGTGTCGGCGTGACACAGGAACTTGTTCTGGTCCACATAAACGCCCCCGTTCAGGATCTCTGGGAAAACGAGTCCCGTATAAATTACTGGGTGCCACACGTATGAAAACACACACCTCTCCCCACCCTCTACATGGACCATGAAGAGTATTACAACACGTATGAAAACACACACCTCTCCCCACCCTCTACATGGACCATGAAGAGTATTACAACACGTATGAAAACACACACCTCTCCCCACCCTCTACATGGACCATGAAGAGTATTACAACACGTATGAAAACACACACCTCTCCCCACCCTCTACATGGACCATGAAGAGTATTACAACACGTATGAAAACACACACCTCTCCCCACCCTCTACATGGACTAGGCATGACAGGAAATCTATCGAGACAAAAGCACGGCCATCGATCCGTCCAGTAACCACACAGGTAGATAGAATATGTTGTTTTGGGATTAGTATTTTTTGCAGGACACAACAGCCAATGGCAAAACATGTTTTGTTGGATGCTGTCTGCTGCTCTAAACACTCAAACACAATATTCTTTTAACGCTCAAAGATGTTCTTTTAAGCCTGCTCTAAACACTCAAACAGAATATTGTTTTAACTCTCAAAGATGTTTTTGTAAAACCTGCTCTAAACACTTATTCAGAATATTCTTTTAACTCTCAAAGATATTTTTTAAAGCCTGCTCTAAACACGCAAACAGAATATTCTTTTAACTCTCAAAGATGTTTTTTTTTTAAGCCTGCTCTAAACACTTATTCAGAATATTCTTTTAACTCTCAAAGATGTTTTTGTATAACCTGCTCTAAACACTTATGCAGCATATTCTTTTCGCTGAAAGATGTTTCATTAAAGCCTTCTCTGGTCAGGACCCTTGACAGGGACGTGGGTACATCTTCCATCCCCTGAAGGCCTTCAGCACCATGGACAAGTCTGCTCTGTCTAACCTTGTATTATTGTTAGCCCCTGTGTTCCTTTGTCCCTGCTTGCTCCTTGGTTCCTATTGAAGCCCCTGCCTTTGTTCATTGCTTTGTCCGACATTGCAACCCTTATGCATGTTGTGCCGTATCATTGAAAGAGTGCCTAGTAAAAGTGCTACCAGCCTCCTTGCGAAGCTGTGTTGCTTTACGGCAGTTTTGGGTCTCCCGAGTCTTCCATTTTCCAAGTTTTACTCGTGTTTTGGTCAGTCTGCGTTTGGGTGGAGGGCCCGTCCCTCTCCCTGCGTTTCCCTAACAACCAGAATATGTCACTGATCCAGGACCAGTGGTCTCCACAGACGCCCGCTTAGAGAGTGAGAACACATTCTAATTCCCCATCTCTGTTTTAAGCCTGGATTTGGTTAGGAACACGGATGATTAAATAATGATCTCCCCTCTATACGCACACACACACACACACACACACACACACACACACACACACACACACACACACACACACACACACACACACTCACATCATCTGAGGATAAGAATTCAAATGATTTTGAGAACCAATCTTCCTCATTCCAAACTACAGTAGGCAATATCCATGACCCTGGAGTTCTCAGAAAGACTTGTCAGGACAAATGAATACTCACACACATATTTTCTCTACATCTCTGTCCCCCCCTCACACACACACACACACACACACACACACACACACACACACACACACAGACACACACACATATGGAAGAAAAAAAACCGAACATTGATCCAGATTAGAGACGGATTAGCCGGCTCTCCGGTGTGCCTTGTTATCCCGAGTGGATGAAGTAGCGTCCCCGTATTGAGAGTCTGGGAAGCGGACAGGAATTATCTCTCTGATTAAAGGGCCGTGCCCTGCCAAAGGGACCGGCCCGTTTATTCAAAGCTCTTTAGACGTGACACCCACCTCTAACCAGCCAGAGAATGGACTCCGCTGGAGTTCCACTTTTCATCGCAGTAATGCCCCGCTTCCAAACGGCCAATTTATCAAACGCCCCGGTCCACGCTCCCTAAGCCATAATGGAAATATGGTGTCGACTGATTTGACAATTACAGAGGCTCTTACCCCCAGGAGGACTGTGGGATTGGAAGCTCTAGAAGCTGCCAGAATGTACCCAGGAGGACGTTGGGTTAAAAGCTCTAGAAGGTGCCAGAATGTACCCAGGAGGACGTTGGGTTAAAAGCTCTAGAAGGTGCCAGCATGTACCCAGGAGGACGTTGGGTTAAAAGCTCTAGAAGGTGCCAGAATGTACCCAGGAGGACGTTGGGTTAAAAGCTCTAGAAGGTGCCAGCATGTACCCAGGAGGACGTTGGGTTAAAAACTCTAGAAGGTGCCAGAATGTACCCAGGAGGACGTTGGGTTAAAAGCTATAGAAGGTGCCAGAATGTACCCAGGGGGACTTGGGTTAAAAACTCTAGAAGGTGCCGGAACATCTCTGAGGGTGAAAGTCAAACGTTTTATCGCTGTGTCATCATTGTGACGGTGACACGGCAGTTATGGCATCGTCGCGTGCCGTTGTCGTCCGACCCGACCCGATTCCAAACGGCTTCTACCGCCGGAGTTAAGGACCTCCATTAGTCGGCCCTGCCATTTAATAGTCCAATCAAAGCTCCCCTTGGAGAGCATTTGGGTAACGCTAGACTCTCTCTGAAAACAATTACAGCAGAGCAGAGTTAGAGGACTCCCGGTAGACTCCTGAATCGTTAGCAGTGTTAGTGCCCCGAGCATCAGAACTCCAGCCCCCCCCCCCCCCCCCCTGTTTAAAGGCCTTAGTGGCCCGGCTAACACGGCCCGGCTGTGGTGGAGGGGGGTGGGTGGTGGGTGGGGGGGGGGGCATGGAACTATGGAACTGTCGTTTGTCAACGTGGACTGCCCACTGCTCTCAATCATTTCATGCAGACAGAGAGATCTACAGTCGGCCATGTTTGAGCGATGATTCACAAGGTAGTCACAACGACCGTTGTCTTCAAGGGAAGATGGATGGCTGACGCAGGAGAGATGGTAAGAAGGAGGGAGGGAGGGGAAAAGAGAGGAGGGAGGTAGGGGAAGAGAGGAGGAGAGAACCTTGAGGTCAACGGCTAGTGGAGGACATTGAAAAGGTCGAGGAGAGACAAGAAGAGAGAAAGTCCAAAGAGTCCGAGAATGAGTGGAGTAAGGAGTGAGTACTCAGCATAGACTTATGTTTAGCATTCAAATTGACTTCATCTCATTCATAAACGATCGACCCATTCAGAACCTCTAAACTAGACGTTCCTGTTCTGTAAATGGCCACAGGCTTCAGAAGAGTCGTTCTCAGAGGTTGTGACCTTCATGGACATGGAGGCAGAATGGACACATGCTCTTCACTGGTTGCTGGGGCAACCACTTTGTGACAAAGTAGTCGAGTGTGAGCGCACGCACAAATTAGAACAGCCAAAGCTTTATTGACACAAACTGATTAACATAAACGTACACATTTTATTAACAGGGAGAAAAATCACAAATTAAGAAATAAACATAAATGGCCAGACAAATATAGATGAAAACGTTCATACTGGACAGGGAAATGTATGAAATTATGATTATGACTGATTGATTCTTGAGGCTGATGTCAGGTTAGAAGTATTTGAATCTGTTCTGAAGCTGCTACTAAAATGATGTCCCGAGCTTTTGATAAATAAATGCTGTTTTCTACCATGGTGTTCCTCCCTTAATTACTGTAAAGATTCCCACAACAAAGGCCGTGCCGTCAAACACACAGTTCATCATCGGGGGTGATTAGTGTCTCAGCGCTTCACAGGTGAGCTCATTAGGAGCGTAATTAACGATGGTCGATCGTTAATCAGTCCAATCAGCGGAACCCCGATCCCTTCCTGACGTCCTTTGATAGCGACGTCCAAAGCCAACGGTGCGTGACGCTGTCGTCAGCGAGCGCCCTCCCGAACCGCGGCCGTGACCACGAAGCACTGGGGGTTCAAACGACGGCGTTGTCTTGCATTTCCGCCCGGCCGCCTTTGAACCAGAGAGCGGAGGGATTAGCATAATCAATAAAACAAGACGCCGTTCAAAAAACACATCTCCTGCTTAATGTGGGATTCCATCCGATGTGTGCTAGGCTTTGGTGGTTGCTGTGGCAACTTCCACGGTAGAGAT
>CM030191.1:2520027-2522527 GCA_017639675.1 Aplochiton taeniatus
TCGAGTAACCGGAGGCCAGGAGTTAGAAAGAAAGACACACACACACTACACACACACACACTACAAACCTACATACATTCGGACACACAAATGTGTGTGTGTGTGTGTGTGTGTGTGTGTGTGTGTGTGTGTGTGTGTTGTGTTGAGTGTGTGTGTGTGTCTGTGTTGGCACACGGTTTCAGAGAGTGAATAACCCTTAATGCTCCATGATGACATCACCCTTAACGAGGTTTATCACCCTAACATCGATTAGCGCTAGCACGGCAAACAGACGTGTCATTAAAAAAAAAACGCTGACTCACGCCACTTGACATTATGTGAGAGGCCAGGGGCCCAGTGGCTAACTAGACCCTGTTGTTAAATCAATGGGATTCATGCTAACGCTAGTTAGCAGGGTAGCTCTGTCGTCCAGGGGTCAGGGCCAGGTTCAGACCCGCGTGTGAGAGGCCGCACATCAAAGGAGTCGCTGAGCGGTGTGGAGGGTGCCCTGCTAGAGATCACTTACCCCCCCTGCCAGCCATGTTAGGGGCCCCTAATGGAGACAAACTGGAACGCCCCAGGGCCCGCCCGTCAAACACTCCGATCCTAAACCTTTGACGACACGCAGAGCCGGGAGCGCACGCCGGAAAAGTACGGAATTATGAAAAGCGTGGGCACGCCATTCTAACGAGACTCAAAGCTGGGGGGTGGAGGTCCAGAGTTTAGACTTTGAGGCTCTGCTCTCTGTGGAGACAACACACTGACTGACGGAGAAGGGAGGGGGGGGGGCAAAGATCACTGACAGGCGCTCTTTTGACGACGAGCAAGCCTGATTGGTTGAATTAATTTGGGGCGTGGTTAGGTCATTCAAAACCAGCCTTGATAAGAATAGCTGTCGGTAAATATTAAAAATCCGAATTTAAAACAACTAAAACATTTGGGAGTTGAATTGCTTGCCCCAGCTTTCAATGCCAAAGAAACCAAAGGTCAAGTTATTAATTACCGCTGTTTACTGTACATAAAAGGCCAACTTTGTGTTTTCTTTGCCCTGTGTGTGTACAGTAGGTTCCTCCAAAGCCGTGTGGTATTATAAAGACCCCAGCCTCTGGTTGTATCCCTTTCACCAGGAGTGAAAAAGAACAAGGTGTCCTCTGGTCGTACACAAACTAAACACGGAAAGATTAGCGAATGGGTTTGGGGCATCAACCCAGCATGGCTCCTCCATGTGGGATCTGGGGCAGGTTGCTGGGGTTTCTCCTCAGGACAGGAGCTCATTGTTATGCTGTCATAACAACTCCAAAAAAGCAAGGGAGAAAAGCAAATATATATATATCTAAAAAAAAAAAAGGATCTGTTTTTTTTTCTTTCTTCCTCCACAGGCGGACTGCCGGCTCTTTGCTGATCTGGCGGCGGCGGTGGTGGATTGTGGGATAGCTGGGGTGTTTGAAGCTGCATGGGGAGCTGTGTTTTAATCATTCAGCCTGGCTAATGATGACACAGCATGTATTATTCATGGGGCCTCTCCCTTTCTATCTCCTGCTAATCTCTCTCTGTCTCTCTGTCTCTCTGTCTCACTGTCTCTCTCTGTCTCTCTGTCTCTCTGTCTCTCTGTCTCTCTCTCTCTCTGTCTCTCTGTCTGTTTCTCTCTCTCTCTATCTCTCTCTCTCTGTCTGTCTCTCTCGCTCTCGCTCTCTCTCTCTCTCAGCAACAGGCCGGAGCTAGCTTATTTAACATTAGCGGGGAATGCCTTCCGTTTGATTGCTGTGTTATCACAGCTCTTCACGCACGTTACATTGCAAACTTTAAGTTGAGCAAAGAGGCTCTAGAAGGGCGATTAAAAATTCCAACATGACTCCCATCGGATGTTTTTTTTTCCCCTTGTAAGTCTGCTCTACAAGGCTCCACACTGCATCTGGAGCATATTTATTTTTAAATACATTTTCATCCCGTGGAGGGGGCAAAAGAACTCAAACCCCTCAGATGTTTGTCAGTGAACTATAACATGAAAGCGGCCAGGCACGGCGGCCAGCTCTCATCGCGGGGAAAGGCTTCGCTAAGAGACAGCGTTTTAATAGGAGTCCCTTTGTCATAAAACTCAGGTTGAAAAGAGAGAAGAGAGAGAGAAAGAGAGAAAGAAAGGGCGCTTCGGTGGTGTGGTGTTGACTCATAAAATCAAAGAGCCCTCCGGTCTGTTGTTTTCCTGCTGGTGGAACCACACAAAGAGACTTCTTTCAGGTTCATAACCTTTATAGGGGGGAGCCCAGAGATTAGCCCGGCTTTGATGTGCAGCGTCTAAACCCCCCCCCCCCTCCCCCTTTATGGTTTTATCGATATTCCATTGAAGGGATTTAGCACAGAAATATCAATTTCACTTTATCTAATGGAGCAAGGCCAGGGCAGACTTTTCCGAGCGGGCTAAACCTTGCTCAGCACTTGCAGGGGCAACTCAGAAGCAGCTCCTGGGAGCGATAAACATGGGGACACAGGAAAAGAAGTGGAGCTGGAGGAACGTAGATCAAAC
>CM030191.1:2527527-2542527 GCA_017639675.1 Aplochiton taeniatus
CCTAGCACAGACTACAAAGTGGAGGTCAGGGGTCATTAACAGCCAGGCCCCAAGGGGCTTCTGGGAAGGAGAGTTTGATCAATGGAAGGGAGAAAGGATCAGCTCCTAGCACGGACTACAAAGTGGAGGTCAGGGGTCATTAACAGCCAGGCCCCAAGGGGCTTCTGGGAAGGAGAGTTTGATCAATGGAAGGGAGAAAGGATCAGCTCCTAGCACAGACTACAAAGTGGAGGTAAGGGGTCATTAACAGCCAGGCCCCAAGGGGCTTCTGGGAAGGAGAGTTTGATCAATGGAAGGGAGAAAGGATCAGCTCCTAGCACGGACTACAAAGTGGAGGTCAGGGGTCATTAACAGGCAGGCCCCAAGGGGCTTCTGGGAAGGAGAGTTTGATCAATGGAAGGGAGAAAGGATCAGCTCCTAGCACGGACTACAAAGTGGAGGTCAGGGGTCATTAACAGGCAGGCCCCAAGGGGCTTCTGGGAAGGAGAGTTTGATCAACTCGGGTCATATTACCAAACAAGGACAAGAAGATGGAGAACGGCAGGAACAAAGGGAGAGAGGGAAAGAAAATCTCCCATTGGTCGCTCAACACCCCCGCCCTTTGTAGCGGAAACCTGAAGAGCTCTGTGTTCTCCAGGCGTTCCCCTTGCTGCTTTGTAACGGACCATCTCCACCACCAAAGACACGCTGGTCCCTGTTCTCCAGACCATCTCCACCACCAAAGACACGCTGGTCCCTGTTCTCCAGACCATCTCCACCACCAAAGACACGCTGGTTCCTGTTCTCCAGACCATCTCCACCACCAAAGACACGCTGGTTCCTGTTCTCCAGACCATCTCCACCACCAAAGACACGCTGGTCCCTGTTCTCCAGACCATCTCCACCACCAAAGACACGCTGCTTCCTGTTCTCCAGACCATCCAAAGACACGCTGGTCCCTTTTCTTTGGATCACAGAAGGTCTTAGCCTCCCGGGCGTCCACCTCGACAACAACAAGGTGTTTTTCTGTCTCTCCCAGGCTGTGGAGGGTTCACTCAGCGCAGGGCAGAGGAAGCCTTGGTTTTAGAGGTCGGCTCTTTTGATTCGACCCCCCCCCCCCCCCCCCCCCCCCCCCCCCTCACCTCACAAAGTAAGTAAGTAAGTAAGAAAACCAGGGACAAGTAGACAGTGCTGAAATCCTTGGATGGGGTTCTTCAAATCCCTTCATTTTCATAACTCGATATCTTTTATGAAATTCCTCGCCATCCTAGTAGTGAATGGTAGGCAGCCTTCGCTAGCCATTGTTTGAAAGTAAACCTTGGGTTTTTGTCTTTTATTTCCAGGTACACACCGCATAAAGTTGGTTTCATAGCTTCAGAATAAATGCATACATTTTCCATATTTCATGTTGAGATTTTTTTTTTTAGGTTGGGCTTCAGGTCTTTGTTAGCTCTTAGATTTTCTTTAGACTTTGTTCTTTTAAACGCCACAGTATCACAAGCTCACTTTGGAAAGAACTTTCTCACCACTTCTAAATGAGGGGGAGCTGCTGGGTAAAACCATGGAGAATCACTGTGGTATGGATGTCTGGTCGTCATGTCAACCCGGACGGCTGTCCGTCACTTTTTGGTTGCCAGGGCTACGGTCATGTGACGCCTGGCGTCCACAGAGCAGGCCAATAGCAGTAGCCCCTGGCCTCTGAAGAAGCAGATGACAGCCAGGTGGAGCTGCTAGCAGCGCTCTCACACACACTCACACACACACTCACACACAGACAGATAGCTGCTCTACCAAGGGGTCAAGACTAATGGTCCTGTGAGTCACACACACACACAGGTGGACACAGAGGGAGGCTCAGGAGTTCACACACTCACACACACACACACACACACACACACACACTCACACACACACACACAGATTAAGACCATCACTAAATAAGCAACAGGAAACATCAAACGCTTATCACAGTTTGTATAACAAACACATTTTATTTTGTTTGCAAATAAAACAAACACACACACACACACACACACACACACACACACACACACACACACATACAAACGTGGTTTCAAACCCAATTATGCACACCCACGTTTAATTTAAGTCCTTCTTTACGTAAACAAACAGAGCAAACACAGAGTGATTAGGTAATGAACCGCACACGCAACCTTTCACTAAACAAGCCAACATCAGAACGCAGTCGACAAAAAAAAAAAAAGGCAATTAACTCAAACGCATTGTGACTTTCCACAGCCATTTCATTCCTCGACGGGATTAATTTGTCGGAATGAGAGAGAGACTCGGACGAGGGTTGTTCCTGCTCAGGCTGATTTCCATTCCTCCTCTTAATTAAAACAGGCGCGCATAAAGTGGTCGAACGCAACAATTTATTATCAAAGAAATGTCACCATGTGTGCTGACATTCTCCATGCATTTGTTTCCAGGATCGTCAGAAACGCCGGCTCCACCGAGAGGGTTTTAAAATAGTTGAATACCGCTTTCATTATGGAGGCTAGTGGAGGTCGTATCATTTTAAAATAATTTCTAAAATGAGAAGGGGTCGCACTGGGCACAGTGTGCTGGAGCCATCTTCTTCTGGTTAAAAAATAAAAGGTTCAATAATAAAGAGTTTCATAAAAGTGAGGTGCTATGGCATCTCAGTAGGAGATGGAAACCTGAACTCTGGTTGAAGTCTGGTTTGTACACACACACGCGCTTCATGAAACAGAGTGGCATATTGTTTCATACGGACTGACTTAGTCTGCCGTCGCCATGGCCTCCCACTAGGAGTTCTCATAGGACCGTTTTCTTGACATTGTTAATACGGAGCTCTGGTGGTAATACCCACAAACCCACCCAACCCATCACCCCCCCCCCCCCAAACACAGAGGTAGCCCCCTGGCCCTGGAAGCCCACTCCATCCCCCACTCCCTCCAGCCCCCGACCCAGCGCGACCTCTGACCTGTGAGGTTGCGAAGCCCCAGCTGCTTGAGGCCATAGAGGCCGTCGCGGCGGTAGTTGAGGAAGATGGCCAGGCCGTAGCGGCCCTCGTACAGCTTGGTGCCGCGGACGATCCTCAGGTTCTCCAGGGGCAGGTAGTCAAACTGGTTCAGGGCCACCAGCACGTAGCCCGTCACCTCCCGGATGGACTGCAGAGAGAGAGGGAGAGAGAGAGAGAGAGAGAGAGAGAGAGAGAGAGAGAGAGAGAGAGAGAGAGAGAGAGAGAGAGAGAGAGAGAGAGAGAGAGAGAGAGAGAGAGAGAGAGAGAGAGAGAGAGAGAGAGAGAGAGAGAGAACCAGAGAGAGAAAGAGAGAGAGAGAACCAGAGAGAGAGAGATAGAGAGTTGTCAAAAGTAGACCGTTTTATTTTGATCTCGAAAACACTCATACACTTAAAGCAATAGTATATGTTATTAAAAAGGCTAGTTGGTAGCAGCACAGAGGAGGCCTGGATTTGAACCCAAACAGAACTGATAAACACACTCCAACTAAACCTCCATTGTGGGGACTCTTAAGGGCCGGCGGTTCATGCAGGTGTCATGGCCGACTCCAAACCTAGGGGAGAAAGACGGAGACAGAGTACGGCATAGCGAATGCCTTGCCCAAGGGCACAGCTCCTTTTCTGAGCTCCTCTGCTGTTGCTCCCTCTCACTCACAAACACACACTCACACACTCCTCATTCAGAGTGGGGTACTGGCCCTCCACTTGGGTCTCCTTTCATCAGGTTGCTCAATAAAACTAGTAGCAGAAGAAGAAAAGGTGCATGGAACATTCTTTGTCGGAGGGGACATTGTGAGTGCTTGGGTTTGTGAGGTACAAAAAAGTTTTGTTTGGAAGACAGAATATAATAAATAATATAACATAAATATAATAAATTATTAATGTAATATAATAAACCTCCACCCTGGAAGGACGGCCAATCACATCCCTCTAAAATCACATCAGGAAATAATAGGCAGCTGGGAAAAAAAGAAAGAAAGAAACTTCCTGAAACATCCAACCAATTATTCACATTGACAGCCAATCACACACTCACAAAAGGTGTCATTACCGGGACTTGAATCTGGCTTGACCCCATGGGGGTAGAGGTGTGTGTGTGTGTGTGTGTGTGTGTGTGTGTGTGTGTTTGTGTGTATGTGTGTGTGTGTGTGTGTGTGTGTGTGTGTGTGTGTGCTCCACTCGCTACAACTCTGGTACTGCGGTCATGTAATATTAATCAAAGTCGCTGACACAGCAGCATATGTTACACCGTGGGGCAAGACACACACACACACACACACACACACACACACACACACACACACACCGAACACCAAATACGCACGCAAACAAACACACACACACACGCCAAACACCAAACACACACACACACACACACACACACACACACACACACACACACACACATTCACACACACACACACACACACACAGCCTGACAGCCATCACATGGCAGTCAAACGAACCCACAGCTCACCCACCAACTGACAGCACCAATCAGATCACGGCGGCTGGGGAAAAGACCAAGATTGCAAACGCTCCATAATGCAGGCCTCCATCTTGACTGCTTTTAGTGGCTGGGTGCAGGGTGTCAGGTGGACTCCCACAGGGCTTCACCCAGTACTCTGTTCAGATTCCAGCACGGCTCATAACGAAGACCCCCAACACACACACACACACACACACACACACACACACACACACACACACACACACACACACACACACACAGAGTACTCTGTTCAGATTCCAGCATGGCTCATAACGTAGACCCCCAACACACACACACACACACACACACACACACACACACACACACACACACACACACAGTACTCTGTTCCTAACCGACACCCAGCACTTTATCTCCCATGTTCATATTCAGCATCAAAACGTATCATTTCTTTTTGTGAAGGCGTGAACGCTTTGAAAATACAAATGTCCTCCAGCAAATAGGTCGGACCTAGAGGCCAAGAAACAACACTCGCCTCTTTTAATGGGCAGAGACAAGCTAGTAATGAGGTCTCTGATTGGTTGTGAGGGAGGAAAAGATGAGTAATGTGGGGTGTGATTGGCTGGTGACCCCAGGGGGGGGGGGGGGGGGGTAGCAGGTCGGAGAATACTGACAGCTGGTCTGAAGTGGGTTTGAATTTCCGGAGGAAAAAACGTAGGTCGACGTTTGAAACTTTCCTACGAGCGCAAAGTCCCGACATGATGACAGGCAGCCCGCTCTCTATTGGAACAGAGGAGGACAAAGCAGGGAGAGGCAGGGAGCCATATTAGCCATGTTGGGAGGTGTCAATCACCAGGAGGGGAAACAACTCCACACGCACGGCCGTTTGAAAAGAACCTCTGTGTGTTCTCCTGGGGCACGAACCCACCAGAGGACCCTCAAAAAGACATGGGAGGGACTGAAGACCCCCAACACACACACACACACACACACACACACACACACACACACACCTCCTCCCACAAGCACACAAAACACACACAAACACACAAACACACACAGACACACACCTCCACCCACTAGAACACACACACACACACACACACACACACCTCCTCCCACTAGAACACACACACACACACACACACCTCCTCCCACTAGAACACACACACACACACACACACACACACACACACACACACACATACACACCTCCTTCCACTAGAACACACACACACACACACACACACCTCCTCCCACTAGAACACACACACACACACACACACACACACTCCACAGAGAGCTCTCTTGTTTCCCGCTTATCAGCGTGCACACAGCAGTTTCTGGTGAGTCCTTAGCAAAACAACGCTCCCAAAACCACGGAGGCCTTTAGCTCCGGAGCGTTGTGGGAATGCAGTCCCGAGGTGGATGACGAGGTGGGCCGTGCCGGTGACCCCGCGCTGACCCCCCCCCCCCCCGGGATGGCACCATCATCTCTGCAGTAACACACATGTGCCTGCCGAGGGCGCTGTTCTGGGGCATAGAGGGGGCTGGAGGTTATTCTACTCTGAGTCTGACTTAGCTTAAGGCACGGGCCACACATTACTCAGTGTTTTCTCCTCTACACGCTCTCTGTCTCTCTGTCTCTCTCTCTCTCTCTCTCTCTCTGTCTCTCTCTCTCTCTCTCTCTCTCTCTCTCTCTCTCTCTCTCTCTCTCTCTCTGTCTCTCTCTCTCTCTCTCTCTCTCTCTCTCTCTCTCTCTCTCTCTCTCTCTCTCTCTCTCTCTCTCTCTCTCTCTCTCTCTCTTCCTTCCGGGTGCGACGCCACGCTGAGACCACAGAAAGACACAAAAAAAACACGGGCTAAAAAAAAGTGTTTCTCTGTTGCTTGGCAACCGCAGGAGAACCTTTCAGCGAGGGAAAAGACAGAGGAGAAAGCCCTGTGAGAGATAGAGAGGATTTCTGTTGTAATTTACCTAATTCAATTAAAGGATTACCACGCCGTGTTTTCCGCGCCCACTCTCAGTAATTCCGTTGCGTCTTTGACGCCATTTCATTTTCCTCCCCCTGTCCTGAATTGTTTCTTTTTTTCCTTTCTTTCGAAAGAGGCAGGATCAATATTTCTCCCACCCCCCCACCCCCACCCCCCCACTGAGCTCCAGGATGAAGCCAGCACCGGCGGAAACAGGCAGGCAGAGGAGAGGTCTGAGGGGGATAAACACAAACAAGTTTACCCCCCCCCCCCACCCCAAACACCCCCCATGCCCCAAAGAACCGCCCCTCACGCTCCACTCTCTCACCCTGCATCCACTTACCCCCCTCACAGACACAAAGAGAAAGATCTTCACTGGACGCCTTGAGACTCACCAAGATGAGGTCAGTGTCTTAAAGCAGTGTTAGCTTCTCATCCCTTACGTAACGCTAGCGCACTATTTTGGAAATCATTACCAGTGGGTTTCGTGAGGCTCTTTTCATAACTTATGAAAGCCCATGTAGCTTTATATTTAATAAAAGAAATCTATTGTGTCTGGTGATGTTGATGTACTATTCCCATCCTGCGAGACCCTAGGTTGTTATTTTTTGAAAGAGACTTCAACTGGGTCAGGTGATGTCACTTGGAACAAAACAGAGTTCTGTAATCAGGCTCCATAAGCTCCACAGACCTGCTGCTCTCCACACACACACACACACACACACACACACACACACACACACACACACGCTGCCTCTTTCTGCTGCTGTCATAACCTCCTCCCGTCTACATGTTCAACCGCCTCAAGGCACAGGAAGAGTCAACAAAGTCCACTTTCCCATCATGCCTTGCGACCAGCAACATATCCCCAGGTATTCTTTTTTTTCTTTACGACCCCCCACCACCTCACAGCCCACCCCCCCCCCCCCCCCCCCCCTCCCCACACACACACACACACACACACACACACACACACACACACTGCAGGTAATTAGCAGGACGTGGTAGGACTCTGGCTGAAGGTAAACTCCCTGTGCTCCCATAGGCCTCTCCTCCACTCTGCTTTCTCCCTTTCTCCCCTTCGGGTAAAACGCGTCCATTTCACAGATGTTCGTCAATCTCTCTTTACAACGTGGACACGTGGCGCACCATCTGAAATGGAAGGGCTCCTTTTGTCAAATGCAGTTGAATAAATACTGTACGGAGCACGTCAGAGCTATGGGGAGGCCACTAATGGAGGCTGAAAGCAGATACGCACACCTGGATATCCAGAATAGGGTCATAAATAAATGAAAACGTTTCTAATAAGCGCTGACCCACAAAGATGGAATTCGACAACTTCAGATGCCGTTTCATGGTCGATACTCAGTTTCTGTGAACTGGGATGTGGGCGAGGCAGAAAGGGCTAATATTAGGAGCAGCAAATATCATTTCTTCACCGAAGCGGATGTGTTGGAATACGGAATGTACCGTCCGCTGGGGGGAGAAGCCCCCAAAAAATATAAGGTTGGGAAGAATGTTGAAACAAGGAAGCGTTTGTCTTTCAGTGAGTCTTCTGATGACGGAGAGGGGGAACGACGTGTGTTTTGGACAGACACAGAAGAGAGCAAGGGAAGAGAGAAAGGGAGGAGAGAAACAGAAGAGAGAAAGGGAGGAGAGAAAGGGAGGAGAGAAAGGGAGGAGAGAAACGGAAGAGAGAAACTGAAGAGAGAAAGGGAAGAGAGCAAGGACGCAGGGAACGATAATTATACCCAAGCCCTTGTCAGATAATAATCTAAATATTCAATTCATTGACCGAACGATTGTCTCGGGATTAAATTGCATTACGCCAACATGAAGCCTTGGCTTTCATAACATGCTTGTGTTATTGTCCGATGAGACTTAAAAAATGACCTTTATTATTTAATAAACGAAGACTGGCTGCCTGATCCTTTCGTTACGTTTGGAACTTGCTAGCTGGCTTTCAACTCCGTTTATGCGGTGCTGGGAGGTGATGCATAAAACTACGTGTTATTATCATATCCATCCGCCGTCCCTCATAATTAACGATGATAATGGACGCGTCACAGGGAGAGGGCAGGCGTGCGTGGGTTGAAAGGGCTACATTTGGAACTCCTGCCGGATGTTGAAGATGTTGAAGTCTGAGCTGTTGTTCAGATGTGAGGGAAGGGTCCGAGTGAAGGCCAGAGCACCACAGAGATAACATGGGCCTCTCTGAGACACTGAAGGCTAGTGTTGTCTGTTCGTAGCCATCATGATACGTGTCCTTTTCAATACTGGGGGGGGGGGGGGTAACACGTGTTCCTCCCTTGACCAATCTAAAGATTTGTTTAGTTTAGACCAATATACTTGTCAAGAAATGAGAACTTACTATGTTTTTAGAGTGAGCTCACTGTAGTAATTTCTCTGTGTTCAGACTTGTTCTCTTTACTCATTCATAAAATTGTACTTGCCTGAAGTCTCAACCTCCTTAAATTGGTTGTTTTCTGGGTAAACCTGAACATTTCCATCACCGTGACTTCAGCAGAATCCAGTTCCAGGAAGATATCTGCCACCTGCCCTCCTCACCCTGAAGTCTGTGGGCACTAAGGGTCACCTACGGTGCACAATACAGCTAAACAAAATGGTGGGGGATACCTCGCACCACGCAGGGAAACTACGCCAAGACAACATGGCCTCCATGCTAAACCTTTCAGCAATTCCTTTGAGCAGAGTTTGGTAAGCATCCCAAAGAGAGAGAGAGAGAAAGACATTGTGATGAAGAGTTAATATCGAGGGTGACATTTAGGCAATTTGTTGGAGAGATTTTGTTTAAACACAGATCCTTTTATTTTCGACATCGACACGACCCCTGAGTCTCCGTCAGCGCCCTGGGGCTCCACACACACACACACACACACACACACACACACACACACACACACACACACACACACACACACATGCACACAGGGGGGCTGAGTTTGGAAGTGGAGGAGGGGGCGCCATGCAAAGGCCTCTCCGGCGCTCCGGCTTCAAATGGAAGCCACTTCAAACACACACGGGACCTTTTTGAACCCACACACTGGCTTTCATCTGGGAGGCATGGAGAGACACGGAGAATCCACTTGTTTTACAGTTGATTTAATGTCGTGACCGGCCCAAGAGTGAAGACGAGAGAGGGGGGGGGGGGGGGGGGGGGGGCGAGGAGGAGGAAAGGGGGGGTCTTTCGGCAGCGACTCCGTCAGAGGAGGGGGGCGGTGACACCAGAGGCTTGTAAGCACTCTAACGCGCTCTAGAAGGATGGCTCATATCAAAGAGGGTCCCCCCGCCGGATCCAAGGGGAACAGGGAAAGTAGCGTTTAGCACCAAATGAACCACACACACACACACACACACACACACACACACATAAACACACACACGTCACTGTTGGTTGGAGGTTCGATGTATACATCGTGTGTTCTCCACGGTCGAGTGTATGGGCTGTACGTGAAACACAGTCATAGTGTACGAGGTTCTGTGTCTGTGTGTGTTTATGTGTGTGTGTGTGTGTGTGTGTGTTAATGGTGCTCTCATGTTTACAAGTCATCGTGCAGCATGCCAGTTTCCTAGCAGGCTGCTTGCACGGTAAGTGCTGCCACAAAGTGGTTTTGATGTCACAAAAGACACAAAATAAAACATTTACAAAAGCATAAATCTTTAAATGTAAAGGAGCCAACACAACCCCTATCCCCATGCCCTCAAAGACTTTACCATACTGAAGGTGAAACTGCAAGAGAGAAAGTGTAAAGTAGAGTCTCAAACATGAACAAACAACACACACACACACACACACACACACACACACACACACACACACACACAGCTAGCTGCCTGCTCAGTAGCTCTGACAGCAGCTAGTGTCGTGGTTTTTCAGAAGATTCAATCCTGAACTTGAAGTAACTTTAAAAGAATGTAACCGGATTCGAGCACAGAGCGTTCCACAGAGTAGACTGTAGTAGCATCCTAATAAAGTTGAGTTGGTCCTGCCATGTCAACTGAATTGTGGTGACAGGGCATCATAGTTTATACCCCAGCATATTGCCTCAGGCTTCACCTACACATTTTGACCACTCATAGGTGGCATACACATCAAATAAACATTTGAGCCAATCATGACTTTGCAAGTCACCCAAAATATTTGGTACGAGGAAATAGACCACATTAGTATTAGTAATACTATCTAGTAATCATTTCATCCCCCATTCTACTCTTATAGAGGGGGCTCACCCACACTCACTTTTAGGCCATACTAGCTGATCTGTGGCTCTGACAGCGGCTAGCTGCCCTGTGACTCTGACAGCGGCTAGCTGCCCTGTGACTGACAGCGGCTAGCTGGAGAAGCAGACCTGCAGGGAGGGGCTCCCCCCAGCCCACCTCCCACTGGAGGTCTCTTCATTACAGGCTAAGGGTATGGGGGAGGAGGGGGTGGGGAGTCAAACCGCAGGGGCCAACCGGCGCTGAAGGGAACTGGGCAGGCATGTGGGTTTCACATTCAGACGCTGTAACAGCCATTGGATCTGGGCCGATGGTCCAAACCACGGTGTCAAGAAGATGACTAGTGAGAGCCGTGTCTACATAGCACGACAATCTCTCTGTTGGCTGCTTTGATGGCGCAGTCAGGAAGTGGCTTCGTTGTCCCAAAACACTCACAGGCCCCTCCCACTATAAAAACAAACAGCAAAACTAAGCTGAGCCCGAAGCAAAGTGAAGATTTTATTAGTAATAGGCGTCTATTTCCCACAGGACCGAGGCTGAGCCACACTCCACCAGCTCTCTGGACCTCCCCACAGTTCAGGGGGGTAGAACGCTCTCTGAGGCCCAGTGGCGGTGCTCTTCTCCTGGGGAGGAGGAGAGGGACTAAGAGGCCCCTCCAAACGATGGATAATTAAACCCAGTGGGGAGAAGCAGTTCTGTATTCACAGGTAAATATTCGTAGATTAGAGAGGTTCGTGTGTGTGTGTGTGTGTGTGTGTGTGTGTGTGTGTGTGTGTGTGTGTGTGCGCGCTAATAAACAGAGCCCGCCCAGCGGCACGTCTATCCTTTGTCAATCAGGGCAACAGAATCAGCTTCCGGTGCGTAAACAGACCCTATTAGAGCTAATTGGTGTCTTCAAGGATTCGGGTTAGGGTTAGGGTTAGGGTTATCAGACCCTAGGGTTATCAGACCTAATTGGTGTCTTCAAAGGTGTGTCTCTTCAGCCGGTCGTCCCGATCCACGATCCCAGTGCCTCTAATCAGGAGGGGCGTTGGGTTTGTGAACCGCTCCCACCAGGAGGCCTGACAGCTGGGAGCGGATTAGGGCAGCGTCACATTCAATCAGTCTCCTCCTTTTAGGCCGCTTAACGGGAAACGGTGGGAATCGCCACGGTGATGGCTGTGACATCACCGGCTGTCAGGATGCCTGGCACGTTCCCCGCTCCACAACTTCATCCCCCGGTCAATCAGATTAGGCCTCACCACAGATGGATGTCTGCTTTCCAGTGAACATGAGTGGTGACGTGGGAGAGGGCTGGGTCGGAATAGGAACCGGTTTCCATAGTGATGTGATCATAATAATATTCATAACTGTATTTGTATAGCACCTTTCGAACATCAAATCCAGCTCAAAGTGCTTTACATTTGAAACAATTTAAAAAGAACAAATAACTTCAAAATCAGTAGCATTAAAATCAAATAAAGAAAGAAATAATCAAGTAAGAGTAATATGTAATAAAACAAATTAAGTGAAAGGAAATCATTCAATATTAAGATGGTCCACGTCAACACTCCTCTGTTGGGGAGTTGGTTTTCAGACAAAGAGAAAAGGATGCAAAAGTCTGAAACGTGTGACCAAGCCTGGCCGGACAAAGCTGCAAAAGTCACGGAGGAAAATAAAGATGTATTTTGTATCAGCAAAATCACATCAGGGCATCTCTGGGGAACATTTGATTCGTTTTTAAACGAACTGAAAGGAGATCTACTCCCTCTTCTTAAGGGCCGGTTCAAGTCGATAGGACGGGCCCCCAAAATGTTCCCAACAGCTCCGATATTCCGTTGGCGCTGAGTCTCGGTAAACACGCTGGCTCCCCGCTCACTCCACAGATCTACTGAGCGCTTCCCAAAAGGGCCGCTCCGAAAAGGAAACGCCTAATTACGGCGCTGGGCTGAGCCAGAGAGCGCCAGAGTCACGGGGCCCTCTTATGGTTCACACTGATAACGTCAGCGGCCGGCCCACGCTAGCATGGGCACCGGGAGCCAATCGATACGCCCGTCCACTGGGCAGGTTGGGGGGGGGAGGGGGGGGGGGGGGCCCTGTTCCACGGCCTCACTCAGAGCCACTTAGCCTCCTCTCTGCCTAATGGCCCCCTCCACAGCAGCAGGGACCCCACATGGTTCCAACACAGAGTGTATCCCCGTCCACTTTAGGAAACATGGAGAAAATAAACACACAGACTATCTCTATGTTGGACCCAAACTAAATTGAAACAGCCGGACCCGTCGGCTGGACAAAAACACAACTGCATCCCCGTCGATGCATAGAACAAAACTGGATTTGAATGGCCAGTGGATCTAGTCCATAGGTGTCCTGAACCACTGGGCACATCACAGCACTGTAGTCGGAGCACACACACACACACACACACACACACACACACACACACACACACACACTCTCTCTCTCTCTCTCTCTCTCTCTCTCACACACACACTCACACTCACTTTCTCTCTCTCTCTCTCTCTCTCTCTCTCTCTCTCTCTCTCTCTCTCTCTCTCTCTCTCTCTCTCTCTCTCTCTGTCTCTCTCTCTCTCTCTCTCACACACACACACACACACACACACACACACACACACTCACGTGTGTGAGAGTGGGAGACCAAGGCAGAAGCGGTGTACCATCCGAAGCAAGGAGACAGCCAACATTAACGTCAGTGTCACTGAAGAGTACAATCTGTCGTCGTCGTCCCCCCCCCCCCGCCCCACAGGGCAGGGGTGAAGGCTTGCGTGTTCCGCCGCTGGAGAGGCAGATATTAAAAAGACACCGAAGGAAACAATTCACTCCTAAGGCTCCTATATGAAGCTGCTGTTGGATATGAGCTGTGGAAGGAGGGACAGGGAGGGAGGGGGGGGGGGGGGCTTTCATACTGTGTCTTTGTGTGTGTCTCTCTCTCTCTCTCTGAGGGGGGGGGGGGGGTGGGACCATCACTTAGTGACATGGAGCATCCACCTGCTGTAGACCAGGTCAACTTGGAGATGAATGGAGGAAGTGAAGATGAAATGGAGGCCGAGAAGATCGCTGGTCGACCAACCAACATGGGGCACCTTTCTTACCTTCTCCTCTCTCTCTCTGTCTTTCTTCTTTCTTACCTTCTCCTCTCTCTCTGTATTTCTTCTTTTTTACCTTCTCCTCTCTCTCTCTGTATTTCTTCTTTCTTACCTTCTCCTCTCTCTCTGTCTTTCTTCTTTCTTACCTTCTCCTCTCTCTCTGTATTTCTTCTTTTTTATCTTCTCCTCTCTGTCTCTGTATTTCTTCTTTTTTACCTTCTCCTCTCTCTCTGTATTTCTTCTTTTTTACCTTCTCTCTCTCTGTATTTCTTCTTTCTTGCCTTCTTCTCTCTCTCTCTCTCTCTCTCTCTCTCTCTCTCTCTCTCTTTCTTTCATGGCATTCCCTGTTTGTCCTCTTTTCTCCTCTTCCTCCTCTTTCTCTTTCTTTCTTTTCGGCGTCAAGGATGTCCTATCCTAAAAACGTTTCGGATTCCGTGAGTCACCTCTGACTAAAATGTGCACCTGAGTTCAACATGCAGGATTTGAACAATATCCATCCTTTATTTGCGTGTGTTCTGGACTACGGTGCTAAGTTAGATTTGCATGCGTCTTCTCAGTGCTTCCACCAGACAGATACGGTTTATCATGGAGGTTCATCCCCAGTTCAAATGGCTTCCTCCATCATTGTACCATCCAGACAAATGTTCTGCCTCCTCCGTTCGGTGACTTCATCCTTCATTGGTGCGTATTCACTTCTAGGCCATGTCAGACCTACTTCCACCCTGTGGATGTGAAGCCGGACTGAGACGGGCCAAATGGCCATGGTGGACTCTGGCCCCTTCACTTGGAACGCCTGGCAGGAGACATTGAAACAGGAAGAGCCGGTCTCATTGGGACATTTCAAGGAAAATGTGAAGGCGCTGCAGGAAGACAAATCTTATAATAACTGTCAACACGGTGTAAAGCAGTGAGTGATTTTAATTTCGGAGGGGCTTTTTGTGTACTTGTGATCTTAAATTGTGAGTATGGAGGTTGGATGTGCGTCACTTGTGTTTTTGTACTGCTGTCTCCTTGGCCAGGTCTGTCTTGGAAGAGAGATTCTAATCTCAAAGGCACTGTCTGGTGAAATAAAGGTTTACGAAAAAGAAATAAAGTACACCGTTGTCTCCATTGAAATGGAAGCACACATTTCAACAGACTATCAAATCCATCCCATAATAGGTTTACATACCAGCAGTGGAAAATAACCGTGTTCTACTGCCCAATATGGATATCTAGGGGCAAACTGCATCTGATCATTACACAAATGTTTTTCCTCAGTCTGTT
>CM030191.1:2548362-2590862 GCA_017639675.1 Aplochiton taeniatus
TTGCAGTATCTTTAAGGGTATAACACTGTAATCTAACTATAAACGGTATAACCCTGTAATCTAACTATAAACGGTATAACCCTGTAATCTAACTATAAACGGTATAACAGTGTGGTCTTGTGTATGCATTGATGCACTGACGCTTTTACACATAGGAAATTCCTAACGGAAAAATGAAGTTATTTGAATTGAATTGTAACTCATTCACACGGATGTATTTCTGTCAACGGGAATCCATTGTGCCAAAGCTTCACAGGTATAACTCAACACTGTGTAGTGGAAAGCCCAGACGTGGGGTTGGCAACAAAAGCAAAAAAGGCCCGGGTTCGATTCCGGCCCGTGCCTGATGCTGCATGTCTTCCCCTCTTTCTGTCTGCTACCGTCCATCCACAGTTCTGTCTTAAATAAAACAAAAACGCCTCCCAAAAATATCTTACAAATAAAAAGAGGCCTGATTGAAATAATTACTACTTCTCTGCTCATACAGAACAAAGACCCCACATAGTCAGCTTGAATTTCTTATCAAATACCTACAGTCTGGAGAGGGGGCAGTGTTCTGTAGAGCATAAACAGCTAATCTGAGGAAATTGTTTTCTTTCGGTCTTACGTCAAGAGCCAAGTTCTCAATAGATATCCATCAGTATTTGTATTTTCAAACACAACAAATGGAGGAATGTAGGCTACTCCCAGCGTTCCTATGTAAAGTTGAACCAAATTTGAAGTTCAGGAAGTCAAAAACTTTCCCGAAATGTTCCACATTTTTAACATGAGCGCTGCCTTATCGTTAAATATCCCGTTATCCGTTAAAAACTGGAAGGTCTGTGTTATCAGAAATGTAATATCTAGCTCCCCTGTTTACCAACTCAATGCTAACGCTGGCCAGCCCGTCTTTATGGGCGGGTTCAATCGCACTCAACGGGAACATTCACATAGACAGATTTCTATCTTCTGTTTGCAGTATGAAAAGGCATAGAACTCCTAGCTGGATCTAAGATATCATCTAACCTAGACAACTGGTTGATAGTCTACCATAAGGTGACAGTTGTGCGTATACATTTCTATTGTGCATAACACAAAGAAAGTAATATTAATATATCCTATTTACATGTAAACGTAATTATACTTGTTGGCTATCCATAAAGGGCTGGGCTATGTAGTGTAGCCTTCCTGTCAATATCACATATGGCATGTATTATTAATGGTTTAGTTAATATTTAACGCTTTTCTTGCTTTGCAACCTCAGCAAAGCGACTTGAGGTATGCAAGGTGGTTGTGTCTGCAAGGGCAACTGGTTGAGTGTACAAAGCGGAGACCGCCATACCGCATACCGGCTTTGCCACAAAAAAAAAAACACAGGTGACTACACCCACAGTAGCGCATCAGTGTAAACCATACGGTACAAAAAAAGAACAACAAAAAAACATAACTGGTCCATACAACAGTAATCAAAACATTTCCAGTCAAAGAAGGTGGCTTTTCATTTACAAATAAAAAGAGCAGTTCAATGCAGTGCAGAGGAGAGACTCACACCAATTTCAGCACCACACAGACGTGGACCTGAACAAAAGACCACAGCGGCGTGTCTGCAACAGCGCAAGTGAAAGCGGTTCAATAGAACGAAAAGAATACTTTGTAAAAAAAAATATATATATACCCTACACTTTATAAACAAAAAGGATGGACGAAAAATATACCATAAATTAAAAACTGAAATAGGACGATCCTTGAACCGATTTTCAATGCACAAATGTGTTATAGGTTAACGTCCTAGCCAAACCTTAATATTACTACAACTAGTAAATAACATTATTCTTATGCAGACCAATACCATTTGCATTTAGAAACAGTTGATTCGCAATATGCAATATGCGCTTATACACGACATAAGGATTAGTGGAAAGCTATTGCCAAGAATAGACAATTGCATTGCCACAAATAAATAAATAAAACCCTATGTAAAACTTTCAACTTTGGGGAAGTGCTGGTCAAACAATCTGACTCTACAGGCGTATATATGTGAGGGAATTGTAGATCTATATTTAAAGGAACGCATGTTTCCTTACCTGTTCGTGCACCAGAATGAGCTGTAATACCCCTGTGTTCCCTCGGAGCTAAAGTGACAATGAAATAGATTTTCGGCCCTCAGACTCCTCCCAGCACGACTTAAGTAGGCGACCGTAAACATCCCAATATGAGCGCGGCATTCTAGCGCACATGGACTTGCTGCACAGCCATTGAATACATAGAAAATAATATAGTAATATTTCTGCACTTTGCCACAGATACATTCCGCGCAAGCATGCAGACACATTATGGCTTTTAACCTAATGGGTTATTGCAATGGTTCGTTTTATGAATATGAGGAAATATACGTGGGTTGCTGCAGCTCACAAAGACGATTCTAGTTTAATGTAAACAGAGCAGGTCTCATCTGTAGTAGTTTAT
The DNA here is from genome assembly GCA_017639675.1 of Aplochiton taeniatus. Classification (NCBI taxonomy): domain Eukaryota; kingdom Metazoa; phylum Chordata; class Actinopteri; order Galaxiiformes; family Galaxiidae; genus Aplochiton; species Aplochiton taeniatus. Next base: position 2,550,808 of record CM030191.1, read on the forward strand.
TTGCTCTACAAACATGGGTGTGTGTCTTGCAAAGAGAGACAGAGGAGAAAGAGAAGACAGGGGGAAAACAGAACAGGATAGAAGTAAAGCAAAAACCCAGAAGATAGGGATGGGAGTAAGACACTGTTGCCAATGTGAGGCAGGAAGGGAGAGGAGAAAGAAAATAAAGGGTGGATTTGATCATAAAACGACAGCTGCGCACCAACAGTGCTTCTCTCACAGGAATCCGACCCACCCGTCTTTGTGCCAACGCTAGGACTGGCACAGACGTGGCTATTGGGACATCTAACAGGTTACAGAGAGCAGAACGGACAGGCCTTGCCCTGGGGAGCAGGGAGACCTTCTACAGGCTGTGGCAGCTGCACACACACACACACACACACACACACACACACACATACACACACACACACACACACTCACACGACACTTGGCTGGCAGGCATCCTGGCCGAACACTGTAACCCTAGTGTGTTGACTCGTGGATACAGACTGGTTTGGTGAGAAGCACAAAGACTCATGCCAACTAAGTAGTCCTTTAGAAGTACTGTGCGGTCACGTAGTGGACGAAGCTATCCAGCATCGATGACAGACAAGTTTGCCTTACTTCAGTATCATGTTCATTAACTTCCTTGGAAAACCCCCCTAGTTGGTCTTATTTCTATAGCAGTGTTGTCCCGTTAGGTGAATAGACGCGTTATGGGACCACTATGTCCACCGGAGCACTTCCACCTATCATGTCAAAAACCGGACCAGCTTATATTGGCAGCATTAATCAGCGGGAGAGTAGACTCGGGACCTCACCTGAAGTGTGTGAAGATCTTTTCCTAGGACACTTTTCCACTGCCGTGTTAATCTGGACCGAGTGAGATCATTCAGAATTTCCCGACCTTGGCACAGTTCTATTGAAACGTTCAGAGTTTTATTACGCTAAAGTTGACCTGTCTCCGTGTTGTTGCTCCTCCACTGTAAATGTTAGGAAAGCGCAAACAGAAAGAGGATATAGGCGCCGACATGGTAAGTGTAGGAATAGGACATTACAGATACAGATGGAAAAAGTACACGTCTATAGAGAACAACACAGGTCAGAGGTCAGGTAGTACCACTAACAAAAATAAAAACAATGATTATCATTGGCTGCAAAGTCAACGCTGATAATACGATTCCTAACAGTTCCTATAATGTTCTGTTCACTTCTCATATGCCCTTATTTATTAACCTTTCGTTTACTACCATCTACTGGTGAAGGGGGGGATCAGCATGTGAAAATACTGAGCTTTGGCTTAACAGCATGGCCTTTCAAAAACATGCGATCCAATTTCTTTCAACTTGTTGGAGACATATTCATTAGTGATCCAACAAACCTGCAAAAAGCATCACTCCAATCTGCGTTTGGAAATGTAATAATTTATTACTTGAAGGTTAAGTACCAAAGTTTGAACATACCGTTTTATTTGAAAACAATCCTATGCAAAAAAAATCACATGCTATAAGTTAAAAACACATTGCAGTTCAGTTTGTGCAATTGATTTATGGCACTTGTGTGTTCCACAGGACGGAGAGGTAATTTATAAAATACACTGAAGTATTCACGGATCCGCAAAAGGCACCCCCAATTCAAAAGGTACATTACAAAAAATATGAAACATTCTGAAGTAATTTGTTCGGTTTTTCAATTGAAATTAGTCTCAATTTAAAATATAGCGAAGGTAGACGTAGAAATACATTCTTTAGTTTTGTGCTATGCAGTGAAACACCATTCAATTAAAGCAGTCATTAATATTATGTACCATTACTCTACAAAAATACACTCCCTGCCAGTCGTCAGTGACTGAAATAATGGCTTGAAAATACAGTACAGACAAATCACCACCATATCCTGAAATCTTAAGCCTACACTTTCTCTGTCCTTATCAGCCTTACAATGGTACAGTCCGACGGCCCCTCCACCGGGACAATGGAACGGCCCTCACTTCTTCTTGGTCACGATGTCGCGAGCGATCAGCTCCTTCATGATCTCGTTGGTGCCTCCGTAGATGGGCTGAATGCGGGAGTCCACAAACGCCCTGGGAGAAAATGAAAGAACAATGTTAACACACACACACACACACACACAATGACAGATCAATTACAAAACAGCCACACTGACTTGGCGATGGGGTACTCCCACATGTAGCCCCAGCCTCCGTGCATCTGGAGACACTCTGTGGCCACTTTGTTCTGGAGGTCAGACGCCCTGATAGAAAAAAAAAAAAAAACACATAAGCATACACAGACACTATCAAAGTGACAATTAACAAAGTACTCTATGTCACAAAGTGCCTTTACAGCAACAGATATATTGTCAAAATAAAAATAACATTAATAAAAATAACATTCATGCCAACCAACCCATCTACTAAGGGAACGATCATGATGGCCTACGTAAGTCCAACCTATTGTTCAAATGAGGCGTTCCAACCTAAATGTGTGACTTGGTTTTATTTAAACAACCTCCACTATAATCTCAAGCCTGTCCTGTATGTAGTTCATAAGATGTTCAGAGCTGTAAAAATGTTCCAATACTCACGTGAATATTCAAACAAACGTTTTCTTACCAGTATTTAGCCATGGAGGCAGTGGATGAGTCCAGCCGTTTGTCTGCATGGAGTTGCAGACAGCTGTCCAAAAAGGCCCGACCCACACATATTTCTGTCTTGAGTTCGGCTAGCCTGTGCTGCACTGTCTGGAAACACAAAACGGCATGCGTAAACCGCTAGTAACCACAACACTAGCTGAATCAAGCATCCGATAGAAACATATTTGTCTTGCAACAGCTGTTGAAGAAATCTCCCCCCAAACCAGATCAAGTCTACGATATTCCTCCCAGACACATGCTACTAGCCCAGACTGACCAATGAAATCCTTCATCTTCACAACGAAATCTGTGCTATTTCTACATCAGAAAGACAAATCAAGCCCAGGCTGACCTGCAGATGAGCAATGGTTTTGCCAAACGCTTTCCTCTGGGTCACGTAGTTCCTGGTCTCTTCAAACATGAACTCTGCGCTGGCGATGGCCATGTCAGCGATCAGCAGACGCTCCTGAAGGAAAAACACAACACACAAACACTTGAGCTCCCAGAGCCCTGTGCGACCAAGCCAGGTAACTAGCTTATCCAGGCGACGTTGTGACTTCGAGTGTAACCTCCCCATTTATTTATACTACGAAAAGGTGGATACGTTTTGCCCGACGTATGTTGTCATGGCAATTTAGGCTGTCCCTCTGTACTGCTCCGAGCAGGTTAACTTCGCGGCTAGCTCGATGTTGCCCTTAAAGGGAGAGTTCAACATTTTGGGAAATAAGATATGACCCAACTAACCCCTAGTCAGACGAGACGGTTGATCTGTATTTCACACGTGTCGAAATGAAAATGTAGAAGTAAGACGTGGCGGCTGTTGAAACAAATAGACGGTTGGCGCGATTGCAACGTGGAACCTTTGTTTCACCTTGTATCCGGTAGGTTGACACACATCTGAAGTACAGTGGTGACTATAGCCATATGTGTCGACAATATATAAAATAACAACGTCTTGCTTTTCCATTTTCTTTTTGACACGTGCTAAATCCAGAAGATATAACATGTAAATAACAGCTTTGGAATTCTTTAAAGGAGTATTAAGTCCCGTTTGGGAGCCATGCTAACGGTTACCTCAACCTTACTATATCGCTAGGCTACTTTTACGACAACTACCTCAAAACTGGACATACGGACATAAAATTAATATCAATCATCTCGTCTGACTGGGGGTAAGTTGAGGCATATCTTATTTCCCAAAATCTTGAACTATCACTTTAAGCACCCCCCTGCCCTCAATATAAAAATACTTGGTCTATTTTTGACAAGGATAGGCTAGGGCTATATACACACACACGTACAGGTATTTGATCACATCGAATTTGATTTGACACGTAGGCTAGCCTCCTTAAAATGTATATTCAAGACAATTAAAGACACATTAGGTTGTGATTTTCCTACAATGGTATTAAATTAAAATGGCCGGAACTCCTGAAGCACATAAATATTATCCCATCTCAACTGTACATAAGACAGGCATGTGAACTACATGAAATCATGATTAAAACCATGTGTTTACCAAGGTTTGTGGCTATGGTCTAATGTAAACAGTCTTGGGGCTCACAATAAAACTCCCAGATCAATTGAACAAAATTCCCTCCCCCTCAGGGAATGTTTCCCGGCGTTCCTGTTCTCACCTGTGGCAGCTCGTTCATCAGGTAGTAGAAGCCCTTGTTGACTTCTCCCAGGAGGGCCGAGGCCGGGAGACGCACGTCCTCAAAGAACAGCTCTGCTGTGTCCTGTGGGATAAGAAGTGGACAAATAGGGACATATTACAGGAACAGAACAGCTATGCTGTGTCCTGTGGGATAAGAAGAGGACAAATAGGGACATATTACAGGAACAGAACAGCTCTGCTGTGTCCTGTGGGATAAGAAGGGGACAAATAGGGACATATTACAGGAACAGAACAGCTCTGCTGTGTCCTGTGGAATAAGAAGGGGACAAATAGGGACATATTACAGGAACAGAACAGCTCTGCTGTGTCCTGTGGGATAGGAAGAGGACAAATAGGGACATATTATAGGAAAAGAACAGCTCTGTGTGTCCTGTGGGATAAGAAGGGGACAAATAGGGACATATTACAGGAACAGAACAGCTCTGCTGTGTCCTGTGGGATAAGAAGGGGACATATTACAGGAACAGGACAGCTCTGCTGTGTCCTGTGGGATAAGAAGGGGACAAATAGGGACATATTACCGGAACAGGACAGCTCTGCTGTGTCCTGTGGGATAAGAAGGGGACAAAAAGGGACATACCACAGGGAATTTTACATGGGGGAACTGCACCAATAACCCTAGCATTCAGAACGCCACCGGTCCGATCTGTTGGTAGGCCGTCTGCATGGTTACCTGTGCCTTGAGGCCGATCTTCTCCAGCTTGCGTCCCTTGTTAAAACCCTTCATCCCGTCCTCAACCAGGAAGAGGCTGATGCCGTGGGCCGCCGTCCGGGCCTCCCGATTGGTCACCGTGACCACCACCACCAGGTCGGCCATCCAACCGTTGGTGATGAACACCTGGGGTTCGGCGGGGTCAGAGTGTTAAACGACGGCCAACTTGAACGTTGTCACTACTTGTGGACTAAAATGCCCCCCCACAATCACCGGACCCTAACGTGAAACCCACCTTGGATCTGAACACATCGCCCGACCCTAACATTAAACCCACCTTGTTGCCGTTCAGGATCCAATCATCTCCGTCTCTCACAGCATTCGTCCTCACGCCCTGGAGATCACTGGGGGGGGGGGGGGGGGGGGAGAGAGAACAACAGGCCGGGGGGTTAGAGGAAAACTCAGTCTGTCTGTGTGTGTGTGTGTGTGTGTGTGTGTGTGTGTGTGTGTGTGTGTGCGTGCGTGCGTGCGTGCGTGCGTGCGTATGTATATATATATATAAATAAATAAATAAAATATAAAAGACAATCAGTTGTTTTAACAGCCCTTTGTCTGTCTACAGGCTGACTGCCTTTCTTATAGGGGAGAAAGGCCCCAACGGAGGACCCCACCTCCCAGCTCCTGGCTCCGTCATGGCGATGGCTCCGATGCACCTCCCGGCCGCCATCTCTGGGATGAAACGCTCGATCTGGCCCTTGGTGCCGTAGTTACTGATGTAGGGCATGACGATCTCAGAGTGGAGGGCAAAGCCGGGCCCAGAGCAGTTGGAGTACATCCTGAAAGAGAGACGTAGAGACAAAGTAGACTAGAGCAGTTAGACGTAGAAACAAGGTAGACTAGAACTGTTGGAGTACATCCTGACAGAGACGTAGATACAAAGTAGACTAGAGCAGTTAGACGTAGAAACAAGGTAGACTAGGACTGTTGGAGTACATTCTGAAAGAGAGACGTAGAAACAAAGTCAACTAGAGCAGTTAGACGTATAAACAAAGTAGACTAGAGCAGTTAGACATAGAAACAAAGTAGTCTAGAACAGATAGACATGGAAACAAAGTAGACTAGAACAGTTAGACATAGAAACAAAGACTAAAACAGTTACACGTAGAAACAAAGTAGACTAGAACCGTTGGGAGTGCATCCTGAAAGAGAGACCTGGAGTCATGGAGAGAGACGTGGGAGCAGGGAGGAAGAGGTTTTTCATGGGGTGAGGGGCCAGGCGAGGACAGCGGGGGTCGATTGCACAACAAATACCCTTGATTCCTATTTTTAGATCCCCAGTGACACCGTGGTGTTCCCAAACAGAACACGGCATCTGTTCTACGGTTTGAACAATGTGTCGCATATGGACAGGCGTGAAAATGGAATCTACATGAACGTTTGAAAGACATGAAATACATGTTTAGACAAAAGTGTACAAAGTCAGCGAAACTCTGAGTCACTGTTGTAGTGTAATATTTACAAATCGTGTCCAGCAATGCATTCATGAGTGTGCCAATCTCAACAATCCAGAAATCTCTTAAAATCAGGCTATTTGTTCAAACAGCACAAATAAGTCAAAAGGAGTTTTATTGTTGTCTATAATCTAATATCAGTTTTCAGAGTTTCAGAGGACCACTTACTGCTCCTCCCAGACCACCGCAGCAGATAGCAGATCTCCGCCAATCCCACCATGCTCCTCAGGGGTCAGAACTCCCAGAAGGCCTTGCTCCCCAGCCTTCTCCCACAACTCCCTGCTAACCTGGCCAGCCTTCTCCCACCTAGGAACAGACGGGAAAACATGGATCAGAGACGAAACCCATACAGTTCAAAGTCTACGCGCAAGTAATGACACAATAAAACCAGCAGTGACAGGAGGAATCTTGCCTTGCAGGACAATTTGTATTGCACTCGAATTAGCTTTGAAATACACAAACCAATACAAAAAGAGGACCTTAACATCCTCGCATGACTGAATAGCAAAGCAAAGCAATATAAACAAATGTATAGTCTCATTTTTCATTTCGTAAATAAAGAAAACACTTATTTCAAACACGTTGTGCTATTTTTAAGTTTGTTTACAGAATAAACAAGAACAATCGAGATTATAGTCGAAATCGTCAAAAAAAATCGTGACTTCTTTTTTAGGCCAAATCGCCCAGCCCTAATACAAAGCCCTGTAAAAAGATGACCTTAACATCATCGCATGACTGAATAGCAACGACAGACGACGTACTCCTTGTGATAGGGCACCACTTCCTCGTTGAAGAAGCGCCTGACGCTCTGTCTGAACATGTCGTGGTCCTCCGTGAAGATGCGGCGCGTGCCGTAGTCCAGCAGCGTCCTGGCACTGGAGGGCTCCGGTCGAAACGAAGGGGGCGCCTCCCCCGGCTGGGGCTGGGTGTGCTGCTCTCTGAGAAATCAAGGGATAAAAGAAATACTATAGACTTATATTTTTGATATATAAGTACATATTTCACACAGAGCTGTCCCACAAAACGTTTTAGATTGTCTGAAAACACTGGACATTTTTGCGGGCAGGATATATTATGTTGGAACTTGGGGCCAAGGCTAGCTCTTATAAACAAATCATGCAACTTGGAAGTGAAAAAATGTCCAAAAGCGCAGCAAGAATAAAAGAATATGTTAAGAGCTAGGCAAGAACTCAATGTTGATGAGTTCCTCGGCAACCTTGACTCTAATATAAAAGTAACTTCAACACAAAGTGAACAGGGACCAATATAAATATTTTTCATTATGAGGAAATAAGGGACAATTACTATGAACAATCATTGGCTTGTCGGGGAATCTAGATTATGGACTGTAGTCCCAATTGTCTGATTATCTAGCAAGGTTACTTGAGCCAAGGTGGAGGAAATGTAAATTTCAAACTGAATACCGTTATAGCAAAACGTCAGTAGACACATAACTAGGGTTAAGTGGACAGTTGACAAAACTCGCCCTAGTTTAGGGGGACAATGTTAGCAGTTCATAGCAGAGATTTAGGCTAGCGTTAACGTCGACTAGGGCAGTGTGTGAAAGGTTATTCGGAACAGTTTTGTCCAAAGTGTGATGAAACTTGTGGGATTCCAGTGACAGCAAAATGAAAATGTTCATGGCACGCGTCACCTCACACACAAGCAATTAACCTCATTAAACCAACCTGATGTGATTAGATTAGCTCACATAAATGTAAACCGTGTGATATTGTCAATTACTCAATGACACGCACCTGGAACTTGCGACAGGAAGTATTCGTCCACTGTGAGACACATTCTTCAATCCAGATAAACATGTTCTAACGGCTTTCTGGACAAACATGTTTGCAAGTTTACTTCAAAGTAAACGACCCCTGAAATTAAATAACAAACACTAATCCAACAACGTCACGCTTCTTCTTTAGCTACGTGTGGACGGCAGACCATTTGGTTGTTGTTGAACGTTGCTGCCATCTATAGAACAGCATGCGTCTGCATATGATGCGCCTCGACAATACCCATACTAGTTATTTGGGATGCTAGAAAAAGATTAGGCTGCGTCCCAAATCGCATATTCATACTTTTAACTTTCAGCTCGTACTGTGCCTGCCCCTTTGACTGTAAATTGTGCCTGAGCTTACAAAGTGTGTACTAAGTACTGTTGCATGCAGCTGTAACTGCGACTTGGGGCAGGGGGTCGTGTGGGGAGAAGTAGGCGGTACGTGAGCACTCCGTGATTGGTCAGGTTTTTGATTGACATGTGACGTCATGTGACTTTTTTCCTTTTGTCCAATTTAAGCACACAGAAACATACTATTTTACTTTCATATTACCCCCTGTTAAGAACTCAAAACATGCACGGTGCCTGCAAAGAGTCAAAATCACATGAGCCTATCATATCAGCAGGGTTGGGAGGGTTACTTTCAAAAAGAATGCCGTTACAGATTACTGATCACCAAGGGCATTTTTAGACTTCGAAAACCTCTGGGGCTTTCGTCCGACCTTGTAGGAGGGTCAGGTCAGGTCGAGTCTACCCCAGGTCGAAAGAACGAGATTCCTCAGTGAGTATAAATCGACAGATAGTTCACAGGCTTGAAGAGAATGTCATAAACTGGAGTATGGTTGAATGCTATTTACTGTTGTCGTTACTGTCATGAACACATTTATCTAAAACTAAAATGATATAGAAATATAATACCAATTACTGAATGCTATTTAAATGACATCACACGTCAACCGTCATCAAATTATGTAAACAGCAGCTACAAAGTTATAGTGTACAAATATCACATTTAAATGACCTGCTAATAGTTATACATAACTTGTAAATATCTTGCAGTAATGCATATGATCTTCACCAGCTTCAAACGCTAATGGAAACAGTACTGGTATTGTTGCACCAGGAAAGCTATCAAATAGCTATTACTTAATATTATTATATTATATTATTAATAGCTACATAATCTTTTTCCATTCAGGTCAATCCTACTCACTGCGACGGCCTTCACCTTGTATTTTATTATTGTACTTGTAAGAATCTTGCAGGAAACTTTGCATAATCCCCTCAAAGTGGGTGTGTTTAGAAAAAAGAACATGAGTGGAATACTAAGATTACTTCCAGAACATAGTGGGACAAGAGACCCGTTTAAGATTCTTCCTTAGTACAGGGACCTCACCAAAGTAAAACCTCACTCTGAAAAAATCGGTTTTGATTTGGTGTGACAAAGTATTCATTATTGCTTGCTTTCCTGCAACGATTGTGCTGTGTGTTATTGTACTTTATTTTTATTGTCACCAGTTCAGCACACACGTTTATTCAAGAGATTTAAAATGTGTCTAATGTTATAAATGTGGCCACTGAGTGGCTCATCAGCTCACCTCATTTCTGATTATTCAAGAGATTTAAAATCTGTCTCTTGTTATTGTACTAGAAGACGTGGAGCCAATGTTTGGCTCAGTTGAATAATGTTTATTGAATACACAATTATTGAGAAGGACGCGATAGAAAGACCAGCGCATGCTTCCAGATCGCAACATAGGAAACACGCCAACCCATCCTCAACATCATTTAGATTCATTTTCTTTTGAACAAAATGTTAATACATTCATATTTGTTTTGCGTCCCGAAAAAAAGCCAATGACCTTGTGGCGCACATTCATATATCATTTCCTCTTAGTTTAAGTCAGAAAAGGAACAAACAGGACACAGGAAGGAGAATGTGAGGTAATAGAACAGAACACGGAATGAGGGGCGGCCATTTTGATACTTCCCTTTTCCTCAGGGCATATTTACAACAGAAATTACATCTTCATAGATCCATCCTTACCAATGTATGTTCCTGTGTATCTGTGTGTGGGGACATGGCAGGAGGAGAAGATTTGTTTTTATAGTAAATTAGTTGCTTTCTGTTTCCTCTTTTCACTACATTTGACAAGTGGTCAAACTTAAGTGTCGCTGGACAACTTACAACTCTAGAGACAAGTGCAATTCTCTTCAAGTCAAACTAATTACAGTGAGGAGTGTTATCACACTCCTTATAAACACGTGGTATTGTAGTAGAATGTGATCAAAGTTACAATCACAATCACAAATAAACCATTGTGCTGAAAACAAGTAGATGTATTCAGCTCTGGTAGTGTATTTGACACCTTTCGTGTGATTCTGAAAGGCATCGTCTAAGTGATTTGAAAACTAATATAAATCTAGCCAGCTAAATATTCCCTGGTGGCACCTCTGGTCTCTTCATTATATTAGTAGCCATCTAGTGGATGGATCGTGATACTACCAGCTCACTGTTGCCACTGTTAGTGCATTTACACTTCCAGGAAAAACAAAAGTAAAAGATCATTGAATATGGATTCAGTATTTACATAACTTACTTGGCCATAATCCTTTATCTCTCACTCCCTCTCTCCCTCGCTCCCTCTCTCTCTCTCTCTCTCTCTCTCCCCCCGATTACTCCCCTTATCGGGTAACACGTTGCTGCATCGATCAGGTCGAACAGGTTTTATACTTTCAGTTGTAGCTTCAGAATGTCTTTCTACGCCATCATTGGGTCGTTAAAATATTGAAAGTCAGTCGACAGCTCGGTTGTCCGTGCTTCTTTTTTGCCACTGCATAATTGAATAATGTATCCCGAAATTCCGAGCACATAGATGAAAAAGCATTGGCGTATTAAAAGGCATTGGAAAAGGTAAGTGATTACTTTTGAAGTACCTTTTGTTTTGTTAACCGCCCTCTCCTAAAAACAGAAGTTCTTCGTGGGAAACAAATCCTCCTAGTGATGCTGCGAAGAAAGTTGGGGAGCATACATTTTTATCTTTAGTGCAATCAAATTCAACCTAACCGATGTATGGTTCCGTGTTGTGTGTGCATATGTATTTTGCATGTGTGCGTCACTCAATATTCTATTCCTATAGCAGTTAACCTGGGAATCCACGTGTTTTGGAAAAACAACAGTTGATACGGTATATACGGTTGTAATATAAAAGCTATGATGGATACTTTGACAATGTACAAGTTGTTAATTCTTCAGCCATTAGTATCTCTCAACAGAGAAATCGTTCCATATGGGGACAAGGAGCCACATTCCAGGTGTTATCTTACCTCTCACCACACCCTGCCATGTGATCATTGTTATTTTTTTTTGTCTAGGAGTTGAGATGCCACCATGAGTCTGTCTGGGGAGAGAGAGGAGGGGGGCCCTGTCTCTAAAACCAGTCTGTCTGGGGAGAGAGAGGAGGGGGGCCCTGCCACTAAAACCAGTCTGTCTGGGGAACATGACAGCCAGACCAAAGCTAAGAGGTAAGATGAGGATCTCTGACTGTCCAGGACTGTTCTCCATCTCAGAGCTCAGCAGTGACATCATGACATCATCACTAGTCAGAGTAAAATGTCTGTCTCTCTCTCTCTGTTGTGTTGAAGTTCACTCCAGCAGGAGAGACCAGACTCCCCTGTACCCAGCTGTGTCTCCATGAAGAGTGACTTGTCTATGGATCTTCCTATAGAATTTAGAAAGAAACACCACTCTACTGATCAGAGGTCAGTGTTTAGTTGCATAGGTAACATACTCCCTTGGACCTTGTGTCTCCAGGAACACCTTTACAATCTGAGTCCTAGTAGGTTTACATTCTGTCTGTGCGTCCTCCTATAATGTTCAAAGACGGACACAAATCTCCTGATCAGAGGTCTGTGTTTTCTTTTTTGGGGTTAATGATGTTGTCTTTCAATCCTTCCTTTCTAATAATCAGAACAGTATTATCCACACTAGTGGTCCTGCTGTGTTTCTACCAGGGTCCAGCAGGAGAGACCAGACTCCCCTGCACCCAGCTGTGTCTCCATGAAGAGTGACATCTCTATGGATCTTCCTATAGAGTTAAGAAAGAGACACCACTCTACTGATCAGAGGTCAGTGTTTAATTATATAGGTTAATAATTAATGATAGATATTCTTAATTGTAACGATCAGTAATGCGGTCCCAAATGCAAACACAGAGAATGGAATGGAATGATGAACTGAGTTGAATCATCTAGGTGACTGGTAGTAAGGTGGATCGGCAATGCTGGGCTGGGCAAAGGTATGTGCGTGGACAGGCAGGCAGGCAGGCAGGCAGGCAGGCAGGCAGGCAGGCAGGCAGGCAGGGAAACTGGAGGGTAGTGATCCTGGAGCAGTAGAGAAGAGGGTAAATACACGTGAGAACTGGACTAGAAAAAACACAACCCTAAAAAAAACGTTGCATACATGCAGCACCAAAGACATGGGTTCATATACTGGTGGTATGATGAGTTGATGGGAGACAGGTGTGAAGGCTGAGCAGGTGAGGTGAATGAACAATCAGGGAGCCTGGGAAAAGACAGGAGCGGCATGCACACACACACACACACACACACACACCTAGAGACAGACAGGGAAGCAACAGAGACACAGGGGAAAGGGAAACAGGAAACACAAGGGAAAAACTAGAGGCATGGTCATGACCATGACATTAATATGAACACCACTCTACAGGTCAAAGGTCAGTGTTTAGTTACATAGGTAACATACTCCCTTGGACCTTGTGTCTCCAGGAACACATTTACAATCTGAGTCCTATAAGGATTTAATTCACATGGCTGTAGATGTTGTGTTTGGTTTGCAAACAGCAGATGGGTCAGTGTGTGTGTGTGTGTGTGTGTGTGTGTGTGTGTGTGTGTGTGTGTGTGTGTGTGTTTTGTCCACAGAGAGCACCAGGAGAGACCAGAGGTTCCCAGTGGTCAGTCTGTCTAGGGTCATCAAACAGACCTGGCCTCCATATTCACGGTGGGACATGTTCATCAGCATGAGATGACCTGTTAACGTTTTTAGATTGTCTAGTCTAAAATCAAGCATGCAATATAAGCTTTTGGTTAAACCATTAACACAATTTAATCTTCATTGATTACCTAGTATCCTATTTGAATCTAACCATCAGAAGCACTGTATTGATTACCTAGTATCCTATTTGAATCTAACCGTCGAACGGACTGTGTTGATTACCTAGTATCCTTTTTGAACCAAACCAGCAAACAAACTTCTTTTATTTACAATAAAACTCTCCTCTGACTTCTTTCACATTACTGGATATACTATATTTATATAGTTTTACTGTATGACCTGTTTCCTACTTGTTGCTATGATGACGTGGAAATACTGCCTCATACATAACATCATTATTTACTGTTATGGAAACACCATTCAAAACTCCTACCAGATAATTATTAGTGTTCAGAGAAGAATTTATGACCATATGATGAACAATACATTGTCCAATTTTAAAATGTTTAATTTAGACCTCAATAAAATGGTTTAATATTATGCAATATTACAGTGTTTCATCTAGAAAAGGTGTTCAATAAACTATGTTTGTGTAATTTTTTGTCTATTTCAGTTGCTTGAGGAGAATATGATGACCTTTATGAAGAAGGAGCTGAAGAGGTTCCAGAAGATTCTGAGTCCAGATTACCCAGAGTGCTTAGAGAGTCAGAGGGAGGAGGAGGAGCAGAGGAGCAGCGCCAGAGAAGGAGCTCTGAAGATCACACTGCACCTCCTGAGGAACATGAAGCAGCAGGAGCTGGCTGACACTAAGGAGAACAGTAAGAGGCTCTGCCTTCAGTCTGTCATACTGTACTGTATTGTACATGAGGAGAGTTAGAGCTGTCTGTATCAGTCTGTCATACTGTACTGTATTGTACACGAGGAGAGTTAGCTGTCTGGATCAGTCTGTCATACTGCACCGTATTGTACATGAGGAGGGTTAGAGCTGTCTGTATCAGTCTGTCATACTGTACTGTATGGTACATGAGGAGAGTTATAGCTGTCTGTATCAGTCTGTCATACTGCACTCTAGTGTACATGAGGAGAGTTAGAGCTGTCTGGATCAGTCTGTCATACTGTACAGTATTTAATTTTGCTCCTTGTTTGTTTATTTTTCTTTTTTGTGCTTGACTTTCAGCATCAACTAAAAACGAATCTAGAACAAATTATTCCTCTTGTGTTGCAGATGGGTTATAATGATATTTATATATGTTACCATATATCTTACTTTATATTACCAAAGTTTCAGTGGAGCCTTTAGGTTGCTAAACTAATATTTGTGTTTTCTGCTTTTTAAAGTTTTCTTAGATACTCCTGCTGTGGTGTGCCAGCGTCGTCTAAAAACCAGTCTGAAGAAGAAGTTTGAGTGTGTGTTTGAGGGAATCGCTACAGAAGGAAACTCAGCCCTTCTGAATCAGATCTACACAGATGTCTACGTGACAGAGGGAGGGAGTGGAGAGGTCAACACTCAACATGAGGTCAGACAGATTGAAACAGCATCCAGGAAACAAGAGAGATCAGAAACACCAATCAGAGTCAATGACATATTTAACCTGGACAAGTTACACCAATCAGAACAGTGCTGACAAAGGGAGTGGCTGGCATCGGTAAAACAGTCTGTACACAGAAGTTCACTCTGGACTGGGCTGATGGAAAAGCCAACAAGAATGTACAATTCACACTCCCTCTCTCTTTTAGAGAGCTGCATTTGCTGAAAGGAATGAAATGCAGTTTCATGGAACTTCTTCACAAATTCTTTGTGGAAATGAAAGAATTTGGAGTCACCAACTTGAACAAATACAAAGTAGTGTTTGTCTTTGATGGTCTGGATGAGTGTCGACTTCCTCTAGACTTCCAGAACAACAAGATCTGCACTGATGTCACAGAGCCTCAGTGGATGTGCTGCTGACAAATCTCATCAAGGGGAATCTGCTTCCCTCTGCTCAACTCTGGATAACCACCCGACCTGCAGCAGCCAATCAGATCCCTCCTGAGTGTGTCTGCTTGGTGACAGAGGTACGAGGGTTCACTGACCCACAGAAGGACAAGTACTTCACAAAGAGATTCAGTGGTAAAGAGAACATGGCCAGCAGAGTCATCTCCCACGTCAAGACATCAAGGAGCATCCACATCATGTGCCACATCCCAGTCTTCTGTTGCATCACTGCTACAGTTCTGGAGCACATGTTGGCCACAGACCAGAGAGGAGAGCTGCCCAATACCCTGACTGAGATGTACATCCACTTCCTGGTGTTTCAGTCCATACAGGGGAATGTCAAGTATTATGGAAGAGCTGAGGTAGATTCATACTGGAATACAGAGAGTAGGAAGATCATTCTGTCTCTGGGAAAACTGGCTTTCCAACAGCTGGAGAAAGGCAACCTGATCTTCTATGAGTCAGACCTGACAGAGTGTGGCATTGATGTCAGAGCAGCCTCAGTGTGCTCAGGAGAGCTCACACAGATCTTCAGAGAGGAGTGTGGGCTGTACCAGAGCCAGAACAAGGTGTTCTGCTTTGTCCATCTGAGCATTCAGGAGTTCCTGGCTGCGGTCTATTTGATTCTCTCATTCTTCAACGACAAGCAGAATGTCATGGAAGAACCACCATCACCCTGTGACCAATCTCTACACAGTGTCCATAGGGTAGCAGTTGACAAGGCCTTACAGAGTGAGAATGGACACTGGGACTTGTTCCTCCGCTTCCTCCTGGGCCTCTCACTGGGGACCAATCAGAGGCTCCTACGAGGCCTGCTGACACAGAGAGGAAGCAGCTCACATAGCAAAGAAAAGACAGTCAAGTACATTCAGAGGTTTTTGGGGCAATGGGATCTCTCTCTAGAGAGGAGCATCAACCTGATCCACTGTCTGAATGAGCTGGGCGACACTTCTCTAGTAAAGGAGATCCAAGGTTTTCTGACCAGAGGAGGTTTCCAACTAGAAGATCTCCCAGCTTCCCAGAGTTCAGCTCTGGTCTATGTATTGGTGACTTCAGAAGAAGAGCTGGACGTTTTTGACCTGAAGAAATACTCCAGATCAGAGGCAGGTCTTCTGAAGCTGCTGCCAGTGTTGGAGGCCAAAGCCCCCAGAAGACTACTGTGAGTTATACTAACTTGACATTGTTTTAATTGCAGTATCTACATTTTAATTTGAACATGGTTTAGGTTAAAACACTATTTATATCAGCCCAATTAGTTTAAGTTTGATTCCAAAAATGGAAGTACCATGCGATGAACAATATTTTGCAAATAGATTTAATAGGTGTGTTTTAAGTTGTCTGTGAATGTAGCATGTAGCTCCTATATCTTGACAGCTCCTAAAAGGTTACTGTAGTCAGAACGTAAAGGGAAATCTTTGTCAAAACACTTTGTACCATTGTTTGGAAAAATTCATGTGAGTAAAGGGAGTTATATTCTTTTTGGAAAAACAAATGTTGTTTTATTGTTTTAATAATGATTTGTGTTATCTTATTTTCTTCACATGGTAGAGTCACAGAAAAAGTAAAATACAGTTATTAACTAATAAAATGTCTCTGCAGACTGTCAGGCTGTATGGTCACAGAGACAGGCTTTGCTTCTCTGGCCTCAGCTCTTAACTCCAACCCCTCCCACCTGAGAGAGCTGGACCTGAGCTACAATCACCCAGGAGACTCAGGAGTGAAGTGCATGTCTGCTTTACTAGAGGATCCACACTGCAGATTGGAGACTCTGAGGTGAGTTATATTATATTTCGACACTATCAAATGAGAACCTATGTATCAGTATTGTAGTCTGAAAATGTATTCTGAATGTTCTACAGACTGTCAGGCTGTATGCTCACAGAGGAAGGCTGTGCTTCTCTGGCCTCAGCTCTGAGGTCCAACCCCTCCCACCTGAGAGAGCTGGACCTGAGTAACAACGACCTGCAGGATTCAGGTGTCAAACTGCTGTCTGATGAACTCAGTAGGACAACCTGTAAACTGGAGACACTGAGGCAAGTATTTTTTATTACAGGGATCTGAACAGAACCTTCATACAGCAGCCAGATATTTGTCAGTCCAGTAACTTAAGGAGACAAAGAAAACGTATTAACACACACGCCTTAATTGGTTGAAAAATCAAGTAACAGATTCTATCTGCAGGGCTTTCCATGAGTGCCGGCTGGCGGCCAAACAGCTGACTACGCATTTAGGTCAAGTCGGCTACTTTATTAAATAATGCTAATAATAAAATAATAGTCTTTTCATTAAACAAATTGCGATTCGCCATGAGTGTACATTTACAACCACTTGCATGGAGGTCAAGGAGTGTCAGTGGTTGTTTTCCTTATTTTGAACTATTGTTCATTTGATTTCAAAAGACACATTTGAACAGGCAGTTTCTAAAGTCTTAAAAAAAGCTTATTTAAATATTATAAATTTATTATATATTATATTAAAGTCAGGCTTAAAGGGGTGAATAAAATCTAAACGGTTGCATAATAAATATTTCAATCATTTGTTGAAAAAAGCTATTAACAAAGTGCTTTAATTTTTTATATTAATAATTTTTTAAATAGATGATTTGAATATTAATTTAACATATACAATTAAATATGTTCTGTCAAATGTATTTAGCTGGCTGGGTACGTTCATTCTGATACTAATGGCTTTGACGTTGACATTTAAATACATATAATAGACTTGATGATCCTGTTTGTTGCATTCCCAACTGTGAACATGATTTTGAATACTGTAGCTGAAACACATTGCTTTGTACAGTAATGTGCTTTGTAGATCATTGTAAATCTTTTGTCATATATTTAAAAACTAGCACTGTGTGAATAACTATTAAAATATCTCTGCAGACTGTCAGGCTGTATAGTCACAGAGGCAGGCAGTGTTTTTCTGGCCTCGGCTCTGAGCTCCAACCCCTCCCACCTGAGAAAGCTGGACCTTAGCTACAATCACCCTGGAGACTCTGGAGTGAAATTGCTGTCTGCTTTACTGGATGATCCGCACTGCAGACTGAATACACTGAAGTATGTTATTTTATTATATTTAGTAACCGTGTTTTATAAAGGCCCTCAGACAAATTGATATCTTTTTCTATGCCTGTTGTGAAAGACAATGTACTTTCGTGAAATAGATGTAGATGTACCTATGTGTACATTCCAAGGTAGCTATTGTATTGTTCTACACCCATTATCTTTTGGCAAATCCTTCTCACTAAATCAGAAAGTTATTTCCCCATTTATCGACATTATTTATGAGGCTTTGGCAGCACCTGGTGGCCATGTTTGGTATTGAAAGCGAATCATTGTAATTGGTGACCTCGTGGCAACCTGACGTGAAAGCTCCGAACTGTCGTCAGTTGTGGAGAAGTTATCAGAAGCAAGTGAAGCGGATTATGTCTGAATATTTTATCTGCTTCTTGCTGCATGGCTGTAATAATTTATTTGATCGCTATACATTTCTCATGTGCAGCTCACATTGGAAGCCATTTGTCACATTACGTTGTTCTGCGAGACTGTAGCATACATACAAACATATTAGCCTAGCTTCGTGAAATGGTAGCCTAGCCTAGCTTTTTGTGGCTAAACACAATTCATCCTTGTGGAAATCTAGCCTTTTGTTCATTTAAAAAATACTGGCACACAACTGTTTTGAAGGAAAATGTATGTGAGCAAGTACTGAGACGTTTTCTCTTTATTGTTACAAACATAGTCTTAGTATAGTCTTAAATAGAGACAGCGTCTGTCTAAACGGAAGCAACGTTCCGGTAAATTTAAAATCCTTTTTTCGACAATAAAACTCACTTTTTGACAAACTTAAAATGTATTAATTCGTTTTAATTTATACAAATTTACTGAATAACATCAAATTAAAAGATAAGACCACTTAATCACTTCATTTAAAAAAACGTGAAAACGGGTTTGACCTGCCTATGTTTAGTCGCGTTTACACAAATAAGTTGTAGTCTCCATTACAACCAAATTAGCTTTCATGATTATTGATTAACAATTTTGATTGCTGTAGCCTTTTCGGTCTCATCAGTTTTTAGTGAATAAACGAGAAACAGTCCTGTTTTCATTGATTTAAAGACAGAATATTGCTTTAGTTGTCTATTAAGTTATAACTTTTCAGATACTCATATTAAGGATAGAACAGGATGCCCTCCTAAACCAATAACAATTACAGTCTCAGGTTTATTACACGTCTACACCTTTTAAATCTAATGAACGTTTACACATATAAAGACTTATCCATCCCCTATCTGTGTTCCACAGCTAATACAAATATAATTTTGAGACACTTGTAACAAAATACTTGTTTTTTTTAATTCCTTTTTGTAGCTTTAGCTTTTGAGTCAGTCTTAATACTATTGTTTTTACCTAATCAATACATCCTAATATTTCGTTTGTTGTTACATGAGTTGGTCCTTACTATCAGCCTGTGGTGAAATGGTTCCACATAACTCAGTCACTGTCTGTGGTTCTGCTTGTCCCTGCAGGGTGGATCATGGTGGGCAGTTCAGGATCAAACCTGGATTTACAAAATGTGAGTGTTGACTGTTGTGAACGATAAGCACTTATGAGATGATGTCACATAAACTGGATATGGATTAGGATCGCAATAACAAAACCATTGAAGTTTCATCAGTCTGTGTGTTTGGATTGGTTTCTTTCAGATTTTTAAAATGTGTGACTTTGTCACGTTGTGCACTTCTGAGTTTTGTGTTGTTGCAAACTTGATTCAAATGTGTGGAATATAGAGTTATTGCTGCATGCAAAATGTAAGTCACGGATTTAGCACCATGTTCAAGTGAAAGAGGGGATGGGGGGTGACAGAGGGGAGAAAATGGAGGGAGGGAGAGAGGAGGAAAGGGAGAGCACGTGACAGAGAGAAGAGAAGAGGGAGGTGTGTGTGTGTGTGTGTGTGTGTGTGTGTGTGTGTGTGTGTGTGTGTGTGTGAAATTAATTGTCCAGTGAATGATGATGATTAGTAATATATTGTGTCTTGGTGTCTCCATCAGATGCCTGTGATCTCACACTGGACCCAAACACAGCAAACAGAAACCTCTCTCTGTCTGAGGAGAACAGAAAGGTGACATGGAGGAGAGAGGAGCAGCCGTATCCTGATCACCCAGAGAGATTTGACTCCTATCCACAGGTTCTGTGTAGAGAGGGTCTGACTGGGTCACGCTGGTACTGGGAGGTAGAGAGGAGAGGAGTGGTTTATCTGGGAGTGACATATAGAGGAATCAACAGGAGAGGAGTGGGTGAAGACTGTCTCCTTGGAGCCTATGACAAGTCCTGGATTCTGCTCTGTAATGATAGCAGTTACATTTCCCGTCACGAAAAGAAGTGGACTGTCCTACCTGTTGATCCCTCCGGCTCCACCAGAGTAGGAGTGTATCTGGACTGTCCTGGTGGCAATCTGTCCTTCTACAGAGTCTCCTCTGACACACTGACCCTCATACACACCTTCCACTCCACATTCACTCAACCCCTCTACCCTGGGTTTAGGGTTTGGGAAAAGTACTCCTCAGTGTCCCTGTGTCAGAGATAGGGGAGAGTCCTGGAGGAACACACACACACACAAACACACACACACCTTGCAGCATATCACCTTTAGGAGCCATTTACGTTTTGTTGGCATGTCATATTATTTAATTAGACTATTATTATTATTTTATATATATATATATATTATATTATTATATTATTGTGGACACTTGGTGGCGGTCATTAGATGCATAAGGTTGTATATGTGGTTGCCTAGGTGACAGGAAGGGGAGGGAACAGGAGGGGGAGAGCACACAGTTCTGTAGGCCCAAAATTATATGAAAGTAATGGCATTTTGGATCCATTTGGCTTGGCCCTTTTCTGCAGTTTTTACTTTCTTAACCTGTACTCTTGTGAAGTCTCATCAGCCATCTAAATGTCAGTAGTTTCAGTAGTCACCGTAAGACAGATAATATGACAAGATAACAAGCAGAATATAATAACCTGGGACGTTCATCAAATAAACAAGAATACTAAACTGCAATCTATACGGCTGGAAAATCTGTTTAATGGAGTCTGCGTAAGATCACTCATATCCTCCTGTGTAGTGATGGTAAATAGGCAAATTGCCATTACATCACCCTTTACATGGTATGCCTAGAGGAACACAGACACACATAAAAGTGTGCTGTTACAGTAGGAAACGCCATAGCTACTCTCAGCTAGTTGAACATTGGCAATATACGTATGTAATAAAATGAGTGTTTAAATGTAACAGATTTTTTTGGGCCTCTAACTTTCAGTCTGTTTTGAATGTTTCCGATCATCTCATTCTTTGTCTGCGTTTGCTATCCATGAATGTACCTACTAATTTACTGACCCACTGCTTGTAATAGAAATCCTATTCATTTGAGGGTGGAGTCATTCAAATGTACCTCCTGGACTTGAGCAAACCTGTCAAGAACCATGTTTAGTATGTTTGCTACCAACAAGAATCTCTCGTTCCATTGATAGAACTGCCAAATGATCGAGTCGGTCCTGGCCAGTCGTTCGCCTTAGCTATGTGTGTAGACGACGTCGTGCACTAGATGTCGGCTCGCAACTGGAACTGCTGATGGGCATTGTTAGCGCTGCTAGAAGAACTGAGCTCAGGCTAGGGATCCCTATGTCGGGGTCAACTAGCTTGTCCACACTGCACATGTCAGAGACGGTGCCCTCTTTCTTTGACAGGAACTGCTCTTTCTACCAGGATCTCCTCCTCACGGAGAGCGATGCTGGAATGGGTTGCAATACGGCTTAGAGAACCTTCACGGAGAAAATCCTCAGCTGCTGGGTTAGGGTTAGGGTTGCATGCTTGGATAATTAATATGAATATGAATATAATATATTTAATTCTTAATATTCGTAAGCTCTGCCCGCACATCGGAAAATCTGTTGTTGAGCTTACTTATCATGTGGTGGAGCCGTGGATGGAAAAGGTTTGGTTTCATCTGGTCTTCACTACTACAAGGAGCCCTTGTGCCCAAAGGGGCTCCACTGTATATTCACCCATTGACCTCGGCTTGCGCCAATGCCCTGAGAGGTTCACGAAAGGTTTTGCGTCCTTGTAGAGGATTTCTGCCATTGCGTCACACCGCAGTGATGTCAGTGTTACGAGCACTGCCTCTTTGAACGATGTGGCTTGTTCCACGTCCACAGACTCTTTCGGAAGATACTTGTGGAGCCCCTCTGTAGTGGACAGCACATTCCTCAACATCACAAAGACGTAGAAGTTGGAAAACTTGGAGAGTTTGGACAGAAGTCCGACTCCCATGGGTATTAGAATTTCTTCCAGGCACCGTAAGAGAGCATGCCCGTCGGGTTTTAGACAGCTGGACAAATTCACTCTTCCTTAAGGCCAAGTGTTTCTGTGTTTCAAGGAATATCTGATCATTCAGAACTGAACCACTGTAGAAAGAATAAACACTCCCCAGAGTTTCAAAGAGGTTCTTCTGGCACAGTCCTGCATGTGTGGCGGAAAACCAAATTCAATTAACATAAACTGCTTCAAGGGGTTTCACGGATGCAAGCTTGAACTCCTCCACTCTTTAAAGATGCCCCATCATAGGTTTGAGTTGCGCACAAAAGATTACTCAAACCCTTCGATTCCAGCACGTGTTCGATTGCATCTGTGATTGACGCCGCAGTGAAATCATGGAGGTTAGACGCTTCAATGAAGCGCTCCTTTAGCTGTGACATAAAGCACACAGCAGCTGTATCCTGATCTCCCAGAACCCCCCATCCCCTCTACCCTGGGTTTCGGCTGAGACAGTTCAAGGAAGCGCTCCTTTACTGGGCCGTTAGCTGTGATGGAAAGCACATAAACTGCAAGCTGCTCAACGTGGCAGCTATCCTTAGCTTCATCAGGCATCACTGCGTCCATTTTTGATTGCTTCAGCTCTGCCATTAAACTTGTGGTCCCTTCACGTGCATAACACTCTTGTCATCACATTTTGTGGGGCGGGCTCCAGGAGCTTCATCCATTCGAAAAAAGTTCCCGTGATCGACACTGGACTCAGTTTCATCATGGCCACAAATTTAAATGCCTTGCCTTCCCAAAAATCTAATATGGCGCTAATAGGACTTACTTTGTAGATCAAATCTGGTGAGTGGATCATTTTTGAGTGTGCTCTGTTTTGGCCCTGTTTCTGAGGTCCCTAACTCTTCTGTTCTGCTGCCTTCCTTATCTGACATCTCCTCTACCCTCCCTGACTGATCTGTAATGCATAATTTGAGGCACAGGACATAATGCACATTCATTTAGAGAACAAATACATCTAGAAATTCCACAGGATTTTATGGACTGCCAAGCACATAAACCTGACATCACAATGACTTCCAGTTCAAACTGAATGTATTTACGGATTAATATACATCCAAATCTTATATAAAAAAAGATCAATCTGAGTAAAGTGATAATACTAATCTCTTCAAAATAACATCACCCCCTTTCTCTCTCTCTTACCAAACACACCCACACACAAATACCCTGGCTGTGCCCTTTTCCATGACTGATCCTGGCTCTGCTTGCCGTAACTCATCTGCACTGTCATTGGCTATACCGTTTGAGTGACAGCGAAAATGTCATATCATCTTTTGCTCAGCGCCCGCCCATTTCACTCATCTGCCCTGTCATTGGCTATACCGGTTGAGCGACAGCGAAAATATCATATCATCTTTTGCTTAGCGCCCGCCCATTTCACTCAAGGCCGCAGTTATTCACGACTCACATTTGATCCCCGGCGTCGGTCGTTGCTTCAGTGCTCAGTCGATTAACGTATCTTTCACTTTGCAGAGGATTGTGGGTCCGAATAGCCAGAAAAGTATACTGGCTTGCATACCGTAAAATGCAACCGAATTTAGTGGGACATCCGGGTATAGATTTGACCTAGTAAATCTTTTTCGTGGCATCCTAAATAGGATGTTAGAATGGGTATTGAGCCGCAGCCTTAGTAGTAAATCCAGTATGCCAAAAATACCCGGATGTATGGATGGCACATTTATGGTTTTAATAAAAACGTGGCAATGTTTTTCCGAAAAGTCGCTGAAGTGATAAGGAGGTACAACTTAACAGCAAACGACATTTGGAAAGTCGATTAGACTGGCATGATAACCCCAGTCAGCGCGATGGCAAAACGTGGCACAGATTGGAGCAAGGGCATCAGGAGAGAGAGGTTTACTGGTTTCTACAGCATGTGCAACTCGCACCAATCTTTGTGTTCCCATACATGTGTTACGCACAGAGAGCACTTTGTACGAGATGGGCCAGGAGGAAGTATTGGAAGTGGAAATAAATCAGGATGGATGCAGGAGGCAGATCTCACTATCCCTCTTAAGCACATCATAAACCACACCAAGGTCAGCCCTGAGGAATAGGTGTGACTTCTCCTGGACAACCACAGCTCACACCTGGCGATTGCAGCCATTGACTTCTGCAAGAGCAATTGAATTGTGATGCTCACACCGACAGAACAAACACGCATTCCAGAATGCCTTTAATCTTTCATAGAATACACTTGACCTTTCAAATGCATGCCAGAAATATTTAAACTTTCTGGAAAGGTGTATTTTATAGAGCCATGCTGCCGGTTACCAATAGCTTACAGTCATGGGGCTAGGCTACATTTAGCCGACAACCTACTGAATATTGGACGAGCACACATAAAACGTATGTAAATCATCTCGTCCGACTAGGGGAAGTAAGGCCATATTTCATTCCTCAAAAAGGTCAAGTATCTCTTTAAGCGTCCATGAATTGGAACTGTAAGTACTGGGCTCATGATGACGTCCAGAAGGGCAAACTTCAAGACTGAAAAGAAGACTGTTAAGCGTAGACTTGCATCAGTATTTTCTCCTAATGCAAACAATCTTGCATGTATCCAAGTCTGCAACACAGGAAATAATCGATGAGCTTTGAGATATCAGTGAATTATCTGGAGAGATCATCAACAAGTCTTCAATTTTAAATATACTGTGGCAACACAATTGTGACACTTTTATTTGACCTTTGTTAACAGAAACAATACAAAAAAAACATCCCCTCTGTTTACTTTCAAGGGCAATATCTCTTGGTACTGACTAGGCTATCATTTTACAATAATAACCTTTCTGTCACTAAGGACTATATTTTGGATGCAGATACAAGACAGACCTTTGTATAGATCCTGTATTATCTGAACTGTTGAATAGGAGGGATGTCTTTGACAAAGTTGTGGTAGAAGAAAGGAACTCAGATTTTGGAATAAAAAAGGATGCAGGGATGGATTAAATAAGTACAGGCATAGAGAGGGAAGTAGGAAAGGATGTAAGGAAAGAAATAAGGAAGGATGGAAGGATGGAGGGATGGATTAAATAAGTACAGGCGTAGAGAGAGAAGTAGGAAAGGATGGAAGGATGGAAGGATGGAGACAGGGAGGGCAGGAAAACAGCGAGCACCTATCGGTGAATGACTTTTAATAATGGAAAAGGTTAAAACTCTCCACCACTTATTAAATCCATCCCCCCTACCTCACCCACTATGTGAACCACTAGCCGCTACCGCAGTAGCTGTTAACCAAAGACCAACATGAACCACCTCCAGTGTTCAAAATGCCCCTATGAGGGGAGCTAGAGACCGGGCCCTCTGAGGCCTTCATCACGGGGGTAAGAACAGTCTGAACGTCCCCGCTCTTGGTAAACAGGTTGTTTTGGTGGACGATGAGGAGCAGGGTGAGAGGGGGGTCTGCTGTGAGCTGATAACACGGCCATGTTTACTCAAAGGCCCTCTGTTTACTTTCCGTGGTTCTTGACGTCCCCGTGTTGACAACGACAGCCGTGATGGGTAAGGTCCCCAACATCCCAGCTCTGGCTGGGAAACCAGAAAGCTTTGTTTTGAATGTATTCTAACGTGTGCGTCAGATCAGACCTTACATGCGTGTCTGCTTAAAATGCCGCATAGAGTGTCACCGGTGTTATGAGCTCTGAGTTTACCTCAAAGGTAAAGATCATAATTCAAACGTTTCACAGGCTATTCCCTCGCCTTCTCTGCCAGAGGAGTCACCTTGTAAGCAGTATTAGCAGTTAGCCAAAAAGAAAGTTTTGGTTTTGAATGCATGTAACATATTGTAACAGCTAAGCCCTTTACTTGAGCTACACTGAGATGTTTAAACCCAGGAGAGACCTGGCTAGCGCTTTGCTTTTAGGTGGTGTTACTCACTCCATTGATGTGTTTTGTGTCCAGTAGGCTACAGGAGTGGTTTTCAAACTGTAGGGTGGGGCACCGAGGTATTACAAGGATAGATGGATAGATGATTATTATAATATCTATATATTTTTATTCAACATCATTGATTGGCATTAATAGAAAGGGCATCTCACTACGGTTAAAAGCCTGAGCAAAAAGGTTTGAGAACCACTGGGCTACAGAATCTCCAGGGCATTGTTCGCTTGCAGGATTGGCACTCTATATTGTGCTTACAGTTTCCATCTCCTTTTCATCTAAAACACCAAACCTTTACATCATGACGACAAAAACCCTTTGCCCTTCCGGGTCTGACAGAAACAGTGAACTTCCTGTTTTGAGCCCTAGATACTGGCACAGTGCCACCCAAGGCACAAACAGTAAAGAACAAATTCAATGATGGAATTTACAACAACATATTTGGCTTTTACGCATATATATGTTTCAGATTTTCCATTTGTATCTGCTCTTACCTTAGATAAAGTTCCTAATTCAAACAAAAAATTAACTTTTTAATATTCAAAGTAAAATCTTTCAGAAAGCTTTATTTATTCAAACAGTTCATCTATCCTGCCGAACTACTGAAATTGTTGTACATATACTGTATATGTGACCTTTTTTTTAGGGTCGACACAGCGGATGCTTTCCACTAGCATTCGCAATATGTTAACGAGATATTAACGGCCTTTTTCTCCGGAACCAGGGGAACCTGCCATAAAAAGTAATGGGATGGCTTGAAATGACACTCAGCTAAGTGCTCAATGAGGTGGCACTATAAAAAAACTGAACTTTGGAATGGAATGAAGGAATGTAAGGAATGAACGATTCTCTCGGATTAGAAACCCCCAAAAGGAAACCCAATTACGTTTAATTTGCGGCCTTCTTTTGTCTGACCCATATTGAAGGGTAAACGGAGAATGTAGCTAATTTGGTCCACTGAGATTATGACATAATTTTCGAAAATGATTAATTAAATCGGTAATTGTACTTTTAAAAGTGGTGCATGTATTCAAAGCTTAAATAGTTAGTAGGGTGTTTGATTAAATTGATGAATTAATGAATACATATCTCTTAGTGCACATTTAATAGCTTGACAATTTACGTGCCCCATAAAGAAGCAATTTTTTGCCATTGAGGTGTCGTCGAAGGCAATGGGCCATGATACCGCTACTTCCAAATGAAGTCGATGAAATTCAAACGTCTATCTTTATTGACTTTGCAGAGCCAATTCTCAAAAAAATTGACGCTTTTACAACCCGTTAACCGATCGACTAATCTAATTCCATCTTATTTTCTCATTCTGTGCCCCCTGTGGTCAACGAGACATGGCAGTCTACTGCAGTCGTGCGTAAAACCTCGACAAGTCGTGCATGTCACCTACTTATTTTTGACCATTAGTTTTAGCATTGGGGTTTATGGGAAATAATGCCATTTCGACTATTCTTCGTTAAGAGGTACAATTATGTTTGAGGGGTAATGTATCAAAAATAATTCTTGTTTTGGTTGCAAATACATATAAAGTGTTAAGTGGAAACGAACAATACCGGAGCCATCTGTTGTTTTGCGTCTGCGGGTTTTCAGGTTTTCCAATGCTCAATTTTATTTACAGAGACATTTAATCATTCACAGAGAACACACTGCAAACTATACTCCTTATTCAGATGAATATAAGTGTTCTTTTCAAGCTTGATAAATAAAACGATATTTCGTCGATTGCATTTGTCCTATAGTGTCTACTTTTTTTGATAGCTATGTATGTATAGATTAACATACTGTATCAATGTGTAATAATTTGTAAGATCTCATAAACATCCACTAGATGGGAGTAGAGAACGCAACATCACCGATGGTCTTTCCCATAACGAATTTGGCCGAAGTGAAGTAAATTACCATTTCGTTTTCATCGTATAGGTGTAGTTAAGCTAATGATTTTTATTTCTGTTTTTTGTTTTTAGTATGAACTGTTCAGAAAACAGTGTAGCCTGCAAATGGTATGGATTTATATATGAAGTGGCAATTATTTTGTATTATCAATATGGCAAAAGTAGCCTTCGTCGCTGGTGTTAGTTGTGTATTTCCTCCTATCTACTGAGGGACAAAGAATCATCAGTCACAGTAAAAGAAGCCTGCAATGATTTAGTTTGAGTCTTTTTAGGCTGCCGAGGAATTTGCGTCAAAACACAAGTTGCCAAGATCTGCAGTGTAAATTAAGCAAAACACATAGTCTGTTCATAAGTCGTAGATCATAGTGCAGGCAATGCAGATACTATATATTGTGCATATCCAATGAAATATGTTGCGCATAATCTTTACATTGTAGCCTAATGAAGCCATCGGCTATCAAGACTTGTAGGGACCCATGTTAAGTAGTTGTGTTCGACAATCCCTGTTAACATTGTCATAACAGCCTATGCGAAAAGCAACTGGGAAAAGACAGTTAGACAGGTGAGGTGACAGTGATTATCAAGACCTATCAAACCCAATGAACCAATGAGCGTTGATGATGAGTAATAGGGGCGTAATTTCCAACTTCGAACCTTGTGCACAACCAATCCGGCGGGTTGTAGGAGGTGTTAGCTGAGCAAGGGGCTGTGTTTACACCCCCAGCAATCCACGCAATGGTTGCGTGAAGAGTAATGACTTTGGATATCAGCGGCAAAAAGTGGTCAAAACACTGGTCTAGGTACCGATAAACAAAACAAACAAATTGCGTAAACTTCCAGACGCAGCTGATTTGGCTCAACCATACAGAACGGCGAGGACGCGTGCGAGGGAGTCAATTGTTTCCAGACTGCCCTGGCGGTCTGATTTTAATTCGATTCGGAATATATTTATTGGAAATGTAAGTTACGGGAGCAACGACCAGCAATCCCTCAGAATGAAGTTCCCCCCATGTCTTCAATTCCTTTTCTTCACTGTCGTCGTTATCAGGTCGAGCAAGACGCAATCAGGTGAGTGACAAGTGGCGGCCGCTTGTGTCCGCGCTAGTGGCGTTGGGACAGGTCATTTTCTAACTGCCTGTCACTGATGCCGCTGATTGTGATGTTGATGACTGAGCTGGTTTAAGTGAGGCGCTGCAGCCTCTTGGGATGGAGCTAGCCTGTCTCCCAATACGCGTAAAAATAATTATCCCCTGTGATGAAGAAAGCCTCTTCGTTGTTTAAATGTTTATTTGCCAACTTAGGGAATCCGGCTACATTTCTATGCCAGTAATAACCTGGCTGGATTTTTTTTTTTTTCATCACCGAAGTGAGCAACATATTCGGAGATAAACATATTCTAGGCAAAATAGCGTTGCGTAAATGCATGCGTTGTTTCACTATACTATATAACACAATAATGGTTATAGTTAAGTTTATAGTTTCTCTGTTGACGTTTTAAATAGCAGCTTGAAGGAAGCTAATAAAAAGCGCCATTAAACGATGCTCAACTTTTGACCTTAATATATATTGATTGGGACACAGGGGTGTTGCTAGACTTGAAGTTCTACTGGGCCCCTCCCCCCCCCCCGCTCGTGGTCGTGCACGGACAGCAACGTGCGTGCCACGGTGTATGGACCGGGAGCGTAAGGTGCGCACATCAGCTTGTGTTTTGGGTTAAACGGCGTCGCTTTTACATTG
The DNA here is from genome assembly GCA_017639675.1 of Aplochiton taeniatus. Taxonomy (NCBI): domain Eukaryota; kingdom Metazoa; phylum Chordata; class Actinopteri; order Galaxiiformes; family Galaxiidae; genus Aplochiton; species Aplochiton taeniatus. Next base: position 2,580,940 of record CM030191.1, read on the forward strand.
TGGATACAAAAAAAAAATCCTTTATCATCAATCTAAATCAATCCACTACCAAATATAGGAGCTTGTTATTTTGTTGTTTTGGAACGTGTGATTTACTGTTGCGCAGCAAATGAATACTATCCATGTAAAAGGGGTCTAACCACGGCCATGCCAGTTTTTTTTTTTTACTTTAAATCATAAAATCCCCTTTCAATTTAAAAGGCAATCGCTGTTTTATTGTAAAACTGTCATATTCATGAATCAGGTTGGGTATAATACATATAGTAAGACTATATCATGAGTTTGGATCCTCGAAACCCGGACTCAGCCGTGGAGTAACGGATTGGTAGTTTGTCTTTTGACATCATATTCCTGCTATTCAACCCGGGCGTTGATGGGTCTTGTAGTTTGTGGATTTAGGAGCAGCCCAACCTCTAATTCAATCTATAGTTTACTTTAGATTATCCTAGACACCCAGACAGTAGAGTATTAGGCTGACTTTTGACATTCTATGCCAGATGCCAAAATACCATGTTAACTGCTGTCATTAAGCTCTGGCATTGAGGGGGCTTGATTGGTTTCCAGATCGTAGTTTTGTGGATTTGGGAGCAGCCCAACCTCTCGTTTCTCCCGAGCTGAAATCTCTAGCCAAACTGTCTGCCACAGTCGAACGCTGCAAACCCCGCCAACCTATCGCCTGCCAAATTGAGTTTCGATGTTACGCTGGAGTGAAGCACACACAGACAGGGACCTTGGCTGGTCCCTGGACTCATCCAATCGCGCTGGTTCTGTTTCACTTCCCAGTCACTGGGGCTTCAATCCCCCAGCCCAGCAGCCAAATGGTCTTTGTCACTTCCCAGTCAGGGCCTAAGGGCAGGGTAATGTTTTTCTGTCTGTTTAAGTATGCATGCGTGTACGTGAGTGTGCGTGTGTGTGTGTGTGTGTGTGTGTGGGGGGGGGGGGGGTTGTGTGTGTGTGTGTGTGTGTGTGTGTGTGTGTGTGTGTGTACCACATAATAGAAATTCAGTGTAGTCTCCAACCACATCCTGAGCTACCACACACACACACACACACACACACACATACCCTATCTCACGCTGCCGTAAGTTCACTTAGAGTCCTTTGCCCTGGATATGCCGGGTCCAGTCACTGTTGATGTCCTTATCATGCACTAAGAACATTATCTCAATGGTACGGAGATGAGGCCAATGTCACCAGTGGCTGGCGGTATTATTTTCAGTGATTGTTGAACGAGGAGACAGACACTCTTATTTATTCTGGGTTTATGTCTGCCTCTGTGCTGTACCTGTCTGTCTCTCTCTCTGTCTCACTGTTTGGCTATCTGTCTATGTCTGTCTGTCTGCCTCTGTGCTGTACCTGTCTATCTCTCTCTCTGTCTCACTGTTTGGCTATCTGTCTGTCTGCCTGTCTGTGTGCTGGGACCTCTGTGGCTATGACGTAGTGACTTGACTGTAGAGACTGCTTATTTTCTGTCTGTCTGTCTGTCTGCCTGCCTCCCTCCATGCCTGTCTGTCTGGCGTTGTGTTCTGGGGAAGCAGCTGGGCAGGACATTCTAATCAGTCGACGCTGACATTTAGAATGCCTCTCCTCTGAATAACCAGTAGCCCAGGACCGAGCCACCGACCAGCGAATGCCAACAGGATCTCATTCATGGGCTCCCCTCGGCTGGTATTGCCAAAGGGGAAATGAGACGGGATGATCCACTAATTAGGACATTTTGGTTTTGATAGCATCGGCCCAGAGTCTAGACGCCCGCTGTGATTGACTGTGGCAAGAGGAGGGGGGGGGGGGGGGGGGGGGGGGGGCGCGGAGGAGGAGGAGGAGGAGGAGTGGGGGATTTTTCTGGGTGATCATTTGATTTGACTGGACACACACACATATACGCGCGCACACACACAAACACACCCAACACTGTGTTGAATGGAGCCGTATTGATGATGCCCTGAGTGGTCTCTTGCGGTCGGGGTTGTAAATACTAGGCTGTGGTGGTGTGCTCGATGCGATAAGGGGGTTTTGATGAACTGATATGGATCTCTATTGTGGGGAGAGCAAGATGGATGCAGCAAGAAACAGAGAGATAGAGGGAGAGGGTGGTACAGGGAGAGAGAGCGAGAGAGAGAGAGGAGGACAGAGAAGGATGTGTGAGGCTTAGGGTGACATTGGGCTTTGTGTGGAGTGGTGGGTCGTCCATCGCTCTCCGTTCAGTCCCGGGCCAACGACAGCCCCACTCTACGACAAGGCGACTCATCTAAATGGCCGCGCCACTCTACGTCAAATGATAAATACCGCTGCCAAGGGCCCAGACACTTTTCAATTTCCTCTTTTCTTCTCCCTGATCTTTCTCTCTCTCTCTCTCTCTCTCTCTCTCTCTCTCTCTCTTTCTTTCTCAGAGCAAAATATGTGCCTTCCTGTCTCGAGCGCTCTGGAAAGCGATAGCGAAAAATAATAAATAATATGGCTTTTTGTTTGCTTGACATTTAGTTTGGTGGGAATGTGCCAAAGGAGAGGCAACTGTTCTGGAAGTCTCAAGTTTAATCAACTCAATCTCTCTTGTTCAGAACCGTCTCATGCCAGCCTCTTCCAAGCGTTTGATTGGCTGATCTTGAGTCGAGCTGGCACAGATGTCTCCATTCAGAGCAATCGGCCAGATACACACACACACACACACACACACACACACACACAGGCTTGTTGTACATGAATGCATTAGCTTGCACACACTCTGAATCCCTTTGGTGCCATCCTCCCTGGCCTGCCTGACTCCCACAGAGACACCAGTAGATCCAGGAGGGGGGGCCAACTCTGAAGGCGTAGCCCCAGAAGGGGAAGCCAGAGTGGGGGTCGCCTCGCAGGACTACAGGGTGACATCCATCCCTTAGGATTCTGCTCAGAAACTAACGGCTGGATTTCTCTGTGAGTCCCTGACCCGAGTCCAGCCTCATTACAGCTTCATATACCGACACACACACACACACACACACACACACCTTGGTATGCATACACACACACACACACACACACACACACACAGTAATATGTCTTTCTGGTCATGGCCACCGATACCTAGGACCTGACACAAAGACACACAAACACTCTCTCTGGTAAAGAGAATACACTCCCTCCCCAGAATGGCACCATTTGTCTGGGCTGTGCCCCCTCTCTACCCCTCCTCTCTCTCCCTCCGTCCTTCACCCTCCTCTCTCCCTCCATCCTCCCCCCTCCTCTCTCTCTCCATCCTCCCCCCTCCTCTCTCTCCCTCCATCCTTCACCGTCCCCTCTCTCTCCCTCCATCATCCCTCCTCCCTCCCTCCATCCTCCCCCCTCTCTCTCCCTCCATCCTCCCCCCTCCTCCCTCCCTCCATTCTCCCCCCTCCTCTCTCTCCCTCCATCCTCCCCCCTCCTCCCTCCCTCCATCCTCCCCCCTCCTCTCTCTCCCTCCATCCTTCACGTCGTGCGGCGGTGGTTGTCAGGGCGGGGGCCGTTGGTGGGTAACGGGCCTCTAATTATGACGTCCAATTTGTCACGCAGACAATGGGCTGTCACCAGCCACTCAGACGCACCCAGCATACTTAACCCGCCAGCCCGAGGGTGTGTGTGTGTGTGTGTGTGTGTGTGTGTGTGTGTGTGTGTGTGTGTGTGTGTGTGTGTGTGTTTGTGTGTGTGTGTGTGTGTGTGGACATTATGCTGTCTGGTTTCTCAGAGGAGCGGATGACGCTATCGTCCCCGCTGTCCTGTCTGTGTTTTTTTGCTTGCGTTTGTTTATTCTGGGATGTGTGTGTGTGTGTGTGTGTGTGTGTGTGTGTGTGTGTGAGACGCGTTCACTCGCGCCTACTTATGTTAATGTTATGTTATGTATGTTAATGGCCATTGAGGATGTTATGTGCATGCCGACACACACACACACACACACACACACACCCACACAGTCTGTGAATGGAGCCTGTGTTAAGCTCCATGATTGGCAGAGGTTTATTGGCAGTCACGGATAGAGGGCCATCGACTCCCTCTCTCTTTCCCCCTCCTCATTCTCTCTCTCTCTCTCTCTCTCTCTCTCTCTCTCTCTCTCTCTCTCCTTTGACTTCCTTGGCTTTATTCTCTGCCTCTAAAAGCCTCACAATGGGGGGAATTACAATGACAATGGTGTTTGTCTAATCTCCAGTGAGGTGGGCTCGTCACCTCAATGGAGAGCAGGGGAATGAGGAGTAATTGGCCGTCTCTTCATTCCCGGGAGCTGCGTGTTGCTCCCACAAGTCGACGGGGAACGCCGGGAGACGGGCTGCTCTAGTCCGACGCTGTCGTCCTGTCTGTGTGTCTCTGTGACGCACACACACACACACACACACACACACACACACACACACACAGTGACACAATAGAATATGTGTGTGTGTTTTGAGAGTGTGCATATCTTCTCCTGTCTCCGTGTCCTTTCAATACCCAGTGTTGGATATTGTTGTTATGTGGAAAAATTATAATTAAATAATATATAATAATAATAATATATATATATATATATAATAAAATAATTAAATTAAATTAAATTAAATTAAATTAAATTAATGGGATTAGATTAGGGTGGAGATCAGAGGAAGAAGGGAGTTTTATTCTTGTTGCCATGTCAACAAACAGGGAAGCTTCTTAACTAGTCAAAAACAATTGTTTTTACCCCCCCCAAAAAAATCGATATAAATGCATCTGAAGGGGTAAAGCACTGGTACTGTGCTCTTTGCTGTGTTGCAAGGGCGGCCCACATTGCGTACTACTACTTTTCACTATCGGGTTGTACTGCAGCTGCCCTTACGGAGTGCGCAATGTTGAAAGCAGAAAGACAATTGGGACGTGTACCAAATCTTCGTCTGGCATACTGAATAGGAGGGTAGTATGGGTGTTGAGACACAGCCCATCTCTTTGTGGCCTCTCTGTCTGCACGTTTACTTGGGCTCGTTGCTTGAACCTTTCAATACAACCAAATCTAACGGCGTAGCATCACATTGAAATGTGTATTCAGCAGACCAGGAACTTTTTTCCCCAGCCAACATAGACCATGCAATACAAAATTATTTAAGAAATAGCTGCTGCTTGGTTGCACTATTGCGGGAATAGGTCTGCGCGAAACAAACAAACACAGTTCACCTTCCAGCATCCCATTCCAGTGGACCTCTTTCTCGGGCGTATTGCGTACACTCAAAGTGCAACAGTGCAGTCGTAACCCTCCGAGTGCAAAAAACAAACCCTGTCTCATTCCTGTTTGCCCCGGTTTGCTTAGCCAGCCCTCTGGCTTATAGCAGCTATCTCAGGGTATTAGCCAGGTGAACCAGTCTGTCAGCTGGCTCTGGCTTATAGCAGCTATCTCAGGGTATTAGCCAGGTGAACCAGTCTGTCAGCTGCCTCTGGCTTCTGAGCAGATGTGTGGCTGGGCAGACACATTGCCACCCTGTGTTGCATTTCCCCTCGGAAGGAGCCCTAGTGGCAGGAATGCCAAGGTGCTTCCTGGCCAAGCTTCCCACTCTTAGGGAGATGTGATTGGTGCAGCCTCCACATCTCCATTGGATCGGACCCACCATCAACCTCCATTGGACAAGACCCACCTCCAGTGGATCGGACCCACCATCAACCTCCATTGGACAAGACCCACCTCCAGTGGATCTGACCCACCATCAACCTCCAGTGGATCAGACACCATCAACCTCCAGTGGATCTGACCCACCATCACCCTCCAGTGGATCAGACGCCATCAACCCCCAGTGGATCAGACACCATCAACCTCCAGTGGATCTGACCCACCATCAACCTCCATTGGATCAGACCCACCATCCACCTCCAGTGGATCTGACACATCAACCTCCAGTGGATCAGACCCACCATCACCCTCCAGTGGATCAGACGCCATCAACCCCCAGTGGATCAGACACCATCAACCTCCAGTGGATCTGACCCACCATCAACCTCCATTGGATCAGACCCACCATCAACCTCCATTGGATCAGACCCACCATCCACCTCCAGTGGATCTGACACATCAACCTCCAGTGGATCTGACCCACCATCAACCTCCATTGGATCAGACCCACCATCCACCTCCAGTGGATCTGACACATCAACCTCCAGTGGATCAGACTCACCATCCACCTCCAGTTGATCTGATACCCTCAAGCCTTGGGCCATCAATTCTCTAGCACATCCATCGGGCAAATAGTGAATATTTAATATATAATATATTTTCGGCTAGCTACCGCACGTCACGGCCTCGGGGCTTTGAGCACGTCTTTAAAGCCCTTTCCAGCTGTTTTGCAAGCAGCGTTCGCACGCTGTATGAAGGGAAGGGAGGAAGGACTATGGTTAAGTGGCGATATGAGTTTTTGTTTGTTTACACGGTGGGAATTGAAAAGGGGAAAAAAAAAAAATACTCTGCGTTCCCGCCTGTCAGGGGAGCGCGTGCAAGTGGGAGGGCAGTGAGAACCACGAGTTAAGATTACCGAATATATGAATGCGTTGTTGCTAAGTGAGCGTGATGTAATGCGAAGAAAGGGAGCATTCGGCAAGCCATTTTGAAAATAAGTGGTGGTACACCGTATCCCTGTGGTACGCCCCACCACACCCCTGAGTGTCATGAACTGTTATTGTTATTATTTTAATCTGTTTGGAAAGGAACCATGTCCTTCCATGACGCTACTTATTTCAATCTACATGTGTACATATTTTATTTGTGAAATAACGTAAAATATTGTTATTTCCACAAAATATTTCAATATGTCACTATCATTTACTATATTCTCAGAAAACAGAAAACAACTTTTTTTACGTTAGAAATATTAGTAGAAATACACTGCTCCAAAAAATTAAAGGAACACTTTTTAATCAGAGTATTGCATGAAGTCAATTAATCTTCTGGGCTATTGATCTGGTCAGTTAAGTAGCAGAGGGGGTTGTTAATCAGTTTCAGCTGCTTTGGTATTAATGAAATTGACAACAGGTGCACTAGAGGGGCAACAATGAGATGACCCCCAAAACAGGAATGGTTTTCCAGGTAGAGGCCACTGAAATTGTTTCCCTCCTCATCTTTTCTGACTGTTTTTCGCTAGTTTGGCATTTGGCTAGGGTCAGTGTCACTACTGGTAGCATGAGGCGATACCTGGACCCCACAGAGGCTGCACAGGCAGTCCAACTCCTCCAGGATGGCACATCAATACGTGCCATTGCCAGAAGGTTTGCTGTGTCTCCCAGCACAGTCTCAAGAGTATGGAGGAGATTCCAGGAGACCGGCAGTTACTCTAGGAGAGCTGGACAGGGCCGTAGAAGGTCCTTAACCCATCAGCAGGACCGGTATCTGCTCCTTTGTGCATGGAGGAACAGGATGAGGCCTACAAAATGACCGCCTGCAGGCCACTGGTGTGAATGTCTCTGACCAAACAATCAGAAACAGATTTCATGAGGGTGGCCTGAGGGCCCGACGTCCTCTAGTGGGCCCTGTGCTCACTGCCCGGCACCGTGGAGCTCGATTGGCATTTGCCATAGAACACTAGATTTGGCAGGTCCGCCACTGGTACCCTGTGCTTTTCACAGATGAGGGCAGGTTCACTCTGAGCATCTGACAGACGTGAAAGAGTCTGGAGAAGCTGTGGAGAACGTTACGCTGCCTGTAACATCGTTCAGCATGACCGGTTTGGTGGTGGGTCCGTGATGGTCTGGGGAGGCATATCCATGGAGGGACGCACAGACCTCTAAAGGCTAGACGACAGCACCCTGACTGCTATTAGGTATCGGGATGAAATCCTTGGACCCATTGTCAGCCCCTATGCTGGTGCAGTGGGCCCTGGGTTCCTCCTGGTGCACGACAATGCCCGGCCTCATGTGGCGAAAGTATGCAGGCAGTTCCTGTAGGATAAAGGAATTGATACCATTGACTGGCCCCCACGCTCGCCTGACCTAAATCCAATAGAACACCTCTGGGACATGTTTCGGTCCATCCGACGCCGCCAGGTTGCACCTCAGACTGTCTAGGAGCTCAGTGATGCCCTGTTCCAGATCTGGGAGGAGATACCCCAGGACACCATCCGTCGTCTCATTAGGAACATGCCCCGACATTGTCAGGCATGCATACAAGCACGTGGGGGCAATACACAGTACTGAGTACCATTTTGAGTTGCTGCAATGGAATTTCAGCAAAATGGACTAGCCTGCCGCATCATTTTTTCACTTTGATTTTCGGGGTGTCTTTGAATTCAGCCTTCTGTAGGTTGATCATTTTCATTTCCATCAAACGATGTGGCATCCTTTCGTTCCTCACTCATTACCCAGTCCATATCAGTATAGATATCCGGCATGATTTTTTTCCCCCATTGAGATCTGATGTGGTTTCAAAGTGTTCCTTCAATTTTTTTGAGCAGTGTATATCGATAGATCAAAAATCTTGGCAAGAGAGGAGGCCTGTGTGCGTGCATGCATGCGTGCGTGCGCGTGTGTGTTTGTGGTGGGTCGTGGGAGTGGTGGGTCGACCATCGCTCTCCGTTCAATCCCGGCCCAACGACAGCCCAACTCTGAGAGAGAGAGAACTTTGAATGTCCGTAAACGTAATACGGATGTCGACTTTGGAGGGGGAGGGGGAGAGGGAGAGGGAGGGGGAGAGGGAGAGAGGGAGACAACAACCGGTAAACAAATGGAAATACAAACTATTTCTGTTGTCAGCATAGATCCACAATACAAAGATGTGTGTGTGATTGTGTGTGTGGGGGGGGTTATTCCCTAAGGAGGGCAGCCATCACCAGTCCTGACCACCGCAATTAATCACATCAACCCACAGGGACAGTCACTAGCTGTGCGTGCGTGAGTGCGTGCGTGCGAGCGTGTGTGCGAGCGAGCGAGCGATACAGAAATAAATGGTCCCTCTCCAACACACATAGGGCCCCGATGTCGGGAGGCTTGCTAGGTGTGTGTGGGTGTGTGTGTGTGTGTGTGTGTGTGTGTGTGTGTGTGTGTGTGTGTGTGTGTGTGTGTGTGTGTGTGTGTGTGTGTGTGTGTGTGTGCGCGCGCCTGTGTTTGACCCTGCTTTGATGACAAGAAAAAAAGCTGATGGACAGGCTTGTCCTTTCTCTTCTCGTCATCCTCCCTCTGTTCCCCCCCCACACTCACACACCTCTCTGCCTGTCCCCCTTGTCGTTTGTCATACTGGTCTATGGCTGGTGCAGCTTTGAGCTTTCTGACACACACACACACACACACACACACACACAGTCTCTTCCTCGCTCTCACAGGCACGGTGCTGGAGAGGTCTGGACTCATCATCACTCCGTCACCGGTGTGAAATGGAGAGAGGGATGGGGGAGACAGACAAGAGAGAACAAGAAAAAAGAGAGAGAGCAATTTGTTCTAGCTGAAGGGACAGACAGGTACACACACACACACACACGGTTGTATCTTAAGCCAATCAGGTCCTTGGATCCAGTAGCAGGAAGAATGGTTGCCCACTTCTCCAGACAGGAGAATACAACTTAGTTACATACCACCTCACACACACACACACACACGTACGCCACGGTATCTCCTTGTTCTCGGCACTGGCAGCCTTCATTTCCCTCAGGGAGATGGTATCTGCGTAGCTTCCCTTGGGTCCAAATCTCTCTCACACACACACACACACACACACCAATGGGTATTATCCACAGACACACACACACACGTAAGGTTCACGTACATGGAGATTCGTTTGAAATGGGAGTACCCCCGAAAGAGGGAGGGGGAAAAAAACAGAGACAGGAAAGACAAAAAGAGGTAGAGGAGGGAAGATGGGATGTACTGGAGAGGGAGCCGGGAGGAGAAAAGAACGGAGGGAGGAGATGGAGGAGGAGGAGGAGGAGGAGGAGGAGGGAGGGATGGGGAAGAGGAAGAGGAGGAGGAGGAGGGAGGGATGGGGGAGGAGGAGGAGG
>CM030191.1:2595862-2600862 GCA_017639675.1 Aplochiton taeniatus
CATTCTATCAGATACTATCTATACTATCTATCTATACAACTCTGTTACTACTGGGTCCATTCTATCAGATACTATCTATACTATCTATCTATACAACTCTGTTACTACTGGGTCCATTCTATCAGATACTATCTATACTATCTATCTATACAACTCTGTTACTACTGGGTCCATTCTATCTTTTACTACTGGTAACCCTCTAATCCTCTAGTCCATTCTATCTTTTACTACTGGTAACCCTCTAACTCTGTACCACTACACCTCTGTTTCACACTAAGGTGGTCTTGATCGTCCAGCTGGGTCCATTCTATCAGATACTATCTATACTATCTATCTATAGCTGGGTCCATTCTATCAGATACTATCTATACTATCTATCTATAGCTGGGTCCATTCTATCTTTTACTACTGGTAACCCTCTAACTCTGTACCACTACACCACGTTACCCCACCCTCATGTTCTATTGGTGGTCTTGATCGTCCAGCTGGGTCCATTCTATCAGATACTATCTATACTATCTATCTATACCTGGGTCCATTCTATCAGATACTATCTATACTATCTGTCTATACCTGGGTCCATTCTATCAGATACTATCTATACTATCTATCTATACCTGGGTCCATTCTATCAGATACTATCTATACTATCTATCTATACCTGGGTCCATTCTATCAGATACTATCTATACTATCTATCTATAGCTGGGTCCATTCTATCAGATACTATCTATACTATCTATCTATAGCTGGGTCCATTCTATCAGATACTATCTATACTATCTATCTATAGCTGGGTCCATTCTATCAGATACTATCTATACTATCTATATCTATCTATACAATATATCTGGGTCCATTCTATCAGATACTATCTATACTATCTATCTATACAACTCTGTTACTACTGGTAACCCTCTGCACTGGTACCCCACCCGCATGTTCTATTCTATTCTATTCTATTCTATCCTAGACCTGGTAACCCTCTAACTCTGTACCACTACACCACGTTACCCCACCCTCATGTTCTATTCTATTCTATTCTATCCTAGACCTGGTAACCCTCTAACTCTGTACCACTACACCACGTTACCCCACCCACATGCTCTATTCTATTATATTCTATCCTAGACCTGGTAACCCTCATGTTCTATTCTATTCTATCCTAGACCTGGTAACCCTCTCCATCGCTACGACATGTTCTATTCTATTCTATTCTATCCTAGACCTGGTAACCCTCTAACTCTGTACCACTACACCACATTACCCCACCCACATGCTCTATTCTATTCTATTCTATCCTAGACCTGGTAACCCTCTCCATCGCTACCGACATGTTCTATTCTATTCTATCCTAGACCTGGTAACCCTCTGCACTGGTACCCCACCCACATGTTCTATTCTATTCTATCCTAGACCTGGTAACCCTCTCCATCGCTACCGACATGTTCTATTCTATTCTATGACAGTCCATTCTATCCTAGACCTGGTAACCCTCTGCACTAGTACCCCACCCACATGTTCTATTCTATTCTATTCTATCCTAGACCTGGTAACCCTCTAACTCTGTACCACTACACCACATTACCCCACCCACATGCTCTATTCTATTCTATTCTATCCTAGACCTGGTAACCCTCTAACTCTGTACCACTACACCACATTACCCCACCCACATGCTCTATTCTATTCTATTCTATCCTAGACCTGGTAACCCTCTGCACTGGTACCCCACCCACATGTTCTATTCTATTCTATTCTATTCTATGACAGTCTGTTTTATCCTGTTCTATCCTAGACCTGGTAACCCTCTAACTCTGTACCACTACAACTCTGTTACTACTGGTAACCCTCTGCACTGTTACCCCACCTACATGTTCTATTCTATTCTATCCTAGACCTGGTAACCCTCTGCACTGTTACCCCACCCACATGTTCTATTCTATTCTATTCTATTCTATTCTATCCTAGACCTGGTAACCCTCTGCACTGGTACCCCACCCACATGTTCTATTCTATTCTATTCTATTCTATGACAGTCTGTTCTATCCTAGACCTGGTAACCCTCTGCACTGTTACCCCACCCACATGTTCTATTCTATTCTATGACAGTCTGTTTTATCCTGTTCTATCCTAGACCTGGTAACCCTCTGCACTGGTACCCCACCCACATGTTCTATTCTATTCTATTCTATTCTATGACAGTCTGTTTTATCCTGTTCTATCCTAGACCTGGTAACCCTCTGCACTGTTACCCCACCCACATGTTCTATTCTATTCTATGACAGTCTGTTTTATCCTGTTCTATCCTAGACCTGGTAACCCTCTGCACTGTTACCCCACCCACATGTTCTATTCTATTCTATGACAGTCTGTTTTATCCTGTTCTATCCTAGACCTGGTAACCCTCTCCATCGCTACCCCACCCACATGTTCTATTCTATTCTATGACAGTCTGTTTTATCCTGTTCTATCCTAGACCTGGTAACCCTCTGCACTGTTACCCCACCCACATGTTCTATTCTATTCTATTCTATGACAGTCTGTTTTATCCTGTTCTATCCTAGACCTGGTAACCCTCTGCACTGTTACCCCACCCACATGTTCTATTCTATTCTATGACAGTCTGTTTTATCCTGTTCTATCCTAGACCTGGTAACCCTCTCCATCGCTACCCCACCCACATGTTCTATTCTATTCTATTCTATTCTATTCTATGACAGTCTGTTTTATCCTGTTCTATCCTAGACCTGGTAACCCTCTCCATCGCTACCCCACCGACATGTTCTATTCTATTCTATTCTATTCTATGACAGTCTGTTCTATCCTAGACCTGGTAACCCTCTCCATCGCTACCCCACCCACATGTTCTATTCTATTCTATTCTATTCTATGACAGTCTGTTTTATCCTGTTCTATCCTAGACCTGGTAACCCTCTGCACTGTTACCCCACCCACATGTTCTATTCTATTCTTTTCTATTCTATGACAGTCTGTTTTATCCTGTTCTATCCTAGACCTGGTAACCCTCTCCATCGCTACCCCACCGACATGTTCTATTCTATTCTATGACAGTCTGTTTTATCCTGTTCTATTCTAGACCTGGTAAACCTCTAACTCTGTACCACTACACCACGTTACCCCACCCTCATGTTCTATTCTATTCTATTAGATTCTATGATAGTCTATTTTATTATATTCCTTTATATGCTATTCCATTCTATTCTTTTCTATTTCATTCCATTCTATTCCATTCTATTCTGTTCTATTTAATTCCATTCTGTTCTGTTCTATTCTATCCCATTCTATTTCATCCTGTTCTATTCTATTCCCTTCTATTCTGTTCTACTTTGGTCATGTCTATCTGCTCTCCCTGTGTGTCCCGTTAGGCAGGGTGTTCCTCCAGGCTCTGGTTGTTTAAGGGAGCGAGGGCTCAGCTCCAGGCCCAGAGAGTACAGCAGCCCGCTGGGCTCATCCTCCCCACGGCTCCCCTCCTGCCCCCAATCCTCTCCTCCTTCCTCCCCTCCTCTCCTCCTTCCCCCCCTCCTCTCCTCCTGCCCCCAATCCTCTCCTCCTTCTTCCCCTCCTCTCCTCCTTCCCCCCCTCCTCTCCTCCTGCCCCCAATCCTCTCCTCTCCTCCTCCCCTCCTCTCCCCCCCTCCTCCTCCTCCTCCTCTCCTCCTTACCCCCTCCTCCCCTCCTCTCCTATCCTCTCCTCCTCCCCTCCTCTCCTCCTTCCTCCCACCCCTCCTCCTCCTCCCCTCCTCTCCTCCTTACCCCCCCCCCCCCCCCCCCGTCCTCCCCTACCGTCATCACCCAGGGACATTTGTGTCGCTCCCTCTGACCTTGGCGCCTCCCTCTTTTTTCCTTTTCTTCCGAAGGTTCCTTTCTTTTTTAGCACGGCTCTCGAGTCGATGCTTTTCTACCACGGGATCTCTATTCCCCAGTGTTAATGGACTTTTCAGAATAGGGGAAGAAACGAAGGAGAGGAGAGATGAAACAGCAAAAGAAGAAAGCAGGAGGAAAACAAAGAAAGAGAAGGAGAAAAAGAATTTAGGAAGAAAAAAAAAACATCCAAATGTCCATGACAGAGAAAACAAATAATCAAACAAAACATCAGGTCTGGTAAAAGCTCATGAAAGACTTCAGTGGCCACCCATAGATGGCGTGTAGGCACGTGCTTGCTGGTGTGTTTGTGTGTGTGTGTGTGAACGTGCGTGCGTGCGTGCGTGCGTGTCGGCCGGCCATCGATTACGTCTGCTCCTTTGCGTCGATGGCCGTGGTGTTGACGAGGCACACTCGGGCCATGCCTCGCCGTCTCCTCTGAAAAGCGCCATCGATTGCGCGCCGTCTTCATCCTTCCCGATGACAAAGCAAACCGTTTTGTTTCCGTCAGCCCTCTGACGGCTTTAAAGGTGGAGGCGACGTTTTCTTTCTCCGCGACGCTAAACCCCATACGACGTCGCCGCTGCTTCCTGACCTCATGGACCTTGGCTTTCTTACGACGTTGACCTCAACCTAAGCGGCCGGAAAATACCAAAGCGTGTCCCGTCGGTAGAAAGCATGTTTGCGATCGCCGGGGGAATTATACCTGGGGCTACCAGACGACTCAACACGACAGCCATTTTGTAAAACCTTGATCACTTTTTTCGTCAGTACATTGTGTGCTGTGTTCATTAAGCGTGTGTGTGTGTGTGTAGATGTGTGTGTGTGTGTGTGTGTGTGAGTGTGTGTGTGTGTTCTGTTCACGTTTCCCCGTTAGTTCTCCCCTCCCGGTGTCTCTTTAATTGGCCAATCAGTGGCTCCCCCTGAGGCAGGCGACCTTGATTGACAGCGGTGATCATCAGCGTAATGGCTGGTCGCCGTGGCGCCGGCTGGTGCCAGATGTCTCTCAAGGTGGGGAAAAGCCCGTCGGATGGAGCGGGATGGGGCCGCTGCTGTCCGTGCGAGGCCTGGCCCAGATCCCGAACTGCATCCGGAATGTCCGCAGGGTGTGCAGGA
>CM030191.1:2605862-2633362 GCA_017639675.1 Aplochiton taeniatus
TCTCCTTCATCCCCCTCTCCATCCCACCAAGCTTCTGTATTCTACCACTATTCTTTTCTCCTCCCCTCTGTTCTCCTCTCATTCTTTCTCTTCCTCTCCATCCCTCTCTCTGTCGATCTGGTGTTGTAGAGCCTCATCCACACGGATGATAAATATTTCTCAAGCTCTGTATTTATTTCCAGCAGGAAAAATACATATTACCGTTGCCTATCAAACTTTGATGAGGGTTCCCTGAATGGAAGGAAGCGTTTGTGGATTAACAGACTGAAAAACTTGGATAGTCTTTTGGTAAGGTTTGTTTTTATAGGTAGCTCACCTGTTCTCATTGTGGTGTGTCATGCATCAGCTAGGTCCGGAAATTAGGACACACACACACACACACACACACACACACACACACACACACACACACACACACACACACACACACACACACACACACACACACACACACACACACACACACACACACACACACACACAGAGTCTTTCTTCCACCCTCACCCTACAAAAAGGCGGGGCAAACCAATGAAAACCACCAGAAAACCTAAACGAGCTAACAGGCGACAGGTGGAACCAATCATCATCGAGGGTGGTGCAGAGACAAGACACAGGTGCAGGTAATAACTCCTAACGACCTCGAGTGGCTATTGAGCAAGAAGGTGCCCTCTTCTGGAGCACACCATGGTAACTAATAATAATAAAATACAAATAGTAACAATAACCCACTGGTGATAGTGGCCTTGTTATTTCAAGGTAAAAGTAACCAATGTTCTTGTTGACTGTCAAACTGTCATTTTAGTTTTGCAGAATGGTTGCTGTGTCGCACGCAACAGTTTGTCCAGGTTGAGTGTGTGTAGGCGTGTGAGTTTTTAAAGAAGGCTGAGTGAAAAGCTGAAAGCTTATTTTTTGAAGTTATTTTGTAAGGTTTGTATTTATAGTTAGCTTGCCAAGCTCACCTGATCTCATTACGGCATCAGCTAGGTACCGGAAATTAGGGCACGCACACACCCACACACACACACACACACCCACACACACTCCGCAAGCGAGTAGCCTTGGCTGTGTTCCTGTTCGCATAACGGCTACATCACGTTCTTGGCCGGGTACTGACACAAACACAAACACACACACACACACACACACACACACACACACACACACACACACACAATGTCTTTGTTTCCACACGGACCTCACCTTGTCTGGCCCAGCTCTAGGGCCGTTCAAGGCGAGCACAGCATCAGACATGGGGCAGGGGCGGGGGGCGGGGGGGGGGGCAGAACTGTGCTCCGGGCTTAGCCAACCCTTCCCTGCCCCTCTCCGGAGCTCCCTGGCTGAATCCAAAACAATTCGCCGGCAGGTCGTCCTTGCCGGCTGAATAATTGGACGATCACAGATCGATAGATGGAAGTCCGTCAGTCTGTGTTTTCAATCCATAAATATCCATAAATATGGGAGCCCGGATTGTTTAGGCCGAGAACTTAGCGTTCCAGTATTTCTCGGCTCTGGAATGTTACCCCTGCGGCCGTTGACTCCTGAACTTCCGGTCCACCGGACGTCTTGTGCTCTGGAGCCAAACAAACTCTTGATCCTGGACACGTGAAGCGACCGCTGACCGGACCGGGCTGCCCGTTCAAACCCAGCCCTGTGTTCCTCCACGTGCAGCACGGACATGATCCAGGCTGCCCCAGAGCAGGCTGCTGTTTGGACTGCAGAGTCCTCATTACCAGAGGAAAGAGAGGGGGGGTAGCCTCTCAGAACCCCCCCCCCCCCCATCCTTATGTCCGCCCTTTGTGCCGGCTGGAAAGGGAGTACATTCTCTCAATTGAAATTTATGATAATCCTCTGATTTTTCTTTATTTTTTTCGTCTTATCCCACGGCACAAAGCAGCAAAACATTTCCTTAGGGATTTTCTCTGTATTTTCAGTGTGTGTGTCTGTGTCTGTTTCTGTGTGTGTGTGTGTGTGTTTGTGTGTGTGTGTGTGTGTGTGTGGATTAGGGAGTACGTTTAGAAGGAGGTTCTCTGCGTCTTGGGCTTTGGCTGTTGTCTGCTGCAGTGAAGGGCGTGTGTTTAACTGTGATGGATGCCCTGTCAGGAGCATGAGAGACAGCAGGAAGATTACAGGAAGAGAGAGGAGGAGAGGAGGAGAGATGGAGGGGCGGGGGGAGGAGGGAGAAATACACTGGTGGGGGGAGAGAGAGAGAGGGAGAGGTGAGGAGAGGAAAGGAGAGGAGAGGAGAGGAGGAGTGGCGGGGGGAGGAGGGAGAAATACACTGGTGGGGAAAGAGAGAGAGAGAGAAAAAGAGAGAGAGAGATGGGAGTGAGATAAGTCAGGACCTCGAGAGAGGTGTGCGCGGTGTGTTTGGTGTGTGTGTGTGTGTGTGTGTTTGGTGTGTGTGTGTGTGTGTTTGGTGTGTGTGTGTGTGTGTTTGGTGTATGGGTGTGTTGTGTGTGTGTGTGGTGTATGGGTGTGTTGGTCGTCGGTGTGTGTGTGTGTGTGTGTGTGGTGTGTGTGTGTGTGGTGTATGGGTGTGTTGGTCGTGTGTGTGTGTGTGTGTGTGTGTGTGTGTGTGTGTGTTTGGAGTATGGGTGTGTTGGTCGTCGGTGTGTGTGGTGTGTGTGTGGTGTGTGTGTGTGTGTGGTGTATGGGTGTGTTGGTCGTGTGTGTGTGTGTGTGTGTGTGTGTGTGTGTGTGTGTGTGTGTGTGTGTGTGTGTGTGTGTGTGTTTGGTGTATGGGTGTGTTGGTCGTCGGTGTGTGTGGGTGGTGTGTGTGTGGTGTGTGTGTGTGTGGTGTATGGGTGTGTTGGTCGTCTGTGTTTGGTGTGTGTGTTTTCAAGCTCATCACCATTGCCTTTATTGCTGTGAGTCACGGTGGGCGGGGGGGGGGGGGGGGGGCTCTATTAAACGGGGGCTTGATTTGATTTGGGACGCACCGCAGGTGTCCTTCCTTCTGGGAAGACCTCCCGCCACCAGAGCAACTGTTTGGGGGATGAAAACATTCCCTGGAGCGGTTGGTTGTGTGTTCGTGAGAATGGCTTTGGAGAAGACGCAAAGGAGAGGGCCTTAGTCGGCAGGGAGGATTCAGTTTTTCCATGCATTCATTTTAAAAATGTTTTTTGGGAGGCATTTTTGCTTAATTATAGACAGGACTCCTCCTCCACTACTCCTCCTCTGATTGTTCTCTCCCTCTCCTCCTCCTCCTCTCCTCTGTGTCTGTGGAGGGGGTCTCCATGCGTCAGAGGCTCTGGATGAGAGTCCGTAAGGCAGACTGAGAGGCCCCCAGGGGCCCAGGTCTTAAGGGCCACGAAGGGTCAAAGGACCGTACAGAGTGTGTTTGGGGGGGGGGGGGGGTTAGGGTGGTGCTAGTAATCCATATGAGGTGAATGAATGGACCTGGGTGAGGGGGGGGGGGTTATTTATGTTTGTGTTAATCAAGGCGTGTGAGTGTGTGTGTGTGTGAGAGAGAGAGTGAGAGAGTGAGAGTGAGAGTGAGAGAGAGAGAGAGAGAGAGAGAGAGAGAGAGAGAGAGAGAGAGAGAGAGAGAGAGAGAGAGAGAGAGAGAGAGAGAGAGAGAGAGAGAGAGAGAGAGAGAGAGAGAGAGAGAGAGAGAGAGAGAGAGAGAGAGAGAGAGAGAGAGAGAGAGAGACAGGTAGAGACAGGTAGAGAGAGAGGCCCCTATTCCACGGCCCATTGACTCCTCATTGGGAGCGCCAGTGCTTCATTAAAAAGGGGAAGGCAGTGCCTCCGTAACAAAGGACCGCCTGTTGTTTACAATCCATCACCACGGCGCCCAGCGCGCTGGTTGGATCGTAAACAAAGTGCAGTCGAGCGTGTGCACTCGGGCACGCAAGCAAATTTGTAATTTATAATGATTGTTTTCGCCGAATGCAAACACGAGACTGTTCTTTTTTCATTTTCCGTCTTAAACGGGGAGGAAATGGAAGTGGACGAGGAGGGGGAAGGCGTTTCCGGTTGAACGCGAGAAATTGCCGTGGACTGAAGTCTTTAAGATGGCAGGGAAGAAATGGCCCGGCAGATCAACAACACAGTCAAGCTGGGCGTTCTCTTTCTCTTCCTCTCCTTTTCTCTTTCTCTCTCTTTTCCCCCTCTCTTCTCTTTCTCTCTCTCACAGAAACACAGACACACACACACACACACACACACACACACACACACACACACACACAGACAGGCTGTCACATGGCGTGGCACAGCTTTGCACCTGTAAACAGCTATGCTGGAACAACTGTTGCTCTTTGTACTCACAGCTTGAGAATAAAAAAAAAAAACACTCAGACACACACACACACACACACACACACACACCAACAGTATGTTCCCATAACTTGCCTTGCTCTCTGGCTATGGGAACACACACCCTCTTAACCGTGGTCACCTACAGCCTTGACTAATGATTTGTCTCTGATCCACACACACACACACACACACACACACACACACACACACACACACACTCTCCAAGTTCAAGCGGAGGTCAGGGTTTGTGTGTGTTAGCTCCCAGCTCTCACTGTTATTCTCCCGGGTCTGTTTCACAGAGCTAGAATGAATAGAAAGGACAAATAGAGTGACTTAGACTAGAACAGCTCTCTGACCAATAGAACTGGAACACTGGACTATCTATGGTGGATATAGAGTGACGTAGACTAGAACTGCCCTCTGACCAATAGAACTGGGACACTGGACTATCTATGGTGGATATAGAGTGACGTAGACTAGAACAGCCCTCTGACCAATAGAACTGAGACACTGGACTATCTATGGTGGATATAGAGTGACGTAGACTAGAACAGCCCTCTGACCAATAGAACTGGAACACTGGACTATGTATGGTGGATATAGAGTGACGTAGACTAGAACAGCCCTCTGACCGAACGTACTGGAACACTGGACTATCTATGGTGGATATAGAGTGGCGTAGACTAGAACAGCCCTCTGACCAAACGTACTGGGACACTGGACTATCTATGGTGGATATAGAGTGGCGTAGACTAGAACAGCCCTCTGACCAAACGTACTGGGACACTGGACTATCTATGGTGGATATAGAGTGACGCAGACTAGAACAGCCCTCTGACCAATATAACTGGGACACTGGACTATATTTATAAATCTATAAATCTATATTTACAGAGGATGTATAAGCTGAATGTCTGCCTCTTTGAGTCTGTAGTGGGATGCATCAAACTGTCCTGTCAATCAATAATTTTTCTCCCTATTCCAAGTCGACACCTTTCAATCTTTCCGAAATCTACTCATCTCTCCTCCTTTCTCGACCAATAGAACTGGTACGATAGAAACAACCCACCTTGGTGGCCATGACGACAGCATATCTGTGTCCTTTCTATATCTCTCCTTCTAGATTCTCCGTGTGTGTGTGGCGTTCCAGGGTCCTCTGGGGGGCTCTGTGTGTAGAACCCCTTAGACTCCCAGAGTGTGTTGAGCCTTTATCTGTCTGAGTGTCGGCCGGTCTGCAGCCTGGCGTATCGACTCGCCCAGCGACCTCTGACCTCACCTGGGAGAAATGGAGTTGCCTGTCCCGGTGACACGCTGACCCCCGGGCCGAGGTCGTTGGAAAACGTCCGACGCGTGGCCGTCGACTCGGAGATAGAGGCGAAAGCACTCATATGCGGACACACATACACACACACACACACACAGATCGATGGTGGTGTTTTCCTCCTGGGCAGTTTTGCTGTGTCATGTTTTGCTAGGGGGACCTTGAGGCGTGGAAGTGTGTGTTCAGGGTGGAGAGGGGCGTTTGGTTTGGAAGTGTGTGTTCCGTGTGGAGAGGGGCGCTTGATTTGGAAGCCACACCATGCTCACAAGGGAAACATTCTTTACACGACCTTGTTGTTTTTTCAAGCAATACGATGGAACAATACCGTTATTCAAGTGTGATATTTTGGTTTATACACTTCACACTCACACACACTCCCAAACGTATTTACAATGAGTGATTCACTATGGGTCTCACTCAAATCACACTCAGCCACAGTCTGGTTGGAGGAGGATTGAGAGAGACACTTTTCCAAAAGAACAGTCTCTCTCTCTCTCTCTCTCTCTCTCTCTCTCTCTCTCTCTCTCTCTCTCTCTCTCTCTCTCTCTCTCTCTCTCTCTCTCTCTCTCTCTCTCTCTCGGCCGGAAAAAATATGAATGGCTTTATGAGATTTTGATTTGCTCAGGTAGAAGGAGACATGGGAGGGTGTTTACTCAGTTGATGTTTGAGTCGGCTAGTTTGTGTTTCCCGTACTCGAGCCAGAGAGGAATTGATGGCACATGGCACAGCGGCTCTGCCACGACAAAGGCCCGCTGTGTTTGGTTCGGCATGATTGTTTTCCGTGACTCATACACGGGAAAGCCGGCCAACCGGAATGTTTCGCTCCAATTTCCATCAGCACTGTTTAAGTTAGTATCCCACCATCGTAGAAAAAGACACTCGACTCTCTCTCTCTGTGTGTGTGTGTGTGTGTGTGTGTGTGTGTGTGTGTGTGTGTGTGTGTGTGTGTGTAGTCCACTAAGGTCTCTGGTGCCAGCTCAATCTTGCTTTCGGCTCTCGGCCTCGCGTGGTCGACTCTGCTCGACCCGTCGGATCCCGGAAAGGGACATTTTACTGTTTGGCTTGGGCGCTCGTAAGGGTCGCCGTCAGGTGGTCCAGGCAGACGACCCCGTGACCTCTGGTAGTAATGACAGAGGGAGAGGGAGCTGGCTGTCAGAACCCACTGATCCACCTCTCGGAGCCTGGCCTCCAGATTATAAATAACCCCAGTGGGTTAAAAAAGAACCGTATAAGGGCTTTGGTTGAAGGAGAGGGGAAGAAGAGGAAGAAGAGGAAGAAGGAGGAAACAGAGTTCAAAGTGGTGAGTCCTTTGGCTGACCAACCCCCCCCCCCCCCAAACTCTGCCTCTCTTACTGCACGCCCCATTTGGCTCTCGAGATGACAGCGGATGCATCGCTAGACTGGCTGTGACCAAGTCAGTGTGCGTGTGCGTGTGCGTGTGCGTGTGCGTGTGCGTGTGCGTGTGTGTGTGTGTGTGTGTGTGTGCGCGCTGTGTCAGCCCTCCTCCTATCCCCATATGGGGAGAGTTTAAACTCCTGCCAGCCCTGTTTGTGTTTATGGAAGACATCAAAGGGCCTGAGATGGAAGAGAGAGGAACAAAGTTCATCAGTTATTTAACCCTCTGACCAATCACCAATCAGTACATCAACTCTCTGACCAATCACTAATCAGTTCATTTAACCCTCTGCTCAATCACCAATCAGTTAATTTAACCCTCTGACCAATCACTAATAACTTAACTTAACCCTCTGACCAATCACCATTCAGTTCATTTAACCCCTTGACCAATCACCAATGAGTACATTTAACCCTCTGACCAATCATCAATCAGTTCATTTAACCCTCTGACCAATCATCAATCAGTTCATTTAACCCTCTGACAAATCACCAATGAGTTAATTTAACCCTTTGACCAATCACCAATCAGTTAATTTAGTCCTCTGACCAATCACCAATCAGTTCATTTAGATTATATTTACATTATATTTACATTATATATAGTTTATATTTGCATTATATTTAGATTATACTTAGGCCTTATTGTTACCACATAGCTCTGTTGTATTCTCTGACCCTTGGCTTAAGCACACGTACAATGTTTACGAGTGCGGCAGCACACACACACACACACACACACACACACACACACACACAGAGTATCTATCACGATGCCTCTGTCCCGGTCTCTCTCTCTCTCTCACACACACGCACGCTCGCCCACCCAGATGACCCCCACTTATCGAGGCAGTTGGAATTAGAAAGTGGTAGTTGTCGTGACTGGAATGCCTTTTATAAATCATGGGCGCCCCCTTTCTTTAACTCCTCACTGTAACCCTGACCCAGGCCGTCTGAACGGTTTCAAACCCCCGGTTCTCTCCAGACGATTAAACACCATCCTTCCCCAGAGAAGTCATCGTTTGACTGGAACCACGACAGAGTCCCTCTCACTGGTCTCCAGTCCATCACCTCAACGTGTGTGTGTGTGTGTGTGTGTGTGTGTGTGTGTGTGTGTGTGTGTGTGTGTGTGTGTGTGTGTGTGTGTGTGTGTGTGTGTGTGTGTGTGTCCGTCCTCCTTCCCAAATGGCCTGGTCCCTTTCAGACTGTGTGTGTGTGTGTGTGTGTGTGTGTGTGTGTGTGTGTCCGTCCTTCCATTCATTCTGCTATCGCCGCTAACGCTTTGCACCGCTCCCCTGTGACCCTTAGAATGACAAACACGCAGCCACATTCGTCTGGGGGACGGGCCGTGTGCGTGTGCGTGGGCGTGTGCGTGTGGGTGTGTGGGTGTGTTTGGAGGTCTAATGACCGCTGGGGTAGAAATAGCCGAGCTATTCCAATCTCCGGGCGGACAGGTGAAATATTGCTCAAACACACGGGCTATCACATCATATATATATATATATATACACATATCACATCATATATATATATATATATATATATACACACACAACACATATATATATATATATATATATATATATATATATATATATATATATATATATATATATATATATATATATATATATATATATATATACATATATATATATATATATACACATATCACATCATATATATATCTTTACATCACATCATATATATATATATATATATATATATATACACATATCACATCATATATATATCTTCACATCACATCATATATATATATATATATATATGTATACACATATCACATCATATATATATATATATATATATATATATATATATATATATATATATACACAGTGAAGGAAATAATTATTTGATCCCTTGCAGATTTTCTAAGTTTGTCCACTGACAAAGAAATGAAAGGTCTATAATTTCAATGCTAGGTTTATTTTAACATTCAGAGTAGAATAAAAAAAAAGAAATCCAGAATATCACATTATATAGAATATATACATTAATTTGCATTTGATTGAGTGAAATAAGTATTTGATCCCCTACCAACTAACAAGAATTCTGGCTCCCACAGGCCGGGTATATTAGTCCCCCTCACTCTAAGAAAGTGCTCCTAATTTCAACTCGTTACCAGTATAAGAGACACCTGCCTCAACTCTTTACCTGTATAAAAGACACCTGTCCACAGAATCAATCAATCAGATTGCAACCTCTCCACCATGGGCAAGACCAAAGAGCTGTCTAAGGACGTCAGGGACAAGATTGTAGACCTGCACAACAAGGCTGGAATGGGCTACAAGACCATCGGCAAGCAGCTCGGTGAGAAGGAGACAACTGTTGGTGCAATTATTCGAAAGTGGAAGAAACACAAAATGACCATCAATCGCCCTCGGTCTGGGGCTTCATGCAAGATCTCTCCTCGTGGGGTATCGAGGATCATGAGAAAGGTGAGGGATCAGCCCAGAACTACACGGGAGGAGCTTGTTAATGATCTCAAGGCAGCTGGGACCACAGTCACCAAGAAAACCATTGGTAATACACTACGCAGGAATGGATTAAAATCCTGCAGCGCCCGAAAGGTCCCCCTGCTCAAGAAGGTACATGTACAGGCCCATCTGAAGTTTGCCAATGAACACCTGAATGATTCAGAGGAGGCTTGGGAGAAGGTGCTGTGGTTAGATGAGACCAAAATCGAGCTCTTTGGCATCAAGTCGACTCGCCGTGTTGGGAGGAAGAGAAATACTGACTATGACCCCAAGAACACCATCCCCACCGTCAAGCATGGAGGTGGAAACATTGTATTTTGGGGGTGTTTCTCTGCTAAGGGGACAAGACAACTTCAGTGCATCGAGGGGAGGATGGACGGGGCGACGTACCGTGAAATCTTGGGCGACAACCTCCTTCCCTCAGCCAGGACACGGAAAATGGGTCGTGGGTGGGTCTTCCAGCACGACAATGACCCAAAACACACTGCCATGGCAACAAAGGAGTGGCTCAGGAAGAAGCACATTAAGGTCATGGAGTGGCCTAGCCAGTCTCCAGACCTTAATCCCATAGAAAATCTATGGAGGGAGCTGAAGCTTCGAGTTGCCAAACGACAGCCTCGAAACCTTAAGGATTTGGAGAGGATATGCAAAGCAGAGTGGACCAAAATCCCCCCTGAGATGTGCGCAAACCTGGTAACCAACTATAAGAGACGTCTGACCTCCGTGCTTGCCAACAAGGGTTTCTCCACCAAGTACTAAGTCATGTTGTGCTAGGGAATCAAATACTTATTTCACTCAATCAAATGCAAATCAATGTATATATTTTATATAATGTGATTTTCTGGATTTCTTTTTTTTTATTCTATCCCTGAATGTTAAAATAAACCTACAATTGCAATTATAAACCTTTCATTTCTTTGTCAGTGGACAAACATACAAAATCTGCAAGGGATCAAGTAATTATATCCTTCACTGTATATACATATATCACATCATATATATATATATATATACACATATCACATATATATATACACATCACATCATATATATATACATATATACACACGGGCCATCACATCATATATATGCACACATATAACTGTCTGACTGGGAACGACAACATCAGAGCCTTACTCACACACACACACACACACACACTCATACACACGCACACGCAAACATACACACGCAAACACAAACATACACAAATGCACACACATGTACACACACATGTGTACACACACACACACACACACACACACACACACACACACACACACAAATGTACCTATTCAGTCTGGGACAGCACTAAAAGACTAAACTAAATGCACGTGCACGTACGTACACACGTTCACAAAAACCCAAACACCCACACACACATCCTTTTTTATTATTGACCTTCTGCGGAGGTCAGCACACTCAGCACTCAGCAACCAAGGCCAGTCATGATAACCATAAAAAATTGCTTTAGGGCACACAGCCTTCCTATGTGTGTGTGTGTGTGTGTGTGTGTGTGTGTGTGTGTGTGTGTGTGTGTGTGTGTGTGTGTGTGTGTGTGTGTGTGTGCGTGCGTGCGCGTGCGTGTGCATGTGTCTTCTTGAGTTTATTTTTGTGTTAAATTCAGTGGGAGCCCTAGAGAGTGAGGTAATTTGTTAGCATGTGTGTGTGTGTGTGTGTGTGTGTGTGTGTGTGTGTGTGTGTGTCTGCGTACACTCCTTTGGTCCCAGGCCAGCAGTGCTCTCACGGGGGAAACAGAAACAATCAGTGGCCAAATTGCCGTGGCGACGCAAATCGCTGCACGGCGTGCGATCACAAGTGGAGGAGGAAGTGGAGGAGGAAGTGGAGGAGGAAGTGGAGGAGGAAGTGGAGGAGAGGGAGGAGAGGGAGGGGGGGGGGGGTCGATGGTGGACATGTTCTGATGGATGTCACCCCCAAATGGTGCTCACTAGCTCAGTGTCTGCTTTGCCCGGGCAGAGGTGGAGTGTGTGTGTGTGTGTGTGTGTGTGTGTGTGTGTGTGTGTGTGTGTGTGTGTGTGTGTGTGTGTGTGTGTGTGTGTGTGTGTCCGTGTGAACGTGTTCATTGCTCCGTTTGCGACACGCAACGTGGATCTAGAAATCTCCTTGGAAACAGTCCCTCCCGCACCCTTCTCTGCTGCCAACCGAAACCCTGCAGACAAAGTGATGTCAGCCGTTTTCCAGTTGAAATGGAGCTGGAGGAACTGGCGTTTGGCGAGGGCTTGCAGCCAAGGAGTGTGTGTGTTAGCAACACAGAAGAATGTCAACGGTTACATGTTCCGCAAATTGTTTCTGGGCTTCTGTTGACAAAGACTCCTCCATTTTGACGATACACAAAGTGAAATCATAGTTGTTTTCAGGGTCAAGAAGTTTTTATTGACAAAGACTCCTCCATTTTGACGATACACAAAGTGAAATCATAGCTGTTTCAGGGTCAAGAAGTTTTTATTGACAAAGACTCCTCCATTTTGACGATACACAAAGTGAAATCATAGTTGCTTTCCGGGTCAAGAAATTCATACACCGGGCCTTGTGATTGGTCGAGAGGGCTGACTATTCACTGAGCTCCATACATCGGGCCGTGTGATTGGTCTAGAGGGCTGTCTGTTCACTGAGCTCCATACACCGGGCCGTGTGATTGGTCCAGAGGGCCTTGGTCCAAGGAGCCAACAGAAGCAGATCGATCCAGAGTGAGGCTGTGTCATGTCCACATCATAACGTCAGCCATGGTGGACCTCAGACGGTCTGGAGGACAGAGGTGATAGGAGTCGGCCATGACACTTCTCTGATCCTCCAGTCCACCATTCCTGTTTCACTGTCTGGCCTTTCTCTAGCTTTCTCTCATACACATGAACAGCACAAACACACACACACACACATGCACATGCACACACACACACACACGAAGACATAGTCACACACACACACCTATCTGCTTTAGGATCTGCCAGAGTACAACTCCATCGAACATAACACACACACACACGAAGACATAGTCACACACACACACACACACTCCTTTCTGCTTTAGAATCTACCAGAGTACAACTCCATCGAACATAACACGCACACACACTCACAACTACACACACACATAGCAGGGCTGACTAAGATGCCTCCCTTGAAGGTGACCAATGGGCGAGCTGTAGTCTGATGTTCCCATGATCCCATTGACTTTGATGGCGGCCTCACTGGTTACTCTGCAACTCAGTCTCAGCAATACTGGGGTACACCCACATACACACACACACACACACACACACACACACACACACACACACTCAGCACCGTGAGTGCTCCCTGGCCTGAGGCACAGGTGTTTCAAACAAGCACCACCATGGGTATCTAGCTGTAGTGGAGACATACGGTTAAGGTGTGTGTGTGTGTGTGTGTGTGTGTGTGTGTGTGTGTGTGTGTGTGTGTGTGTGTGTGTGTGTGTGTGTGTGTGTGTGCAGTTGAGTGGGAGAGTGTTTGATTTGTCTCTCCCAGAGCCCCCTCCCCACCCTCCTCTATCTGCCTGGCTCTTTGATTCCTCCCTTGCCCTCCCTCCTGGGAGCTTGCTGCAGAGCAATCTATCTGGTCAGATCTGTTGTGTGATGCCTGTTTTTATCCTCCACTGAGCTGGCTGGCCATAGCTCTAACCCGTCCAGGAAAGGGGGTTTTAATGATCTGGCAACCCACCCAGACATCACTTCAGACCTGCTGAGCTTTGCTGGGGATTGGAATGAGCTGGCTGCATGGAATCACTCTGGTTTCTACCTTAGGGTCTGGACCTTTGTCTGATTGTTTGTTTGTTTGTTTGTGTCATCCATTCATCCATTCATCCATTCATCCATTAATTCATTCCTTTTTCCCTTCCTTCCTTCCTTCCTTCCTTCCTTCCTTCCTTCCTTCCTTCCTTCCTTCCTTCTCTCTATCGGTCTCTCCCTCCCTCCCCCTCTCTCTCTCTGGTTCTTTGTAGTGCTAAGCCCTGCATTCTCCTCCTCTCCTGAGTGTTTCTTTCCAACCCCTCTCCCTCCTTCCCTTCCCACTTTGTCCCATTTATCTGGCTTCCTCCTCCTCTCCTCCCTCCTCCTCTCCGCCCTCCTCCTCTCCTCCCTCCTCCTCTCCTTCCTCCTCCTCTCCTCCCTCCTCCTCTCCTTCCTCCTCCTCTCCTCCCTCCTCCTCTCCTCCCTCCTCCGTTTCCCTTGCCCTCTTCTTTCCCCTCCGTCTGCTCACTCACTACTCTTTAATCTTCTGCTCTTCCGTGGGTGTTTTTCTCCCTCCTTGCTTTTCGGTTGTTTGTCCAAACTCTTGACAACCTCCGCCTCTGATTCTCCCTCTTTTCTCTCTCTTTTCTTTGGAGCACTTTCCCCTTTTTGCCTCTCTTCCTCTGCTTTTCTCTCTCTCACAGATCTCCTTCTGTCTGTTTCTCCCTCTGGTTTCTCTCCCACCTTGTTGTCCTTTTCCCCCTCCCTCACTTTCTCTCTCTCTCTCTCTCTCTCTCTCTCTCTCTCTCTCTCTCTCTCTCCCTCCCTCCCTCCCTCCATCTCTCCTCCCTCCCTCCCTCCCTCCATCTCTCCTCCCTCCCTCACTCCCTCCATCTCTCCTCCCTCCCTCCCTCCCTCCCTCCATCTCTCTCCCTCCCTCCCTCCCTCCAGCATGGACTCCCTTGCACCTGCTCTCTCTTCTTCCTTCCCTCCTTTTCAACTCGTTTTCTATTCTCTCCATACCACCCTACGTACCACCCCATATACCCTGTGTCCTGCTGTCCTCTCTACTCCATTTGAACGTGTGTGTGTGTGTGGGGGTCTGTGTTTCTACGTGTGTGTGTGTGTGTGTGTGCGTGCGTGCGTCTGTGTGTGTGTTCGTGGGGGCGCGCCCAGCAAGGCCGGTGCAGAACTGTCAACCCCCCCTAGAGCTGACATCACAGAGCACAGCCCCCTTATTGGCTGGAGGGATTGACTTTAGTCCTGGCGACAGTTACACCTGCCGTGTGTCACCGTGACAACCCCCCCACCCCCACCCCCATAGAGAGAGAGAGAGAGAGAGAGAGAGAGAGAGAGAGAGAGAGAGAGAGAGAGAGAGAGAGAGAGAGAGAGAGAGAGAGAGAGAGAGAGAGAGAGGAGAGAGAGAGAGAGAGAGAGAGAGAGAGAGAGAGAGAGAGAGAGAGAGAGAGAGAGAGAGAGAGAGAGAGAGAGAGAGAGAGAGAGAGAGAGAGAGACAGGTAGAGAGAGAGGCCCCTAGAGAGGAGGGATTGGAATGATGTGTAATATTTCATTAACCTCTCTTCAATACCAATACATAAGTATGTGGATTATGTATAAATATGGATATGGAAATATGGATTATGTATTATTGAATTATTGAAAGATGATCAACAAGAGGGAGAGGAATAAGAGAGAGAGATAAAGGGATAGAGACAGACAGATAGAGAGGTAGAGACAGAGAGATAGAGAGATAGAGACAGACAGATAGAGAGATAGAGACAGAGAGATAGACAGACAGATAGAGAGAGAGAGACAGAGAGAGAGAGAGAGACAGAGAGAGAGAGATAGAGAGAGAGAGATAGAGAGAGAGAGATAGAGAGATAGAGATAGAGAGATAGAGAGATGGAGACAGAGAGATAGAGAGATGGAGAGATAGAGACAGACAGATAGAGAGATAGAGAGATAGAGACAGAGAGATAGAGACAGAGAGATAGAGACAGACAGATAGAGAGATAGAGACAGAGAGATAGAGACAGAGAGATAGAGAGATAGAGACAGACAGATAGAGAGATAGACAGACAGACAGATAGAGAGATAGAGACAGACAGATAGAGAGATAGAGACAGAGAGATAGAGACAGAGAGATAGAGACAGACAGATAGAGAGATAGAGACAGACAGATAGAGAGATAGAGACAGAGAGATAGAGACAGAGAGATAGAGAGATAGAGACAGACAGATAGAGAGATAGACAGACAGACAGATAGAGAGATAGAGACAGACAGATAGAGAGATAGAGAGATAAAGACAGACAGATAGAGAGATAGAGACAGAGAGACAGAGAGACAGAGAGATAGAGAGACAGAGAGATAGAGAGACAGAGAGATAGAGAGACAGAGAGACAGAGAGACAGAGACAGAGAGATAGAGAGATAGAGACAGAGAGATAGAGACAGACAGATAGAGAGATAGAGACAGAGAGATGGAGAGATAGAGACAGACAGATAGAGAGATAGAGACAGAGAGACAGAGAGATAGAGACAGAGAGACAGAGAGACAGAGAGATAGAGACAGAGAGATAGAGAGATAGAGACAGACCGATAGAGAGATAGAGACAGAGAGACAGAGAGATAGAGACAGAGAGACAGAGAGATAGAGACAGCCAGACAGGAACAGTAATGGGTGTAAACACAGTGATACAAACCTCCCCAGAGGAAAGGATTTGTCAGCCTGCTGTGATAGTTTGTCTTCCTCTATCCGTGTAGACATCTTCCAGCCCCCAGCCTCCTCCACTCTGTCTCTCTCTCTCTCTCTCGCTCTCTCTCTCTCTCTCTCTCTCTCTCTCTCTCTCTCTCTCTCTCTCTCTCTCTCTCCCTCTCCGTTTCTCTCTCTCTCGTTCTCTGGCTCTGTCCCTCTCTGTCTCTCCCTCTCTCTCTCTCTCCGTCTGTCTCTGGCTCTGTCTCTCTCTGTATCTCATTCTCTCTTTGTCAACACCCAGCCCTCCGTACCTATGGAGGAGGTGTGAGAGGTGTGTGTTTGGCGTTGAGGGGGGTTAGTGTGAGTGGTGTGTCTGTTTGGCTTTGAAAGGTGGGGTGGGGGGGGGGGGCGGGGTTGCGAGGTACACTGTCAATGCAAGGAGTCACAAACACAACTAAAAACACTATGTCAGTGGGGAATGTGTGTGTCAAGAAAGGATTTTCAAAATGGCGGAGGAGAGGCGTTTGAAGCTGGGGATGAAGTAGAGTTGAAGTATGTGACGCTCAGGACCCAAGCACCTCTGTTATGTGGGATTGGGATCAGGCTCAGGGTATTTTTGGACTCCCACACACACACACACACACACACACACACACACACACACACACACACAGAGAGAGACACCTGCCCACCCACCCACAGTTACACGGACACACACACGTAAACACAAACTCACAGACCCCCGCACGCACGCACGCACACACACACACACACACAGTTATACACAGGCCTCTGAACTATGTGACACCTGCTCTAGCCTGTCAGCTGCACTATGTCTCCTAGATAAAGAGAGGGAGACGGACGGACGGAATGAGGGAGGGAGGGAGGGAGGGAGGGAGGGAGGGACGGACGGACGGACAGACAGTGGTGTGGAGGCCGGACCTTGAGAGGGGGGGATTCAGGAGAAACATGCCCCCCCCCCCCCCCCCCCCCCCCAAAGATAAACAACTTGCCTTTATGTGGAGGTATACACCAACAATGGTGGATAAGGGTGTGTGTGTATGTGTGTGTGTGTGTGTGTGAGAGAGAGAGAGAACTAGGGCGACAATGGGTGTTAGTAGGTGATAATCTAACATGCCAAACATAGGGGCATAGGGGGGGGGGGGGGGGGGCTGGGTGCAACAAACGGACCATCAAGAGCGTTCTGTGTTGCCTGGCAACCGATCAGAATGTACGAGAGAGAGGGACACTGTGTGTGTGTGTGTGTGTGTGTGTGTGTGTGTGTGTGTTTGCCCTCAGCACTCTGAGGCTCATTTTGAAGGCACTCCAAACTCTAATTTTGGGGCTGCTCATGGAAGTGTTAACAGACCCCTTATCCTAGACATAGAATCAGACCCAATAGAACTGGTAACAGACCCCTTATCCCAGACATAGAATCAGACCCAATACAACTGGCAACAGACCCCTTATCCCAGACATAGAATCAGACCCAATAGAACTGGTAACAGACCCCTTATCCCAGACATAGAATCAGACCAAATAGAACTGTTAACAGAACCCTTATGCCAGACATTGAATCAGACACAGTAGACTAAGATAGAGTTGTTGATCAGAAACAAAAACATCCACACACACACACACGCACACGCACACGCACACGCACACGCACACACGCACACACATACACACACACACACACACGCACAGCACGATGGATTGTGTGTTGTCATGACTTCAGATAATGGGATGCATTCTCTCACCATGGAGATTGTGACATGGACACACACAATGCAGGCACTCCCAAGTCTCTGATCTCCTATTTTTAGCTCTGCCATGGAGAGGGTATCGCTGGCACCGACGCTCTCCACAAAGTGACTTGACCACACACACACACACACACACACACACACACACACACACACACACACACACACACACACACACACACACACACACACACACACACAGCACGATGGGTTCAGGGATAGAGACCTGAGAATAGTAATAATAATAATTCATTTAATTTATACAGCGCTTTTCAGACACCCAAAGCACTTTACAATTGAGGACATACTAGTACAGATACATAGAACAAACACATATGAAATAAACTAAGAAAGACATTGACAAATGATAACATAGATGAGTTATTAGACATAACATAGACAGGAGAATAGTGTTTCCAGTAAGGATCATCCTGTGTCCTACGTTTCATTCCAGAGTGTGTGCACTACATATCTAGTGCTGGGGTTTTATGGAAAACACAGATTTAAAAAACAGATCTAATCCTGCTTCACAAGCCGACGTCTCGAAAGGTCATCACCAACATGTACGATATTCGAGAGGTCAAAGTGTGTGTGTGTGGCCGTTCTCACGGATTAGGGAAGGCCGCGGAGGATCCCCAGGCTACGACGTTCCCGTTGGACGGCTTCCCTACCGCCTCCAGAGTCCAGGGTCGGTCCTGGTTTTCCTGGTTTTCTCTGTGCTCTCCGCTCAGCCCGCCGTCGGCAAACAGGGGGACTTAAAAGATTTGTCCCGGCCGTGTGTTTTCTTCTGGTGTGCTTGTGGCTTTGACTCGGTCAGCAGAATGCCTGCCGTCTGTGACTCTGCCGGGCATGGATATCTTCTAAATGCCCTGTGACCTTTCCTGTCGGGGGGGTGGGGGGGATGGGGGGCGGGTGGTGTTCCGACGTGAGGTTGTGGAAGATGGCATTCGGACTGTGAAGATCAAAACCTTGCATTTTTTTTTTTTTTTTAGTTCGTCGTTTTTTAAAAACGTCTTTTTATCTATCTATAAATACATTTTATTATCATAAATTTCTAGTGTGTGTGTGGCCGAGGGTTGCAAAGGCAGCGAGCTCAAAACGCACTTTCAGCCTTTTGACGTCACGCCCGCTCCGGCGGTCTGACTTCTAAACGCAGAAAAGTCCCCCTTCTTTCAGCCCCCATAGAGACCCCCCCCCCCCCCCCCCCCTCTAAGGAGTGAGTCATCTCACCTCTTTACCCCGTTCAAAGATTCCTCCGGCCGCCGGTTGCCGTGGCGCCCCCTCCCTCCCAGAATGACACCGCGGAGCCCTCCCTCGCGTCCAGAGGTGTGTGGTGGTCCGGTCCGGCCCAGGTGCTGTCTGTAAATGGCTGTTGTCTTTGCTCACGCCCGCCTGGGATCCCGTGCGCGCCCCTGTGAGCGTGCACGGCCGCGGCGGGTTGGCTCCGGTGATTAGCAGGAAGAGCAGAGAGGGCCGCTGTCAGGGCCTCAGCGCGCGGCCCCTTAGCCAGCACGGAGCTCCCCTGATCTCTGCACGGCCGACCTGCTAATGGAGGCCAGGGAAGGATCTGGATGGATCTCTGGAGAAAACACGACACAGTGTGTGTGTGTGTGTGTGTGTGTGTGGGGGGGGGGGGGGGGGGGCGAGAAAATTAGGTTCCAGCCTGTTCAACACAGTGTGTGTGTGTGTGGGGCAGACACAACAAAGTGTGTGTGTGTGTGTGTGTGTGTGGGGGGGCAGACACAACACAGCGGGGGGGGGGGGGGGCAGTCCAAGCAGACACAACACAGTGTGTGTGTGTGTGTGTGTGTGTGTGTGTGTGTGGGGGGGGGGGGGGTAAAGAGAGAGACAATAAGGCTGCATCTTGAAGTGTGTGAACGGCTGTAAAGCTGCGTATGCTGCAGGGCTTCCGTCAGCCGGTAATCACCGTTTCCTGCCTGGGAAAATACAAATAAACAACAACTGTCCGGTCCGCATGTCCGGTAATGAAGCACGGACAGAAGGTAGCGGGAACAAAGGCTTTCCCTGTTGTCACGGCGGCGGCTCCACACAGCAGAGACACCAACACACCCACACTCCTCTCCAGCTCTCTCTTTTGTCTCTCCCTTCTTTTTCTCCCTTTCTTCCCGCTCTCTGACTCGTCCACGTTCTCCTTCTGCCGCTCTTTCTCCCAGTCCTCTGTTTCCAGATGAGTTTCTCCCTGCGTATCTCTCTCCCCCTCGGTGTCTCTCCCCCTCTGTGTCTCTCCCCCTCGGTGTCTCTCCCCCTCGGTGTCTCCCCCTCGGTGTCTCTCCCCCTCTCTCTCTCCCCCTCGGTGTCTCTCCCCCTCTGTGTCTCTCCCCCTCTGTGTCTCTCCCCCTCGGTGTCTCTCCCCCTCTGTGTCTCTCCCCCTCGGTGTCTCTCCCCCTCGGTGTCTCTCCCCCTCTGTGTCTCTCCCCCTCGGTGTCTCTCCCCCTCGGTGTCTCTCCCCCTCTCTCTCTCCCCCTCGGTGTCTCTCCCCCTCTGTGTCTCTCCCCCTCGGTGTCTCTCCCCCTCGGTGTCTCTCCCCCTCTGTGTCTCTCCCCCTCGGTGTCTCTCCCCCTCGGTGTCTCTCCTCTAAACCAGAGGAGGGGAGGTCAAAACGGCCTCTTACTCCATCATTGTGTCTTGTTCTACAAGCTCTGTGTTGAATAAAACACAGACGTGTTCTGTGCTAACACAGATCTGTGGAGGCCTTTTAAATATTGAGTGTCTGTCTTATTCTTCTGAGAGGCTGAGCACAGAGACGACCCCCCCCCCCCCGCCCCTCACACACACGCACACACACACACACGCACAAACACACAAACACACAACACACACACTTTAGCTGGCAAGACAAACTGAAGTCCAAAATGACCCTGTTCTATCACATCTTGTAATGAAGGACTTTTTCCTTAATTTTTGTCATCTTTTTTGTTTACTCAAACCGTTTGTCTGAACGGTAAACAAGTGTGACAGGTAGAGGGTTGAGCTCTGACTGATTCCCTCATTAGATTGATGCCAGTAGCAGGCATACATGGCAGCTGATGTCGGGGGGGGGGGGGGGGGGGGGGTGGTATTCTAGCCTCTCTCTCCCCCCTCACCCCCAGTCCTTATGGCTACATCTCCCTGTTCTGCTCTGCCTTGTCCTGCTCTTTTTGGTTTTGTTCTGTTCTGTTCAACTGCTCTGTTCTGCTCTGCTCTGCTCTGCTCTGCTCTGCTCTGCTCTGCTCCGGTCCAGTCCGGTCCGGTATGGTCCGGTCTGTTCTGTTCTATTATTTTAGATGATATGATATGCTCCACTCTCCTATTTGACTCTAGTCCGTTATTTCTCCAGTGTTATTCTAGCGAGGCCTGCGTTGATATTTTCCAAGGGTGGAGGTGATCTTCAAAGTACACCACCTGTTTACTCCAAGCCCTCGTCAGGAGAGCCCTAGCCTCTCTAGGGCCGGGGGTGTAGCGGCCCGGTGGAGTAGCCCTCCTCTTCCTCCAGCGCTGATAATTCATGTCTGCCGGCCGTTTGGAATAATGAGCCTCTCTTTGGCCCCGGCTCCAGAGCACTTAACTATCGGTTACATTTTGATTGGGGCTCATTATCCTGAAATGTCGTCCCCCCCCCCCCCCCCCCCCCCGGCCCCACCCCCTTCCCCCCTCCGGACTCCAGAGTGGACGTAAAGACTTCCTGATCCGTCGTTTTCCTAGAGGAAAAGTCCGCGTGCCGCTTCAACCGCGCACAGCCGGAACGTTTTTCCTACTCTTCTCGTTGTCTCCGATATCGGATCAGTCCTTTTTTTTTCTTTCTTTCTTTTTTTTGGGGG
This sequence comes from Aplochiton taeniatus, assembly GCA_017639675.1. NCBI lineage: Eukaryota > Metazoa > Chordata > Actinopteri > Galaxiiformes > Galaxiidae > Aplochiton > Aplochiton taeniatus. Next base: position 2,627,329 of record CM030191.1, read on the forward strand.
AGCCTGAAAGAAGAGAAGAAAGGGCTGGAGATCGTCTCGAACCCGTTGGCCCCACATGAAGCCCGTCTCCCGCTGCGCCCTATCAGACCGATGGGCGGGTCTCCGTTTCAAAGTGGAGGCCTGGTGTCGCTGTGGCTTGGGTTCCTGTGAAGTCTGTGTTGGTGGAGAGGCTCAAAGACTGGGGCTTTGGTGGAGCCGCTGGGATAGGAGATCTAGATCTGTCACACTGCCGTTACCCATTGGAAGGAGCTGCACACACACACACACACACACACACACACACACACACACACTCCTTACTGAGTAGTCATATCATATTGGAAGGAGCTACACACACAGACACTCCTTACTGAATGGTCTTATATTTTATAGAAAGGATCTACACACACACACACACACACGCATACACATACACACACACATACACACACTTCTTACTGAATAGTCATATTATATAGGAAGGAGCTGCACACACACACACACACACACACTCCTTACTGAAAAGTCTTATATTAGAAGGAGCTACATACACACACACACACACACATACACACACACACACACACACACACACACACACACACACACACACACACACTCCTTACTGAATAGTCTTATATTATATAGGAAGGAACTACACACACACACACACACACACACACACACACACACACACACACACATTACTGAATAGTCTTATATTATATAGGAAGGAACTACACACACACACACACACACACACACACACACACACACTCCTTACTGAATAGTCTTATATTATATAGGAAGGAACTACACACACACACACACATACACACACTCCTTACTGAATAGTCTTATATTGGTCTCAGCTTATGTTGTGTTAAAGCGCAGTATGGTGGTATGTTGTACACTTACATAAAAATAGCACGGTAAATGTATAAAGATATCACAGTCATGGTATATCGTATACTTATGTACTTATACAGCATGTTTGATATTTGAGGGGTGCCTTTGTAGAAGGTTCTTGAAACAGCAAAGGGGTGACACATTGCACCCCCAAAACACAGAACACAGAAGATGGCGCCCAGCACAAGTCCATGACAATGCACCCCCAACAAATAGAAGCTGATCGGGCCCTCTGAATAATTCAATGTCACTTTTTTTACCCTCCCTCTCTCGGGCCAAAATACTTGGAGGAGCGATGGATGAACAGTGGATGAATATTTCATCGGGCCCCCGTAGTCTCTTGGACAAGCAGGGCCAGGGACAACACACAGAGGAATCAGACGGAGAGAGAGAGAGAGGGGGGGGGGAGGAGGGGGGGTGAAGAGAGAAAGGGAAAAAGGAGGTCGCACAGTAAGGGGTCGAGCAATCACAGCGAGGGCTAGGAGTTTGGAAGAAAAACGAGGGATGGCATAAAGGAGAGGAGAAGAAGAGAGCGCTGGGCTTTTCCACCGGGCGTCATGCAGTGCCTTCAGCTCTCTTTACAATCAAATGGATCAAATATGCTGTTGGCAAATAAGTTGGCTTCACAGAACTCTCTCAAGACAGTGGGCAGTTTTGGAGGCCCCATAAGGTTTTCTTCGTCTCTTTCTCTCTCTCTCTTTCTCTCTAGTAGACTTTCTTTTTTTTACGTTTTACCTTAGTTTCAGTGACTCGGAGGATTATTCTCTGGTCCTGACTGGGTGGGGGAGGACCTGGAGAGGAATCTATCCTACCATACGTTGTACGTGTGTGAGAGAGGATGAAGCATTTGTCGGCTTATCTGTGAGTAAAAGCTGTTTGTTTCTCTGTGCCTGTGTGTGTGTGTGTGTGTGTGTGTGTGTGTGTGTGTGTGTGTGTGTGTGTCTGTGTGCGTGTGCATGTGTGTTTGTCCTTAGCCTTGTGAATCTGTGCTTGACGTGCTATTACTGAATGGTTCTCAGATCTTTGAACCCCCTCTGTGATAATCACAGTTATGAGAGAGTAGTCCTCTATTACACACACACACACACACACACACACACACACACACACACACACACAGAGACACACACACACACACACACGCACACACACACATGCACAGTCTGACCTTCAAAGGCACCTTACCTTTCATTGTCTACACCTGCTATTTTACAGTGTTGTCTTTGTGGGACTATGTTTGACAGATTATTTGTCTATCACATGCTCACACACACACGCAGACACACACACTTCAAGGAGTCGGGGGTGAGCTGGAAAAGACCCTCACAGAACGAGAGAGAGAGAGAGAGAGAGAGAGAGAGAGAGAGAGAGAGAGAGAGAGAGAGAGAGAGAGAGAGAGAGAGAGAGAGAGAGAGAGAGAGAGAGAGAGAGAGAGAGAGAGAGAGAGAGAGAGAGAGAGAGAGAGAGAGAGAGAGAGAGAGAGAGAGAGAGAGAGAGAGAGAGAGAGAGAGAGAGAGAGAGAGAGTCAGCAGGAACACTGTCTCTTCACGCTCACAGATTACGTGATCACAAGATCACAGTTTCTATAGGGACGCTGTTTGAGGTTACTCTCTGATTGGCCGATTCATCGTAAACTGCACTGCAACTTTGCTAAATTGAGAGCCATGTTTGAGTGTGATTGGATGATTGTGTGAGTGTATGAGTGTGTGATTGAATGAGTGTGTGAGTGTGTGATTGTATGAGTGTGTCAGTGTGTGCCTGTGTGATTGTGAGTGTGACAGACAGATAGAAATCTGGTGTAAGGACACAGGAAGATACATCCAAAGACACTTAGGAACACATACAAAGAGTCTGTGTCTTGGGATGTGTGTGTGTGTGTGTGTGTGTGTGTGTGTGTGTGTGGATGAGAGAGCTAAACAGACTGCCATAGAGCAGCCCTCCCCAACCCTCAAACCACTTCCTCCACCAGTGGACGTGTCCTTTCTGCTAATTGAACCCCCTTTCAACAGGGGGGGGGGGGGGGGGGGGGGGGGGGTGGGAAGAGAGAGAGAAGGAGAGGGAGAAAAGGGGGGGTTAACAGAGGAAGAGAGAAGGAGAGGGGAGTGGGGGGGTGCAGAGACTTCTAGAGTGTCACACACACACGCACACACACACGCACACACACACCTAAAGACAGGACTCCTAGGGTGTCACACACACACACACACACACACACACACCTAAAGACAGGACTCCTAGGGTGTCCCACACACACACACACACACCTAAAGACAGGACTCCTAGGGTGTCCCACACACACACACACACCTAAAGACAGGACTCCTAGAGTGTTCTGTCTCTTCTCCTCCACTCCCTCCTTCCATCTTCCTCTTCTCTCTGATCCTCTCCCTTTGTTTTCGCTGATCCCAGCGTTTCCAATGGAAGTGGTTGGGTGATAGTGAGCCCCGCGGGGAGACCCATAGTAATTCTGCTCGGAGGGCATCTCTCCTCCCTGCACACCCGAGATGGAGCAGCTTCTCCTGGGGTAGAACGGAAGCAGCTCCCCTTCCTCCCCACGGATGGATCACCCAGAGAGAGCGTTTGGAGGGCAAGGATCCTACCTCCTATGTCCCTGCTAGGGAATCCACGCTGGATAGTGTGTGTGTGTGTGTGTGTGTGTGTGTGTGTGTGTGTGTGTGTGTGTGTGTGTGTGTGTGTGCATGCGGTCTCTGGTGGTGCCAAGTCACAGCTGTTGTTGGTGTTGGAGCCACATCATCCAGATCCTGGTGTGTGATCCACAGGGGATGGTGGTCACGGCAACTGGCCCACGGACACTCTGGGAGACTCGGAGACACATGCACACACACACACACACACACACACACACACACACACACACACACACACTATACACACCCACATAGAGAATCAGAGATTTGAACACTCACTCACACTTTACACACACACACACACACACTTAGTAAACCCTACAAACACACACTGTACTCACACAGACACACGCAATCACGTGCTAAACATACACACACATAGAGCAGTGGAGTTAAACCTACACAAACACACACACACACACACACACGCACACGCACTAAACCAACCATCATACACACACTAAACAAACACACCAGCACAGAGCTATGTTGACAAACACATGCAGATGACAAACACACACAAATAGGACTGCAAACACACGGATAGCACACACACGCATACTCACACACACATACACACACACATCACACACTCATCACACAGAGACACACAGGGCCCTAACAGGAAGCAGCTAATAAGTGTTGGTTATGATTCCTCCAGTCTGCCTTCACAGTATGGCTGCACTGATCCACCTGCACGTCCCTGGGGGCCTTCACTAAGACTCTGTTTCCCATTCTGTCTCCATCTCTCCTCCTCTCCCCTTCTCTCTCTCTCTCTCTCTCTCTCTCTCTCTCTCTCTCTCTCTCTCTCTCTTCCCCTTCACTCTGTCTTTCTCTCTCTTCCACTCTCCTTGTGTTCTTCATCTCCAGTTCTCTCTCTCTCTTCCCTTCTCCTCCCCTCATCCCTCCCTCCCTTTCCTTCGTTATCTCTGCGCTGCGTGCACCATCACGTCCCGTTCATCCCGCTTGCGGCAAAGGAGGAGGAGGAGGAGGAGGAAGAGGAGGAGGGGGAGGAGGAGGAGGGGGAGGAGGAGGAGGAGGAGCGGGGGGGGGGCGGCGGCGTTTTGCGAGGAGACGTCATGGCAACAGCGGTCCAGCCACACTCCAGAAGTGGAACGCCAACATCCAATCACTTACTGGCTCTCTCTCTGTCTTTTGGCAGTGGAGCTTGTTAACTAACGTAGCATGCCCCCCCCCCCCCCCACACACACACACACACACACACCTACACACCTACACACACACACACCTACACACACACACACACACACACACACACGTAGACGGTGTATTAGTTGGTGTGACAGCTCTTGGCAGCTGTGCATCCATCTCTTTTCCTCCATCCCATAATGATCTGGCATTCTGTCACACCGTGCTTCTGTATCGCCACGGAGACCCCGGCCCAGATGTTGTCGCTCCCGCTCTGTAATTTGTTTGGTAAGCCAAGTTAATTAGCAGTGTGTGTGTGTGTGTGTGTGTGTGTGTGGACATGTGTGTGTGTGTGTTTATTGAGTTCATAGGGATGATTGTTAATAGATGGATTGAGCTTGGTGTGTGTGTGTGTGTGTGTGTGTGTGTGTGTGTGTGTGTGTGTGTGTGTACCAGAGACAGCCTAATGATAAGATGAATAGAGCTGTCTTTAATCCAGCTGTAGTCAATTGGTTTAGGAATCCATATCTCTATTCCATCCAGTTTTTCTCCATCCCTGTCTCATCCCTCTCATTCCTCTCCAGCCATTTGATCTTTCCGACGATGTTCCTGCAGATATTTACATTTCCAAAGCCCCCATCTACGGATCCCACAGGCCTATCCTCCTCATCCCGAGACTCCCGCCCCCCCCCCCCCCCCCCCACCCCCCCTTGTCCCGTGGTGGTGGGAGAAACCAACGCCATGTCAAATAAAACGTCCGTGACTCCACAAGCCGAAAGGACAGGAGAGAAGTCCAGGAAAACCTTCCCCGTCCAACCTTAGTCAAGCCGCAGGTAGAGTCAGCCTCTGGTTTGGGCTTGGTCTATTTCCTGGGTCAAAGACTTCATTGCAGGTCTCTACGTCACATCAAGCCACACCGCCAGACAGAGAGTCACTTCTGGAATTGTAATTTGATGAATTACCAATTATATGTGTAGTTGTCGGATGAATTTGTGTAATTATCATTATTGGGATTATTTGGGTGTTTATTTTGTGATTGTATGCATTGGCAATATTTACTTTGATTTCCTGCCAGTAAAGCAGCATTGAATTGAATTGACAACCTATCACAGTGACCTTACTGTGGGCTTTCTCACTGCGTATTAATACTGCGTATTAATGCTGGATGTTCCCTGCTTTTACGATGTGTTTTTGGCACCCGGTATAATCAGACGTTTGATTTAAGGGTACCCTGAGTCATCTCATTTCAATTTGCTTGCCTGTGGGTTTACAAACCTCCTCTCCCCCTCTTTGGTAAACTGGTCATATTTAAGAACCGGTTCTGATCCAAGGCTGCCGCCTGCCATGGG
>CM030191.1:2635862-2640862 GCA_017639675.1 Aplochiton taeniatus
AACACACACACACACACACACACACACACACACACACACACTCACACTCACACTCACACAGAGGTATTTGCTCCGGTCAGGTGACACACACACACAGACACACACACACACACACACACAGAGACACACACACACAGACAAACACACACACACACAGACACACAGAGACACACACACACACAAACACAGACAAACACACACACACACACGCACCGACACACACACACACACACACATACACACACACACACACACATACACACACAGGCGCTTGCTCCGGTCAGGTGGCTTTGCTGCTGGGCCGTCCACTGAGAGACTCTGTATTCAGACCGTTGTTCATCCTCCAGGGGTCCTCACCTGTGAACGGAGACCACCGCCATCTTTCTCTGTCTCTCTCTGTTCACACCACGGAATCAAAAGAGAGGGGAGAGAAGAAGGGAAGGGTGAACGCTGAGGAAAAGAGGGAGAAGGAGGGAGAAGGAGGTGTGTGTGGTTCTGGGTGAGCCCCCCTATCCTGTCCTGAGAGGAGGGGGGTTGAATCTCCAGATATCCGTCCGGTAAAATCCCTTCAGCCCGTGGTTTTATCGGTTTGAACCCAGAGCTCTGCCTCGTCACCAAGCGCCCTCTGTCTGTCTCTGACATGAACTAGGAGAGAAGGAGAGTGGTCCCTGAACCCGACAAAAACAAGGGTGATAGAAAAGAAAGAAAACAGAGGGAGAGAAAAGGTACATGCTCCCACCTTTGCCGTCGCCATGGCGCTGAAGATGAAGTCAAAGTCAAAGAGGGGAGGAACAGAGAGGAAAAAGAAAGAGAGTGAGAGAGAGAAAAGAAGAAAGGAGGAGAGAAGGGATGAAGGGGAGGAGAGGATCTTTAACTTTTACTGCACTTCTCCTCGAACTAATGGAGGCCGTCTGTGACAGTGAAGGACCCTGGGTGATGAAGTCTTCATGACAATGGCTGGCATGGCCTCAAAGTTTTAGCGACGGGCGGGTCAAACTGGTTGCGTTTAGGGGTAAACTTTTGAACCAACTGTGTGTGTGTGTGTGTGTGTGTGTGTGTGTGTGTGTGTGTGTGTGTGTGTGTGTGTGTGTGTGTGTGTGTGTGTGTGTGTGGAGGGATTTTAGTAGATTCAGTTGTCGGTTTGTGCACCAGTAGAGTGTGAGACAGAGCTGGAGGGTTTGTGTGTGTGTGTGAGAGAGAGAGATTGTGTTGGAGGGTGTGTTGTGGGTGAGGCCGGGCTGGAGGGTGTGTGTGTGTGTGTGTGTGTGTGTGTGGTTGTGTGGTTGTGTGTGTGTGTGTGAGAAAGAGAGCGATTGAGCTGGAGGGTGTGTGTGTGTGTGTGTGTGTGTGTGTGTGTGTGTGTGTGTGTGTGTGTGTGTGTGTGTGTGTGTGTGTGTGATCTCTTTGTTCTGCAACTGTCAGAGATATAGATCCACACTCTTCTCCTCTGAGGCTGGCCGCTCAGCCCTCTGACTCTCCAGCGGATCAACGCTGGGACAGGCACATCAAAACCACCAAAGTGTGTGTGTGTGTGTGTGTGTGTGTGTGTGTGTGTGTCGGGGGGGGGGGGGATGACAGGCAGACAGAGACATACTGCAGTGCTCCCTGGACCCCTGTTTATTTAAGGCTCGTCTATATCTCTGTGTCTAACACACACACACACACACACACACACACACACACACAGACTGTTAATACACCTCAGGTTTCTCGTTCTCCTCAGACTTCAGAAGATATCACAAAGACACCAGCATCCATCACATGATGAAGTTCCCCTCTGCCCAGAGCAGCAGTCACACACTGTTCCTCAGACACCAGACAGAGAATGTCAAACAGACACAAGAGTTAATAAAAGTCTGGTTATGAAATAAACACATAAAACGCTCATCTTTGACCTGGCCCGAGGGGAAACCAGCCAGGGATGTAAGTAATGTGATGAAGTAATGAGAGAGAGAGAGATAGAGAGACAGTCCTATGTGGAATGGAGAGCCTCTACCTGGTCCACCTGGTGGCCCTTGGGGTCCGTGGTTTAAGGCCTCAGTGTAATTAGCTGGTCTCTGCTGTCATCAGGCCCTGCAATTACAAAACAGCCTCGTCAGGACCAGCAGGATTACACAGGGTTTACAAGAGTCTGTGTGTGTGTGTGTGTGTGTGTGTGTGTGTGTGTGTGTGTGTGTGTGTGTGTGTGTGAGTGACAGGTGAGGTGGGGTCTCCACAGTGCAGCAGGTCTCTGTCATCCCTCTTTTCATTGATCCTGCCCCCTCCAGGAGCCCAGCGCTAAGCAACCGCATGGCCAGCTCCCTGCCTTTAATTAGTAGCAGGACACACACACACACACACACACGCACGCACACACACACACACACACACACACACACAGCACACATACACACACAGCACACGCATAGCACACACACACACACACACACACAACGCTGAGTGACAGAGGGTAGACCAGAGGGGTTACGGTCTGAGTATTTTGGGAACGTTGTTTATTCCGATCGGAATTCTCCCCTGGGACTGGTATGCAGCTCATGCTCACCTGTCTGACCACTCACACACACATAGACTCAGCGATTCACTCTGATGCACGCACGCACACACACACACACACACACACACACACACACACACAGAGGCGATTGTGTGCATTGATTTCTTCTTCTGTGGTTGAGTGGAGGGGGATAAAGGTGGTCTAGTGTGTAAACCAAGGAGGGGAATCCCCTGGAGGAGGAAGGGAAAAATAAAGAGAGAGAGAGAGAGAGAGAGAGAGAGAGAGAGAGAGAGAGAGAGAGAGAGAGAGAGAGAGAGAGACAGTAGATAAAGAAGTGATTTTAAGTCCTTGTTTTCCCACTTGAAGCCTGATATGACCAAATTACATTTTTTTGTCTTTTCTCTCTCTTTCTCCTTCTCTCTTTCTCTCATCCATCCGTCACACTCCCAGTTGAACACAGCAGATTGTGTGTGTGTGTGTGTGTGTGTGTGTGTGTGTGTGGGTGTGTGTGGGTACGCGTGTTTGAGAGCAGGCCCTTATCCAGCCTCAGTGTCTGTGCCAGAAATGCCAGCAACATGGAGATCCGTGTGTGTGTGTGTGTGTGTGTGTGTGTGTGTCTGAGTCTGAGTGTGAGTGTGTTTTCCAGCTCTACTGTACCAGAGTGTAGTTACTCACAGTAAAGTGGACATTTTGGGTGTCACTCCTTTGTGCCTGACACCCCCCCTCCCTCATATACACACACACACACACACACACACAGAGCTCCTCAATGAGTAGTTGCACAGGTACAATGTTTACAAGCCCGGCATTGTTAATGTTTTACTTTGTCATTTATGATCTCTTTAAACGCATCACATATCGCTATATAAAACATTTCATGTTTTCATTTAATAATCCATCGGTAACATACAGTATATACAAATCAAGATGTATTATTGTTATTATCATATCTTTCAGCTCATCCCAGTATGCAAAGTATACATCCCAGCTCCTGGTTTGGGCTCCCAGGAGAATCCTGGTGTTTCTGTCGTTGTTTCCTGCCTCTCTCCTGACTGCTCCGCCGCTCCCCTGGCCTCCGGAAGACGGTCACACAGCGGGAGAGAGTGTGGGAGGAGGAGGAGGAGGAGGAGGAGGAGGAGGAGGAGGAGGATGAAGAGGAAGGGGGGGGGGGGGGGGTTGGAAGAGGAGGAGGAGGAGGAAGAGAAAAAGGGGGGGGGGGGGGGGTTGAAGAGGAGGAGGAGGAGGAAGAGAAAAAGGGGGAGGGGGTTGAGGAGGAGGAGGAGGAAGAGGAGGGTGAAATGGAACTATTCCGTTGATGAATTCTCTCAGTCAATTAGAGCAATTCATTTCTCCTGTCGCCCAATGAAACGGAGTCACTGGTGTATCTCACTGTGTGTGGGACTGGATGTGTGTGTGTGTGTGTGTGTGTGTGTGTGTGTGTGTGTGTGTGTGTGTGTGTGTGTGTGTAGTGACTGTGTGACTCTTTCAGAGTCTCTTTATGTTGTAAAAACCTCTTGGTAATGCTGTCTTTTAAAGGGACAGTTCCCCCTTTTCCACCATGAGTAATGTAGACAGTATGAAGCATAGGAGATTCAGGGTTAATACTTAGATCATTATTATAATTCATGATGTTAGCATATTAAACATTTATATCATGATACATTTTATTTGATATCCTGTTCCAACCACCGACTGCTTGGTTACCTCAAGCTAGATATGTCTCTCTGTGTCTGTCTCTCTGTCTCTGTGTCTCTCTCTCTGTTTCTGTCTCTCTCTCTCTCTCTCTCTCTCTCTCTCTCTCTCTTTCTATCCATTTCTCTCTCTTTCTCTCTGTTTCGTTCTCTCCGTTTCTCTCTCTCTCTCTCTCTCTCTCTCTCTCTCTCTCTCTCTCTCTGTGCTCGCCCCGATCCGTCCCAGAGGACCTGTTACCGTAGGAATGATTCAGAGCGGCTGGCACCGGCCGGGCAACAGGCGGCTTCTCCACACCTCACCCAGATGGTCGAGCTGTCAGACGGGGGGGGGGGGGGGGTGCCCGCTGTTCAGAGAGGGGGGGGGGAGGAAAGAGAGAGAGAGAGAGAGAGAGAGAGAGAGAGAGAGAGAGAGAGAGAGAGAGAGAGAGAGAGAGAGATAAAGCGAGTGATAAACAGACAGAGACTGTGGCTTTGTGTGTTAACAGCCAACTCCCACTCAGCTCATCCTAGACTAATTACTGTGACTCACAGCTACAAACCGCACACACACACACACACACACACACACACACACACACACACACGAACACACAGACACACACACACACACATCCCCTCTCTACTGTGTCTGCTGTGATGATATTGTGTTCTGTTTAGGATGTAGGAGGTTGGTCAACTCTCCTCTCATTGTATTTTAGTTGTTGGTGTTTTGTTTGTATATTGATGTGGAAGAGAGCAATCTGGTATGAGACACACACACACACACACACACACACACACACACACACACACACACACACACACACACACACACA
>CM030191.1:2645862-2648362 GCA_017639675.1 Aplochiton taeniatus
AGGACAGGATGAGAGGCCATGTTTTGATGAGCAGCCTGAAGGCAGAGACGAACGCCTCAGCTACCGGGCTTCAAATACAAACCTGCAGCTCAACCCATCAAATAACATCAGAAAGACAGGACTTTAACTTTAGACCAGTCATATTGTCGTACTAATAAATGTTTTATTCAATCTAATCACACAGTTTCCCCAAATCACTCTTAATTCCATCTTTTTGAATACATAAAGAAGAATTACTTTTACTTTAGCCCAGTCATATTTTCATATCTCTCTATGTACACCAAGAATTGTCATTGCTCCTGTACTTGTTTTCAGTTGAACGTTGTACAACTAGCTAATATTCTATTTAATCTAATCACAGCTTCCCCAGATCACTCTTAATTCCATGTTTGAGAATCAACAAAGAAGGATTACTTTTACTTTAGCCCGGTCATATTTTAATATCTTATGAAAATACATGCTTTGTTCTCTATGTACACCTTTGTTGTCATTATTCCTGTAATGGTTTTCAGATGAAGGTTTTACAACTAGACAACGAGCTAATATTCAATTCAATCACACAGTTTAAACTCTTACTTCTATTTAGTATCTCTTTATATATATATATATATATATATATATATATATATTAGGGCAGCTCGCCCTGCAGGTGCAACACAGAGGAGACGGAGTAGTGGTGACAGAAAAATAACTGTCTTTTAATGACCACCAAATCAAAACGACTGAGATCTTACTCAAAAATTCACAAAAAGAAACAAACGCTTTGGCTCCAACTGGCAAGGTCCATGAGCAGGTGTCTTGAGGTCAGCCAGCCCTAGGGTCCTTTTCTCTGGCCATGGGGCTCAGCGTCACTGCCTGGGGGGGGGGGGGGGATACAACCTGGGGTTAGTTTCAGCCTTTCTCCACCTCTGTGGCCTCGGCCTTCTTAGACCCTGTAGCCTGTTATCCCAACAGGCCTCAGCTGATTGGTTGATAAGGATTCTGGTGAGGTGGTGGTTGGGTCGCTGTCCATGGTGCTGAAGCCTCTGGCTGCACTGTGGCACTGGCCACCTGGCTCCTCTCTGCCGGAGCTGTCCATGGTCCTGGAGCGTGTGGTCAGGGTAAGATGACCCTGGCTGGGTAGGACAGCGCTGGAGGGTCACGGTGTGGGCTCCGGCACTACAATATGTATATATAACTAGTTATTCATTCTATTCCATCTCATCGTAATTCCATTAGTGTTAGGGTCAGTGTTAGTGTTAGGGTTAGGGTTAGTGTTAGGGTTAGGGCTAGTGTTAGGGTTAGAGTTAGTGTTGGGATTAGGGTTAGGGTTGAATCCATGATGGAGCAGCAGTGGATTGTGCGTTTTTCTTATATTCCATATATTCCATATATCCATATTCCATATATCCATATTCCATATATTCCATATATTCCATATATTCTATATTCCATATATTCCATATATTCCATATATCCATATTACATATATTCCATACATCCATATATTCCATACATCCATATATTCCATATATCCATATTCCATATATTCCATACATCCATATATTCCATATATTCCATATTCCATATATTCCATATATCTATATATTCCATATTCCATACATTCCATATTCCATATATCCATATTCCATATATTCCATATATTCCATACATCCATATATTCCATATATCCATATTCCATATATTCCATATTCCATATATTCCATATATTCCATAGATCCATATATTCCATATATCCATATTCCATATATTACATACATCCATATATTCCATATATTCCATATTCCATACATTCCATACATTCCATTCGGCCAATCGCTTGGCTGGGTGGGTGGGCGGGGGGGCTGTGGATCGTGTCGTTCTGATTGGTCCGCCGGGGGTAATGTGGTGGAGTGGCGGGCGTGCTCCGGCTCATTGTGATGTCATTACAGTGTCTTGGCAGGGCTGTCAAGGTAATCACTCAGAACGGGGGGAGGGGAGAGAGAGAGAGAGAGAGAGGGGGATGAGAGGTAGAGAGAAAGAGAGTAGGTGGAGAGAGACAGAGAGAGGGGGATGAGAGAAAGACAGAGAGAGGGGGATGAGAGGTGGAGAGAGAGCGAGAGAGAGGGGGATGAGAGGTGGAGAGGAGGTGAGTGGTTGGTAATGGTGTTGTAGGTTGGCCCACCACCCTCACTACTTAACATAATGAGTCTCTAATGCACAGGCCTTCAGTACTACGGCCTGGTAAATAGATGTGTTCCCTCACACACACACACACACACACACACACACACTCACATGTTCCTACAAACACACACACACACGATCATACATATCCACCACCCGTCTCTCCACACACACACACACACACACACACACACACACATGTTCCTACAAACACACACATACACGATCATGCATATCCACCACCCGTCTCTCCACACACACACACACACACACACACACACACACACACACACTCACATGTTCCTACAAACACACACATACACGATCATACATA
>CM030191.1:2665862-2667869 GCA_017639675.1 Aplochiton taeniatus
GAACATGGCTGTGTTTTGACGAGTCACAGTGTATTTGAATTGAACATGGCCATGTTTTGACGAGTCACAGTGTATTTGAATTGAACATGGCCGTGTTTTGACGAGTCACAGCCTCTGCAAGGTTGGTTGCGCCTTTGTTCTGTCACAGTGTTCAACCTCAAGTTCACATAGTGGAGTTGGCTGACCCTGTCTTTTGCCCTCCTTGCTGGGTCGAAGAAAAATGTATTAGTAGAAGAAAACGACATTAAAGACATTCTGGATACCTCAGGACAGAGATGGAATGTGCCAGGTGGCCTTGGCCAATGATCGGGACACTTGGAGTCAATCTTTGACTCCCCTCAAGTTCACAGTGAATGACCTCGGACGTTGCTGTTTATTAATAGATTTTTTTATCACAGGAATCCTTTTTAAAGCCAATTACTAGTGATTAGCTAAGAGTCACACTTAGAAAGAATAGAAATTGTTAAAACTCCTTTGATAACGCTTGGTGGATCGGCTTTGGTCAAATGGCTCAGGTGGTCTAGGAGAGGGGCCAGAAAGCAAAAGAGTAACAACAGGCTAAAAGCATTATTGCATCCATTTGCTAAAAGGGCAATTAAGCTTTTTAAAATTGTATTATTCTTCATCAGTTCCTCTGGTCAAAGCCACGTAAACACAACACACATGATTTCATCCGAAGCTTTTTTGCTAAATCTATCCTTTTCATAATTTTTTGGATATATCATGTTTGATGAAGCCCTGATATCATAACATATAATTGTTGATTTCAATAGAAACTGGTACCTAGCATGGTTTGATATGTCCTTCAATTCACCAAGACGGTTGCCATGGAAATCATGAGATATCAGTTCAGTGGTAAATATTGGCAATGCGAATGCATATATTGTTATTTTTATTTGATGTATTTATGAACTATTATTGACTCAGAGAGAAACCAAAATATATTTTGCTGTGGAAAACTAAAAGCGCATACCTGATAGTACAAGGACAAAGACATAATATTTAGCCATACTGAACATCATTCACTATATATCATATCTGGTATCAGCATGTCTATGGAGGGGCTGTTACACCCTCATTCAAATGCTTAAGTGAAACACACACACACACACACACACACGCACACACACACACATACGCACACACACACACACACACACACACACACACACACACACACACACACGCACACACACACACACACACACACACACAGACACACACACACACGCACACACACACACACACACACACACACACACACACACGCACACACACACACACACACACACACACGCACACACACACACACACACACACACACGCACACAGGTGGCAGTACAATGGCAGACATTTTTCAACTCCAATCCTCATCTTCTCATCTTCCATTCTGCCACCTGTTCTCCCTTTCCCCTGCCTCTCCTTTTCATATCCTGTTCTTTCCATTCTGATCAACAGACGTGCTCCTGTGTTACCACCTCCCGCTCAGAAATGGAACTCAAACAAGGCAAAAGAAACAAAACCTAGCGAAGGTATGGGCGAGAAACCAAGAAATAAAGGCTGCCCCATTGAGATTACAGAAGTGTTTTTAATTGACATCTTAACAGGAGCAAATCTGATGAGCCTGGTCTCTCTTATCAGGCCACACACTCACACACACACACGCACACACACACACGGTACAGCATCAGCTTTGAGGATCCGGTGTGTGTGTGTGTGTGAGTGTGTCCTTGTTGTGTGTGTGAGTGTGTCCTTATTGTGTGTGTGTCCGCGGGCCTTCCATTAGCGGCAGGAAGAGGAGGCTGCTGGGAGAGGACTGATCCTCACGGCCATCTTTACATCTGGAGGAGAGAGAGAGAGAGAGAGAGAGAGAGAGAGAGAGAGAGAGAGAGAGAGAGAGAGAGAGAGAGAGAGAGAGAGAGAGAGAGAGAGAGAGAGAGAGAGAGAGAGAGAGAGAGAGAGAGAGAGAGAGAGAGAGAGAGAGAGAGAGAGAGAGAAAGAGAGGGA
>CM030191.1:2674852-2677352 GCA_017639675.1 Aplochiton taeniatus
AAAGATACTGCAAAGGATTAGTGTAGTTTATTTCCAGTCAACTTGGATCTGCAATATGAAACATGTATTGCCAGGTAACTATTTGGTAAAAACATTCAGTAAAAAAGAATGTTTACCCTTTTGTACGTAGATATATTTTACGGTACCCAATGTCAATCAGCCTCAAGCACCTTTTGTTTATTTTCTGCTACTTTACTTAGCGAGTCTTCGATCTTGTTACTTACTTATGTCTGGAGAGTAGATTGTTGGCCCAACCCAATAGGAGCTGGCCAAGTAAATAGTGTGTGTGTGTGTGTGTGTGTGTGTTGTGTTGTGCGTCTCAGGTTCTCCCTCGCTCCTGCCCGGGAGCACGCAAGTCCATCACACCTGAAGCCCAGATTGGGGTGACTGTAATCACTGGCGTTGACCTTAATCACACCACACACACGGAGTCACGGAACGGAAGGGGGGATGAGAGTGGAAAAGAGAGGAGGAAAGAGGGTAGTGATTCCAAAGTGCCCCCTTTTTACCCTCCCGAAGAGAGAAGTAGGTTTTTAAAATGGCGGCTGAAATCAAATGATCCCAGTCCTCGACCAATCAGAGATATTCGCCGCTGCAAAGCCCCACCCCCAAGTTCCTGTACTTTTGAAAAGTACTACCTCCCGAGCAGGGACTTCTGGGAGTGAAATAAGGTCCCCGGAACTAAATGAAGACCCTGGTCCCTGTGGTCGACCGCCCTCCTCCAAAGGTTCCAGGTCCTGGGGAAAGCTCCTGCAGTCGAAACAGGGCTTAATTCGTTTTTCATGGAGTTTGGTTTGGAGGGAAATGTCGCTCCACGGTATGTGTCTTGTGCCTGCGAGGCTGGATTTCATTGAAACAAAATGTTTTGGTTCGTAAAAAAAAAACGGGGTGGGAGGGGTAGTGTTCATGTAATAGGGGGCTGGAGTTATGTCTGCGTGTGTGTGTGTGTGTGTGGGGGGGGGGGGGGGGGAGTGAGTGAGTGTGTGTGTTTGTGCGTGTGTGGTCTTTCCGCCCCGGCCCTAGTCTACCGCGGCCACGGCAACAGGTGCTAAAGGGAGTCGACAGTGCTTTAATATGTGATTAAGACGCAGGGTGTCTGAGCTGGGCCAGGCAGATCTAATTCACCGCCCACTGACCCGCACGAAGGACACACCACACACACACACACACACACACACACAACCTGCAAAGACCATCCGGGTGAAACCCTGCACGGCATACCGTCTGCATACCTCAGGGACAATGGTGTACCGTGGGCTTTTACGTGAGGCCCTCTGGGGCCCGGAACAAAGAAACTGCAGCGAAAAATGTTGAGACCAAGAAGCCCTCACCTGCTAAGAGGATCCGGCAGGAATGAATGTGGAGTTCTCAAGCACGGACTTGCACTCAGCGATGTTCAACCTGTTTTGGGTTTCTTCACTGGCTATTATTCGGTGCTAATAATGGTTTCGTATGGCTGAAGCACTGCAGTCTGTTGTGAAATATACACGTTTCCCCCCCCCCCCCCAAGATAGATAGTTGAATATACATTTTTTTATATATATATATTTTTCTCCAGAAGATATTGAGATGTTTTACCATCCGCGCCTCACCGTTATTCCCTGGCAAGCGTTCAGAATAGACCCAACCTGGGACCGGGCATGACCGTGCCAGCCAAAGGGGCCCAAGGCCGAGCGGAGGGCAGGACTGAGTCTCTAGGAAGCCGGTCGGCAAATCAGCCCTGACAGGCCGTGTCACATTCCATTCCTCACGGCCCGTGGCGTTCCCCTCCGGAAAACACCCTCGTTCACCCTCTTTCACCCTCGTTCACCCTCGTTCACCCTTGGTGCACTAAACACTACAGGCAACACCCGCCGCACCCTTCAAGTCGAGTGGTCGAACTCAGTTGCTTTCTCATCTTCCACCGTCAGTTGCCGTGTCTGCGTTATATATATATATATATATATATATATATACACATAGTCCTCCTACCTGCAGTCGGGATTTTGGTTGCTAAGGTGCGTTGCTGTGGAGGAGCCGTTCGGCGTGAGCGAGTAGAGATAAAGATGGGGAATTCATATCTAAGTGTTTATTCCACACGGCCTGGCTAGAAACCCAGGATCAAGACACTTCTTCAATTGAATTGGCCCTTTGAAAGTTTTTTTTATGTCATGTATTTTTTTCTGCTGGTGGTTGTGTACATTTCCAATCAAATCTTTCCCAACAAAATGGTTTTCTTTGTTGTCTTGACTAAGTGGCTCCGCGTCCTACAGTGGCAGGTAAGAGTGAGAGAGTGGCAGAGCCGTTTCTTGCTATATGCGGACTGTGCGATTGCATAGGGCCCCCGAAGCAACTAAGGTGTCATTTTAGTTTTTTTTTCTCTAGAAATGAATATGATCCGTCTGTATTTGTAACCAACCAGTCTTGTGTGCTGGGTGAAAACAATTATACGCATACATTTCCCATAGATCTGCACCAGATCGATGCATTTAAATGTTAAATCTATGCCTCTGGACCACCT
>CM030191.1:2689852-2697352 GCA_017639675.1 Aplochiton taeniatus
GTCCAGGGAGAGCAGAGATCCGATGCGTCTGCCACTTAGAGGGTTTCAGTCAGAATAAGTGCCGGGTGAGTCCATGCCCACAGGCCGTCAGACTAATTGGCTGAGACCTCTAAGAGCTTTCTAATTGGGGTGTGGGGGACGTGTGTGTGTGGTGTGTGTCTGTTAATCGGGTGGCTTGCATGCACTCTTGTGTGGTGTGTGCTAAGTGTATGACTTTGTGTGTGTGTGTGTGTCGGGGGTTAATAGTAGTAATAGCAATACATATTGATACATAATAATAATATTTTACACTGCGCTTTTCAGATGAAGTTAAGGTAGGTAGGAGTCAGACTTTGACGCGGGGTTAACAGTTAGCAGAAGAAGAATCTCCCAGACAAAGGTCTGTCTAACATCCCTGTAACGTCGTTGTAACGTCCCTGTAATGTCCCTGTAACATCCCTGTAGCGTCTCTGTAATGTCCCTGTAGTGTCCCTGTAATGTCCCTGTAGCGTCCCTGTAATGTCCCTGTAACGTCCCTGTAACGTCGTTTGTAACGTCCCGGTTATGTCCCTGTAACGCCCTGTTTAAAAACGGGTATCTTCCGCTGTGACGTTCAACACATCATGCTGGTTCTCCACAGCCCATTTTCTACTATTGGACAGCCTTTTTAGATGTTAACGGGGGTCCTTTTTAGATATTAAACTGTGTTATTGTTTAGTGAGCCAAGCAGTCGAGTTATATCACCGCTGGGCTGGGATATCGGTCTCAGTCGTTTTTAAAAATAATTCTATGTCAAGTATATTATACAATGTAATCGTTTTCCCTTTCTCGTGTGGAAGGAATTGATAGATGACTAACTGGTATGCTACCTGCCGCAATACTCTGTGATTCGAATGGTTCTCTGCATTTTAGGATCTGGATTAAGAGAGGGGATCACCCTCTCAATGTAATCCGACGAGGCCCCATTCATCCAGATTGAAACCCACCCTAAATACAAGACATGTCAGGCCCATGAAGCCGATCAGCCGACCGTCGACCAAAATACGGATGGACCTGGCTTTTAGCTTACGCTTTGCTAACTCACTGAGGGATTTCCAGGTGTGTGTGTGTGTGTGTGTGTGTGTGTGTGTGTGTAGACTATGGAGCAGTGCGTGTTGGTGTTGATAGAGACTGTATAGGGTTTAAAATCCAAGGCGGATGGGTCTGTTAGCGGAGGTACCAGGAACAGGAAAAGAGGAGGGAATCGCAAACCTTCAGGGATCCATTGCTTCTATTTCCTCACTCCCCTCATTTCTTCATAGGAAGTGCTTGGCAACCCTAGTGCTCCATGACGATGATGGAATGCAAATGACGTAATTTGTGTCATTGTTTTTTTCTCCATTTCTGCTACCGGTCCAGCGATGCTGGGTCCGCATGTGTTTTGGTCGACCCTAACCCTAACCCTAACCCTAACCCTAACCCTAACCCTAACCCTAACCCTAACTCGGTCTGAAACGTCTTGTGTTTGGGGACGGACAGGACCCCGTCCGATTACATGGAGAGGGGGGTGATCCGCTTCTTAATCCCGATCTAGGCGTCGGCCATGTCACAATCATGCTGGGGGAAAGGCCAAAGCCGCGCAGAGAGATCGCCCCGTGCAGCCCTTCAATCTGGGAATAGGATTAGCCTCCCTTTTGATTTGGGGGTAATCTCGGGGATCAGTGCTGGGCTTTCAATCCAGTCCAGAAAAAAATAAAAACACACATCAGAGGATTCTGTTGACCCTTGGTATAGCTCGATGCCATCTAGCTAAAGCAAACCTCTTAGCTTGTCTGGTTACGATCAACGGGCGTGAGGTTGGCTTGCTAAACTAAAAGTCTTTGACCTATAACAGTTGCCCATATTCCACTATTTCCCATAATGGTTAAACGCACTTTCTTGTCTGGTAAGCGCTGGTCCAGCCAGCTTCTGTGTGTGTTGACAAGTGTTGTCGAAGCAGCGTGGTGTTAGCGTTAGCCGCTAGCTTACTGCGTCTTCTAGTAGCTGATCAGAAGGGAATAGAGAGATACTGCCCTGACACTATCCAAAGCGAATGGCATCTACAATGGAATGCTAACACTAGAGTTTGCCTAGCTTGCCAGTGTAACGCAAAAGATAATAACAGCTAGGGCTAGTTATATGGAAACGGCATTTTAAAATGCCAATGGTACGTTAACTTTTAGGCTGTGCAAGCCTACTTACCCGCAGGCTCAACCTACATTTCTAATTAGAGGTGGCAATGGGGGCTCTTAGAGAGAACTGTTTACAAGGGAATGAGACCTGTGAGTCCCTTAACCGTGGGGAATATTATTATGGGAAATGCGGTTGAAACAAAACAACAAAACACGTATTTTCGAACAGACCTCTTTGGTGGGAGCAAACGTGATTTGTTTTGGGGTTTGAATGGTGCGACATAAATTACTCGATGATTGGGAAGAGTGGCAACATGATTACAGTGTCTCCGGCTTGTGGCGGAAGAGGCCCACTCATCTGCTGTCGTCCTAAAAACCTACAGGCTGTAATCGCAGTCTGAACTGAAAAGCTGGATCTGGTGGAGGAGGAGGACTTAGGGCTAGCGGTTGGCACCGCGACTGTTTACACAAAATGAAACCCCTCAGCTGAGCCATGAAAAGGAGTCCAATCTTTCCTCCGTGCAATCCTTTCTCAGTCCCGGCCTTAACTCTACGAATGTGCGCAAATGTGTGTAATTGAGTCAAAATGTGGTACTACGTAAAACAAAAACAAAAAAACGATTTGGTGTCTCCAAAGAGATTCGTGAACTGGTTTCTTCAATCGATCGATTTTCCTCCCCCACCCCCAGCCAACGGCTCCCTCGATCAGGCCAGTGGCCTCTGGGCTTCCCTTCACAACACCCTGGGGCTCCAGAGCCGTGACCGAACCCCCGCCAGAAGAAGAACGCAGGACCTTCTTTGAAAGCGTCGGAGAATACCGTATGTCACCCTCGCGTGTCAGCCTGCGTGGAGGAGGACGTTTTGGGGCAAAATTGTAAACGTTTGGGTCGCTCCTCTTTTCGAGGAAACAAACGGCGCTGAACGACGGGGCCGTTCAAAACCATCCACTCCATCCTCGTGGGGTCTTCGGGCGACGGCGTCGTCGAAATGCCACGTCACCGGGGGGGGGGGGGGGGGGGGGGGGGGGGGGGGGGGACTAAAACTAAGATAGTGCTAAGTGCTAAGACTAGCCCGGGATGGGTGCTGGTGGGAGCGGCGCCGAGGCGGTTGGCCGGGAAAAAACGTTCCCTGCTGCTGGCTCGCTCCTGCTAGTCTGCAGTGCTGCTCCCTCCCTCCTCTCTTTCTCTCCGTCCCGCCTCCTCTCTTCCGCTCTCTCTCTCTTACTTGCTCTGTTCCTCTCTCCTCTCTCCCTCTCCCCTCCCTCTCTTTTCTCCTCTCCCTCTCTCTCCCTCTCTGCCTCTCTCTCAATCTCTCTCTCTCTCTCTCTCTCTCTGCCTCTCTCTCTCGTTCCTCTGCTCACTCCCTTGGCTCTCAGTTCTTTGTCTCCCTGCTGCAGTCGACCGTGCCTGCAAATGAGCACCGGGACAGAGCAATTATTCAGCATGGGGCAGCCCCCCCCCCCCCCCACCCCCCCCCCCCCCCCCCCCCCACCCCCCCCCCCCCCCCCCCCCCACACACACACACACACACACAGAGACTAACAAATCCCCATTCTCCCTCTACTCAGCAATTTACATGAAAATGATTTCACATTGTAAACGCGAGACATATGGACAGTGCATCGGGAGATTGAGTATTATATTAATATTATATTATATTAACCCTTCAACTGACGGGTTAATATCCTCGTTAAAAATGAATTACTTTGATGGACACACACGTACGCACACACACACACACACGTACACACACACGCACACACACACACACGCACACACACACGCACACCCACACGTACACACACCACGTACACACGTTTGACTCTTTCAGCCAAAGCCGACCCCTCCCATCCTTATTACCACTACCTTATTCTGCTCACACACACACACACACACACAAACATACAGGCGTCTTGCTATCTCGGGGTGTGTGTGTGTGTGTGTGTGTGAAGGGGAGCGGGAGCCTAGGCTTCCGAGGAGGCGTGCCGACCTGTGTGTTAGTGAGTATTGGCTGTGTGTGTGTGTGTGAGGGAGGGAGGCAGGCGTGTGTGTGAGAGAGGGAGGGTGAGGGGGGGAGGGAGGATGAGGGAGGGAGGGAGTGTGTGTGTGTGTATGTGTGAGAGGGAGTGTGTGTGTGTGTGTGTGTGAGAGAGGGAGTGTGTGTGTGTGTGTGTGAGAGGGAGTGTGTGTGTGTGTGTGTGTGAGAGAGGGAGTGTGTGTGTGTGTGTGTGTGTGAGAGAGGGAGTGTGTGTCTGAGCTGCAGTCTCATTCCACCGACCGGAATCGTCCATCTCTGCCGTCGCTGCCTGGCCTCATGACTCTCTCTCTCTCTCTCTCTCTCTCTCTCTCTCTCTCTCTCTCTCTCTCTCTCTCTCTGTCTCTCTCTCTCTCTCTCTCTCTCTCTCTCTCTCTCTCTCTCTCTCTCTCTCTCTCTCTCTCTCTCTCTCTCTCTCTCTCTCTCTCTCTCTCTCTCTCTCCCCATCCCCCTTTTTTCTCTCCTCTCCCTTTCTTACACACCCTCTCCCTCTGTTTCTCTGCAGGACTCACAGCCTCCTCCTTCCCTAGCCTCGGAGCACAAACACAGACACACGAAAACGGCAGATAACTGCAGCCAGGTGAGATATGTATTGGTGTGTGTGTGGGAGTGTGTGTGCGCGCGTGTATGTGCGCGTTGCGTGTGTGTGTGTGTGAGCAAACTGGTGTGGTTATCCTGGTGCATAGATCTGTCACCGGCTGCTATCTCTTCTTATTTGATGGACGACCAGAGACCTCATCTCTCTCTCTCTCTCTCTCTCTCTCTCTCTCTCTCTCTCCTGCTCTCTTTCTTTGTATCTGTGTTCGTTTCCATGGTTATTTCCTGTTCCAAGTGAAGACACGTTGCCGTCTTTCTCCTTAGCCTTCCTAGGATTGAGTACACGCTGTCTTTCCCACTCCGGGATGGAATCAGAATATTATTTTATAATTTTTCATGATTCATTGATTGCTGTCTGTCCCTGGGCTCATGGAGCTCGATTCCCTATCTTTCTGTCTTTCGCCGTTTCCCCTCTTTCTTTTGTTTCTCTTTCTCTCTCTCTCGCTCTCTTTCTCTTTCTCTTTCTTGTTCTCTCTCTCTCTCTCTCTCTCTCTCTCTCTCTCTCTCTCTCTCTCTCTCTCCCCCTCTTTCTCTCTCTCTCTCTGTTTCTGTCTTCTCGTTTCCGTGTTTTCCCTCCCCATCACTTGGGGGGGGGGGGGGAATGTCTCTGGGTTCCTGTCGTGCCCCCGCTCTGTCGGCCCGTTCTCCGTGGGGTCCCGGACCCCACGAGGCGTTTCTCTCCTCGTCACCGCACACCTTTCGGTAGCGACACGTGTGTGTGTTAGTGTGTGTTAGTGTGTGTTAGTGTGTGTTAGTGTGTGCGTCTCTCTCTCACTCACTTTTCGTCTCGCTAGCAGGGCTGTGTTGACAGTGCCCATGGTGGGTGGAGGGTTGATCAGATCCGATCCGATCCGATCCTGTGGGTCTATTTGCGTATCTGTGTGTGTGTGTGTGTGTGTGTGTGTGTGAGTGTGTGTTTGTGTGTGTGTGAGTGTGTGTGTGTGTGTGTGTGTGTGTGTGAGTGCTTCCAGCCACACGGCTAGCCGTCACATCCAAAGTGACAGCCCCCCTCCTCTCTCCATCCCTCCCTCTCTCTCTTCCTCCCTCTCTCTCTCTCTCCCTCCCTCCCTCTCTCTTTCTCTCTCTCTCTCCCTCTTTCCCTCCCTCCCTCCCTCCCTCCCTCCCTCTCTCTCTCTCTCTCTCCCTCCCTCTCTTTCTCTCTCTCTCCCTCCCTCTCTGGTTGCCGGGCAGGTCTCCGCCCCGCCCATGTACCTCTTCTGACAAATCGTCTTCGACACCCCAGCCAGGACGTGCCCCCTCCTTGTCCCGTTGCATTGGCCATGAGCCGTAAACACCCCCGCCACCACCCCCACCAGGGCGGCCTGCTGCCAACCCCGTGCCCTAGCAGGAAGGTCACAACCTGGCAGGGAGGCCCAGGGTTCTCAGCCCCCAAATCCCAACTGTTGCTGCCATCGCTTCACGGCGGGAGGGGGAGACAAAGGAGAGAGAGAGAGAGAGAGAGAGAGAGAGAGAGAGAGAGAGAGAGAGAGAGAGAGAGAGAGAGAGAGAGAACAGAGACAAAGAAGAGAGAGAGAGAGAAAGAACAGAGTGAGAGGAGAGAGAAAGAGAAAGAGGGACACAAAGAAGAAAGAGAGAGAGAACGAGAGAGAGAAACAACAGAAAGAGAGAGGAGAGAGACAAAGAAGAGAGAAAGGGAGAGAGAGAGAGAGAGAGAGAGGGAGAAAGAGAGAGAGAGGGAGAAAGAGAGAGAGAGGGAGGGGGAAGAAGGGTAAATAGTTTTAGTGTCAGATCGCCTCTGCTTCTCACCAAATGGCTTCCGTCAGCAGTCAGGGTAGGTGGGAGACGCCCAAGTCGTCATGGAAACGCTGACTAACCAGTGTCAGGCCGCCGTGGCGATGGGAGCCGGGGGTCAAGGGTCACGCTGCCGTGGCGATAGGAGCTGGGGGTCATCGTCATTGAAGACAATGACAGTCTCATCAGGAGGTTTTCAGGCGTTTGCTGGGGGAGAGTCAGGATGTTTCAGTTTGAATTCCTCTCATGAATTCACTTTCTTTCTTTCTTTCTTTCTTTCTTTCTTTCTTTCTTTCTTTCTTTCTTTCTTTCTTTCTTTCTTTAACTGGGTCATTTTTAAGAACCTCTTGTAAATGCGTGCGGCAGTTGATTTTTGATAGATGCCTTGTGTAATGGACACCGACCGGCATACACTCACCATCGTCGGTACAAATACGATCGCTGTGTCCTGTGAAGAGGTGCCTTTCCCCATGGCCGAGCGGTTAAGGACCCTGACCCTAACCCTAACCCTGACCCCAGTGCTGGTGACCCCTGGTTCGATCCGTAGTAGTGGCGAACATGGGAGGAGGCGTGAGTTCTCGCACAGCAGTCAACATGGCCGTGTGCAGACCAATCACGACCGCTCCATTTCGCCGAGTCATGAGATGGATTCTGTTCTCCTTTATGTGGAGAACTGGAGGAGGAGGATGTGGACAGACAAGGACGAGTTCAGCGGACGTTCAATCAGAAACTCCTACTGACAGGAAAGTAGCAGGTGTCCCCCTAAGCTGTGTGTGTGTGTGTTCTCCTGGCATGCAGTGCACCTGGGCTGGTTCATATAACCTGGAGGGGCTCCTGTCCTCGGCATGGCAGTCTGCAGTCCGTCATGTCAACGTTGTGTGTGTGTGCGTGGGTGTGTGTGTCAACGCTGCGTGTTCCTTTGGTGCGGATAAGGATCAGCCTGTTGACTTGTTTGATCACAGGAACGTTTATTGCAAACAGTCACGCA
>CM030191.1:2699852-2722352 GCA_017639675.1 Aplochiton taeniatus
GCCCAACACAGTCTGCTTTTCTTTTTGCTACTCTCCTCCCCTTTGCTTTCCCGTCTCTCTGCTTTCCTGTCTGTCTGCTTTCCTGTCTGTCTGCTTTCCTGTCTGTCTGTTTTCCTATCTGTCTGTCTGCTTTCCTGTCTGTCTGCTTTCCTATCTGTCTGTCTGCTTTCCTGTCTGTCTGCTTTCCTGTCTCTCTGCTTTCCTGTCTCTCTGCTTTCCTGTCTGTCTGCTCTCCTGTCTCTCTGCTTTCCTGTCTCTCTGCTTTCCTATCTGTCTGTCTGCTCTCCTGTCTGTCTGCTTGCCTCCCTGTCTGTCTGCTCTCCTGTCTGTCCGCTTGCCTCCCTGTCTGTCTATCAGTTGGTCAGTGAGCATGTAAATAAAAACCTAAAACAATCTGTTTTTGTCAGCGTCTGGCTCCGCCCCCTTTGGACGAATCCCCAGAAGAACGGAATCCTTTCCAAGAACGCCGGAGTGCCAGAATCCGTTTGGTGACCCAAAGCAGTCACAGCTTTGTTTTTTCGCTACTCTCCTCTCCTCCGTTTTTTTCTCCCTCCTTTCTTCTCTTCTACCCCTCCGCTCTCACCGTTCCCTTCTCCTTGACTTCTCCGAGTGCACTTTTTTTTTTTTTTTTGGACCCTCCTTTCCCTGTGCGACACCGGGGGTTCGGCGACCAATGGGTGCTCTCCTCTCGTGGCTGGAAAAACAGAGCGCTGGGTTCCTTGTTCATGGCCTGCGCTGGCCGGCCGCGCGTTGACGTCAACCATGGGCGGGCGGCCGGCAGTCTGGTTCCCATGGTTACACAAAAAGCCATTTCATCACTCTCCTCCTCCCCCTTTGCTGGATGGACCATCTCCCTCTCCGATCAAACTGCTTCCTATCCAATTCCGTCCTGTTATATTCTATTCCATCCAGTTCTATCTAATTCTATCCTGTTATAGCCTATTCTATCCTATTCTATTGTATCCTGTTCTATTCTATTCTATTCTATCCAATTCTATCCTGTTATATTCTAATCTATCCAATTCTATTCTATTTTATTCTATTCTATTCTATTCTATTTTATTTACCACCATGGCCCATGTGACAGGGTGGCAGTGATGGGGGGGGCGGTGATGAGTTGGTGGTGGGGGGGGTTGGGGGGGGTGGTGGGTGAGTCAGAGAGAGAGAAAGAGAGAAAGAGAGAGAGAGAGAGAAAGAGGATGTTTGTGTGTAATAGTTGTCTTGTGTTTTCATCCTATAGTTCGTTGTCTGATCTGACGTCCACTCAGGCCACTGACCCTGTCTCTCTCTAACGCCCCCCCCCCCCCTCTCTTCTCTCTCCCCCAGGTGTGACCCTGTGTCTCTCTCTAACACCCCTCTCTCCTCTCTCCCCCAGGTGAGACTCTGTGTCTCTCTCTAACGCCCCCCCGTCTCTCTCCTCTCTCCCCCAGGTGTGACCCTGTGTCTCTCTCTAACACCCCCCCCCCCCCCCCCTCTCTCTCCTCTCTCCCCCAGGTGAGACTCTGTGTCTCTCTCTAACGCCCCCCCTCTCTCTCCTCTCTCCCCCAGGTGTGACTCTGTGTCTCTCTAACGCCCCCCCCTCTCTCTCCTCTCTCCCCCAGGTGTGACTCTGTGTCTCTCTCTAACACCTCCCCCCCCTCTCTCTCCTCTCTCCCCCAGGTGTGACTCTGTGTCTTCTAACGCCTCCCCCCCCCTCTCTCTCCTCTCTCCCCCAGGTGTGACTCTGTGTCTCTCTCTAACGCCCCTCCCCCCCCCCTCTCTCTCCTCTCTCCCCCAGGTGAGACCCGGTGGCTCTCGTCCTGAACCCCTCGTCCGTCCCCTGCGTCCTTGAAAGGCAAGCGTTGTGGTCTCAGCAGGTAAGGCCCCCGCCATGCCCCCCCCACGCCCCCCCACACCCCCCCACCCCAGCGTGCACACTTAGGCCAAGTCTCCGCGAACCATGTCCACCTCTTCACTTCCGGTGATGGCCGGCGACGGGCACAGTTCTTCGTTTCTGCTGGTTGCCCGACCAGGGAGAAAATATTCCAATATGAATTCCCCCGTAGGTAAATACGCAGGGGAAGGAGTGAGTTCAGGTGAGGACAACGAGAGAAGGTGCTAGACTGTACCAGAGGCAAGCGTCCTTGGGCTCTGCAGTGCTGGAGTGGTCGACGTGACTCCGCTGTGTTCTCCTGTCGATGGCAAACAGCAAAAGCCTGAATGGTGTGCGTGTGTGTGTGTGTGTGTGTGTGTGTGTGTGTGTGCACGAGCAATTCACGCCCCAACTCGGGATCCCACGACGAACCGCTCCGGCGAGTCACGTGATCTCGGAGCGGACGACGTGTTGCGGTGGCGATCAGGGATACACTGATCAAGTCCACTGGCAAAATGAATGGGGAATGGAAAGAAAAAAAAGTGGATGGGGAGCGGTTTTAGAACAGGGAGCGGCAGCTCTGGTTCGTTTGCCTTGTTTCCACGGTAACTGGGAGTCGGCGGTTCCGAATCTTCAGCTCCCGTACGACAGCGATCAGCTCCGAGGATCAAAGGTCGGGGATCAAAGGTCGGAACGACGTCGGGCCATCGAAGAATCCTAACAGCCCAGGATTGGAAAAGGCAGCCAGTGGATTCGGCTTTGTCCGACCAAAGTTGAACTTTCCCGGGATGTCGGATATGAAAGGAATAGGAAAATGGAGTCGTTTTCTAAACGGGTAGCTCAGAGGAGCTGACATTTTCAAACAGATGCGCTGGTGTTGGGGTTTGTTGGTGCTGTGTGGGTGTTAAGCTCCTGTTCATAACGGGCGCCCTCCCCCCCCCCCCCCCCCCCCCCCCCCTCCCAACCGGTCCACAGCATCGTTTGTGGCTTTGCCAGAACTTTGTTGACTGTGTGTGTGTGTGTGTGTGTATGTGTGTGTGTGCGTGTGTGTTCATCTGGTAGCTTGCATGCACGCTTGTGTGTGAGTGTGTGTGTGTGTGTTCATCTGGTTACTTGCATGTGTGCTTATGTGTATTACTTTTTGTCAATGTGTCTGTGTGTGATTTTTTGTTAATGTGTGTGTGTGTCTTTGTGTGTGTTTCTTTGTTAACGTGTGTGTGTGTGTGTGTTTGTTAATGTGTGTGTGTGTGTGTGTGTTTTTGTTAATGTGAGTGTGTGTGTGTGTGTGTGTTTTTGTTAATGTGAGTGTGTGTGTGTGTGTGTGTGTGTGTGTGTTTTTGTTAATGTGAGTGTGTGTGTGTGTGTGCGTGTGTGTGTGTGTGTGTGTGTGTCTGCGTGTGAAAGCCGTCTCTAGCGGCTGTAATCCCCGTGCCGGTGATATGTGACCGTCCAGGCCGACAGACAGCAAAGCTGGGCGGAAAGTTCCAGAGGGGATTTTGCTTTGATTTCTTTTTCTAACCAGAGTTATCGTTCTATTCCACAGTTATCGTTTCTTTTATCGTTCTATTCCACTGGACGGGGGGAAGAATAACCTCGGTAATATCCAAAATGACAAATATTATATTAATAATATAATTTTGTATTATTACATTTCAAATGTTATATTAATATGATTAGTATGATCATATCGAAATGGAGATATTTTTCTCGGATGCATTTCCTCTCAGGGAAATGTGATTTTCTACGAACGGTCTCCGTCACTCCCCTCCAGTCCAGGGTGACATTCAACGGGACGCTGGCTAGCAACTAGGCTATCGGCCGCCATCCATCCACTAAGAGCCTTTCACTTCAATCTGGGGCGTGTTGTTGGAGCTACGTTACACCCCCCTGGCCCCTTGGCCCTCCTGGCCCTCTGGCCTCCTGGCCCCCTGGCCCTCCTGGCCCTCTGGCCCCCTGGCCCCCCTGGCCCTCCTGGCCCTCTGGCCCCCTGGCCCTCTGGCCTCCTGGCCCCCTGGCCCTCCTGGCCCCCTGGCCCCCCTGGCCCTCCTGGCCCCCGTTGCCCATGGCCCTCTGGCCCCCCTGGCCCTCCGGCCCCCCTTGCCCATGGTCCCCTGGCCCCCCTGGCCCCCTGGAGCTTGGTGGTGCCCCAGTTTGAGCGCCGGGGTCGCGGCCACCCGTCGCCCCCTCTCCGACCCGCTTCCCAGGGTTGCGTTGCCACGGGGACAGTTACATCACAGTCGGCAGTGGGGGGGGGGGGGATTTATTCTAGACAGCCAGGAAGCGCTGTAGTGTCAGTGAAATGGTGGCAATAGAGGATGTTGGATGTTTTGGAAAGTGTGATAGGAGGCGTAGGAGAGATGCAATGAGTAATATGGTTTTGAAATATGGAATTCCACCTGAAAAGGGGAAGGTGGACATGGGTTATTCATGTTTTCTTTGGTTTTGCTTACGTTCCCAAAAAGTGAAGAGTCAGAGAAATCTGGATGCTACAGTCCATGTACAGTATAGGCTGTGCGGGGGAGAGAGAGAGAGAGAGAGAGCGAGAGAGAGAGAGAGAGAGAGAGAGAGAGAGAGAGAGAGAGACGGAGAGAGAGAGAGAGCGAGAGAGAGAGAGAGAGAGAGAGAGAGAGAGAGAGAGAGAGACACACACACAAACACACACAGTTGAGAAAGAGAGACACACACGCACACACACACACACAGAAAACACACACAGTTGAGAGAGGGCCACACGCAAACACACAGAGAGAGAGAGAGAGAGAGCGAGAGAGCGAGAGAGAGAGGTAAAGTGTTTTTGAAGGAAGTGGGTTGAGGGAACGGGGCCAGTGATTATTGGCTTACGATAAGTTGATCCTGGCCAGTCAGATAACGGGGGGGGGGGGGGGGGGGGGGAGGGGGGGGGGGGGGGGGGGGGGGGGGGGGGGGGGGGGGGGTGTCGGTGACGTCACAATCCAGGCCACGCCTCCCTGTCAGTCGATCTGGCTGGGTCAACATCGCTGCTAGGCAACCGCCGGGCCTTTCAGTTTACATCCCGGATGTTTGCTTCCCGGCCTATTTTTTTCAACAAAAAAAAATTCTGCCGTCGCTTTATCAATTATAATCTGTCTCCAATACAGTAAAACATTAAAAAATCTCCCTCTAAAAGTTGAGTGTTAAACTTTCAACTTTCAGGAGAAAGGGATTATGATTTCTTTTTTTAAAGGCGAACCAGAATGGTAAGACAAAGGGATGTCTTTCTACTTAACCACCCCAGGGAATAATATATCCCCCCCGTTCCCCTGTCTGCAGAGCCAGTATCTAGGTGTGTGTGTGTGTGTGTGTGTGTGTGTGTCCTTGTCTGCAGAGCCAGTGTCTAGGTGTGTGTGTGTGTGTGTGTGTGTCCTCGTCTGCAGAGCCATCTCTTCCGGTCAGTGGAGATGTGATGAGAGGCACCACTGTGATCAGAGCAGGGCTGGAGGAAACAGCGGCTTCTGAGGAGATCACACACACTCCGTGGGGTGTGTGTTCCGGAGTGTGTGTACCAACACTGTCATTATGAGCGTGTCTTCTTGTGCTCGTACAGTGTGTGTGTGTGTGTGTGTGTGTGTGTGTGTGTGTGTGTGTGTGTATCTGAGTGTGTGCCCACTGCAGTACCAAACAAGCGTTTCGGCTACCTCTGCTTAAGTAGCATCCACTTGACTCAAACCTCACTAAGTCCCTCTATTTTTGCCTCGTCAATGGAGGCCTGTGACACCACTGACCTTCAGTTGGATTTGAGGTCACGTTACCGTCTGAAGACTGTGACACCACTGCTGACAGGTCTATAGTACCGTCTGAAGACTGTGACACTGCTGACAGGTCTATAGTACCGTCTGAAGACTGTGACACTGCTTACAGGTCTATAGTACCATCTGAAGACTGTGACACTGCTTACAGGTCTATAGTACCGTCTGAAGACTGTGACACTGCTGACAGGTCTATAGTACCGTCTGAAGACTGTGACACTGCTTACAGGTCTATAGTACCGTCTGAAGACTGTGACACTGCTGACAGGTCTATAGTAACGTCTGAAGACTGTGACACTGCTGACAGGTCTATAGTACCGTCTGAAGACTGTGACACTGCTGACAGGTCTATAGTACCGTCTGAAGACTGTGACACTGCTGACAGGTCTATAGTACCGTCTGAAGACTGTGACACTGCTGACAGGTCTATAGTACCGTCTGAAGACTGTGACACTGCTTACAGGTCTATAGTACCGTCTGAAGACTGTGACACTGCTGACAGGTCTATAGTACCGTCTGAAGACTGTGACACTGCTTCCCTGCCCCCACCCAGATCTGACACGTTGACACGGGTTAACACTCCAAGGGAATCTGGGCTGTCTGATGGCATCAGCCCTTTTTGGGTTGACAAAGTGTAGCTTGAGTGATTGGACAGGAAATAAACAACCCCCCCCCCACCCCCCCACACACACACCCCCACAAGTCAAAATAACGACAAATAAAACCCTTCCCGGTCTTAAGGACATGGGTTGAACGTTCTAAATCACAGGTTCTGGAGGGGCGGTCTCAAGTCGCCGTGGCAACGACGGCACATTCAGCCTCGGCCGTGTCTGTCTCCCATCCTTCAGGTCTGAGGATGACGAGGCGATTTCCCCCCCCGCCCGCCCGCCCGCCCGCGCTATCGAGTGTCGCGGCCCGGTAGCGGGGTGGTCGCCCTCCTCCTCCTCCTCCTCCTCCTCTCCGCCTCAGCACATTCCAATACCTGTTTGGGGCGAAACGCTGGCCTCAGCGTCCGGACCTTTTTTCAATTTGGGTTTTTCTTCCTTAGCAACAGCTGGGCTTGCTCGTCTACCCGGTCTGCGGAGGTTTGGGGTTTTTCTTTCTCTTCTTTGTTTTTCTCGTTTCTTCCCCGGCTAGTCTTTTTTGTTTTTATTGTCAGGGGATTGCACTTCTCTCCTCCTCTACTTTTTCATCTCTCTCTCTCTCTCTCTCTCTCTCTCTCTCTCCCTCTCTCTCTCTCTCTCTCTCTCTCTCTCTCTCTCTCTCTCTCTCTCTCTCTCTCTCTCTCTCTCTCTCTCTTTCTCTCTCTCTCTCTTCCCCTCTCTCTCTCTCTCTCTCCCCCTGTCTCTCCCTCTCTCTCGCTCTCTCTCTCTCTCTCTCTCTCTCTCTCTCTCTCTCTCTCTCTCTCCCCCTCTCTCTCTCTCTCCTCCCCTCTCTCTCTCTCTCTCTCCCCCTCTCCCCCTGTCTCTCCCCCTCTCTCTCTCTCTCTCTCTCTCTGGTCCCCATGAGCATGCCCTGCCACCAGAGACATGCATTAGCCCAGATCAGGGAGCAAGGGAACGAGAGAGACTCGCGGGTAGAGAGGGAGGAGGGGAAAGACAGGGAGCACCATTGAAAGGAAAAGAGGGATTCAAAAAGAAACTGGACCAGAGAGAGAGAGAGACAGAGAGAGAGACAGAGACAGAGACAGAGACAGAGAGAGAGAGAGAGAGAGAGAGAGAGAGAGAGAGAGGGGGACTGAGGAACAGAGTGTTTGACAAGGCGGAGGGTACCGACAGAGCGACCCACATATATACATCCCAATGCTAGCGAGTGCAGCTAGGGACAAATAACAATTTATCCCCCCCGCCCCCCCCCCCCCCCCCCCCCCCATTTAGGGGTCTGCACAGCAGGGGGGGGGGGGGCACACCCACCAGCCGGGTTGAATGACCGACATTATGGCTCCGATCGTCGGACAGCCAGACCCCTCTCTCTCCCTGCAGTGGCTCATCCACAACCCCCACTGGATAGTCCATACGACCAGGCTGTGCTTTCAAATAGACACTTTGTCATGGGCTCTGTGGGTGCTCGCCAGCATCACGGGGCCAGTGGAGCCCGGTTGCCTTTTCTAGTACCTTCTTATGGGTGTGTCTCTCTATGTATGTGTGTTCTGTGTGTGTGTGTGTGTGTGTGTGTGTGTGTGTGTGTGTGTGTGTGTGTGTGTGTCTGTGTGTGTGTGTGTGTGTGTGTGTGTGTGTGTGTGTGTGTGTGTCTGTGTGTGTGTGTGTAATTGGGTTTGGGTGCTGTGTCGCGTGCGTACAGTATGCATGGGCGTGTGTCCAGTGAAAGTGCGTGAGTGTGTGTGTGTGTCTGTGTGTGTGTGTCTGTGTGTGTGTGTGTGTGTGTGTGTGTGTGTGTGTGTGTGTGTGTGTGTGTGTGTGTGTGTGTGTGTGTATGTGTGTCTGTGTGTGTGTGAGTGTGTGTGTGTGTCTGTGTGTGTGTGT
The DNA here is from genome assembly GCA_017639675.1 of Aplochiton taeniatus. Classification (NCBI taxonomy): domain Eukaryota; kingdom Metazoa; phylum Chordata; class Actinopteri; order Galaxiiformes; family Galaxiidae; genus Aplochiton; species Aplochiton taeniatus. The sequence goes on from CM030191.1 coordinate 2,707,952, forward strand.
CTGTGTGTGTGTGTGTAATTGGGTTTGGGTGCTGTGTCGCGTGTGTCCAGTGAAAGTGCGTGAGTGTGTGTGCACAGGGGAGGGGTTTTGTCTACTTTAAAGGAGGTGTGTGTGTGTGTGTGTGTGTGTGGGGTGGGGGGCATGGGAGGGGGGCGGTCCTGTCAGCCCCATCTGTCGAACCTCCTTGAGACCTGTACCGGTTACCATGGCAACCACCTCCTTTTTCCGGAGGGGAGGAGAGGGGGAGAGACGGTCGAGAAACTGGAGAGCGAAAGAGCGTCTGAGCTCACTCTCTCTCTCCCTGTTCTCTCTCCGTTCTCTCTCCGTTCTCTCTCTCCGTTCTCTCTCCGTTCTCTCTCTCCGTTCTCTCTCTCTCTCTCTCCGTTCTCTCTCTCCGTTCTCTCTCTCTCTCTCTCCGTTCTCTCTCCGTTCTCTCTCTCTCTCTCTCTCCGTTCTCTCTCTCCGTTCTCTCTCCGTTCTCTCTCTCCATTCTCTCTCTCCATTCTCTCTCCGTTCTCTCTCTCCGTTCTCTCTCTCCGTTCTCTCTCAGTTCTCTCTCTCCCTATTCTCTCTCCGTTCTCTCTCCGTTCTCTCTCTCCATTCTCTCTCTCTCTCTCTCCGTTCTCTCTCTCCGTTCTCTCTCTCCGTTCTCTCTCTCCATTCTCTCTCTCCGTTCTCTCTCCGTTCTCTCTCTCCGTTCTCTCTCCGTTCTCTCTCCCTGTTCTCTCTCGGTTCTCTCTTGGTCAGAGAAAAATGAGCTCTCCAAAAAAAAGAAATATTACAAATATTTGCTTCAATGCGACCCTCCTTGTGATCAATATTTATTGTGTGGGGGGCAATCGCCCGCAGGGGTTGTTCCAGATCGTCCTTCTAACCGCACGCTTTGGAGTCGCCCCCCCCCCCCAACCCCCCACCCCCCCCCCCCCCCCACCTCACCGATATCACTGCAACATATTCCTCTAACTGTAGCTCCAGGTGAAGCTATAGAGATAGGAGGTTGTTAGCCCTGTCTCTTTTTGAGACCGACTGACAGCTGGTCCCTCTCCGACAAAAATGCGCTCAGTATTAATAACTTGGGTCTTCATACCGTCAAGCGTTTTTGACTTAAAATGTGGTTCACTGTTGAAAAAAACCAAAACGTCGCTTTTAATGCGGTATATTTGATGATAGGTGGCTCGGTGTGTCTTGGACTGTGTCTGGCCTGCCTGTCTGTCTGGGGTCTCCTCAGCGGCACGCAGGGCCTGGTGTCTGGGACAAAGCCGGCTGGAGTTGCTGAGTCATGGCTGGTGCTCGACTCCCCCTAGTGGCAGACACCGCAACTGCTCCCCCCCTCCCTTAATGGTGGGGTCTTTTGGGCGTGGGCAGAGGCTGGGGATGTGAATGGGAGCTACACGCTGTGCTAATGGACTCTCTCTCTCTCTCTCTCTCTCTCTCTCTCTCTCTCTCTCTCTCCGTCTGTCTTTTTCTCTGCGTCATCCCCCTCTCCCTCTCCGCCTCTTTCCCTGTGCGTGACGACATCCTCCCTCCCTCCCTCCTTCCCTCCCTCCCTCTCTCCCTTCCTCTCTTCTGAATCCCCCTCTCTTCTGAACCCCCCCCCCCCCCCCTCCCTCCCTCCTTCCCCGCTTCCCTCCCTCCCTCTATGTACCCCCCCCCCCCCCCCCCCCCCCCCTCCAGTGTGGGTCTAGGTCGGGCCATGGCAGACAGTCGTCAGTCCGAGGACAGCCCCTCCCCCCGGACCTCCAACGGGGAGGGCCAGAACGCGGGGGAGAACGGTTACTCCTCTTACAGGAGCCCCCACACTAATGGCTACCGTGCAGAGGCTGCCCACGCCGGCACTGCAGGTAAAGAGGCCGCGTGTGTGCGCGTGTGTGTGTGCGCGTGTGTTCAGAGTACCAGGTGAAGTTGGTGTCACTTAAGACCCACGGGACAGCTATGTATTTGTGTGTGTGAGCTTAGCTCCTGTGCGTCCCACGTCTATGCATGTGTCCATGTCTATATCTGTGCGTGTGTGCGCGTGTGCGTGTGCGTGTGCGTGTGTGTGTGTGTGTGTGTGTGTGTGTGCGGTCACCCGCCCGCGCAGAGCAAGTGTCGGCCCGTCTGGTCCGGGAGGTGACGGCCGAGGCGATAGCTGTGTTTCAGGAGGAGAAGGAGAAGCAGCAGAGCTCTGCTAGGAGACTGCACTCAGGTAGGCCTTAAGCCACGTAGACACTGAGGACCTCACACACCACCACCTACTCACCACATACACAAACACCCACTGACCCCCCAAACAACACCTACACAACATATACATATCAACTACATACTAACCCTCTACACAACACCTACACAACCTATACATATCAACTACATACTGATCCCCCAAACAACACCTACACAACATATACATATCAACTACATACTGACCCCCTACACAAAAGACACACATCAACTACATACTAACCCCCTACACAACACCTACACAACCTATACATATCAACTACATACTAACCCCCTGCACAACACCTACACAACCTATACACATCAACTACATACTGACGCCCTACACAACACCTACACATAGCAACTATATAACACCTACTTACCATATACACAACAACTACATACCGCCTACATAGCCACTACATAGCAATTACACAGCAACTACACAACACCTACATAGCCACTACATAGCAATTACATAGAAACTACACAACACCTACATAGCCACTACATAGCAATTACATAGAAACTACACAACACCTACACCAACTTACCCCCTACACAGCAACTACACAAATACAAATTCCAAAGTGGTGCCGAGGCTGCTCTCACTGCTCTGGTCGTGATTCCAGGGGGAGGTAAGTGGCTGAGCACCGCACGAATCGAAATAACAACCCATGCCCTGTCCTGCAAACGCTAAACGTTGTCAGTCGGTCTGCTTGTCTGTGGACATTTTGTGTGTGTCTCTCCACGCGTGTGCCAATCGGAGATGACCCCGTGGGGTCAATGTGGGGACGTCGTCTGTCGGCGTGACCCCGGGGGGTCCCCATTGCGGTCGTGGTTGTGCGTGACGGCCGCCTCGCGTCTGTGAATCAGCAGGAAAGGGCCATGGCCGGTGATCCAATCAAAGCGGCTCAAGGGATTAAATCAAACACTTGGACAAAGCTCCCCTGCTGTGCGCCACCTGGTGGACACACGCGGGCGCGCACACACGCGCGCGCACACACACACACACATAGCCAAACGCACACACACATACACAGATACGCACCTACCCAAACACACACACACACACACACACAGACAGGCACGCACGCACGCACGCACACACACACACACCCTTGTGTTTTGAGTGTCTAAGCGTGGTGTGTTAGTTTCGTGAACCTGCTCCCCATGCCCCATTGTCATGGATATTTTCACTTAACCACAGGCAATAACAAATTAACGTAGAGCTGGACAATGGGCAATAATCATAAGTATAATTTTATGAATGAGTACAGAGAGCAGGTCTGTACACAGAGAACCTACCACAGTCAGTTACATCTAAAGACATGGCTCTAATTTGCTGACAAAGTGGAAACGAGTGTATCGGTCTGAACCAAACAAACCACTCCATTGGTCAAGAGGGGACACATGTGTAGCCTCCCAGTATGGAAAATGACACGTACACATATAAGGACGTGTGCCTACTTGTCCTATGATATGACTAAGAACAGACCACACTAGGCCTTCAGGGTCTCAGAGATCTTATCTTATCTCTGTGGTGCTCCGGCCTTCCCTCGGAGCATTCCCTCACACCTGAACAACAGCTCTGACATGGACATGCGTTAGGAGGCCCCAGATCTGCCAGCCGACCCCCCAGCCCACCCTGTCTGTCTGTCTCTCTCTCTCTCCCCCCCCCTACAGTGGAGGACTCGGCCAACCTGCCTCCCTCCCCTCCCCCCTCTCCGTCTGCCGAGAGGGCCGGCCCTGTGGAACCAGGTACACACACACACACACACACACACACTCACACACACACACACACACACACACACACACACATACACACACAGACACACACACACACACACACACACACAGACAGACAGACAGACAGACAGACAGACAGACAGACAGACAGACACACACACACACGCGCACGCGCACGCGCACACGCACACACACACAGACACACACACACACACACACGCACAGACAGACACACACACACACGCGCACGCGCACACGCACACACACACACACAGACACACACACACACACACACACAGACGCACACACACACACACACACACACACAGGCCAACACACACACATACACACACACACACACACTTGGACGTTACATGGGTTGAATGGAATAGGGACAGACTGCGGGGAGGGGGGGGGGGGGAGGGGGGGGGGGGCACTTTAAATGAAGGCCATGCCAAAGAAACGTGCACTGCCTCTCCAGTCTACAAGACACACAGAGAGACCTCACTCCACTCTTTCTTCCCTGGGTCAGCTAGAATTTCAACTCTCTCTCTCTCTCTCTCTCTCCCTCTCTCTCTCTCTCCCTCCCTCTCTCTCTCGCTCTCTCTCTCTCTCTCTCTCTCTCTCTCTCTCTCTCTCTAGTATAAGTAGTAGTAGGCCTTCACCTGGTTCATCTCTGCAAACCCCCATCTTCCATCCACGCGCCCCCCTGTCCTTTTCCTCCCCTGTCACTCTCTGATTCACCTTCACTCCTGGACTGGACCGGGAGGAAGAGTTTCAGCTCCATTCACAGCAATACAACCACCTTCCCTCATTTTCGAGCTCATGTGTGCGCATGCCTTCATGTCGAATTATGTTTAGGATAAAAAAAAAAAGAGCGTCGTGAATTACAAAAAATATATATATAATAAATCTCCCCTTCTGATGTCATTGATGTGATTGATGTGTATCTGTCCAACTTCTGCTTCGAACCGTGGACCCCACGATAAGTTGTACGCCTCTAAGATGTATTAGTTACCTGCATGCCGTGCATTTTTTTTTGCCATATTGAAATGTTGTTGCAATATTTAGCTTGTAAAGTTTCAATTTTTAAATGTTTCGCTGTTATGTTTAGCTCATTCATTTACAGTAGTGTTGGACCAAACGACTTGAGTTATTTAGGTCACCAGAGCAGAAAGGGTCTGTCCTCATTGTTCCCATAGTAACCCCAGTCTGTGTGTCTTCCATGTGCCATCCCCCCCCCCCCCCCTCCCTCCCCATCTCACTGCCCAAAGAAGAGAGGGTAGAGGAGGCCACCGCCTCCCTTGTGGAGGGGCAGGAGGGGGCTCCAGAGGAGCTGCACGCCCGGCAGGAGGAATTGGCAGAGAGGCAGCCCGCAGACGCGCTCTTAGAGCCGGCCGGTTTTTCAACAGAGGCCCAGGCTTGGCCCAGTGAACAGGCCGAGCCTGGGACACAGATCAATGGGGGGAGTCACCAGCAAGCTCAGCCTAAACAGGGCCTAACGGCGGAGGAAGGTGTGTGTGGGGGTTAGAGTGTGTGTGTGTGTGTGTGTGTGTGTGCGTGCGTGTGTGTGTGTGTGCGCACATCGGTCTGTCAGTGTGTTTACTTTGCATGATATCTTATGTCCGCTGGTCCTAACAGGAACAGGCCTTGCTGGCAGCTTGTAACCCTGCAGCTTTCTCGCTCTTGCATTTCAGGCTGTGAAAAAGTACGTTTCCCTGATCTGCTTTTTGTCACACGCAACATTTTGCGCTGCTATTTTACGCAACCTTTCTAGTCCGGTCAACAGGCTCGTTGACAGTTTGGCAGTGTTTGGCCAGCTGCATTGCAAATGTAGAGTTTGGTGTCTAGACTGTCCACAGTGATTGATACGTACAGTGTGTGCTGCAAGAATGGTTTGTGATTCTGGCTCTTTTATGTAAAGTTTCTTTTTTTTTCTTCATGTTATCATCCTAATGTTTTGCAAGTCCCCTCTGTACGAATGTCTTTCCACGGTCAATGTTGCTGTCATCTCATCTGCCAATATAGGTAGCGGTTTATTTTCTGTTCTTGTCATACATTTTGATACATGTAGAGTATATTACGAGTATTATTATCAATAATACTATTGTCGTAGGATGTAGCAGTTTTTATACTGTATTTCTATGCAATTTTGTATTCATTATGTCCTTGTGGGGTCTTAATACACCTTCAGTCTCGGGAGAAAGGATTTACAATAATATATTATATTATATTATTATACAACATAATGGTTGTTATTGTACCCTTTTTCTACCGAGACTGATATCATTCATTCATGATTTCTTCATTTAATTTTCATCTTCTGTCATGCTCTTTTCGTCGTCATGGCAGCCCTGCCCCCCCCCCCCCCCCCCCCCCCCCCGATGCTCTGCTGGCTTACTGCTATGACGGGCTGCCCCCCTAACCACACACACACACACACACACACACACGCACGCACGCACGCACACACTCAAAGACTGTGCAGTGCATTGTGCTTCAGGGGGAGCTGTCTGTGTGCCCAGGGGCTTCGCTTGTCTGTACCGACTGGCTTTCCGCTCGCAGGGGGAGAGAGCCCGTCCTCGTGTGCGCTAACCTCCCCCAGTAGCGCCGCTCCTTCTCCTTCATTTGCAGACCGAGGGCTGGAAACAGAAGGGACCGGGCTCTGTGAGCCTGCAGTGGCAGCGGATCCCCCGCGGGGGGCGCCCTCACCGCGCGGCCCAGTGGCACCCAGCGAGGAAAGGCAGACACCCGAGGGCGCCGAGGGGGTGGCAGGGGTCGGAGCGGGGAACGAGAAGGACGAGGTAGACGGCGGGAAAGAGGGGAAGAGAGACGAGAGCCAACGGGGGGAGGAGGGCCGGAAGGCGGGCGCCGCGGCGACGGCGGAGGACGACGGAGAGCCGGGGGGCGACCCTGGCCTGTCCCCCTCCCGAGGTGCGTCCGCCGGGGGACGCCTGGGGGTGGCGGACGAGTCCGGCATGGCCGCCTACTTTGAGACGTCGGCCCAGCCCGCGGAGGACTACTACGAGTTCAGCTCGGCCCGCGAGGCGGCCCGCGGCCCGGCCACCGTCACCACCCAGCGGGCCGGCGAACATCCCGGCGGCCAGGTGAACGTGGACAGCCCGCAGCCCAACCGGCCGGAGCCGCCGGGCCGGCGGAACGAGGTGCGAGTGTACCCGGCCCGGCGGCCGCCGGAGCAGCGGGCCCTCGCCTCGAGCGCGGAACTAGGCGCCCGGTCCGTCGCGGCAGACCCCCCCCCGCCCGAGGAGCCCCTGGCGCCCGCCACCCGAGGCCCCGGCGAGCCAGCTGCGGAGGCCCCCGGGGGCCGGGTCCCTTCACCGCCGGGTCGGGGCCCCGCCGGCGAGCTCGCCGAGACGCTGGAACCTGGCCGGCGCCTTGCCCAAGCCCTCCCTGGAGAGGCGGGAGGAACGGCCCGAACCGGCGGCGGTCGGGTGCCGGCCGACGCGGCCACCCTGCCGGGGGGCTCCCTGGAGGGAGCCCGGGGTACTGTGTGCTGGGTGAGTACGCGGCCGCCCGCCCTTCCCCGGTGGACTGCCCTCCCCCGACGTTCCCGGCGCCCGCGGGGGGCGAGGGGGCCGGCCGAGGACGGAGGGCAGGCCCCGCCCCGCCCCCGGGGGCGCTCCGGAGCGGCGGGGAGGTGCCGGGGTCGCCGAAGAAGCCCGCCTGGCGCCGGAGATAGCCGTGGCGGCGGGGCTGAAGCCCGACCGCCTGCGGCTCCCCGGCAGCCAGTCCAAGGACCGCCTGAGCGAGTTCCGCCTGGAGAGCGGCCTGCCCGGGGACCTGAAGACGCAGGCCATCCCCGAGGTGGAGCTGGAGCAGGACCTGTCCAGGGAGGCCTCGCCCGTGCCGCCCGACACGGCCTTCACCTTCGATGCGCCGGGGGGCCCGGAGAGGGAGGCCGGCGCTGGGGTGGGGGCTGGACCTGGGCCGGAGCGGGTGGAACAGGCCCCGGCGGAACGGGAGGCCTCAGCAGGGGAGCCAAAGTCCTGCCCGGAGAAAACCCACGACGAAGGCGATGACGAAGACGACCCTCCGGAGAGGAATGCGGGCCCGAGGCTGCCTCACAAATCCCCGCCCACCATCATCGTCATCCCCCGGGCGCAGGAGGACGAAGCGGCCGAGGAGGAGGAGGAGGAGGAGGAGGAGGTGGAGCTGGCCCAGGAGCCCCTGGAGGTCCTGGAGGAAGGCCCCCTCGCTGCCAGGCCGCCGCCGGCGGAGGAGGGCCCCGGGGGAGAGAGGGCCAGCCCGGAGGAGGAGGGCCCCGGGGGAGAGAGGGCCAGCCCGGAGGAGGACGGGAGGGGGGCCGGCGGCGGGGGAGGGGCCCGGCGGGGAGCCGGGCTCTCTCTTGCAGGTGTCCGGGAAGCCGGAGGACGAGGTGTCCAGCAACAGCGCCCAGGTGAGCGACGACGAGGACTGCCCCACGGACAGCTCCCACCTGTCGGCCTCCTCCGGCCACGACCAGGCCCAGCCGGCCCCGGAGAGGGAGGAGGAGGAGGGGCGGGCGGAGGAGACGCGAGGGGGGGAGGGGAGGGGGAGGCAGGGGGAGAATCGCTGCGGGAAACGGGAAGGGGGAGGGCGGACGCCGGAGGCGGAGGGAGGGGGAGGACGGACGGAGGAGGAGGAGGAGGGGGAAGGTGTTAGGGAGGAAGGACAGGGGGAAAAGGCCGGTAGAGGCGAGGAGAAGAAAGGTGTGGCGGCCGACGAAGAGAAACTGGGCGACGAGGAGCCGGAGGACGAGGGAGAGGAGAAGGAGGGGGAGGAAGAGGAAGAGGAGAAGGAGGGGGAGGAAGAGGAAGAGGAGAAGGAGGGGGAGGAAGAGGAAGAGGAGAAGGAGGGGGAGGAAGAGGAGAAGCTTGAGCTGCAAGGCGAGGGGGAGAAAGGAGAAGAGGAGTCTGTCGAGCAAATTCAGGAGAAAGAGGAGGAGGAGGAGCAGGAGCAGGAGGAGGAGGGGACCTCTGAGAGGCTCCCCAGTCTGACCAATCAGACAGCTAACGATGAGACCACCATGGATGACTCACTTCTAGACACAGACAGTGGTTGGTTGGACTCGCAAGGTACTTCCTGGTTCCACACGTACACATTTCCTGAAATCACAGATCATTCGATTCAACATGTTGATAATCCATTCTAAAAATGGTCACATTAAACAATGCATTTTTTTAAAATTGCTATACAAAAAAACTGAACTACAGAGTTTTTGGGGAGTAAATTCTGCTGATAAGCTGTGGTTATTTAAAAGACTTGACGAAGCTTACATGTAGAACATGAGAATGTTTTTCCTTCCTAGACCTTTAAGATAGGCTAGGTGTGTGGAGACTTTGTACCCCTGTCTCACTTCCTGTATGCCACAGATGACGACAGAAGTATTGTGACAGAGCAAATCGAAGTCCTCCCCAAAACTCAAAGTCCCGTCAGCCCGCTGGACCGGCCCGCTAGACGGTGCGCTGGGAGGGGCAAAGGTCGCACTGGCACCCCCGAGCGCAAACCCGTCCGCAGGGAACCTAGCCGCACCTCCAGAGAGGAGGGGAAGAAAAAAGGTTCCCGCCCTACCTTGAGTTGAATTATTGATTGACTGTTTTGTTGTCTATTCCTCCAAGTGCATCACTCTTGTAGCTGTCATTTCGTTGTAACAAAAGAATGCTATCAATGTGTGTCGTTAAACCCGGAGACTATTTACAACCTTAACTCCAAACGTACCTCACCGTAAGCCATGATAACGAGGTGCACTGTTGACTCTGAGAGGAGATGTCTAGGCCTGCTCTTCGCCCCTTCACGTTGCTCTGTCTCTCCCTTGTGCTGTAGCGGCCAATAAGAGGGCTGAGCAGTGTAGAGGCTCAGTACTGCAGGGCCGCCCCCAGCCCCCGCGGCGGGGCACGCTGCTGGTCAAAGCCCCCCGGCCCACCGCGCACCACACTGCTGCTAGGCGCAGACAGCCAGCAGGTGACCGCTTGCACCACTGGAGTGGGGGCCAGGTGTAACTGACAAACATCCCCGTGCTGACTCATCCCTCCTGGGCTCCTCCTGTGACTCATCGTTTTTTTTTTTTTTGCCGACTCATCCTTCCTGGGCTCCTCCTGTGACTCATCGTTTCTTTTTTTTTGTCCCGCCCGCCATCTTTAGAGATCGTAGATCGCTTTTTGTGCTTTCTTTTGCTGCCTGGTTTGATGTTTTCGTTGAGCCGAACGTTTTCACATGGTTGGTTTTGATTCAAACTTTGCTCATCCACGTACGTGTGCGTACGACAAGTGTGTTTTTGAATTGCGTGGCTCTGTGGAACAGTGCACGTGCTTTTTGGGTACGTTGGCTTTGTGCTTCTGGGAATCGATGCTTCTCTAACACGATTGATGCTTGTCTGGCTGAACTGTGACGGTCGTGTACGTGTGGATGAATTATTTCTTGTCCGAAAATGGAAGACCAAGATATTTTGGGGTTTTTTTTTTTCTTTTTAAGACAGGACAGGTTTGGGATGTGTGATCGTGTGTGCTGACCTCGGCTACCTCGGTCTGCTGCTTCCTGCCGCTGCTTTGTGCGATTGTGTGTGTGTGCACATGCGTGGGCGGCTGGATTGTCTCCGAAAGTGTAAACGCAAAGCCTCGCCTAACAGCCCTGCTGTGCGTGTGTGTGTGTGTTCTCTTCCCTGGCCAGGTGAAAGCCACCAGCCCCTGAGTGTGAGCCACCAATCCAGACAGAGAACCGCTGTAAGTATCGTCTCTCCGTTGTCCCGCCCCCCCGCCCCCCCAGGCCACTCCCACGCGGCCTTATCGCCGCCGTGACACCGGGTCAGGGTGGGACGACCTGGGGGAGACGTCCTTTTCGGGGAGGGTGGGGTGCATGCTCTTCTGCTCCCATCACCCTTCTCTTCAATCGGGACCTTTCTAGACCTTATCTGTATAAGTATTATAATATATATAATAATATATATTACCACTTTACTAATCATTCACTTTACGAATCAATCGTTTGTAAAAGCTTGGGTCCGGTTGGCACGGGCGCTTCGGTCTCTCCCGAGTCCCGCCGGTTCTCGTTGGAGTAACGGCAGAGAGCCCTAGACGTGCCGCCGGCCCTGTCTAACTCATTTGATTGGTCCTTGCTTCATTTAACACCTGTCCGTCTGTCCATCTGTCTTCTGTCTGTCCATCTGTCTGTCCATCTGCCCGCCTGTCCATCTGCCTGTCCATCTGTCTGTCCGCCTGCCCATCTGCCCGTCCATCTGTCTGTCTATCTGTCTGTCTGTCTGTCTGTCCATCTGCCTGTCCATCTGTCTGTCCGCCTGTCCATCTGCCTGTCCATCTGTCCGCCTGTCCATCTGTCTGTCCATCTGTCTGTCTGCCTGTCCATCTGCCTGTCCATCTGTCTGTCCATCTGTCTGTCCATCTGTCTGTCCATCTGTCTTGTCTGCCCGCCGAACCCCCCCCCCCCCCCCCAGAGCCCAAACCGGGCGTACCTGTTAAAGCTCGCTTTTCGGCAGAGGTCGTTCGACCTCGAGCCCCCCCGCCCCTACTCTGCATGTAGCCTTAAGCGAAGCCCCCTGGCGGAGGCGGAGCTTTACGGGCCGCGCCCCTCCTCCGCGTGCTTCCGGCGCTGCGACTTCGCCCCCCCCGCTGGGCGGAGAAGGTAACCCCGGAAACGGGGGAGGGAAGCCCCTTCCCCCCCCCCCCCCCCCCCCCCCCCCCCCCCGTGCTGGTTCACCTCATGACATCGTCACAAAGCATTCATTCGGCTGGTGAATTATGCGAGTGGCTGATACATTCGTGTGTGTGTGTGTGTGTGTGTGTGTGTGTGTGTGTGTGTGTGTGTGTGTGTGTGTGTGGAACAGGACGGGACTTACCGCAGCCCGGAGAAGAGGTCGTCCCTCCCCAGGCCCGCCCACTCTCTGACCCGCCGTGCACCCGCCACCGAGCAGGAGGACAGTAGCACCCCCCGCAGGCCCACCTGTAAGAACACACACACACACACACACACACACACACACGCTGTAACGTAATCCCGCTCCTTCTCTAACGACAACGTACACACACACACACACATTGATTTGGAATTGATCGTAGGACTGCGTGCATCTCTCCTAGCCGCTATTAACACTGTGTTGTGGGGATCTCCTCTCACTTCACGCACAACCCTCTGACACCCACTCCTGGTCTATTTCCCCTCCTTCCTCCTCCTCCTCTCCCTCATCCTCCTCCTCCTCTTCCTCCTCCTCCTCCATCTCTTCCTCCTCCCGCTAAGCGATCCGCACTGAACCCCGAGCGGAGAGTAGGCCCGGGAGAGCCACCGGAATGTCAGGTAGAGAATGAACCATCTTATATATACAGCATATATATATACAGTATATATGTATATACATTCAGTATGTATACAGTACTGTGCAAAAGTTTTAGGCAGGTGTGTGGAGTAAAAACACGTCCCAAAATCGAAGTGTTAACAGTTTGTTTTGACCCCCCCTCCCCCCCCCCGCCCCCCCCCCCCCCCCCCCCCGTCCCCCGTCCCCCCCCCCAGGTGCGGTGGACCGCTCCCGCTCGGCCCGCAGCGGCGCCTCCACGCCCCACACCCCCGGCTCCGCGGCGGCCACCCCCGGCACGCCCCCCAGCTACTCCTGCCGCACCCCGGGCTCGCGCACCCCGGGCAGCCGCACGCCCAAGTCGCTCAGCCTGCTGACGGAGACGAGGGTGGCGGTGGTCCGCACGCCGCCCAAGTCGCCCTCCGCCGCCTCCAAGCAGCTGCGCGTCCTCAACCAGCCGCTGCCCGACCTGAAGAACGTCAAGTCCAAGATCGGCTCCACCTCCAACCTCAAGCACCAGCCCAAGGGGGGACAGGTAAACATTCAGAAATGACGTTTTTAACCCTACCCCTAACCTCAAACCTAAAGAATGACGTTTTTTAACCCTACCCCTAACCTCAAATACCAGCCCAAGGGAGGACAGGTAAACATTCAGAAATGACGTTTTTAACCCTACCCCTAACCTCAAACCGAAAGAATGACGTTTTTAACCCTACCCCTAACCTCAAATACCAGCCCAAGGGAGGACAGGTAAACATTCAGAAATGACGTTTTTAACCCTACCCCTAACCTCAAGCGTCAGTTCAAGGGAGGACAGGTACACATTTTAAAATGACATTTTTAACCCTACCCCTAACCTCAAACCTAAAGAATGACGTTTTTTAACCCTACCCCTAACCTCAAACCTAAAGAATGACGTTTTTGAACCCTACCCCTAACCTCAAGCACCAGTTCAAGGGAGGACAGGTACACATTTTAAAATGACGTTTTTAACCCTACCCCTAACCTCAAACCTAAAGAATGACGTTTTTGAACCCTACCCCTAACCTCAAGCACCAGCCCAAGGGGGGACAGGTAAACATTCAGAAATGACGTTTTTAACCCTACCCCTAACCTCAAACCTAAAGAATGACGTTTTTGAACCCTACCCCTAACCTCAAGCACCAGTTCAAGGGAGGACAGGTACACATTTTAAAATGACGTTTTTAACCCTACCCCTAACCTCAAACCTAAAGAATGACGTTTTTGAACCCTACCCCTAACCTCAAGCACCAGCCCAAGGGGGGACAGGTAAACATTCAGAAATGACGTTTTTAACCCTACCCCTAACCTCAAACCTAAAGAATTACGTTTTTAACCCTACCCTTAACCTCAAGCACCAGTTCAAGGGAGGACAGGTACACATTTTAAAATGAAGTTTTTAACCCTACCCCTAACCTCAAACCTAAAGAATGACGTTTTTAACCCACCCCTAACCTCAAACCTAAAGAATGACGTTTTTAACCCTACCCCTAACCTCAAGCACCAGCCCAAGGGAGGACAGGTAAACATTCAGAAATGACGTTTTTAACCCTGACTCTAACCTCAAATACCAGCCCAAGGGAGAACAGGTAAAAATAAAAAAAATGAAGGGAAAAACAAAAAGAAACTTGGCTGCTACCTTTGTCTCTCCCTCTCTTTCTTTTCCCACGCCTCCTTTAACTCTCTCCTTTACTTCTCCCCTTCGGCCTCTTCCCTCTTTTTGCCGTCGTCTGCCTCTCTTTGGCTTCGCTGTGGTTTTACCATTGCCTTTCTCTCCCCCCCCCCCCCCCCCCCCCCCCCCGCCCCCCTCCATTTTGTGAATTTTCCCGTTCACCCCGTTTTTCTTCCCGTTGGACGTTCCCTGTCCTCCTTCCCGTTCTCCCTGCTTCTCTCCTTTTTTACATCTTCTCTCGTTTCCGTCCGTCGACCGGAGAACCCCTCTTTTCTGTCTCTCTCCCTCTGTTTCATCTGGCTGTCTCTGTCTCTGTCTCTCTCCCTCTGTTTCATCTGGCTGTCTCTGTCTCTGTCTCTCTCCCTCTGTTTCATCTGGCTGTCTCCTGTCTCTGTCTCTCTCCCTCTGTTTCATCTGGCTGTCTCTGTCTCTGTCTCTCTCCCTCTGTTTCATCT
>CM030191.1:2727352-2729852 GCA_017639675.1 Aplochiton taeniatus
ACCTCAAACCCCGGAGCAAAAAGAAACACAGCCCCTTCACTTCAGAGGGTCATAAAGAACCTATCTGCTAAGACTTTTATTAGAGATCTTTCTTTTTGGGGGTACTCTATTTTAGACAGGATAGTGAATGGTTAGGAAAGAGGGGACGACATGCAGCATAGGGCCGGCCCGGGTCGGATTCGAACCTGGGCCGCTGCGGTAGGAACTAGACTTCATGGCATATGCCCTAACCCGATGAGCCACCGGGGCTCTGACCTGACTTCAACCCTGGTCTCCTTCTTGTGCTCTTCTTTTCCTCCGCCCGGGCTTAACACCAGCTAAACCACGTTCTTTTCTCCTTTCCCCCCTTCCCCTCAGATCGAGAGCCACAAGCTGACGTTCCGCGACACGGCCAAGGCCCGGGTGGACCACGGCGCCGAGATCGTGGTGACCCAGGACGCCGGCGAGCCGGGTGGCACCTCCCCCCGCCTCTCGTCTACCGGCAGCATGGACCTCCTGGAGTCCCCTCAGCTGGCCACCCTGGCCCAGGACGTCACCGCGGCCCTGGCTAAGCAGGGCCTTGTTGGGCCCCCCCCCCCCCCCCCCCTCTTCCTCTCTCTTCCCCACCCTGCGCGCTCCTCAGTGCTGCCACTAGAGGGCGCCATTAGCTCTTAGCTCAGCCCGGCTAGATCCGCGCCATCCATGCACCCCGGAGTCTCCACGGCATCCCACACCCCCACGCCGATGTCCTCATCCAGGATCCAGTCACCGGACTACCCCAACCCCCCCCCCCCCCCCCCCCCTGGCCCCCTTACTCCCACTGGAAAGGATATTTAAGCTACCGATTTGAAGACTGAAACTAATGGTTGTTGTCTGATCCAGTCCACCAGAAAAAAAAGGATGCGCCCGATTAATGCGCGGTTAGTGTGAGCGTTGATTGATTGTTGTTGGTCCGTGCATAAGCCATCCATTTTGAGACTTGTGTGAAGTAGTAAAAAAAATTAAAACAAAAAAACGTTCCATTTCTCCTGGATAAATCACCATGTTCGGGGTTCGTTCACGTATGGTACTGGATAGGAGATGTGTGTGTGTGTAGATAATAGGCATTAGACTAAAACGACGTTAACCCGCAGAAACATAAAATGTAATCGTCAACAAACGGCGGAAGTAACAAGCATGTTTGCTAAAAAATAAATAAAAAATAATGTGATATTTTCTATAGTTAAACAATTCTTTTGGTTTCAATATTTCTCATTATTATGTATGTGCTTAATATTTCTCGTTATAATGTATGTGCTGAATTGTTGGACAACATTTCTTTTGGGTACTTCTTTTTTGGGTGTTCATTTTTTTTTACATTACTGTTAGTGTAAATGTTTTTGTTGGTTCCTTGCGGCTGCACATGGCTTGGCACTTAATGTTGATAAACATTGCAGCTATTTCCAGTCTTAGCTAAATCACTTTAGCTTTTCCTATAGACGTGTCCCAACGCATTGAGCGGCTCCATCTAGCTCAATGATTAGTCGCATTGACTTTCCACGGGTCTGTGGTTTTCAGACATCAACGCTGTTATGCTGGCATGGCAACAAAAAAAAATGTATTAGCCTAAATGGAGGAATGCTAAACACAGGCATAATGTAGCTAAATCGTGGTCTGTGTGTGTGAGAGTGTGTGTGTGTGTGTGTGTGTGTGTGTGTGTGTGTGTGTGTGTGTGTGTGTGTGTGTGTGTGTGTGTGTGTGTGTGTGTGATATGTGGCAAGTTGGCTATTGCGTTCACATGGTCTTTTATTTTGGAACGCCCTTATGATTCAGTCCGTTTGCTTCAAACAGCTCTGCCCTGCTATTAGAGCGGAGGCAGCAGGTGTGTCGGGTCACGTATGCGTAAATCAACAGGAAGTCTCGAGCTTTATATTTGAAAACATTCCATCAACGAGAGCAGCTATATTGTGTCCAGTTAGGACTGTTTTGACAGCGTAACTTTATAGGAGAATATACGATGTTTTGAAAGGTAAAAAAAAAGGGAAGACATTCTCCAGAAGTATCTGTTTGATATTGCAGAAGATGTTTCTAGCATATTCTCTGGTCATATTATCTGGTCAACATTGTTATATGATAACCCCCCCACACAGTTCCTAATGTTGGTATAGCCTTCTGTGTTTTTTCTCTACTCTAGCCTCCCTATTCCCCTTCGCCCCGTTTGCCTGTGTAACTTAAGTGTATTTAAGAGACCATGTTAGTTGTGCACACTCCAATGTTTGAAACACAATGATGACAAAATGCTCTTGCTGAATAATAACAGAAATAAAATATGTACCAAAAAGGTTGTTGAATTGTGCTCACTGTCATTAATCAATGGTATAACTTGTATAGCTTTAATACAGTGTTCTGTCCTAACAAGTGATTAGTAAGACACTAAGAATAAATTATTATAACTAAATAAATTCAAATAATATTTTAATAGATTATGGCATTAACTGATATTTACCGATTGTACCGCTGCATATGAGGCCAGTGGTGCTAA
>CM030191.1:2737352-2744852 GCA_017639675.1 Aplochiton taeniatus
CCCCTTCTCTCTCTCTCACCATCTCTCCATCACGCTGTTTTTCTCTCCCTCCCCTTTCCTGGGTGCGCTGTGTGTATCGCTGACGTCCTGGGGAGGATCCCAGGGGCTCTGGCTCTGGCCACGAGTTCTTCCGCAGGCTCTGACCTCCATTGCAGCGCCTGAAGCTGAGGCAGCCTGATTTAGAAAGGCCTCACGTAGCCAGCGTCAGGCTGGCTCTACTCCCTCTGTCTCTCTCTCCACCTCTACCTTTCTCTCCTCCTTCTGTCTCTCTCTCCACCTCTACCTTTCTCTCCTCCTTCTGTCTCTTTCTCCACCTCTACCTTTCTCTCCTCCTTCTGCCTCTTTCTCCACCTCTACCTTTCTCTCCTCCTTCTGTCTCCACCTCTACCTTTCTCTCCTCCTTCTGCCTCTTTCTCCACCTCTACCTTTCTCTCCTCCTTCTGTCTCTTTCTCCACCTCTACCTTTCTCTCCTCCTTCTGTATCTTTCTCTACCTCTACCTTTCTCTCCTCCTTCTGTCTCCACCTCTACCTTTCTCTCCTCCTTCTGCCTCTTTCTCCACCTCTACCTTTCTCTCCTCCTTCTGCCTCTTTCTCCACCTCTACCTTTTTCTCCTCCTGTCTCTCGTTTTCTCCTCTACTTTACTCATCAGTCTTTCACTCTGGACGTCTTTCTTTCTCCATCCATCCATCCCATCTCTCTCCTCTTTCTCTCCATTTATGGTTCTCTCTCTCTCTCCTTCTCTCTCTCTCTCTCTCTGTTTCTCTCCCCTTCTTTTCTCAGTCTCTCCCTCTCCAGAGACTCATAGAGGGTGCTCCTGACCTTGTTTACCAGAGCTAGAGAGCCGCTCCTTGTGATGAATTATTAATTTTTCACTGACCAGGGCTGATCTCTCGGCTTGATTGTCTTTTTCCAACAGGAAAGGTTTGAAGGAAATGTGTCAGCATGGTTTTATAGGGGAAAACCCATATGCATCAAATTATATTATTTGACCTCTATTATATTGTCATATCTTACTTTATTATGTTAACATAGGTGATTTGTTTTACAATAAATGCCGTATTTATCCTATATAGTTGATATATAGCTGTAGTATATTAACATCTAATGTATTTATCAACTTAGCTTGTCCTGTTTTTCGTTAGACTGTGATGACCTAATTATCCACATCAACAGTCAGTTTTAGTTAGTAGATTCATTTATATATACATATATATATATATATATATATATAAATATTTTATTTAATTTTTTTTTTTTTTAACCAGGTAAAATTCCCATTTTTACAACAACAAACACATAAAAAAAATGTACCAGACAAATACATCTGTCATACACAATATCCAGTAATACAAACAGTTTGGAAAGTTCAGAAGCAATCTCCGAGAGTACTGTTTTCGCGATTCCTTAAAAGTTACTTAAATTCCCCCATAGTAATCACCTCTGACAGTTTCAGGTCCTTCGGGACATTGTTCCAGGATATTTTAAATATATTTAGTTGTTTTTTTTTTACATATGTTTATGTACACAGATAAGATGGAACCAGCCCAAGGACACATTTGTATGTACAAGCCAACCGATGCAAAAGTCTGCGGACATACAGCGATAGCCATTTAGCAGCAGCGTACAATAGTGTACGAGATTTCCGCAGCCAGTAATAAAACGATACGAGTGCATTGGTATCCAGTATCCAACTTCTTCAGGGACTGGCCTTTATGGTGCGTTCAGAAAGAGCAGATCGCCGTAGTCTAACAAAGGCAATGAAAGTTGCAGAAACCAAGCCCCTCTGTTCTAATTCCCCCTCAAACTCACACAAACAAACCACTGACAGTCTCTTACTTGTTTCGCTCCCTCGTCCCTGTGTCGCCCCCCCCCCCCCCCCCCCAGAACCTCTGCCCCGGCCGGGGGGGGCCGTGTCCCTGGCCCAGCGTGCTCGCTACGCCACCTACTTCGACGTGGCCGTGCTGCGCTGCCTCCTCCAGCCCCACTGGACGGAGGAAGGCGTGCACTGGGCGCTGACGTTCTACCTCCAGCGCCTCCGGCAGATCCTGGAGGAGCGGCCCGAGCGGCCCCCCGAGAGGCTGGTGACGCCCCTGCCCCGGCCCCGCAGCAGCTCCATGGTGGCCGCCGCCCCCTCCCTGGTCAACACGCACAAGACGCAGGTCACAGCAAGGCGGGAGGATGGCTGGATGGAGAAGAGGGGTGGAGGGGTGGATGGGAGGGATGGGAGGGATGGAGGAAGGAATGGAACGATATGTGGAGAAATGGACAGAACGGAAGGGTGGAAGGAGGGATGGAGGGACGGAGGAATGGATAGATGGAGGAATGGAAGGATGGAGGATGGATGGAGGAATGGAAGGATAGAAGGATGGATGCAAAGATGGAAGGATGGATGAAGGGATGGCGGAATGGAAGGATGGATGGAGGAATGGAGGAATGGAAGGATGGATGAAGGGATGGAGGAATGGATAGATGGAGGATGGAAGGATGGATGGAGGGATGGAGGAATGGATAGATGGAGGATGGAAGGATGGATGGAGGGATGGAGGAATGGAAGGATGCAGTGGAATGTTTTTTTGTTCTTTAAATATGCACCACCAGTCATGGTGAACCGTGCCTCTCTTCACATGAGCTCCAAACCACGGTCTGTCCGAGAGTGGCCGCGCGCTAAACCCCCCCCCCTCCGTTTGCTGTGCAGGACATGAGTCTGAGGTGCAACGAGCAGGGCAAGTCTCTGAGCTCCGAGACCTTCGCCAAGGTGTCCCTGACCAACCTGCGGCGGCAAGCCGTGCCCGACCTCTCCTCTGACCTGGGCATGAACATCTTCAAGAAGGTCAGGGCGGCGTACAATATGTATTTTCGGGGCCATTCCACTACCAAATTATATTTTTATATATATATATATATATATATATATATATATATATATATATATATATATATATATATATATAAAAGTTCTGCTTAGCCTATATTATAACTGATCATTAGAAAATATGATTCATTTTCAATGATTGCATAGTAAACTTCTGGCGCAAAAGTAAAACTTCAAAACGTTTTTTTTGGGGGGGGGGTTACTTTTTTCCACATAAATTTGTACCCTTTTTTTTTTTTTTACTTCACTTAACAAAAAGTATATTTCTTTAGATATCAGCGCTTATAACCTTATCACTTTTCACTTTTACGCTTTTAATTTGTCATCCATTGACATACATCTCTGAAGAAACCCGATCTGACGATCCCTCTCAAAAAATGATTTTTTATTATTATTTAATTTTTTTTTCCAGTTTAAGAACCGTCGCGAGGACCGTGAGAGAAAGGGCTCCATCCCGTTCCACTACACGGGGAAGAAGAGGCAGCGCCGGATGGGCGTTCCCTTCCTGCTCCACGAGGACCACCTGGACGTGTCCCCCACACGCAGCACCTTCTCCTTCGGCAGCTTCTCCGGCCTGGGCGACGACCGGCGGGCCCTGGACCGCGGAGGCTGGCAGGCCACTATCATGGGTAGGACCACAGGGCTGGTAGGACCACAGGGCTGGTAGGCCACTATCATGGGTAGGACCACAGGGGGTGGTAGGCCACTATCATGGGTAGGACCACAGGGCTGGTAGGACCACAGGGCTGGTAGGCCACTATCATGGGTAGGACCACCGGGCTGGTAGGCTACCATCATGGGTAAGACCACGGGCTGGCAGGCCACCATCATGGGTAGGACCACAGGGGGTGGTAGGCCACCATCATGGGTAGGACCACAGGGCTGGTAGGCCACCATCATGGGTAGGACCACAGGGCTGGTAGGCCACCATCATGGGTAGGACCACAGGGCTGGTAGCTCACCATCATGGGTGGGACCACAGGGCTGGTAGGCCACCATCATTCGTAGGACCACAGGGCTGGTAGGTCACCATCATGGGTAGGACCACAGGGCTGGTAGGCCACCATCATGGGTGGGACCACAGGGCTGGTAGGCCACCATCATGGGTAGGACCACAGGGCTGGTAGCTCACCATCATGGGTAGGACCACAGGGCTGGTAGGCTACCATCATGGGTAGGACCACAGGGCTGGTAGGCCACCATCATGGGTAGGACCACAGGGCTGGTAGGCCACCATCATTCGTAGGACCACAGGGCTGGTAGGTCACCATCATGGGTAGGACCACAGGGCTGGTAGGCCACCATCATGGGCAGGACCACAGGGCTGGTAGGCCACCATAATGGGCAGGACCACAGGGGCAGCTGCTGTGTCTTTTCTGGGTGATTGATCATTTAAGTTTGTCCTCCACTGCGACCCTTCTGCAGTTATTTGTTATTATTATGTTATTATTAGCGGTCGGCCCTCTCGTCTGTCCACACTTTAACAGTTGTACAGTTCATTCCTTCATCCGGATACTCATTGATCGCTTTACTTATTCATTCATGCCTTCGTGTGTTCATTTGTTCTGTCTTTCATTCATTCATTCGTTCATTCATTTGTTCATTCCTCCCTTCATTCCCATATGCTTTCCTTCGTTCATTCGTTCATTCTGTCGTTCACTCAGCCACCACCTACTCCCCTGTCACGCGAACCCCACGCCGCCGGCCGAGTTCACCAAACCCCTTCCCCCTTCGCAGGCTTCAGATAAACCCCCCGACGACACTCCGTTGCTCTAACAGCCCCCTAATATCCACGGCGTCAGAGGAAGCATACGGCGGGTTGGGGGTTACCGGTCCGTAGAGAACTGTTTCCACCACCTCGTGCTCTACGGACACTGCAAAGATGTCCGAGAAACGGAGGTCTTCTGAATCAGGCGACGACCTGACCAGTCTCCTGCGTGCGGTTATATTGATCGATTGACGGATTGATTGATTTATGATCATGTTTTACTGTATGGGTCCTCGCTGACGAAACGGCGGCCTAGAATAATCCGAAGTGGCTGCTGGTTCAGCCCTATTTGTCATAACGGGTTTTTGACGGGTTTTTTTTAGGTCTTTTCCAAAGACAGACGAGTTTTGATGTCCCCTCGTCCATATGTACCCCCTTGATCCCCCTCTGACCGGTGATGTGTTCTGCTGGGTTCCAGGCAAGCTGACGCGGAGGGGCAGCTCGGACACGGCCACGGACGTGGACAGCCTGAGTGCCAAGCACTCCCACTCGCACCACTCCCTGCTGAGGGAGATGCCGGACCACTCCAACAGCCACAGCGAGAACACCGTCAAGGAAGGTAATGGAAGGGAAGTACAAAACCGTGGAAAAACAGTATAGTGCCACGTAAAAACACTGTCAAGGAAGGTAATGGAAGGGAAGTACAAAACCGTGGAAAAACAGTATAGTGCCACGTAAAAACACTGTCAAGGAAGGTAATGGAAGGGAAGTACAAAACCGTGGAAAAACAGTATAGTGCCACGTAAAAACACCATTAAGGAAGGTAATGGAAGGGAAGTACAAAACCGTGGAAAAACAGTATAGTGCCACGTAAAAACACTGTCAAGGAAGGTAATGGAAGGGAAGTACAAAACCGTGGAAAAACAGTATAGTGCCACGTAAAAACACCGTTAAGGAAGGTAATGGAAGGGAAGTACAAAACCGTGGAAAAACAGTATAGTGCCACGTAAAAACACTGTCAAGGAAGGTAATGGAAGGGAAGTACAAAACCGTGGAAAAACAGTATAGTGCCACGTAAAAACACTGTCAAGGAAGGTAATGGAAGGGAAGTACAAAACCGTGGAAAAACAGTATAGTGCCACGTAAAAACACCATTAAGGAAGGTAATGGAAGGGAAGTACAAAACCGTGGAAAAACAGTATAGTGCCACGTAAAAACACTGTCAAGGAAGGTAATGGAAGGGAAGTACAAAACCGTGGAAAAACAGTATAGTGCCACGTAAAAACACTGTCAAGGAAGGTAATGGAAGGGAAGTACAAAACCGTGGAAAAACAGTATAGTGCCACGTAAAAACACCGTCAAGGAAGGTAACGGGACGGGGAGAGATTAGAATAGAAGGGAAATACAAAACCGTGGAAAAACAGCAGTACCACGTAAAAACACTGGGAGGTGTCGGTACTGGAACCGAAATAGACTAGAAAGGAAGTACAAAACCACGGAGAAACAGAGTGGCCATGGAAGAAAGAATGGAGGAACACAAGTAGACATGTAATACAGAACGCCATGGAAACTGTAGAGTAGAATTGAATAGAACACAATGTAAATAGAACATCATGAAATACCAATGGTAGCACTGAATGAATTGTGAATTGACAAAAGTAGATGTGATTTTTTAAAAAGCACCATGAAAACTATAGAATAGAATACAATACAATACAATACAACGCAATATAATAATAATATACCCTTTATTATAGTTTAAATATACAAAAAGAGTTCTACTGGTCTCCCTCTAAACTCTCGGTGCCCAAGGAAGGAGAATAAGATTAGAGGACAAAGCATAATGACCAAAAATAAAGTTTTTGAAAAGTCTAAAATGCCGTTGGTGTATCATGCTAATTCTTATTATATTATTATTTGAAGTATTTGAAGAATTAGCATGATACAATAAAGGCCTTTTGTATTTTTCAAACCCTCTGAGTGCCAGGCTCTGTTTTGTTGTATTAGGGGGGGGGGGGGGGGGGGGGGGCACTGATTACCGTTATTTTGGGTTAGATTTTTGGGTCCCTTTTGGTCCCTTTGTCCTCTAAGAATACCATATCAATAGAACATCGTGGGAGACCAGTAGTAGCACTGAATGAATTATGATTAGAAAATGAAAAACACCATGAAAACTGTAGCATAGGATACCATTGGAAGCCAGTAGAACAGAGTGCCTCTGTGTGCCATGAGGGAACACACAGCCGTCAAAGAGCGACGTGATTCCTCCTGGCGACCAGACACTGAGATCCCCTTTCTCCCATCTGTTCCTCCACCCACGCACCTCTCCTCCCCTCCTCCCCTCCTCCTCCCCTCCTCTCCTCCCCTCCACTCCTCTCCTCCACCCACGCACCCCTCCTCCCCTCCACTCCTCCACTCCTCCTCTCCTCCACTCCTCTCCTCCACCCATGCACCCCTCCCCTCCTCCACCCCCCCCCACCCCAGCCGTGCGTTCGCAGATCTCCACCATCACCATGGCGACCTTCAACACCACGGTGGCCTCGTTCAACGTGGGCTACGCCGACTTCTTCACGGAGCACATGAAGAAGCTGTGCAACCCGGCGCCGGCCGCCGGCGAGATCAGCAGCGAGCCGCTGGCCTGCGCCAACCTGCCGCGCAGCCTGACCGACTCGTGCATCAACTACTCGTGTCTGGAGGAAGGGGAGAGCGTTGAGGGCGCCAACAACTTCATCCTGAAGAACGGCATGCTGGACCTCACAGTGAGGCCCCCCCTCACTGGGTTCTTTTGTTTGCGTATTTATTTAGCTCACCGTGCGACGTCGGGGGTTTAAGTGTTGGTTTATTCATATGTTTTTTTTTTTTTTGGTTTGTTTGTTTGTTTGTTTGTTTGTTTACTCCACAGCAAGGCACCGTTATTT
>CM030191.1:2749852-2752352 GCA_017639675.1 Aplochiton taeniatus
TCTGTGTCTTAGTGTCTCTATCTCTCTCTGTCTCTGGGAGCACGACGTTGAATCCGTCTTTCCCCACACGGGGTGCGGTAGCATCAAAGCCTTTCAGGAAGCACGCTGCTGTTGCTGGGTGTGGAGGGTGGGGGGCGAGTTCACACACACTCTCATGAATGATGGTGGAACACAGTCTATGTCACAAGGGGGGGGGCTCACTGTTCCTGTTGGAAAGAGTCACGTGACATCTCTCTCTCTTCTTTCATTTACTCTCTCTCTCTCTCTCTCTCTCTCTCTCTCTCTCTCTCTCTCTCTCTCTCTCTCTCTCCCTCTCCCTCTCTCTCTATACCCCCCCCCCCCCACACACACACACAGGGCCTGTACTGCGACATCCGGCAGCTGGTGCAGTTCATCAAGGAGTCCCACGGCAACGTGTTCCGGCGGGTGGCACTGAGCGCCCTCCTGGACAGCGCCGAGAAGGTGGCCACCCCCAAGAAGCCCGAGGAGAAGGAGGAGCCCAAACCGGCCGGCCCCAAGAGGTACCACCCTGCGCCCCCCCCCCCCCCCCCCGTCACCGTGCCGACGCATCCCCCGTTCTGAGCATGGGGGGGGGGGGGGGTTGCTTAGGCTTTGCCCGCTCACCCTAGCATGCCAAACCAAACAGCATGGGTCCTGGAAGAGGAGCGGGTGGAGTGGCCCCTCATGGGCCCTTCTGAAGGCTCGGAGTTCGGGCAGAGCGTGGCGGTCGTCGCTGGCGACGCCCCGGGGGGCCGACGCTCCGCTGGCGAGACCCAGTGAGGAGGGGTGCATGAGTCCTCTTTGACGGGCATGCTGCCAATACAGCCTCAGAGGCTGGGACCCCTGGAGGCTGGGACCCCTGGAGGCTGGGATCCCCTTAGAGGTGGTGACCCCCCCTGGAGGTCGTTGGACCCCCCGGGGAGGTGACTGGTGTCCACTGTGTGCTCCAGGTCAGAGGCAGGCGTGTCTGGGGAGAAGGGGCAGCCAACCAGTGCAGCGGACGAGTGTCGTAGCTACATCTCCAGTAGACCCCCCCAGAGCCCAGAACAGTGAGTGTCTGTCTGTCTATCTGCCGGTCTGCCTGTCTGTCTGTCTGTCTATCTGTCTGTCTACACCCCCCCCCAAAGCCCAGGAGAGTGAGTGTCTGTCCGTCTGTCCGTCTGTCTCTGTCTCTTTGTCTGTCTGTCTGTCTGTCTACACTGCCCCCCCCCCCAGAGACCAGAACACTGGGTAATCGACTGGAATCCATACCGTTCGTATTTTTTGCGATGTTGCCTCGGTTTGAAGAGCAGAGAAATGGCATTGGGGCGTTCCTGTTTGAAAAAGAACCCGCTCAATGGCCTCACGAAACACGGCCCTTTGAGGCTCTGCAGACTGTCATTACAGACATGTAAGCTAGAGGGCGCTCTACAGACTGTCATTACAGACATTTAACCTAGAGGGCGCTCTGCAGACTGTCAAAGCAGACGTGTAAGCTAGAGGGCGCTCTGCAGACTGTCATTACAGACATGTAACCTAGAGGGCGCTCTGCAGACTGTCATTACAGACATGTAAGCTAGAGGGTGCTCTGCAGACTGTCATTACAGACATGTAAGCTAGAGGGCGCTCTGCAGACTGTCATTACAGACATGTAAGCTAGAGGGCGCTCTGCAGACTGTCATTACAGACATGTAAGCTAGAGGGCGCTCTGCAGACTGTCATTACAGACATGTAAGCTAGAGGGCGCTCTGCAGACTGTCATTACAGACATGTAACCTAGAGGGCGCTCTGCAGACTGTCATTACAGACATGTAAGCTAGAGGGTGCTCTGCAGACTGTCATTACAGACATGTAAGCTAGAGGGCGCTCTGCAGACTGTCATTACAGACATGTAAGCTAGAGGGTGCTCTGCAGACTGTCATTACAGACATTTAACCTAGAGGGTGCTCTGCAGACTGTCATTCCAGACATGTGACCTAGAGGGCGCTCTGCAGACTGTCATTACAGACATGTAAGCTAGAGGGTGCTCTGCAGACTGTCATTACAGACGTGTAAGCTAGAGGGCGCTCTGCAGACTGTCATTACAGACATGTAAGCTAGAGGGCGCTCTACAGACTGTCATTACAGACATTTAACCTAGAGGGCGCTCTGCAGACTGTCATTACAGACATTTAACCTAGAGGGCGCTCTGCAGACTGTCATTACAGACATTTAAGCTAGAGGGCGCTCTGCAGACTGTCATTACAGACATGTAAGCTAGAAGGTGCTCTGCAGACTGTCATTACAGACATGTAAGCTAGAAGGTGCTCTGCAGACTGTCATTACAGACATGTAAGCTAGAGGGCGCTCTGCAGACTGTCATTCCAGGGCGCTCTGCAGGTTTGCAGTTGGTCAACCGTCACCACAGTTGGAGAGTCTAATAACAAATCATGTATGTAATACTGAACTGGGCTTTATTCTATAAGGCTGTCTTTTTCATCCACTGTCCACTGCTCTCTCTCTCTCTCTCTCTCTCTCTCTA
>CM030191.1:2757352-2782352 GCA_017639675.1 Aplochiton taeniatus
AACCTCTTAACCTCTAACCACTTAACCTCACATATATGTAAGATGGCGGAAAGGAACACACTGCAAGAAAATGTAATGTATGTAATGAAATGTAAATGTAAGTCTAAATATTGTGTATCAAGCCTATATATCTAACCTATATACCTATATCTCTTAAAATAAGCTCAATTATCTTCCTAAGCACTTTGGATGTTGGATTATGTCATGTTATCAATCGTTTTTTGGGGAACCAAGTAACATAATCCAACATCCACACTTCTTAGGAAGATCGTTTATCCTGTATTAAGAAACATTAGAGATGTCGGCTTGATACGAGATATTCAGTTTAGATTTCATTCGTTGCAGTGCAGCGACCGGAAGTGACCTAATCATAACGCCTGCACTTTCCAAGTTTTATTCCCGACTTTCAAATCTTTCAATGTCACAATTCGTTTTTTTTTACTCAAACTATGTAAGATGGCTGACAGAAACACCAACAGGGTAGTGGCGTAATCACGGGCGCCTCGACCTCCCCCCCCCCCCCCCCCCCCCCCCCCCCCCCCCCCCCCCCCCCCCCCCCCCCCCCCCCGGTTTCCCGCCACAGGAAGCTCCGGTGGTGGCCCGGGCGTCTCTCTTCCTGGAGTGCGCCCGCTTCGTCCACCGCTGTAACCGCGGCAACTGGCCGGAGTGGATGAAGGGTCACCACGTGAACATTACCAAGCGGGGGCTGTCCCGCGGGCGCTCCCCAGTGGCCGGGAACAAGAGGAACCAGAAGCTGCAGTGGAACGCCGCCAAGCACTTCTGCCAGTGGGGCGACGTGAGTCCCACACGGAGCAAAGGAACTGTGTGCGTGTGTGTGTGTGTGTGTGTGTGTGTGTGTGTGTGTGTGGGGGGGGGTTGTGTGACCCTTAAGACACATTTATGCACGTGGTGATGTATATGTGTTTGGTACAACCATACTGCGCATGTTGACCCGTTTGAGTTTGTGTGTGTGTGTGTGTGTGTGTGTGTGTGTGTGTGTCTGTGGCCCCCACGCCATCGGCACTAAGCCGAGTTATAAGCGTGTCTGTTCGTGTGTGTGTGTGTGTTCATGTGTGGCCCCAGGCTGAGTTTAAAGTGTGTGTGTGTGTGTGTTCGTGTGTGTGTGTGTGTGTGTGCGTGCCACCCCCCAGGCCATCGGCACCTGGCTGAGTTATAAGCGTGTGTGTGTTCATGTTTTCCTGTGTGTGTGTCCATGTGTGGCCCCAGGCTGAGATTAAAGTGTGTGTGTGTGGCCCCCCAGGCCATCGGCACCAGGCTAAGCGAGCTGTGCCACTCGGATAGCGAGAGCCCGGCCAACATCCTGGGCTTCATCTACGACGAGGAGACCAAACGCCGCATGAGGAAGGAGGACGAAGAGGAGGACTATTTGGACGACAGTGAGTGGACAACCCTCCGAGGTCGCAAAGCTGTCGTCCACCCGTTCGGCTAAACCAGTGGTTGTTGTTGTTTTTTTTTCTGTTGTCCAGACACGGTCAACCCTACAAAGTGCGGCTGTCCGTTTGCGCTCAAAATGGCCGCCTGCCAGTTGCTGTGTGAGGTCACCACCTTTCTGAGGGAGACTTTCCCCTGTCTCCCCAGGCCACGGACAGAGCCCCTAGTGGTCAGTACCGCTACCGCACAACAGTATATCTTTTTTTTGTGGTGTGGGGGGGGGGGGGGGGGGGCATTTTTATGCTTTATTGACAGGACAGCAGGCAGACAGGAAAGTTGGCTGAGAGAGAGGGTAGGACATGCAGCAAAGGGCCCGGTCCGGATTCGAACCCGGGCCGCTGTGTCAAGGACTAGCCTTTGGGGGGTGCCTTAGCCCAGTGAGCCACCGGGGCGCCCCACAACAATAGATCTTTGACCAGTAGACACATCCCGTCCAGTCAGTCTAAAACGTTATTATTTTATTGAATCATTTCCACAAATCGCAAAACTCAATCCGACATGAATAAGTCACTTGGATAAGCCATTAGGCGTGCGTGGGAGAATCACTGCTCGGTGAGTGATGTCCTCTTTATATTTCTGTCCTGACCGTAGGATCTAGACAGCTGCCGACTGCGCCTGGACCCCGAGCTGGGCCGCCATCGCTACGAGCGGAAGATCAGCTTCGCCGGTATCCTGGACGACGAGGACGGCCACGACTCCCTGAACAGCAGCAGTCACACGCTGAAGTCGGACACGGCCTGCGACGAGAGGAAGACCCAGGAACCTCAGGGTGAGACACTAATCACTTCATCAGGGAGGCATTAATCACTTCATCAGGGAGACACTAATCACTTCATCAGGGTGAGACACTAATCACTTCATCAGGGTGAGACACTAATCACTTCAGCAGGGAGACACTAATCACTTCATCAGGGTGAGAGACATTAATCACTTCATCAGGGAGACACTAATCACTTCATCAGGGTGAGACACTAATCACTTCATCAGGGTTACACTAATCACTTCAGCAGGGAGACACTAATCACTTCATCAGGGAGACACTAATCACTTCATCAGGGTGAGAGACATTAATCACTTCATCAGGGAGACACTAATCACTTCATCAGGGTAAGACACTAATCACTTCATCAAGGAGACATTAATCACTTCATCAGGGAGACACTAATCACTTCATCAGAGAGACATTAATCACTTCATCAGGGTGAGGGACACATTAATCACTTCATCAGGGAGACATTAATCACTTCATCAGGGAGACACTAATCACTTCATCAGGGTGAGACACTAATCACTTCATCAGGGTGAGATATACACTAATCACTTCATCAGGGAGACATTAATCACTTCATCAGGGAGACACTAATCACTTCATCAGGGTGAGAGACAGGCTAATCACTTCACACACTGCAAAAAATACCTCCCAAGAAATGAGAAACAACGTATGTAATTTAAGAGATAAACGCAAACAAGCAAGCTAAATGATTTGCCAACAGAACAAAAAAAACGATCTTGATAAGTATATCTTTAAATATTTTGGAATATATAATATTTAGAATTCTTAGGATGATAATTTATCTTATATTAAGAATTAGATATATTGGCTTGAAACAAGCTTTTGGTCTTGCTTAGATTTCATTTTTTGCAGCGCAACGTCCAGGGAGAGACACTAATCACTTCACAAAACTGCTTTTTAACTTCTGGCGCGCGACCGTATATTTATGAACAATAGGATTTGGCAAGTCCTTTTGGGGTGTTTATCATGTATGCGGTGCGGTTGCAAATGATATTACAAAAATGAGAATAAGTTCCATGGGTTTGTCCCTGATCCGTCCAGTCTACCTTCTAATGCTGCGTTCACACCAAACGCGAAATGAACTTTCGGCTTTCGTTCCAAATTTGACCGCGCAAGTTGACATTTTCCAGCCTGTGCGAAGACGCGAGTGACGCGGATTTTGCGTCTTCTGCCTCTCGCAATTCGTGGCCAATGCAGCGGCCGGCCCGAATGCGCGCATATTCGAGTCTTTGCATCGACTTTGTATGAAATCGGCCCGTGAGGGAAGCTCGTCTTCACGTTTTGTGTGAACACGGCATAACTGCATAGGCAGAGTTTACCCGGAGGCCGGGGGGGGCATTGTCCTCCCTCCCCCTAGCGGCTGAAATATCTCACTACACTAAGTCTAAAATACGCACGCCACGCTAATACACGCCACGCATTGACATCAGTAATAAAAAATGCCCCGCCCGGCGCAAATGTCAAACTCCGCCTGTGCATGACTGCTCCGTATCCCCCCGCCCGTCTCTGTCAGCGCCCATCCGGAGGATCCGTATCGCAGGGTCCCGCCTGCTCCAGATCAAAGGCGCCCGGAGCTTCCGCGTGAAGAAGGGGGGCTCCCTGTCCTCCATCCGGCGGGCGGGCAGCCTGAAGAGCACCAAGCTGACCCGCCAGGACTCGGAGTCGGAGAACGAGGAGGGTCTGCTGTCCCAGAGCAGAGACACTGTCACCGACATAGGTAACATCAATTATACTTATATATATAAATATATCTATCTAAGTATATATATATATATCTACAGTATACAGTCTGCTGTCCCAGAGCAGAGACACTGTCACCGACATAGGTAACATCAATTATACTTATATATATAAATATATCTATCTACAGTATATCTATCTACAGTATATATATATATATATATATATATATATATATATATATATATATATATATATATATATATACATACATATATATTTATATATATATATATATATCTACAGTATAGAGTCTGCTGTCCCAGAGCAGAGACACTGTCACTGACATAGGTAACATCAATTATACTTATACATATAAATATATCTATCTACAGTATTTATATATATATATATATACATATATATATATATATATATATATATATATATATATATATATATATATATATATATATATATGATGAGCAGAGACACTGTCACTGACATAGATAACAGCAATTATACTTAAATATATAAATATATCTATCTACAGTATGTATATATATATATATATATATATATATATATACATACATATATATTTATATATATATATCTACAGTATACAGTCTGCTGTCCCAGAGCAGAGACACTGTCACCGACATAGGTAACATTAATTATACTTATATATATAAATATATCTATCTAAGTATATATATATATATCTACAGTATACAGTCTGCTGTCCCAGAGCAGAGACACTGTCGCCGACATAGGTAACATAAATTATACTTATATATATATATAAATATATCTATCTACAGTATATATATA
Source organism: Aplochiton taeniatus (assembly GCA_017639675.1). Taxonomy (NCBI): domain Eukaryota; kingdom Metazoa; phylum Chordata; class Actinopteri; order Galaxiiformes; family Galaxiidae; genus Aplochiton; species Aplochiton taeniatus. The sequence continues at coordinate 2,762,112 of CM030191.1, forward strand.
TATATATATATATATATATATATATATATATATATATATATATACAGTATGTATAAGGTCAGCAGAGACACTGTCACCGACATAGGTAACATAAATTATACTTGTATAAATATATATAAATATATATATCTACAGTATACAGTCTGTTGTCCCATAGCAAAGAAACTGTCGCCAATCAGGGACACACAAATAATACTTATATATATAAATATATCTATCTATTGTATATATATATCTACAGTATACAGTCGATATGTAGACTGTAGACTATATCTACAGTATATACATATATATGATGAGCAGGGACACTGTCACGGACATAGGTATGGAGACATCAGCTATGAACGGAAACTATATAAATATATATATATATATATATATATATATATATATATATATATATGTATATATATATATATGTACGTATATATAATTCATAAAATGTATGATCAAATACAATATATGAAGCAAGAAAACCAATTCATGATTTGTGCTGAATATATAGATTATTAAGATATAAAATTGAATTGAATTGAAATTGAATGGAGTAAAAATAATATGGAAAAATGAATAAACCGGTATTACCCAACAAATAGCCTTACGTTATGTGTGTGTGTGTGTGTGTGTGTGTGTGTGTGTGTGTGTGTGTGTGTCTTTCTCTCTCTCTCTCTCTCTGTGTGTCTGTGTGTGTGTGTCTCTGTGTGTGTGTGTGTGTGTGTGTGTGTGTGTGTGTGTGTGTGTGTGTGTGTGTGTGTGTGTGTGTGTGGGTTGCAGGCAGCCCCTGGAGCACCAGTGAGCCAAGCATCGAGCCGGAGGGACCGAATGCAGGAGGAGCGGAAGACAACTACCACCGTAACATGTCGTGGCTGCATGTACGTCTCTGTGTGTGTGTGTGTGTGAGTGTGTGTGTGTGTGTGTCCGTGTGTGTCCGTGTGTGTGTGTGTGTGTGTGTGAGTAGGTCTCTGTTTGTGTCGATCTGTGTGTGTGTGTGTGTGTGTGTGTGTGTGTGTGTGTGTGTGTGTGTGTGTGTGTTCGTGCGTGTGTGTGTGTGTGTCCGTGTCTGTGCGCGGGCCTTCTGAGTGCCCCAGTCTGGGATTCAGTTATTCTCCTTATGATTACGTGAGCCTTAACACCTTCCTCTCTCCCCCATCTCTCCCCTGTTGTGTCTCTCCCCTTCTGGTCTCTCCCCTGCTGGGTCTCTCCCCTGCTGGGTCTCTCCCCCGGGCCCACCAGATCATGATTTTACTGTGCAACCAGCAGAGCTTCATCTGCACCCATGTGGACTTCTGCCACCCGCGCTGCTACCAGCACCACAGCCGCTCCTGTGCCCGCCTGGTGCGTGCAGTCAAGCTGCTCTACAGCGAGACCGTCGACAGCCTCCGCGACAACGCGTTCTCCGGCAACATCGGCCCGCGCACCAAGAAGACCAAAGAGGTGAGCACCGACTGTATATTAGCAGGGTTGGGGTTAGGGTTAGGCTTGGATCACCGACTGTATATTAGCAGGGTTAGGGTTAGGGTTGGATCACAGACTGTATATTATCAGGGTTATGGTTAGGGTTAGGCTTGGATCACCAACTGTATATTAGCAGGGTTAGGGTTAGGGTTGGATCACCGACTGTATATTATCAGGGTTAGGGTTAGGGTTAGGGTTGGATCACCGACTGTATATTATCAGGGTTAGGGTTAGGGTTGGATCACAGACTGTATATTATCAGGGTTAGGGTTAGGCTTGGATCACCGACTGTATATTATCAGGGTTAGGGTTAGGCTTGGATCACAGACTGTATATTATCAGGGTTAGGGTTAGGGTTGGATCACCGACTGTATATTATCAGGGTTAGGGTTAGGGTTGGATCACCGACTGTATATTATCAGGGTTAGGGTTAGGGTTAGGCTTAGGCTTGGATCACAGACTGTATATTATAAGGGTTAGGGTTAGGCTTGGATCACAGACTGTATATTATCAGGGTTAGGGTTAGGGTTAGGCTGGGATCACAGACTGTATATTTTAAGGGTTAGGGTTAGGGTTAGGCTTGGATCACAGACTGTATATTATAAGGGTTAGGGTTAGGGTTAGGCTTGGATCACAGACTGTATATTATAAGGGTTAGGGTTAGGCTTGGATCACAAAGGGATCATAGACTGTATATTATCAGTGGACAAAGGGATCACAGACTGTATGTTATCAGTGGACAAAGGGATCACAGACTGTATGTTATCAGATGACAAAGGGATCACAGACTGTATATTATCAGTGGACAAAGGGATCACAGACTGTATATTATCAGATGACAAAGGGATCACAGACTGTATATTATCAGTGGACAAAGGGATCACAGACTGTATGTTATCAGTGGACAAAGGGATCACAGACTGTATGTTATCAGATGACAAAGGGATCACAGACTGTATATTATCAGTGGACAAAGGGATCACAGACTGTATATTATCAGATGACAAAGGGATCACAGACTGTATATTATCAGTGGACAAAGGGATCACAGACTGTATGTTATCAGTGGACAAAGGGATCGTGACGTCCTGGTTTGTGGGCCACCGTTTGGAAGCCTCGAGGTTTGGCATTTTGGCCCGCAAACGGCAGGAAAGACTCCATGACGGAGCAACGGACCAAAGACGAGAATACGTGTTCGCAGTTGTTGTTGTTGTTTTGTTGAAAGGGAAAAGGGGGTTAGGGATGAATGTTGTATCAGGCAGGACAACTTACACTGGTTTAAAGTGTTTATTACATTAACATGTTAATACTTTGAAAGTCGGCGTCAAGGGTTAGGGTTAGGGTTAAGGGTTAGGGGTGGGGTTAGGGTTAAGGGTTAGGGGTGGGGTTAGGGTTAGGGTCTGCCGTTGAACCCTTGAGCGATTGGTCGATTGGGGTGACAAGGATAATGGCTTTTGTCGGAGTGGCCTGCCTGAACTAGCTCTGCCAAGGCTTCATTCGTAGGTGACCCAAGGGCATAGATTACAGGGGGGATGTAACCCCCCCCCCCCACACACAATAATGATAGCCCCCAAATATTATATATATATATATATATATATATATATATATATATATATATTTATATTGTGACGTCATGGGATGTCCAAGACTACTATGTCCAGACTGGAAACAACATGCAAAAGATCAGGTTCAAACTGAAAGAAGTTGAACGTTTTATTCCCCAACAGCCACGCTTTATCAACAATCCTTTCAATAAACACAACCCAAACAAAGGTGTGGTTTAGAACAACAGACTTTAAAAAACAACCACTAAAAGTCCTAGGTATCAACTGCAAAACTGGAAACACCAACGGGTTCCTTTCATACAGGCGTTCTGTCCCTCAAAGAGGCTCTTCTCTGCCTTCTCAGGTCCTTTTGTCCTGCCTCAATGAGGTGGCTTAAGCATTCAAACCTGTGTGAATCGTGGGGCCTCCTGGGAGGTGTAGTTTGGGCAGCGGCGGCCATTTTGGGATGTGGCAGCTGGTCGTGTATGGGAATGTGGCACTCTTCCACTACATGACCCTTGTGATGCCACAATATCTCTCTCTCATCTTCTACCGCTTATCCTGGATTACAGGGTCGCGGGGGGGCTGGAGCCTATCCCAGCCAACACAGGGCGTAAGGCAGGGTACACCCTGGACAGGACGCCAGTCTATCACAGGGCCAACACATATAGGGACAGACAACCACTCACACTCACATTCACACCCTATGGGCAATTTAGAGTCACCAATTAACTTGCATGGTTTTTGGACTGTGGGAGGAAACCGGAGTACCCGGAGGAAACCCACGCCAGCACAGGGAGAACATGCAAACTCCACACAGAAAGGCCCTTAGGTCAGGTGGGGTTGGAACCCAGAACCTTCTTGCTGTGAGGCAACAGTGCTAACCACTGAGCCACCGCGCCGCCCTATGCCACAATATATATATATATATATATATATATATATATATATATATATATATATATATATATATATATATATATATATATATATATATATATATATATATATATATATATATATATATATATATATATATATATATATATATATATATATATATATATATATATATATATATATATATATATATATATATATATATATATATATATATATATATATATATATATATATATATATATATATATATATATATATATATATATATATATATACGTTAAACTTGTCTTTTCCCCCTCATTCATTTACTCAACTCAACATGCAACTTACTATGAGACAGTATGTTATATCATTTCCTATATTTAGACTTTTCAAATTGAACATAGGAATACTAGGAGGGATGGGGTCAGTGTTCATTGCAACCCCCCCCAATGTAAAGCCCTTGAGGTGACCTGATTTCACAGATTCATAGACAGATTGATGGGTTGGTGGGCCGTGTGTGTGAGCGGTCGCCAACTAACCTGTCTGGGCGTCCGTAGTGCTCCGACAAGTCCAGCTTGCGGACCCCCTCCATGAAGAGGAGGCCGGCCGACTCCAACACCGAGGGCAAGAAGGACACGGGCATGCTGAAGTACATCCGCAACCAGGTAGCAACACACCAACACACAACCCCCCCCAGGGGCCCAGCCGCACCGCACAGCCCCCTGGGGTCTCATTCACAGGGGCCCAGGTAGCAGCACACACCACTACACAGCCCTCTGGGGTCTCATTCACAGGGGCCTAGCAGCACCACACAGCCCCCTGGGGTCTCATTCTCGTCCATCCATTCTTTCATCCGTCCGTCCATCCACCCATCCATCCATCCACCCACCCATCCATCCATCCACCCATCCACCCACATCCATCCACCCACCCATCCATCAATCCGTTGAAAGCACGTCGCAAGGCCAGCCCGTACGTTGACCAACTCTCCCTCCCCAGGTGATGAGCCTGTCCCCGGCCCCCTTGTCCCTGCTGATCAAGGCCGCCCCCATCCTGACGGAGGACATGTACGGCGACGTCCAGCCCGCCGCCTGGGAGCTGCTGCTCAGCGTGGACGAGCACATGGCCGCCGCCGCAGGTGAGCCACCGTCTCCAGCCCAAGAAGAAGAAAAACCCCCGAGGGGAAGAGCGGTCTTTCACCGGACTTAAGGAAGTAACCATGCGGCGCCCTGATGCCTCGTTGGGTTAAAGGCGCGGCCCGCAGCGACCCGGGTTCAATTCCTGGGCCCCTTCGCTGCATGTCATCCCCTTTCTCTCCCCCACCCTTCCTGTCTCAAGAAAAATAATTAATTAATAAAAAAAAAAAATTTGAAAAAAAAGTAGAAAGTGTCTACGTAGACAAACTGCTCGGAATACATTTCTTCAAGAGTCCAGTAAAAAATACGGAGAGACCGGGAATAAACACGAAAGAAGCTACATGTCCATGGAGTGGTGACTCAAAGATGGGCTGTTGGCCTAGCAGCCGTGAAACGCTGCTAATTGAATGCATATCTTACCGCTATTACGTTTTCAATTGAAGGCTCTGATTGACATACTGTGGCTGGAAATCATTCGAGAAAGAATTGTGTTCTTCTCTCACCTACGTCTGAGGTTTCATTTCCTCGCCGCTCCATCTCGTTCCTGCGTGCGTTCCCTCACTTCAATGACTCTGTTCCCCTTGGCCCCCCCTCCCCCACTTCGATGACTCTCTTCCGACTCTGTCCCCCTGTCCCCCCCCCCCCCCCCCCCCCGCGTCTCCCAGCGGCCATGTTCCTGCTGTGCGCGGTGAAGGTGCCGGACTCCGTGACGGAGATGATGGTGGCGGAGTTCCAGCACGCCGAGGCCGGCCAGCGCATCGACTCCGTCTTCAGGTTCTACACGCTCTGGCGCTTCCGCTACCAGGTGTGGCCGCGCATGGAGGAGGGCGCCCAGCAGATCTTCAAGGTGGGCACCGCGCGGGGGGGGGGGGTCCATTTTGAAAAGGTTCATTTTGGGACGGCACCTTACTTTTGTGACCACAAGGAGGGCGCCCAGCAGATCGTCAAGGTAGGGTTAGGGTTAGGGTTACGGTTAGGGAGGGCGCCCAGCAGATCTTCAAGGTAGGGTTAGGGTTAGGGTTACGTTAGGGCGGGCACCCAGCAGATCTTCAAGGTAGGGTTAAAGTTAGGGTTACGGTTAGGGAGGGCACCCTACAGATCTTCAAGTTAGGGTTAGGGTTACGGTTACAGTTAGGGAGGGCACCCAGCAGATCTTCAAGGTAGGCGCAGAGCGGGTCCATCTTGAAATGTTCGCTTTACTATTCGCATTCATTTGCGACCAGGTTCGAAAAATCCATCTTGAAATGTTTTTAATTTAGAATGACTCATTCCTTGGTGAACAGGTTCGGAAAAAAAATACCTGTTCATTGTTGTTGTAAAGTAAAAAAAAAAAAACTGCCTACCTTTTTGAGATTGCTAGGCTTGGCCTCGGAGGGTTGAAGAAAAAACAAACTGTTGTTCGTGATCAAAGCTTGGGGGAAAAAAACACCTTACCTTGTTGTTTCAGATCCCGCCGCCCAGCATCAACTTCACCCTGCCCTCCCCCATCCTAGGAATGCCCTGTGTGCCCATGTTTGACCCCCCCTGGGTGCCCCACAACACTGGTAGTGTCCAGGACCCAATCAATGAAGACCAGTCCGTAAGTACCGCCCCTTTAACCTGGCTTAATGGTGATGGACAGGATCAGAAACTAATCAGCACTTGGAATTGGGTTATGGTTTGAGTTTCAGTTTATTGTACAAATACCAGGTGCCTAGCCATTTGTGAATGCGTTTTGTTCGATGCAGTGCTTACTTGTGCATGCATATTTTACAAAAAAAAGGCCCCTATCTATTTTTGCTGGCCTTACCGACGACAAAACACTCAAAGTTATGATACAATTTGGTGCTGCTTTGTTAAAGTAACATTATCCCTGAAAAATAAGCCTAAATGCCAACTTATAAGCTTGAACTAATCCGAATGTAATAGGCATTGATGACTTCTTGATGATTGACTTATTTTCTTGGCGTGGCATGAATCAACAGGAATTGTGTGTAACTGAGCTAGCCTTTGCTCGCTAGCCAGAGCGCTCAATGAGCAAACGCCACAGTTGGTCAACATCCCTGCAATCTACCCACCTATTAACCTTCTTTGTTTTTAGTATCCCACATTTATTCAGTCAATCTATTCCATCGTAAGTTGGTATTTTTGTACGGATGCTTGTCTAGGTGCATCATGGGAAATAGTCTTAACGACTGAATGAGTTTGAAGTCAGATAACTTTTCATTGGGCCGCTGGGCAGCGCTTCGAGGCCAGGGGATTGAAACTAATGTGGGAAACCATGGGGCATCTTCGGCATCCGCATTGTGTTTGGTGACCCACCACTTCTGAATATTACCCATAGTGCTTGGGCCGTTTGTGTCAGCATGAAACAAATCGGTTGTTTTGTGTGTTTTATGGGCGCATGGGTATGGAATGTCCCAAAAAACCTCAGCATCGTCATCAGGTGTAATTCACATGTATCTGTGTGGGTGTGTGTGTGTGTGAGAGAGAAAACAGAAAATACCACAGTAATCTAGTTTTAATACATACAACGTACTATACTCTCCTGACGAATTGTCGACCAAATACCAAAAAAAACACATATTTGTGTCGTTAAGTAACTATTTACCTAAATATTTGGAGGGTCTCTTGACTCGTTCTCCCCACATTGACAACTATATGTTGGATCGCATTCAATCTGTCCCAGTGGCTTATCAGGAGATTATAACAGCATCAACCATCCAAAATGGCCGACTAATAAGGATATGACTGTGCGTCCCGTTGTTGACCCACCCCCCCCCCACCCCACACACACACACACACACACACATTAACACGTTACAGTTACAGCGCTCCCCACCCCACACACACACACACACACACACATTAACACGTTACAGTTACAGCGCTCCCCACCTCAAAACACAAACTAGTCAGCCCCGCCGCGTTCCACGCCACGGGATATGAAATCCTCGGCCGGTTTTCACACTGCGGCGCTGGCCGGACCTGTCCCGGACCTGTCCCGGACCTGTCTCGGACCTGTCCCGGACCTGTCCCGGACCTGTCCCGGACCTGTCTCGGACCTGTCCCTGACCTGTCCCGGACCTGTCTCGGACCTGTCTCGGACCTGTCTCGGACCTGTCCCTGACCTGTCTCGGACCTGTCCCGGACCTGTCTCGGACCTGTCCCGGACCTGTCCCGGACCTGTCCCTGACCTGTCCCTGACCTGTCACGGACCTGTCCCGGACCTGTCCCTGACCTTGGCCGGACAGCTCCCTGGTTACATCATCGTCGGTGACTCAGGGCGGTAGATGAGTAACCAGGCCGGGCGCAGTTCGGTTCAGTTGAGCGCCGCACTGTGAAAACGGCCTCGGACGCCCCTCAACCGTTAGTGCCTCTTCTTCTGTGGTTCCTCTCTGGCCTGACTCTTCTCGTCTCTCCCCCTTGCTCCGGACCCTCCCGCCCCCGCCCGCCCGCCCGCCCGCCCCCGCCCGCCCCCCGCCGTCACCGGAAGCGCAGAAGTCGTTCTCGGCGCGGGCCGTGTCGCGCTCCCACCAGCGGGCGGAACACATCCTGAAGAACCTGCAGCAGGAGGAGGAGAAGCGGCGTCTGGGCCGGGAGGCCAGCATCATCACGGCCATCCCCGTGGCCCAGGAGGCCTGCTACGAGCCCACCTGCAGCCCCCCACCCGAGCAGGAGGAGGAAGGTGGGACCACACACACACACACACACACACACACACACACACACTCACGCAGATACATGAACACACACACACGCAGATACATGAACACACACACGCAGGTACATGAACACACACACACTCACACACACAAATACATGAACAGACATGTACACACCTCTCAGACACTCTCTCATTCCACAATTGATCCGCAACTTGGTACACAAGGCTAGCACTGGTAGTATTCCCTCCATTTACGGACAGGAAAAACCTACCGAACCTCATTCATTACCTAGCCTCTAAGGTGGGTCTGCCTTCATGACTTCTCAACGCACACACACACACACACACACACACACACACTCCCAGGATGGGGGGGGGGGGGTGGGGTCCCCTCACTGAGCCCCCGCCTGTCCGTCTCTTGCCAGCAGAAGAAGTGGTGAACCTGGCCTCGCGCCGCCTCTCCGTCAGCCCGTCCTGCGCCTCCAGCAACTCCCACAGGAACTACTCCCTCCGCCGGGGCTCCGTGTGGTCCGTCCGCTCCGTGGTCAGCGCCGAGGGTGAGTGCCTCCGCCGGGGCCGACCTCAAACGGGTCTTCCGAAACGTTATCCACCCTGCGAGAAAAGGGGGGGGGGGGGGGGGGAATCTAAAACATATGCCTGGCCAGAGATCAGAAACAGCGTTCGGAAATTTGAGGGGCAAACGCAGACCTAGGCGCAGATTCGTCCGCCGACAGAACAAGCGAGTGATCTTGATAAGTAGGTCTTGGAATAAGTAAAGCAATTCAACATCCACAATTCTCGGGAGGCTCATTTAGCTTATATTATATTATATTGAGAAACATTCGATATATTGGCTTGACACGAGACATTTGGTCTCTTCCCTTGTCTCTCTGTCATTTTTGTCAGTGCCGTTTGAGCAAGACACAACCAAATTGAAATCGCCCCCAAAAAACGGCAGCCATTTTAACGTTGCGAGCGACCATTTTGTTTTTCAGAGGAGGAGAACCCCACGGAGCACACCCCGACCCACCACATGCTGCAGCCTCCGCAGGCCGTCTTCCCAGCATGCATCTGCGCCGCCGTCCTCCCCATAGTGCACCTGATGGAGGACGGGGAGGTGCGAGAGGACGGGGTCGCGGGTGGGTGTCACCTGAACTACACCTCCCCAATACATTCATAGAACTCATTCTCCCATGATCCCACAGTGTCAGGGGACGCTGCTCACCTGAGCTGCCGTAACCGTCGGCATCCAGCATGCCATGGAACCACACATACCCAATACATTCTATGTGTCTATAATGACTTCTGTACTATGTCTATTAGAACTCATTCTCCCATGATCCCACAGTGAGTGCAGTGGCCCAGCAGATTCTGTGGAACTGTCTGATCGAGGATCCGGCGCTTGTGCTGCGACACTTCCTGGAGAAACTCACCGTCAGCAACCGCCAGGTAACCGACAGCAACGCGACTCTCATAGAAATAAAATTAATAAAATGTATTATCATTATTATTATTACTATTAAAATATGCAGGTTTAACATGACTCCTCATTTCTCAATGGCTTTACAACTGGAGCGGGAAAAGTTGAGACTGACTTCCTGTTTACTTCCTGTTTACTTCCTGGTTGCGTCCCTGCAGGATGAGTTGATGTACATGCTGAGGAAGCTGCTGCTCAACATCGGAGACCTCCCCGCCCAGACCTCCCATATTCTCTTCAACTACTTGGTGCGTCCATTTCCCCTCCTATTGTGTTAGAAAATAGTGTTAGCGGGTCAAATTTAAATTTAGCATCAAGCACTGACACAAATACTGATTTTCCTTCAGTAAAGTGTTGTTCTTCATAAGTAACTTATTATTCATTCATTACCAAGAAATATATATTTGCTTTTGTACTTTATTTATATATATTTATATTTATTTATTATTATTATTTACTTTAGACCACGTTTACCTTATTCTAGGCCTATACCACTAGGCTTTTGTTTAAAAAAATCACTATTTATCCAAAATTCATTGGATCTGTTGAAGAAAACAAAATATACAATATAACATATATAACAATATATACAAAATACACTGTGATACTTTAATAGAAGACTAATACAAATGTTTATCCTGCTCATCATTAAAATGAGCAATTATAATGACATCGGTTGTGTTATGTCATTTCAATTCACAAAAACAATACTTTGTTTTTCTTAATTCAAAAAAGCGTAGTGGGGCATATGGGGGCCATATTTGATGCTGCCTGCTGCATACCCCTCTATGGATAACTCACATTCAAAAATGGGTCAAATTTGACCCATAACACCACAGCTGTAACAAAATTGTTCATAAGCTTTAAACATTTTGAAAAAACAAAAAATTGGTTTTGTAGTGTTTATTAAGTATTTGTTGAGGATGTAACGTAACCTTGTCATGATAAAGAAATGTATGTTTGCGACATCTAAACTTGAAAACGGGTCCAATTATTTCCCCTTAGCACAATAGGATGTTAAGATTTAAGAACATTTAGAAAACAGCTCATCAAACCATTGAAGAATTGGTTTTGTAGTGTTTATTAAGTAATTGTTGAGGATGTAACGTAACTTTGTCATGATAGAAGAAAAAGTATGTTTGCGACATCTAAACTTGAAAACAGGTGAAATGATTTCCCCCTAACATAATAGGAGGTTAAGATGAAACATTTAGAGAACAGCTCATCAAACCATTGTCTCTACTCCACCGTCCTCTTCCCGTCTCTCCATCCCTCTTTTTTCTTTTTGTCCCCTTATCACCTACCAGGTGGGTCTGATCATGTACTTTGTCCCCTTATCACCCTCCAGGTGGGTCTGATCATGTACTTTGTCCCCTTATCACCTACCAGGTGGGTCTGATCATGTACTTTGTCCCCTTATCACCTACCAGGTGGGTCTGATCATGTACTTTGTCCCCTTATCACCTACCAGGTGGGTCTGATCATGTACTTTGTCCCCTTATCACCCTCCAGGTGGGTCTGATCATGTACTTTGTCCCCTTATCACCTACCAGGTGGGTCTGATCATGTACTTTGTCCCCTTATCACCCTCCAGGTGGGTCTGATCATGTACTTTGTCCCCTTATCACCTACCAGGTGGGTCTGATCATGTACTTTGTCCCCTTATCACCCTCCAGGTGGGTCTGATCATGTACTTTGTCCCCTTATCACCTAGCAGGTGGGTCTGATCATGTACTTTGTCCCCTTATCACCTAGCAGGTGGGTCTGATCATGTACTTTGTCCCCTTATCACCCTCCAGGTGGGTCTGATCATGTACTTTGTCCCCTTATCACCTACCAGGTGGGTCTGATCATGTACTTTGTCCCCTTATCACCTAGCAGGTGGGTCTGATCGTGTACTTTGTCCCCTTATCACCCTCCAGGTGGGTCTGATCATATACTTTGTCCCCTTATCACCCTCCAGGTGGGTCTGATCATGTACTTTGTCCCCTTATCACCTACCAGGTGGGTCTGATCATGTACTTTGTCCCCTTATCACCTAGCAGGTGGGTCTGATCGTGTACTTTGTCCCCTTATCACCCTCCAGGTGGGTCTGATCATGTACTTTGTCCCCTTATCACCCTCCAGGTGGGTCTGATCATGTACTTTGTGCGCACGCCGTGCGAGTGGGGCATGGATGCCATCTCTGCCACGCTGACCTTCCTCTGGGAGGTGGTGGGCTACGTGGAGGGCCTCTTCTTCAAGGACCTCAAGCAGACCATGAAGAAGGAGCAGTGCGAGGTCAAGCTGCTGGTCACCGCCTCCATGCCCGGTCAGTGCCAGGCTTTTTCGTGTGTGTCGCTTCAACAGGAACCAAGACCCTGTCGATGAACCTCACAGAATTCTAACAGTGACAAATGGTTGGAAGTTGTTTTTGTTTTTGTTGTTCTCTACAGGAACCAAGACTCTGGTGGTGCATGGTCAGAATGAGTGTGACATCCCCACACAGCTGCCTGTCCATGAAGACACTCAGTTTGAGGCCCTGCTCAAGGTACTGGACAACCTCCCACACAGACAATATAACAAAGCAGAGCAGAGCAGAGCAGAGCAGAGCAGAAGAACAGAGCAGAGCAGAACAGAACATAACAGGGCACAGCACAGCAGAGCAGACCTTTTTTCATGTAAGTGTAAACTTCAGACTGACTAGACTTCTGTAAACAAATAGAAACACGGTAGAATAGAACAGGACCTTCTCTCCTTTGTGTGGTCTGTGAAACGGATGATGTTGAACCCTGAACCTTAAGGGACTTTAAAAAAAATAAAAATAATCTATTACACTTGATAGTGCTTTTCTAGACAGCCAAAGTGCTTTACATATAGTGCACAATGGGGATGGATTAGCCAATTGAGAGCTGAAGGGAGAGACACTAATCACTTCATCAAGTGTGTCCACACAACACAGCACAACACAACACAGCACAGCACAGCACAGCACAGCAGAGCAGAGCAGAGCACAACACAACGCAACGCAACAGAGCGGCGCTTTATTTTTCATGGCAGTGTAAAATATCTCAGACTCATCCGGCAAAAAAATGGAAACACAATAGAATAGATCAGGGCCTTGTCCTTGCCCTCGACCTGGTTCTTGTCAAACGACCATAGATGACTGCCCGGGTCCAGTTGGTTGACCCCCCTGTCTGTCTCTGTGCTGCTGCCGGACGCTCGGCTGGGCCCCCCAGGAGTGCCTGGAGTTTTTCAACATTCCAGAGGCGCGGTCGGCCCACTACTTCCTCATGGACAAGCGATGGAACCTGATCCATTACTCCAAGGTAACGGCACGAGAGGCGTGGTGGTGTTCCAAAAATCAATGAAAGAATGAACGAGGGATGGGATGGGATGGGATGGGGTGATGGGGTGGGATGGGATGGGGTGGGATGGGATGGGATGGGATGGGATGGGATGATGGGATGGGGTGGGATGGGATGATGGGATGGGATGGGATGATGGGGTGGGGTGGGATGGGATGATGGGATGGGATGGGGTGATGGGGTGGGGTGGGGTGATGGGGTGGGATGGGATGGGATGGGATGGGGTGGGGTGGGATGGGATGGGGTGGGGTGGGATGGGATGATGGGATGGGATGGGATGATGGGGTGGGGTGGGATGGGATGATGGGATGGGATGGGGTGATGGGGTGGGGTGGGGTGATGGGGTGGGGTGGGATGGGATGGGGTGATGGGGTGATGGGGTGGGGTGATGGGGTGATGGGGTGGGATGGGATGGGGTGGGGTGGGATGGGATGATGGGATGGGATGGGATGATGGGGTGGGGTGGGATGGGATGATGGGATGGGATGGGGTGATGGGGTGGGGTGGGGTGATGGGGTGGGGTGGGATGGGGTGATGGGGTGATGGGGTGGGGTGATGGGGTGATGGGGTGGGGTGATGGGGTGGGATGCGATGTGCCTTTACCAAAGTGATCGCACTAATGTCATATTTCTCTATTTATTCACCAGACCTGTGAGGGATATTTACCCATTACCCAATGAACAAATGATGTACTAATGTCATATTCTCTCTTTATTTACCAGACCTATGTGTGGGACATTTAACCATTACCCAATGAACAAATTATGTACTAATCTCATATTCTCTCTGTTTTACCAGACCTATGTGAGGGACATTTATCCGTTTAGAAGGTCTGTTTCACCACAACTTAACCTGGTGCACATGCTACCAGAGAAGGGCCAGGAGCTCATTCAAAAACAGGTGCTGACTTATAAGGATTAATTTACCTCTCCCTGGTCAGGATTGTAGTCATTAAAAACTAGCTATTTTTGTTGTTATATTTGTTGCAAGTTTTAAAAGTCTCTGTCTCTGTCTGTTCCTCTGTCTCTCTGTCTCTCTGTCTCTACCTCTGTCTGTGTCTCTCTCTCTCTGTCTCTGTCGCTCTCTCTCTGACTCTACCTCTGTCTCTCTCTCTCTGTCTCTACCTCTGTCTCTCTCTCTCTGTCTCTACCTCTGTCTCTCTCGTCCTCGGTCTCGGTCTCTTCCTCTGTCTTTTCCTCATCCTCCCTCTCTTCTTCTGTCCCTACCTCTGTCTCTGTCTCTTCCTCTGTCTCTGTCTCTTCCCCTGTCTCTACCTCTGTCTCTGTCTCTTCCCCTGTCTCTACCTCTGTCTCTCTTCCTTGGTCTCTATCTCTGTCTCTGTCTCTTCCCCTGTCTCTACCTCTCTCTCTGTCTCTACCTCTGTCTCTGTCTCTTCCCCTGTCTCTACCTCTGCCTCTGTCTCTTCCCCTGTCTCTACCTCTCTCTCTGTCTCTACCTCTGTCTCTACCTCTATCTCTGTCTCTTCCCCTGTCTCTACCTCTGTCTCTCTTCCTCTGTCTCTATCTCTGTCTCTTCCCCTGTCTCTACCTCTGTCTCTGTCTCTTCCCCTGTCTCTACCTCTGTCTCTACCTCTGTCTCTACCTCTGTCTCTGTCTCTGTCTCTTCCTCTCTCGTCCTCTGTCAACCCCCCAGGTGTTTTCCCGTAAACTGGAGGAGGTGGGCCGCGTCCTCTTCCTGATCTCGCTGACGCAGAACATGCCAGCCATCCACAAGCAGTCCCACGTGTCCATGCTGCAGGAGGACCTGCTCCGGCTGCCCTCGTTCCCCCGCACCGCCATCGACGCAGAGTTCTCCCTCTTCAGCGAGCAGCAGGGTGGGGCGGCCATTTGAATGTTTTACACAGCAGGGTGGGGCGGCCATTTTTATGTTTTATACAGCACGGTGGGGCGGCCATTTTAATGTTTTATACAGCAGGGTGGGGTGGCCATTTTAATGTTTTACACAGCAGGGTGGGGCGGCCATTTTAATGTTTTATACAGCAGGGTGGGGCGGCCATTTTAATGTTTTACACAGCAGGGTGGGGCGGCCATTTGAATGTTTTACACAGCAGGGTGGGGCGGCCATTTTAATGTTTTACACAGCAGGGTGGGGCGGCCATTTTAATGTTTTACACAGCGGGGTGGGGCAGCCATTTTAATGTTTTACACAGCAGGATGGGGCGGCCATTTTGATGTTTTACACAAAAGGGTGGGGCGGCCATTTTAATGTTTTACACAGCAGGGTGGGGCAGTCATTTTAATGTTGAACACAGCAGGGTGGGGCGGCCATTTTAATATTTTACTAATAAAACAAAACATCACAAACAATTTTTAGACACTACCTTCCAATCAGACTCAATCCCATTGGATTTTCCTCAAACGTTTGGCAAGGTTTTAATTTTCAACTAAACGTGTTGCCGTTACACACTCAGGACAACAAATTATAATTGTGTGATAGGGGATTTTCATTCTATTCATGATTTTGGTAGCAATTCAACGACTGACGTAGTTTTTGATTGCCTCTATGCACCAAATCACCCCTTTTCATATATCTAATATATATATAATAAATAAATATATAATATTATAATAACAGGGTGACTGACTACTGACGTGGTTTCTTATTGGTTCTGTTCACCGAATCACCCCTTTTCATATATCTAATATATAGAAAACATAAATATATATAAGAATATAACAATGCGGTGATTGACTACTGACGTAGTTTCTGATTGGGCTACGTTCATGAATTCAATGACTGTCGCGCTTTCTGATTGGGCTAGATTCATGATTTCAGTGACCGTCGCGCTTTCTGATTGGGCCAGATTCATGATGTCAGTGACCGTAGCGCTTTCTGATTGGCCTCCGTGCGCTCCCTTTCAGGCAAGGAGCTCTTTGGCCTGGACGCCCTCCACAAGGTGCTGTGGATCAAGCTGCTGGAGGAGATGTTCCTGGGCATGCCCAGCGAGTACCCGTGGGGCGACGAGATCATGCTCTTCCTCAACGTCTTCAACGGCGCCCTGCTGCTGCACCCAGAGGACAGCGCCCTCCTCAGGCAGTACACCGCCACGGCCATCAACACCGCCGTGCATTTCAACCACCTGTTCTCCCTGAGCGGGTACCAGTGGATTCTGCCCACCATGTTGCAGGTACGGGGGACGGGTGGGGCTGGGGTGGGGGTGGGGGTGGGGGGGATGGGATGGGGGGCTGGGGTTGTGGGGGGGGTTGCCAGCCAACACTACATGAGATTGTCATTGCCCTTTGACCTTTCAAAGAGCTTTGGTCGAACCACGACGGACGCTGGCACAGGGTAAGACCCGCTTGCGGACACACACAAAAAAAAAAAGGTGAGGATGAAAGGAAGGGCCAAAAACGAGGGCCAAAGAAAACACTGGAGACTCAGGAATGCAGGGTACAACGCACCACGGCCATCTTCTAATGAACCACTCTAACCCGAACCCCAACCACTCTAACTCGAACCCCAACCACTCTAACCCGAACCCCAACCACTCTAACCCTGACCCTAACCCGAACCCCAACCCGAACCACTCTAACCCTAACCCCAACCACTCTAACCCGAACCCCAACCACTCTAACCCGAACCCGAACCCGAACCCTAACCCGAACCACTCTAACCCTAACCCTAACCACTCGAAATAAGCAGGCACGGCCAATAGAGCAAAGATGGAACAATGAATAGGGATGGGGCCACGAGATAATAGACTTCAGGTGATAGCAATAAAAGAATGAGTGCCGGTCTCAGCCCGGGGCGGTCCGAGGGGCCGGGGCCGCTACTCCGTCTCGTGTTAGGGACCGGCGTGCGCCCCCTGGATGTGGGGTTGGGGAAGACGGCCGGACCCTGACACATCCGCGTCGTTCTCCCTGTCAACGATCCGTCACCCACGTTTCTTTTTCATGGCTACTCCGTCAGCTTGTGTAACGTGGTTCGAGAACATTTCTTAAACTCGACCTGTTTGCCCCGATTTCCTGACTCAAAGTCTCCCTCAGGTTCACGAATCCTGCCGGTCAAATGTGCTTATCTGAGACATGTCTGTGACAAATGTGGAGTGATGAATGGGGGAAAAACAACAAGATATCGGTGATGATTAAACATCCAACTATTCCTTCCTGCCCAGGCCTATGCGGACTATGAGAGTAACCCTCTGCTCAGACAGGGCATTGAGTTCTGCTGTCGCCAGTTCTATATCCTGCACCGGAAGCCATTCGTACTACAGCTGTTTGCCAGCGTGGCGCCCCTGCTGGAATTTAATGTAAGACTTACACACACACACACACATACACACACACGCACGCACGCAGGCACGCACGCACACGGAGAGACACACACATGCATAGTAATTCGACTTCAAATGACAACAATTGCACACTGCCCTATGGGAAAATAAAAAAGCGTAGGGTGGTGATTCCCGAGGTGTGGGCCGTGGCCCCCTGGTGGGCTGTGAAGGTACTGCAGGTGGCCTGCGTAACGGTCATTTACGTTTTGGAAAAGGCTTAGTCTTAGTCTTGTGTGTTGATCAGAGTTGTGATCAAAGGCTCGGGTGGGCCACAGTAGATTTTCACATTTCAAATTGGACGGTGACATTCCTAAGTTGTGGAATGGCTTTTGGAGTGTATGTAAATCTACGTTGTTGGGTGGGTTAGCGTGTATGTGGGGGGGCACACTTGTTTCGTGGGCTGGCTCCCCCTTCAGAAGGTTGTCCTCCCTCTCTCCAGACCGGCACCAGTACGGGCCTGTCCAAAGGCGTGTCGGCCCAGTGCCTGTTTGACCTGCTGGTGTCTCTGGAGGGCGAGACCAAGGACGCCCTGGATGCTCTGGAGCTGGTGAAGGCTGACAAGCCTCTCCGATCTCTGGGTATGGCACCACCACACACCACCCCTTACTCTACTCCACTATACTCCACTATACTCTACTCCTATCTACTCCACTTTACTCTACTCCACTCTACTCCACTATACTCCACTATACTCTACTCCTATCTACTCCACTTTACTCTACTCCACTCTACTCCACTATACTCCACTATGCTCTACTCCTATCTACTCCACTTTACTCTACTCCACTCTACTCCACTATACTCCACTATACTCTACTCCTATCTACTCCACTTTACTCTACTCCACTCTACTCCACTATACTCTACTCCTATCTACTCCACTTTACTCTACTCCACTCTACTCCACTATACTCTACTCCTATCTACTCCACTTTACTCTACTCCACTCTACTCCACTATACTCCACTATACTCTACTCCTATCTACTCCACTTTACTCTACTCCACTCTACTCCACTATACTCCACTATACTCTACTCCTATCTGCTCCACTATACTCTACTCCTATCTACTCTACTTTACTCTACTCCACTATACTCCTATCTACTCCACTATACTCTACTTCTATCTACTCCACTTTACTCTACTCCTATCTACTCCACTATACTCTACTCCTATCTACTCCACTATACTCTACTCGTATCTACTCCACTTTACTCTACTCCACTCTACTCCACTATACTCTACTCCTATCCACTCCACTCTACTCCTATCTACTCCACTATACTCTACTCCTATCTACTACACTATATTCTACTCCTATCCACTCCACTATACTCTACTCCTATCTACTCCACTATACTCTACTCCTATCCACTCCACTATACTCTACTCCTATCCACTCCTCTATACTCTACTCCTATCTACTCCACTATACTCCTATCTACTCCACTGTACTCTACTCCTATCTACTCCACTATACTCTACTCCTATCCACTCCTCTATACTCTACTCCTATCCACTCCACTATACTCTACTCCTATCCACTCCACTATACTCTACTCCTATCTACTCCACTATACTCTACTCCTATCTACTCCACTATACTCTACTCCTATCTACTCCACTTTACTCTACTCCACTCAACTCCACTATACTCTACTCCTATCTACTCCACTATACTCTACTCCTGTCTACTCCACTATACTCTACTCCTATCTACTCAACTATACTCTACTCCTATCTACTCCACTCTACTCCTATCTACTCCACTTTACTCTACTCCTATCTACTCCACTATACTCTACTCCTATCTACTCTACTATACTCTACTCCTATCTACTCCACTACACTCTACTCCTATCTACTCCACTATACTTTACTCCTATCTACTCCACTATACTCTACTCCTATCTACTCCACTTTACTCTACTCCTATCTACTCCACTTTGCTCTACTCCTATCTACTCCACTATACTCTACTCTTATCTACTCTACTATACTCTACTCCACTATACTTTACTCCTATGTACTCCACTATACTCTACTCCTATCTACTCCACTATACTCTACTCCTATCTACTCCACTTTACTCTACTCCTATCTACTCCACTATACTCTACTCCTATCTACTCTACTATACTCTACTCCACTATACTTTACTCCTATCTACTCCACTATACTCTACTCCTATCTACTCCACTATACTCTACTCCTATCTACTCCACTATACTCTACTCCTATCTACTCCGCTATACTCTACTCCTATCTACTCCACTATACTCTACTCCTATCTACTCGGCTATACTCTACTCCTATAGATTCTACTGCGTTCAATGGGATTCTGTTCCAGTCTACTCCAACCGTCCCTTCTCAAACCCCTCAACCTGTTCTGCTCTGTTCTGCTCCAAACCACACAGCCAACGATGAGTTGATTACAGTGATTATGTCAATG
>CM030191.1:2787352-2792352 GCA_017639675.1 Aplochiton taeniatus
CGTTGGAGAGGCTGATAGTTGTGTTGTTGACGTGTCTGGCTGTTTAGCGTCTTCTCTTAACGTGACCCAGCCCATGTGCTATGACACGGATGATATATGAATACAATGTGTTATCGATGATAATCGATTGGATTTAAAAGCGAATTATTTTTGATAACTTAACCCCAAAACATTACATTAAAATATTGCGTCAATGTGTGTGTGTGTGTGTGTGTGTGTGTGTGTGTGTGTGTAAGAGGGAGAGCGACAGAGAATGGGAGAGAATCGGTGTGTGTGTGTGTGTGTGTGTGTGTGTGTGTGTGTGTGTGTGTGTGTGTGTGTGTGTGTGTGTGTGTGTAAGAGGGAGAGCGACAGAGAATGGGAGAGAATCGGTGTGTGTGTGTGTGTGTGTGTGTGTGTGTGTGTGTGTTAACCGTGTGAGCTGCCCCCTCCACAGGAGGCAGGTAGAGTGGGAGGCGGCCAGCAGTCTGATCGAGGGGATCTGCCTCACCCTGCAGCGACAGCCAATCATCTCCTTCCTCCCTCACCTCCGCTCCCTCATCAACGTCTGTGTCAACCTGGTGAGGTGCACACGCACACACACACGCACGCACACAGACACACACACACACACACACACACACACACACACACACACATGAGTGGACAAGCACTCACACACAGTCACACAGTAACAGTATCTCTCTGTGTGCGTGCGTGCGTGTGTGTGTGTGTGTGTGTGTGCTCCAGGTGATGGGCGTGGTGGGCCCCTCCAGCGTGGCTGATGGCCTGCCCCTGCTCCACCTGAGCCCCTACCTGTCCCCTCCTCTGCCCTTCAGCACGGCTGTGGTCCGTCTGGTCGCCCTGCAGATCCAGGTAAGAGGAGAGGATCACAGATGCAGCCTGCCAGTCCAAAGCTTGGATACCCTTTGAACTTTGCACTGACACTGCAATTTTTCTCGATTCTTTAAATTTGTTTGTGCATTTCTGCCCCAAATATGCTCAAAAGCTATACTGCTTCTCCTTTCATACAAATACAAATGGTATATGGAGCCATTGAGTCCATACAAATGTTATATTTAGGCCCATACAAATGTTATACTGAGCCATTGATCCCATACAAATGTTATATTGAGTCCATACAAATGGTATATGGAGCCATTGTTTCCATACAAATGTTATGTTGAGTACATACAAATGTTATACTGAGCCATTGAGCCTATACAAACGTTATATTGAGCCCATAAAAATGTTACATTGAGCCCATGCAAATGTTACATTGAGCCCCTACAAATGTTACATTGAGCCCATACAAATGTTACATTGAGCCCCTACAAATGTTATATTGAGCCCCTACAAATGTTACATTGAGCCCATACAAATGTTACATTGAGCCCATACAAATGTTACATTGAGCCCATACAAATGTTACGTTGAGCCCATACAAATGTTACATTGAGCCCATAAAAATGTTACATTGAGCCCATGCAAATGTTACATTGAGCCCATGCAAATGTTACATTGAGCCCATACAAATGTTACATTGAGCCCATACAAATGTTACATTGAGCCCATACAAATGTTACATGGAGCCCATGCAAATGTTACATTGAGCCCAGAAGCTCCTACCAGGCTCTTTCTCATCTTTTGTCCTCTGGTGGGGATCAGAGAGAGGCCACACTATGATCTTTTGCGGCGGGAAACGCCACTTACGTTGCCGCTGTCAAAACGCCACTGGCGCACCATTGACCCTGACGAAATCAAAAAGACCAGGGGCCACTTTCCCGGACATAGATGAAGCCCAGTTCCTTCTCACTGTCAATTGAGACTCTTTATTGGAAATGTTTTTTAGTCTAGGACTTGGTTTAATCTGTGTCCAGGAAACAGACAATGTAAAGAAATGTACATGATCGAAAGCTGTGAATACATTTTTATTACACGATGGAAAGCTGTTAAGAGTCCTGTTCAGGAAAGCGATGAAGGTGTTTTGTTGGCCGTTGATCGTTCAAGTTGTTTGTCGTATGTTTATTTTCAGGCCCTGAAAGACGACTTCCCCCTCAGTCATGTGATCTCGCCCTTCACCAATCAGGAGCGGCGTGAGGGCATGCTACTCAACTTGCTCATCCCCTTTGTACTGACGGTGGGGTCCGGTAGCAAAGGTGGATGTCCTCTCTACACACACACATGCACACACACACACACACACGCACACACATTCACACACACACACACACACACACACACACACACACACACACACACACACACACACGCACACGCATTCACACACACACACACACACACATGCACACACACACATTCACATTCACACACACGCACGCACGCACACATTCACACACACACACACACACACACACATTCACACACACACGCACGCACACACATTCACACACACACACACACACACACACACACACACGCACACGCACACGCATGTAAGTATTAAACCCCCTAATAATGTTTCCTTAACGACCAGACATCACATGGTGATCTACAACACCATTCTGACTTCAGTGGTTCAACCTGAATGTGTGTGTGTGTGTGTGTGTGTGTGTGTGTGTTTGTGTCTGTCTCTGTGTGTGTGTGTGTATATGTGTGTCTGTCTCTGTGTGTGTGTGTGTGTGTGTGTGTGTGTGTGTGTGTGTGTGTGTGTGTGTGTGTGTGTGTGTGTGTGTGCGTGCGTGCGTGCGCGGCTCTCAGACAGCCCCCACCTGGAGCAGCCCGAAGTCTTCCTGCTCCTCCAGACGGTCATCCACATCCTGCTCCCCCCGCGCATCATCAGCACCTCCCGCACCAAGAACTTCATGCTGGACGCCTCGCCAGCCCACTGCTCCACACCGGGCGACACGGGCAAGGACCTGCGACGCGAGGGCCTGGCCGAGTCCACCAGCCAGGCAGCCTACCTGGGTACGGGGGGCAGGGGGGCTGGTCGTCGGAGCCAGGGGTCAGGGGGCCGGGGGTCAGGGGGTGGGGTGGGGACGGCAACCTGGCATGATGATATGAATCTTTGATTCTTTGTTGTTATTGTTGCTAACTATTTACCAAACTGCCAGTAAAGCACATGAATTTAAGTGCTATCATACTATGAATATATTATATTATATATTATTAATTATATTAATAGGTATGAATCATGTTATCAAAGGACTGGTTGTGAAATGGATTATAAAGAACTATTATATTATGAATACAGTATGAATATAATATTAGGTATTCTAATAGGTATTTGAGTAATGTAGGGACTTGGGGACTGGCTGTGAAATGAATTAACCATTTGACTCCCTTGGGGTTTGCTCCCCTCCCTGTCCTGACTCCTCCAGCCCTGAAGGTGGTGCTGGTGTGCTTCGAGCGGCAGCTGGGGAACCAGTGGTACCGGCTGAGCCTGCAGGTGAAGGAGATGGCGCTGAGGAAGGTGGGCGGCCTGGCCTTCTGGGACTTCATCGACTTCATCGTCCGCACCCGCATCCCGATCTTCGTTCTGCTGCGGCCCTTCATACAGTGCAAGGTAAAGAGGAGGGCTTACCCAGAATGCAGTGCAAGGTAAAGAGGAGGACTTACCCAGAATGCAGTGCAAGGTAAAGAGGAGGACGTACCCAGAATGCAGTGCAAGGTAAAGAGAAAGACGTACCCAGAATACAGTGCAAGGCAAAGAGTAATACATACCCAGAATACAGTGCAAGGTAAAGAGAAAGACGTACCCAGAATGCAGTGCAAGGCAAAGAGTAATACGTACACAGAATACAGTGCAAGGTAAAGAGAAAGACGTACCCAGAATGCAGTGCAAGGTAAAGAGAAAGACGTACCCAGAATACAGTGCAAGGCAAAGAGTAATACGTACCCAGAATACAGTGCAAGGTAAAGAGGAGGACTTACCCAGAATGCAGTGCAAGGTAGGGAGAAAGACGTACCCGGAATACAGTGCAAGGTAAAGAGAAAGACGTACATATAGACCCTGGACATTTTAGAACGTGTAGTCCAGCTAAAGTCGCCTGCTTTAATTTGTCTTGAAGAAGCCCAGAACACTGACTATCTTTTTTGTCCTGTGTGTATTATTGTGTGTGTGTGTGTGCACGCGCGTGTGCGTGTGCGTGTGTGTGTCCAGTTACTGACCCAGCCGGCCGACTCCCAGGAGGAGATCACGGCTCGTCACCACATCGCCGACCAGCTGGAGCGACGCTTCATCCCTCGGCCACTCTGCAAGAGCTCACTGTTCGCCGAGTTCAACAATGAGCTGAAGATCCTGAAGGAGGCCGTGCACAGTGGATCAGGTCAGAGGGCTACAGCAGCTCAACAGGCATGGACAATGCAGTGACACCGAACAGGACAGAGCAGAGCAGGACCGGACAGAGCAGATATCAGAACACAGCAGAACACAGCAGAACACAACAGAACTGAACGGAGAGGAGAGGAGAGGAGAGGAGGGTAGGGGAG
Source organism: Aplochiton taeniatus (assembly GCA_017639675.1). NCBI lineage: Eukaryota > Metazoa > Chordata > Actinopteri > Galaxiiformes > Galaxiidae > Aplochiton > Aplochiton taeniatus. The sequence continues at coordinate 2,791,784 of CM030191.1, forward strand.
GGGAGAGGAGAGGAGAGGAGAGGAGAGGAGAGGAGAGGAGAGGAGAGGAGAGGAGAGGAGAGGAGAGGAGAGGAGAGGAGAGGAGAGGAGAGGAGAGCCTAAGTTTGAGCTCAATTTTTCCTCACAGTGTGTGTAGTTCAGGACAGAAAGTAAAGGAAATCAAATACTGGAACAAACAATGTGACCACCTGGTCACATTGAGTCTAGCAAATCTGTTTCCTTCATTCCTAAATGAAACAATGAAACATAGTTAACACCTACAGGACGCAAGCATTAACTAAGTTTCACGAACTCCATTTCCCGATTAAACTAAACGCTGGTATTTGGCATTCGGGCTCAACGTTTGTCTTACGTTCCTGGTCTGTGTCGGCGTGTGTGTTTGCCCACAGCCTACCAGGGCAAGACGTCCATCAGCACGGTGGGCACCTCCACCTCGGCGTACCGGCTGAGCCTGGCCACCATGTCGCGCTCCAACACGGGCACGGGCACCGTCTGGGAGCAGGAGAGCCAGCCGTCCCGCCAGCCGTCCCAGGACACCCTGAGCCGCACCGACGAGGATGAGGAAGAGA
>CM030191.1:2797352-2834852 GCA_017639675.1 Aplochiton taeniatus
TGTATGTCTCTCTGCCATGTCTGTGTGTGTCTCGGATGTGTTTCTGTGTGTGTGTGTGTGTGTGTGTGTGTCAGTGTGTGTGTGTGTGTGTGTGTGTCTCTGATGTGTGTGTCTACTGTAACCCTTCCCTCTCCCCTCAGTGACTGACTGTATCATTCTGTTCTGTCCTTACCTCATAAAGAAACTTTAGTGGACTATGAAGGTGAGACGCCTATCTTTCCACATGTAATAATAGACCCTCCCCCCCTCCCCCTGATAGGGCACGTCTGCATGTCTGTCATGCATCCTCCCCGCCCCCTACCTGTTCTCCCCTTCCCATACGTCCTGGTAGTGTGCTAGCTGTGCCACCAGGTGGCGCTGTGGCCCTGAGCTGTCCTGCCTGTCTTCACAGCGCACCTTGGCGGAGACCAGAAGGCGCCCGGGACTTTGACAGAGACCCAGGGCCCGCAGCAGGGGGGGGGGACGGCTGCCAAACCACCCACCCCTGGGGGTCGGGGCCCCGGACCCCGGCCGGCAGGCCCCAAGGCCGGCCCTGCCCCGCCCAAGTCCCCCGCCCCTGGAGGGGCCTCCGCCACGGTGAAAGCGGACCTCCATAGCCCCGCTGCTAGCACGCAGGTACAGGTTAGGGTTAGGGTTAGGCTTAGGGTCAAGGTTAGTGTTGGGGTTGGGGTTGGGGTTGGGGTTGGGTTTGGGGTTTTGGTTTGGGTTAGGGTTGGGGTTAGGGTTGGGTTAGGGTTGGGGTTGGAGTTAGGGTAAGGGTTAGGACACTGGGGTTGTATAGGGACTACAATGTGCAATGGGTACAGAGAGACACAGATTACGGGGATGTAACTATACTATTGTGTGAGACAAATGATTACCCGACCTGTCAAACCTCTCTTCCCCCCCGCCCCCCCCCCCCCCCCCCCCCTCCAGGTGCCCCCCACCAGCAAGGAGAAGCGTGAGCAGTGGGGCCTGCGTAGCAGCCTGTCCCCTCCCCCGTCCTCCTCCCGCGCCTCCACCCCCACCCCTCCCTCTCGCACCCACAGCCCTCTCCCGCCCTCTCGCACCGCCTCCCCGCTGCCCCCGCCCCTTCCGGTGCTGGCCACCGCCCCGACACCTTTCCCCCCCGTCACGGGGCACTCCTCCCAGATCAGGTACGCCCTGCTAAAACACAATCTGACTGGTCGCAGATCAGGTACGCCCTGGTAAAACACAATCTGACTGGTCCCAGATCAGGTACGCCCTGGTAAAACACAATCTGACTGGTCCCAGATCAGGTACGCCCTGGTAAAACACACTATTATAACCAATTGGGGTTTTAAAACAACTGTAAACAGTAGCAATCTGACTGGTCCCAGATCAGGTATGGTCCGGTAAACCACACTATTAGAATGATTGGTATTTTAAAACAAATGTAAACAGTAGCAATATGACTGGTCCCAGATCAGGTATGCCCTGGTAAAACACACCATTAGAATAATTGGTATTTTAAAATAATGTAGCTTTTCTGAGACATTGCACACACACACACACACACACACACACACACACACACATCATTAATCATAACTGAAAGACCAACCCGTTGTTTGGCACCTTTGGCAGAGGACTCTGCGTGCGTCCACTGACCGTCTCCTCTCCTCTTTGTCCCCCCCCCCCCCCCCCCCCCCCCCCCAGAGAGAGTCCGGGGGACGAGGACACCACGGCCCTGCTCCAGTACAGCGACGTCCTCCTCCACATCAGTGAGGACAAGGGGATGGAGAACCCCCTGCTGGTCCCCCTGCTGTCGCCCCCCGCCCGCCTCTCGCCCCGCCCCTCCCCGCCCCGCCGCTCCCCGCTGCCCCTGTCCCCCGTGGACCTGGACCTGGACGAGTCCCACGTGTGAGGACGTCCCCCTGGGGGAGGAGTGCGGCCACAAGGGGGGGGGGGGGGGAGGAGGAGAGTGTTCCACCTCGTTTTGGGATGAATCCCAGTCAGTGGTCGGAAAAACATGCTGGGCGTCCGGATTAAAAACATTCTTGCTCCCTCGATCGGCGACCGGACGGAACGATCGCTCGTACCCCCCCTCCGCTGACCTGTCAATCATCCCCTCGGGGGTTGAATGCGCTGTTGATGGTGGTTAGGGAATAGTAGAGGGGGGATGTAAGGGAGACCGTGAGAGGGATGTGTTCCGTGGCAGTATGTGCAGGCTCGTCTAACCTCGTAAAAAAACGATCTGTTTACATTTTTACGAGCTATTGACGATTTTGAGGATGATTATAGATGATTCTAAATGAAGGAACGATAGGTAAAAACGCAGACTTTTGAACCATATGACGTTGAGGAAACCTATTTATAGAGTGTATATACTGTATATATATATACATATTTAATTCAAATATTTAATTAAAGGTACAGAAAATAGTTTTTAGCGTTATAAAATTAAAATGAGTAGTCATTTTGGATTATAAAGGATCAATAATATTCGTTATGGAATTCTGGAATATACAGGGACAAATTTAGACACATAAAAAAGATATCATTTATATTCGATCTAGTATAATAAGAAAATACAAATAGTTATTTGATGTGTAAAAAGACAAAATGTAATTTCTATAAATGCTATAATGGAATAATTAGTATTTTGTGTTGTAATATTTTCGCTGAAAGAAAAAAAAGGGTAAAAAATGAATAAAAAAACATGGTAACCGTGGTAAGATATAGATAGAGAATTTTAAGATCAATGTAATGCTGGTATCTGGAAAAATGTTATATGAAAACATGTCAGCAATCATTGCAAGATAAAAAATGACTATTCAGTAAACCATAAATCCATTTCTTGGTGGCGCTTTTCATATCTTGCCAAGTAAAACGCTGTTAAAAATTCGTACTTTTTGAAACAATTAAAAAATGTGTTCATCATCAAAACCAAGAACGTTAAGATAAACCACATAGGGAAATAGTTTGGAAAGTCGTAGCTGCATTTATTGAAAAAATGACCTTTTATAACCTAAATGTATATGACCATCTGTGATATGAGCAAGTGCAACACAGATAAGACCCATCTTTAAATATGGCCCTAGCCTGCAATCTGTATTGACCCTTGAACTATTCAACTAAATAGAAAGCTATGTTTTATGTTGCAGTAAGTATCTATTAAGACTCATACTGCGACAGAACGGTCTACCATTGTTTTACCAACAATGTTATGTTATGTTCCACCATTTTTCAAAGTATGCATAAGTTCAGTGTTCCATTATGTATTTAGCACATACCACATATGTACTCATAGTTATATTTTGAAATATGTTATATTGTTGATATATCGCTGTATATCAGGGTTTCAACATTTGTCCTCGTGTTTGAAATGTTAAGTCAAAAGCAGTAACCTCCTTGCTCCTCTTATGCCTTAAGAAATATACGATGACAAAAGGTTAAAGGTCGATGGCACAGGAACTTCTGTGGTGGCACTGATTCAAACAAGCCAAACTAGACATGGGCGAGCTGCAATTTAAATCTCTAAATGATTTGTACGAGTAGATTTTCGGAGATTTGATCCGATCGGTTCACTGCGCGTGCGCTTCGAAGAAAAACGTCCTAGCGATTTTTATTCGCCTGGCGGCCCTTTACAGGATGTGCTCAGCAGGTGTGATAACCCGAAGACATTTGAAATTCGTTTTGAAATATATGAACGGTTATCAATCGGAAGGGCGACCTGTTTTCCTTGCCGGTCTTAATGTGTTTGTGGTGATGCAAAGGTTTTTGTCTGTTGTTTGTGTGTAACATATACAGAAACGATTGCATACGAAATCAATCATTTCAATGGTCCATACTTTTCACGCGGCCGATAAATCGTGAGTAACCTTTCTGCTGCTGGTATAATGTGTTGTATCGATATACAGCTGTCTAAGTCTGCATTTGTTGCATCAAGTGTCTGTTCTCTTCAATTCAAATTGTGGTTATTCCTACAAAAGTCCGGTGACAATTACAGTGATTACTTTTCAAGTATTTATGACGATGGAATTGAGATGAAAAGATAATGGGAACATTTTCAATTACTTCACCCTGTGTGTATGATGTCTCTTGTAATGTTTTTTCTGTAGCAAGATTTCTGCTTTCTGCCATTCATGGTGCCATTGGAATATATAATCTGGGTTGTCTGTGTAACCGAAAACCAAGTAATGTTATGTCTTGTATGTGCTAACTGTCAAATATATAGAGCTATAATATATACGGTAATAAATAGATTGAATACAAAAATTGCAAGGGTTATTATTACTCAAGCTTGATCCATGGCACGCCTCAAACAGAGCAGCAGTTTCATGTGTCAAGGGCGGGGCATAGGCACACCCGGGTTGGGCACACCGGCCTGCCCTGGGGACCTCAACAAGCGCTCCTCATGTTCCCACTTCCTGGTCCCCCCTGTCTCGTTAAGATCAGTGGTTCCACCTGTGAATGCCTTAGGCTTTAAAGCCCTGTCCTGTCTGTTGGCCCTCGTCAATTCCCTCTCGGTCGCCAGGCAGGAAAAAGAGAGACCCAGGTACACAGACACGTCGAAAGAGTGTTCCACATTTAATCAACCAACGGACAAGCAGACGTAACATTAAACGACAACTGAACAAGGACCTACAACAACAGAAATGGCTCGAATAGCTTCAGATAGAAACCACTGATCTGAATGTGTCAGGTTGAAACGAACCATCTAAACGGGACAGGGGCGCGAGGAACATGAGGCGCGCTTGATGAGGCCCTCAGGGCACGCCGGTGTGCCCAACCGAACGTCTTAGAAACCCCCGTGACAGCATAGTACACGATCCTTACAGAGGCGTGTGTGTGTGTGTGTGTGTGTGTGTGTGTGTGTGTGTGTGTGTGTGTGTGTGTGTAACGGGTCTGGTATGCTACCTTTGTTTCACTCCTTGCCCGTCTCACCGGTTTTCCCGTCCAACCCGTTTGGTGACATAAGACTACACCCCTTCCTATCTGTCTTTCGTTCTTAACACCCTAAAGTTTCCTCTCACTACCGAGTGCACTGGACAGCCTTTAAGATCCCTGTACCATTTTTTCAACTTGTTTGTACCTGGATGTTTCATTGTTAATCTCCGTTTTTAATTGTTTTATTTTTTTTGACCTCCACACTTCAATACCTTTATCGGGAATCTGGCGTCAACTCTCTCTTTTTCGGCCTCTTGTCAGGCTTTCTCTCGGCATCGACTTTGAACTTTGAACTTTGACTTTAGATTGAACTTTGAACTTTTTCTTCTTCTAATCGTCCTTCTACCGGCCGGTGGCCACCATGAGCTCCAAACTGTGGACGGAGGAGCAGTTCAACTGCCCCATCTGCCTGGACCTCCCCAACGACCCGGTCACCATCCCCTGCGGCCACAGCTACTGCATGGGCTGCGTCCAGGACCACTGGTCCAAGGAGGACCCTCGCGGGGTCTTCAGCTGCCCCCAGTGCCGGCGGACCTTCAGCCCCAAGCCCTCGCTGTCCCGCAACACCATGCTGGCCGAGGCCGTGGCGCAGCTCCGCCGGGGCGCCCTCACCCCCGCCATGCGCGAGTCCATCCGCGGCGCCCGCGGCCCCCCCGCCCCCACGCTGTCGTCGGCGGAGGTGCCGTGCGACGTGTGCCCCGGCGAGAAGCGGGCGGCCGTCAAGTCGTGCCTGGCGTGCATGAGCTCGTACTGCGAGGCCCACCTGAAGCCGCACCGCGCCAAGGCGGCGCTGAGGGCCCACGAGCTGATCGCGCCCACGGGCCGGCTGGCGGACAAGATCTGCGCGCAGCACAAGTACCTCCAGGAGTTCTACTGCCGCCAGTGCCTGGTGTTCGTCTGCTGGCTGTGCACCAGCAACGAGCACAAGGGCCACGACACCGCCTCCACCAAGGCCGAGCGCGTGGAGAGACAGGTGAGGCGGCGGGCCGTTCACACCGGCTGGCCCTGCTAGGCGTTCGCGTGCCACCGCCACCCTGGTTCTGGTTCTGGTTCTGGCTCAGGCTCAGGTTCAGCCTCAGGCTCAGGCTCTGCTTCTGGTTCAGCCTCAGGCTCTGCTTCTGGTTCAGCCTCAGCCTCAGGCTCTGCTTCTGGTTCAGCCTCAGGCTCTGCTTCTGGTTCAGCCTCAGCCTCAGGCTCTGCTTCTGGTTCAGGCTCACTTTATTTCTACCCATAGTAGGCAAGTGGAACTTTCGAACGCCAGTGTAGTCAATACGGCGCTTCCACGCTCAGCGCTGCAGAAAAGTGCCGTGGCGTTTTAAAACCGTTGTAACGGACAAAAATATGACATTCCACAGCCACCATGGTTCAGGTTCACGTCATTTGTACCCATAGGTAGATTTGTTATTCAAATAAGAGAAAAATGAAGAGATCCACGGTTTGAGTACGTGGCGTTCTCATAAAGTAGGCCTAAGGCCATATGTTTAAAATGTCTATTGACTATTACAGATGTCATATTCAGAATGACAACTTTTCCGAAATGATTTTATCGGTGGCAGAAGGTGCTGGTCCTAGTGTCCCCATTGTTCTCTAGAACTTGAGGACCAATGCTACATTAGAAGACCATGTGTACGGTGTACACACACCCATCTGATCTATTTTCAGTCACGCTTGGAACAGCCTGCTAATTCCCCTTGTCTGTGTGCTGTCCTTGGGCTTGGCAAATTACTTGAAACGCCAGGTTAAGAGATGGCATTCCAGTCCATCTATGTGTCGGGATAGTTCAACGTTTGGGGAAATAAGATACAGTACTGTGCAAACGTTTTAGGCAGGTGATGTTGTTTTGAAGGCAAAGGGTGGTCACACGAAGTATTGCTTTGATTTAGATTTTTCTGCTTTTCATTCACTTAAGTTGTGTTAATGGATGGAAACAAGGCTATTTACATTTCTACTTTTGAAAGCATTCTTACTTTACAGCACCCCCAACCCACCTGCCTAAAACTTTTGCGCAGTACTGTCTGTTCTTACTTGCCCCTAGTCAGGTGAGATGGATCGATCTCAATGTTATCATTGTACGTCCAATATTGAGGTGTTTAGGTAAGTAGGTAGGTAAATGTAGCCTAGCTTAGCACAATGAAAAGCCATGCTAGGTCGTACAATCGCCTTAGTCATTGTGCTAATCTAGGCTACATTTACCGACTTACCTAAATAACTCATTAGCGAGCGTACAACATAACTTGTATATAACTCCAATCATCTCGTCTGACTAGAGGTAAGTTGGTCTTATTTTCCCCAAAAAGGTGAACTATCTCTTTAAGCACGTTCTGCTCTTTTGCCAAACTGTTTTATTGTATGTGCCACTTTGTGTATGAGATTATTATAAGAGAATACAAATGTAATGATTGTTGTGTGTGTGTGTGAGAGTGTGTGTGTGAGTGAGTGTGTGTGTGTGTGTGTGTGTGTGTGTGTGTGTGTGATATTTCACACACACACACACACACACACACACACACTGTATTTCCTCCTTTGGGTTAGGGTGGATTGTAAGCAGACACACGAGAATCAAAGCATCAAGGATGCATTAATGACAACATTCTGTTCGGTCCATCTTTTGATATGCCCCCTCGGTTGGGAATGTGCCCCTGTAAGTTTCTCTCTTTGTGTCCTGATGGGGATGTAATGAATGCCCAATGTCCGCCATGTTGTGCCTGTCGTGTAGAAAGTGCTGGCGGACGCCCAGACAGAGAACAGCCAGAAACTGAAGGAGAGACAGGCGGAGGTGAAGGAGATGAAGAAGATGATGGAAACCATGAAGGTCAGTCTGCACACACACACACACACACACACACACATATACACACATATATATATATATATATATATATATATATATATATATATATATATATATATACGCACACGTATTCTTCTGGCTTAACCCAACTTTGTTACAGTAACATCCACGCCTTGCCTCTCACACTCCTCTGGCTTAACACACCTGTTCTTCCCAGTAACAGCAAAGTTCCATCATTGGTGGCGTGCATGATAGTGCCCCCAAACCCTAGCAACCTGTTCTATAGATCTGTGTTAAAGCGTCTGGTGTGTGATCAGAAATGGCCTTGCGTTCAAACATGGGTGTACACGTGGGGCTTTCATCTTTCCTTCTGAATCTTGTGGGGTCTTTCTTTAGATTAGATTATCTTTTATTGTCCTTTTCAGGAGATTTGTTGCCACAGTCTGTACAGAAAAAAATATATACACACACATAGACGGCCACAGATTATACCATATATAACACTATACATAACAAACTACATGACGCGATTGCTGTTTGTGTAGTGGTACTATAGCAGAACGAGCAAAACTCGTTTCCGGGCCAGAGACCTGTATCTGCGACCTGATGAAAGCAGTATGAAGAATGTGTTGAGGGGGTGTCGGCCTTTTCCTGCGCGTCTCCCTCCAGCGTTCCTTCTGAACCTTCACGGGGTCTCTCCTTTCCCTCCGGCGTTCCTTCGGAACCTTCACGGGGGTCTCTCCTTTACCTCCGGCGTTCCTTCGGAACCTTCACGGGGGTCTCTCCTTTACCTCCGGCGTTCCTTCGGAACCTTCACGGGGTCTCTCCTTTACCTCCGGCGTTCCTTCGGAACCTTCACGGGGGTCTCTCCTTTCCCTCCGGCGTTCCTTCGGAACCTTCACGGGGGTCTCTCCTTTACCTCCGGCGTTCCTTCGGAACCTTCACGGGGGTCTCTCCTTTACCTCCGGCGTTCCTTCGGAACCTTCACGGGGGTCTCTCCTTTACCTCCGGCGTTCCTTCGGAACCTTCACGGGGGTCTCTCCTTTCCCTCCAGCGTTCAGCCGACCGGGTGCACGGCGACACGGAGCAGGTCCTCTCGGAGCTCCAGCGCTCCGTGGAGCGTCTCCAGGAGCTGGTGGAGGAGCTGATGGAGCAGGCGGGCCGGGAGAAGATGGCCGCCGCCCAGGAGGTGGTGGAGCAGCTGGAGGAGGAGATCGCCGAGAGGATGAGGAGGGAAACGGAGATGAAGGAGCTGGTCCGCTGTGAGGACAATATCCACTACCTCCAGGTATCACTCATAACAATTCATAACAACATCCACTACCTCCAGGTATCACTCATAATAACTAATAACATCCACTACCTCCAGGTATCACTTATAATAACATCCACTACCTCCCGGTATCACTCATAATAACTAATAACATCCACTACCTCCAGGTATCACTCATAATAACTAACAACATCCACTACCTCCAGGTATCACTCAAAATAACTAATAACATCCACTACCTCCAGGTATCACTCATAATAATTCATAACAACATCCACTACCTCCAGGTATCATTCATAACAACATCCACTACCTCCAGGTATCACTCATAATAACTAATAACATCCACTACCTCCAGGTATCACTCATAACAATTCATAACAACATCCACTATCTCCAGGTATCATTCACAACAACATCCACTACCTACAGGTATCACTCATAATAACTAATAACATCCACTACCTCCAGGTATCACTCATAATAACTAATAACAACACCCACTACCTCCAGGTATCACTCATAATAATTCATAACAACATCCACTACCTCCAGGTATCATTCATAACAACATCCACTACCTCCAGGTATAACTCATAATAACTAATAACATCCACTACCTCCAGGTATCACTTATAATAATAATTCATAATAACATCCACTACCTACAGGTATCACTCATAATAACTAATAACATCCACTACCTCCAGGTATCTAATTTTGTACCAACTCTGTATACACCAAAGCTATGTATGATACGGATTTCTGTTTCAAGTTGTGTGTGTGTGTGTGTGTGTGACACTGATGTCTGGCATAGACGTGTGACACCATGTGCAGCCCCCTGGCGTCAGGCGACCTGCCCGGCGTGCTGGCCAATCACGAAGCCACGTTTGAGCCGGTGCGGGACGTCATCCTGGACCTCCAGGAGAAAGTGGAGGACTTGTGCAACCAGGAGCTGGGCAAGATCACCAAGCAAGGTGTGTGTGTGTGTGTGATGGTTTTGTATGCTGTATCTCGCTGACTAGCCTTCCAGCAGTACAGTACCCAAACTGTATGTTTTCACTATAGACACATAGAATATGTCCATTTAATGTGTTTAAATAAATGTTTTCACCTCAAAAGTATGGGGCATATCCATTTTTATGTGTTTTAATGCCTTTCTTTCAGTGAACGACACAACACTATTCACCCTGGGAAATAGTGGTATGTCCGAATCTTACAAACAACAACTTTCACAATTTTACATGTTGTGCAGGACATTTACACTTACAATAGCATGCTTGGGTTTGTAGAGGACAACCATAACCCTGTTTATTCATCTTTTTTCATTTTTTCAGCCAACAAAAATGACACACCAAGAGGAGGGATATTCAAACGTAGGAGAGCGTTATTTTCCTTAAACCAACTGAATGTTTAAAATGTGCATGGTAAAGTGTAAATCCAGCCGGCTACTGTATAAAATGGCGTCTATTTACATGGGGTTTATCCGTTTATCTAACAGTGTTTGCTGGCCGGGGAGCTCGAAATGCAACACCAGTAAAAGGTATTGTAGGTCCTCTGTTATCGGATCCTCAGCTCACAATCGCGTGCGTGCGTGCGTGTGTGAGAACACCTATGGAATGTGTGTGTGTACACATGTATGTATGTATGTATGTATGTATGTAAACACCTATGGAATGGTGTGTGTGTGTGTGTGTGTGTGTGAACACCTATAGAATGTGTGTGTGTACACATGTATGTATGGTATGTATGTATGTATGTATGTATGTAAATACCTATAGAATGTGTGTGTGAACATGTATGCATACGTAAATATGAATACGCTTTCTTTGTTCGTGTGCGTCCTGTGTCGCAGCTCCCACACAGAGCGTCTCCGTGGGCGTCCGAGGGGCAGAGAGGCGAGGTGCGTATCATCGTCGTCGCTCGTCTCCTCTTCCTGGTCGCCCTGGCGACCCGTGCCGCTCCTCCGCCCGCCTGCTGACTTTGGCTGTCTTTCTCCTCAGGGGTGGGCCTGAGAGCCAACGACGTCCGAAGCAGAGATCCACCCCCGCGATCTCCCAGACCGCAACAGAGACGGGAGGAGGGAGAAACCGGTGTGTGTGTGTGTGTGTGTGTGTGTGTGTGTGTGTGTGTGTGTGTGTGTGTGTGTGTGTGTGTGTGTATGGAGAGTCTGGAACCAGCTGTTTCTCTCTGATCAGGCTGGAAGATGTGTAATAAGTGATTCAAGTTCCAGAGTTTATTTACCGATTTTACTGCGAACAACTCCCGCGGGCAGAACGGCGTAGGTTGACACTCAAACGTGCGATAGGTGACTTCATCCTTAGCCCCCCCCTCTCAACCCCCAGCCCGGGAGGCGGCCCCCAGAGCCAGCCTGAGACCCAGCCCCACACCCAACAGCAGAGACTCCGAGTCCCTTTGGAACCGGTCCAATCGCAGCCTGGCTCCAGTTCACGTCCCAGCTCCAGCTCCAACTCCAGCTCCAGCTCCAGTCCAGGCTCCTGCACCAGCTCCAGCAAGCACAGGTCTTTTGGGCCACTATGGGACGCACAATATTGACGTCAAGTTGCAAGCCTGAGGGCCCTGACTAGCCTTTACCTGTTAGGAACAGTAATATTACATTTGTGCTTCCTACTTAGTTTGTATGTTTTACTGCCTTTATATAGATAGAATCAGCAAAACATGTTTTTTTGTTTGTTTACAATTTTTGTTTGTAGTCAAAACCACCAAACTCATGGCGACTGACTCCAAAATTATGATAAATCAATTTCAGAACACATGATGAATTAAAAAAAAAAAACTCAAGATCAAAATAACAGAAATGTCTTACAAAAGTACAAATCAAGTTAGGTTACTATGACCATATCATCATTTTTAAAGATGAACCTAAACATCGCACATCCGTTGTTATAAATATACATATGGGCTAGTATAGAAGTATATTTGTGAAAGAAAGAAGAATGTTTCACTCGTTTCATTGGATATATAGATATGTCAACTTTACTTGTGAAATGTTTTCTGTGACGTCCCAGCGTTCAATCGAATGCCTTCCATAAGCAGTCTGTTCCGCTCCCATCGCCGTGCCACGCCCCAACCCGCCACACCCGACAACAACCACAACATGGCGGCCAGGAACTCATGTAAGGACTCCGCGATCCTGTCCCCATTTTGCCTGTCGGTCGACACCCAGAAACTCGCAATGGCCGGGGGTTGAATGTCTTTTTGTTATCTGCAATATCTTTTTAACATCTTCATTTCTTTTGAATATCCTCTTGTTTGTTTTGTGTAGGGGCAAGGGGGTCGTCGGTTGAAGGTAAGCCCGTTTTTAGGATTATTGATGTTTGCCGATGGTTTCCCCGATATAAATATGCAAGATGTGCCTTCGTGCATGGAAAATTCCCTTGTGTCCATGTTTCATAGACAAAGACACATTTTTATTTATACTTAAAATGTGTTCATAGACAAAGGCATATTTTTATTTGTACTTATAATGTCTCCGTGTTCCATAGACGTATTTTTGTTTATACTTATAATGTGTCTGATTCCCTTTGACAGTGAATCCCGGTTTGTTCCTGGACTCACCCATTCCTGACTCCATGGTGGCTCCAGCTTTTCCGTTACGTGAGTTAAAACCTCCTCACCTATAGACATTCATAACCTCCTCTCCTATAGACGTTCATAACCTCCTCACCTATAGACATTCATAACCTTCTCTCCTATAGACGTTCATAACCTCCTCACCTATAGACGTCCATAACCTCCTCTCCTATAGACGTTCATAACCTCCTCTCCTAAAGACGTTCATAACCTCCTCACCTATAGACGTCCATAACCTCCTCACCTATAGACGTTCATAACCTCCTCACCTATAGACGTCCATAACCTCCTCTCCTATAGACGTTCATAACCTCCTCTCCTATAGACGTTCATAACCTCCTCACCTAGACGTCCATAACCTCCTCACCTATAGACGTCCATAACCTCCTCACCTATAGACGTTCATAACCTTCTCTCCTATAGACGTTCATAACCTCCTCACCTATAGACGTTCATAACCTCCTCTCCTATAGACGTTCATAACCTCCTCTCCTATAGACGTCCATAACCTCCTCACCTATAGACGTTCATAACCTCCTCACCTATAGACGTCCATAACCTTCTCTACTATAGACGTTCATAACCTTCTCTCCTATAGACGTTCATAACCTCCTCACCTATAGACGTTCATAACCTCCTCACCTATAGACGTCCATAACCTCCTCTCCTATAGACGTCCATAACCTCCTCACCTATAGCCGTTCATAACCTCCTAACCTATAGACGTCCATAAGAAACGGAGCTTCAACTCCCTCACCTGTACCACCTGGAGGGAGGGACTAGTCTCTCTGGCCTGATCCCCTCCATGTTCTCCCTCTGTGCAGTGAGAGAGATCAGCATTGACAGTATCCAGGCTCCTAAACCCAGGTCCAGAGAAGAGTTTCTGCAATGTGAGTTTGAAAAACGTTCCCTCACGTTACCTCCACTTCTCTGATCAATGAAATATTGTAAGGAATCTCTTATGACGTAAATGATCGGTGTGTGATGTAATCCATGGACAGTACAACCTTCTCAGTCTCCCTTTCCACCAGACGAGTGTATCCTGACCCTTGACCCTAACCCTCTCCCCACCAGACGCCTGCCTCCTGACCCTCGACCCTAACCCTCTCTCTCTCCCCACCAGACCTTAGCATCCTGACCCTTGACCCTAACCCCTAAACCTCTCCCTCTCCCTCCCCACCAAACCTCAGCATCCTGACCCTTGACCCTAACCCTCTCTCCCTCCCCACCAGACGCCTGCCTCCTGACCCTTGACCCTAACCCTAACCCTCTCCCCACCAGACGCCTGCCTCCTGACCCTCGACCCTCTCCCTCTCCCCACCAGACGCCTGCCTCCTGACCCTAACCCTAACCCTCTCCCCACCAGACGCCTGCCTCCTGACCCTAACCCTAACCCTTCTCCCCACCAGACGCCTGCCTCCTGACCCTCGACCCCGACACGGCCCACCGCCGCCTGAGCCTGTCGGAGGGCAACACCAAGGCCACCCTCCAGGGGGCGGCGCGGCCTTGCCCCGGCTCGCCGCGCCGCTTCGACGGCTGGACCCAGGCGCTGTGCCTCAGCCCCCTGGACGCCCGGCGCTGCTACTGGGAGGTGGAGTGGCGTGGGCGCGGCTCCTCCCTGGGCGTGGCCTACGGCTCCCTGGGCCGGCAGGGCTCGGACGCCCGGGCGGGCCTGGGCTACAACGCCCAGTCCTGGAGCCTGGAGCTGTCGGACGCCCGCTGCCTGGCCCTGCACGGCGACGAGAAGAGGGACATCGCCGTCACCTACTCGCCGCGCCTGGGCGTCTTCCTGGACCCGGGCGAGGGTTCGCTGTCCTTCTACAGCGTGGCGGAGGGCATGGGCCACCTGCACACGTTCCGCGCCAACTTCACGCAGCCGCTGTACGCCGCCTTCGGGGTGGGCAGCGGGGTGGGCGTGGGGCTGGACTTCGCCACGGGCCAGTTCAGCTCGCAGGCCGACAGCGTCAAGATCTGCCCGATGTGAGGACCGGACCCTGGGAAAGGGGGGGGGACCGCATGAGGGGCTGAAACCAGAAACGTGCTGGTCAAAAGAAGGGGCCAGGGGGGGGGACACCTCCCGCTCCTTTTGAAACGTCAATCTCGGACAAATTTTCCATTGGATTCAACTAAAACAGCCATGTCACTGCCAACAACGGTTACCCGGCAAAAGTTCTGA
The DNA here is from genome assembly GCA_017639675.1 of Aplochiton taeniatus. Lineage (NCBI taxonomy): Eukaryota > Metazoa > Chordata > Actinopteri > Galaxiiformes > Galaxiidae > Aplochiton > Aplochiton taeniatus. The sequence continues at coordinate 2,812,080 of CM030191.1, forward strand.
GGGAATAGCCCGCCAAACCAGGGTAGACTAAGCATCCATGCCCCGCTCAAAAGTTATGTTCAGTTAGAGGTAGTTATACACCAACCCTATCCTAACGTTCCAAAAAAATACATTCTCCGGTACAAAATGGCCGTCTATTTTTCCACTAGCTCCGATAATAGACTAGGTAAAACAAAATGCCCCCGTAAGAGGTGGAGCACTGACTGAGCTGAAGTGCCGTTTGCGTTTCTCTCTGCCCCAGCAGCAAACCCCCACATCGGAAGGTCTTGTTTGATTACAGCTCAGGAACGGTTGGTGGGGAGCCCGAAACACACACTTGAACGGCCGTAGAAAGGCATGATGGGAGTCCATAGAGCGATGGAGTTTAGCCTGACGTCCTAGTGGTGTCCACCGTTCGAAGACGGACACTGTTAAGAAATGCTAATCGCATTTTGATACGAAGACGGACACTGTTACTTCATTGCTAATAAATGCTAATCGCATTTTGATACCGTAGTCCGTCAGTCCGTCCCCCCTCCCCCACCCCCCTTAAGCAATCATCTGTTCCCCATTTAAAGAGCACCCGGATCGAGCTGGATGGTCTTTCCCCTCTTCTGAAACAGAAGTACCACACCTTGAGGAGAATCGAAATTTATCAACCACAATACCATTCCATTCGGGTGTCAACGTATTCATAGTGACTTTTAGTTTCAGCAATATCCTTTTCCTCTACACATAGCAAACGAAAACTAAACATGAATATTAAGATATTTAAACATTGCACAATGTGTGATACTGTTGGTGGTAAAACACACAGGCCACTGAATGAATATGAAGCGACAATACCTGTTTTTTTTTGCCTCGGGGTAAAAGTAATTAAAATATAGTTTTTATCAACCCCTCCCCCCAGTATGCTCCAAGCCACTGCCAACCAAGCGGAAACTTCACCAGTACTGCATGCAAATTAAATTGTGTAATTAATTTAATCAGAGGTAAATAATATAATGGATATATGTGTGTATGTATATATAGCTATATCTCTATATCTCTATCTCTATAAACTCTGATATGGAATAAATAAATATATTAAAGTGTTAAAAAGATACTGGCTTATCCTGCGGTAACTTTTCAATCATTTGTTATCCGGTGTCAGTGTCAGGCATAGTTCACGTTTTGCTCTTGTAACCTACCTGGTGGAAAGTTCAAATGTATGCATGTACAGCAGCAGTCAAAGGCTTGGATATGCTTTCTCATTCAAGTGAATGGAATAATATGAATGAATAATAATAATTATGCATTTGATTTATATAAAGCTTTTCTATGACCAACGATGCTTTACCGATAAAGGATAAGCCAATAATTCTCAGACGGAGAGCAACACACTAGCGTACACCAGTTAAGACGGAGATGAACAGAAAGGCAAACCATAAGGCAATGAATTGAATATAATCTATTGAGTGGGCAGATTGAAAAGAGACCTTCATGATTGATTTACTCTTTTTAACCATTACCATCCCGGTGTGATGATTTGTCACCGAATGACCTTGTAGTTTTATTTAAATCAAATCAATGGTATTTGTATAGCACATTTCATACACAAAGGCAATTCAATCTGCTTTACACAAGGCAAGCAGAAGCTTAAAAGACAAATGAATAAAAATTATTCTAACACGAGAAACGAAATGTCTACAAACAAATAATTCAGCAAAACGCAATTGAGACCATATACGTTTTTAATCGGATTCAAAAGTAGTCAAGCTTGGAGCGAGTCTCAGATCATCTGGATCTTCTTTAAATCTTCAGTATCATTGATAACGTTTCTTCGGACATTCAATTCTTTGTTTTGTGGACATTGGGTTTTAAAGGCCGTTACGATAATATAAAAAAATTCGTAAGAACAGTGTTCTTGTCGTATGCCGTGTGCGCTCTATTTTGTCTTACAGACTCTTCTTGTATTTGTAAAATGATTAAGGACACGTAAAATAGTCTATCAAAATATGTGAAAACAATTTGCACAATTCAATGACCAGTGATTCAATGATACATGGGTAGATCTTTGAAATGGACCCGGACCACTGTTAATGAATTAAGATGGCTGCTTCCTAATGCCGGCTATATGGCTAGGCCTACCTGTAGTAATAGGTTATGAATAACTTCATTCTGACACGTATTTCATCTGCAACCCCAGCGGGAAGTGCGTTTGAAATGATATAAAACATATAGCCTCCTTTTTTATTTAACTGCTTAAAGTTATGGATTTTTCAAGTAGGGCTACGAACAAAAGCTTATACTATGAATAAGCAAGAGCTTTAATACTTATAGGCTTCAAAAAATAGTTACAAAGTAATAGGCAAAAAGAAAATATGCTTTGTGCGGAAATTAAGTGATGGCTCTGAGGTTTATACAGTTGTCCTTGACTGCCCCCTTCTGGAGTACATAGATATGCATCTGCCGAATGCGTGCAACCTGGGGGGTGAATATTGTGCTCAAATAAATTGGACTTCGGAAACACAGATGTCCCCCTAAAAGCATCTGATATATGATGAATTACATAAATCCAAACATTGGAAATGGATTACTGGAAATGCTCATATGCTATTAAATAATACAACTTTCTAATTTACATGCTACTAAAGATAATTTCTTCTGCTTAAACATTAAAAACATATTAAGAATGCATAGATTTAACTAAATATAATTAAAAGAGATGTGGTCAAGAGGAACTATTAAGAACAGATATTTGTAAAGTAAAGACAGGCTGTTTTCAAAAACAAAACAATCTCAAATATCATAGAGCAACACGTCCCTAGAGTGAACTGTCTATAGAGCTGAGCTGGGCCCTGCTACTGGTGGTGGAGATGCCTCTGGATCTTCTCCAACATCATCGTAGTCTGGATGGTCCTCTGCAGGTGACCTGGCTGGAACACACAGCATGCAGGTTTTCAACGAGATGAAGAAGGCACAGGACCTCTGAACATGTTAAGTTTGAAATCAGACACGAAAGCCTTTCGACGACAAACACCCATCCAGAATGTTCTTACGAAAGAAGCTCCCGAAGAATGATCGTAAAGCCCAAAACTGTGATCATACTTGCTGAGAGACGCAGAAACCAGATTGACCTCCAACATGTCAAAGAGCACACACAACCTTCACAAAGTAAAAACGTAACTTGTGTTGTCACCTTGGCATTGACGGTGTATCATCATCACCGGTAGAATGATGCCCAGCATGCACAGAGACGCCACCAGCACACCGAACGGAAAAAGCACGACGGGACAAGGCACCACTGAGGAAATAAACAAAAGGTACTCAAATAGAAGGTTAGTGACGGTAACTCTCTCGGGTTCTGTCTTATTCCATTTGGCATTTTTCGGCCGACCCTTCCTCTGTGTTCACTCACTACATCGTAGACATACTTTCCAGAGTGGCGATGGGAATTGGTCCCAAACTACAATGACGATTTGAATCACTTGGATTTGCCTGTAACCACATTGTTGTTTTCGTTGCTGTTGGTCTTGGGCGGGCAGTGGAATTTGGGCAGAACGATCAAAAGAACGGCTCTCACTCAGTACGACTCGGTTCCCTTCGGTCGTACTAAAGAGCCGCTCAAAAGAATCGGATCGTTCGCGAAGGTCACATCCGTATACCAGCGACAGTCAGCCTTAAAGGTTGTCAGAGTACACCTTTGCAGGTCAATTCTGACATTTCTATTCTGGTAGGGTTAGTCTTGTACTCAGACTCTGTGGTACTGATGGGTTTAATATTAATATGTTTAATAGGTGTCCTTATCTCAGCAATAGCTGACAATCGTTGTGTCCGATGACTGGGTACTGTGCATTTAATATCGACAACCAATATTGAGGTCCGAAAACCAGTTCAACCAACAGAAATGACATTGTATTCTATAGTGATTGGAATGCTACATAAGTTGGTTTGTGTTCGACTACTCTTCTTGCAGAGCAACATAAAGTTCTAAATAGTTTTTGTCAATAACTCTTTTCATAACCCATGAAAAAATAAACAATTGTTTCTTACGCTCTTTTTCCTTGACTTCAACTTGTAAACATCCACTCCTCCAGCTCTCGCAGGTGTAGAGTCCCAGATCGGAGACTTGAAGCCCATCCATGCGGATGGAATTGTTCCCTTGGTTGAACTGATTTGGAAATATCTTCACCCTACCATCTCTGGGGTCTATGAAGTCGATCTTACCCTCCGATGAGATATTAACCAGGGGGGAACCATTACTTTGGGCCCACAATACCCATCCTTGGTCAGAAGTCTTGCTCAGCGATTTGCTGTTAAAGCTGCAGGGAAGAACCACTGGGGAGCCTAGTGTAACGTTTACGACGACGGTGTCACTGGGGTTCTGACAAGGTTTCTTCACTAAACCTGCGGATGGCATGACAATACCTTCATCATGCTGTAACCTTTTCCAACATGTTCTATTGGTTGTGTTACCAAAACGTGTGAATAACGGACATTATCACACATTTCTTGCTTAAGTTACATAAATGTAAACTACGTACATTTTATTTCATTAAATACATTTTATTCAATGTTAGTTATTTTTTACAATTTCGCAATATAACGTTTTTCCAATTGTTATAAATATTATTTCACATAAAAGACTCAATCAAGGGCCTGTTAAAGATTCCTCCAAAACGTATTTTGTCTACTTTTAGAAAACGTACGTCCTTATTATAAGTACTCACCATTTGAAGAACCACAACTATAGCACAGTATCACAGAGTATGCAACATCTATTCATAATGAACTCAAGCATTTTGTTTTAAATATAGAGTGTCTTGAAATAATAAAGTGTGGCCGCTGATGTCTTGAAGGTTAAGTAAATGGCCCAACACAAAAACACACCAGAGATGAGACTCATGATAGTACATTTACTAATTTCCTGCTCAAGGGTTCCTTCCGCCCCACTGAAAAACATTTCATGCAGCATACTAAAAAAACAATAGTTTCTGAACAATACTACTGAGGTATCACGGGGACGAAACGTTACGTATGGGGTTAAGATTGAGAGTTTATTTACGAAAAAATGTATATAGTTAAGCTGAGACAAGATTATCCCCATCATCATTCCTCCATTAATCATTGTGTATTCCTGTAAATATCTTGCTTAGACGAGTTATAAAGATTATTGTTTTGCATTAAGCATTGTTTCCCTTCTGCACGCAGCCATTCACGTAACTTTAGGATCCACTACACTTCAGAGAAGAGATACGTTTGACTTTGGCATTCTTATTAAGATAATGATACAAGTTAAACACCTGGTTACCCCCTAAGCCTTGTTAACCTACAATAGTGGGTGGTGCCTCGTATTTAACTAGACGAGGAATCAAATTGATCGATTAGAATATGAATTTAAGAATTATTTGATCATCTATAAATATTGATATTGTCTATTAAATACCCATGTACATATAATAATTAGGAGTGTATTCTCCCTACTATAAAGTTGATATACTCAACAATATTCTGTAGATGTAAAAATGTATTGCTTTTTTCCATTAACCAGCCTTAAACCAAAGATGATTTAAGAGACGACACCTCCTCACATCCACGTTTGGACAATATAATAAATAATATTAATTAATTATAAATAATTATATATATATAATTTTGTTGTTAATCGATTAGATTCCACTTTATTGTCATTGGAAAGAGTACAATTATTATTATGATATTAAAACTCACAAAAAATGACAATTGATTGGAATTGGGGAAAAAAGTTATTTTGTACAGTGATCTTGGGGACAAAGCATTCACAAATAAAGGTTTCGAACCCATTTTTTTTGTGGGTGCTACCTCTTTAGGTTCAACCCTCCAGTATTTAAGTCACGCAAACTTGAAAATGAATGCACATGCAACACTGGCCAGATAAGCTACACTGAAAAACAAAATACAAAATAATACTAATAATACATTTCATTTATAGATAGCGCTTTTTAAGATACTCGAAGACGCTTTTAGACGAAGAACATTGACTTACATTACTTGGATTCTTTTTGATATAAGAAATGATTGAACTCTCTTGTAGCTGAAACATATGGAACACAGTGTTGGCAGTGCTAAATACCACAGTAGCTTCCTGTCACCATCTTAAGATTTCGAGGCTGAGATGAAAGCTCACATACAGCCCCTTGTTTGACCACATTGTACTCTGGGGGAAGGGGCATGGCTGTGAAGCATACATTTTCAAAGAAAGGAATTGACAACTTTTGGCGGGTGGGGTGGTGGGGACAAAAAGTAATCTCTGCCGTTTGTAAAATCAAATGTCAGAGAGACGATGGTGTTCATGGCAACCAAGAGCTGTTCGATTCAAATCAAACTTTATTTTCCTTTTATTTGAACTCAAGTGTCATTATTATTGACCATCTCGTGCGAAGAAATGAATTATTAGAATTTAAAGCAAAAGTCCCAATGTTTCTCATGTGCTTTCTGCTCTTTATTCTAGCGTTTTTTTTTACCCCTATGGATTTGTAGAATACTTTCACTCTTTAGTATTTTTCACAAACTACCTTCCACCACTTACAAGCAAATCGTTGGCAATTTTGCCTGCTCTGCTATCTTGATGGGATCATGCCACAAGGACATGTAGTGCACCTCCAGAAGCACCACTTCCACAAGCAGTTAGTACTCATGCAATCTAAATCAAAGTTGGACCAGTTACAAATGCTGTACTAATTCAGAGCCATGATGGAGGGGTGATGTTTTGTTGGGACAAACTATTCCTGACAATGTTGTGCTACTTTGAGGTGCTAAAGTTCAAAGGAACTAAATAATGTCCTTATTTCCGTTTGGGTTTTAGTGATGTACACAGGGTTATGCTTCTACATCCATACAAAGTTAACTAGGACGTTCCAGAATAGTGATGATGTTGTGTTTGGACAAACTATTGCTCAGTCAAAAGAGGGGTAAGATTCAACTCTGAGCAGATTTGATTGTCATGCTATGTACATTTCAACAACAGAATCAATTTCAATTTTAGAATCCAGACATTGACTGTTATTTTTTTGTTCGCCTCAAAAACGTACTGTCACGTCTCCAAACTCTAGACCTCAAAAGATATTAATTTGCTAAAACACATCGTGCAGCAGGGAAATATTAAATTTAGGGAAATATACATAAAATCACATTATCTTTTTGTATTTTTATTTATTTTGCAACCACAACTAATATTAATATTCTACTACGTAATTCTAGAATTTGATGTCTCTGTTGTAGCTTCTTCAAACAGTCAAGGGCTTAAGATCTATTTCGTCGATGACCAACAGTTTTCCCAGAGGAAACTGACACATCAATGGTGAATTCCTTCAATTGGATTCTGCTTCGCAGTTCTAACTGACTGTACATGCACATTCATAGAATTGCATGGCTATTAAAGCTGTCTTTCTAGGATTTATTCCATTGAATTCCGAAAGTGAGAGAGGTTAATAAATACATGTTTAAATCCAAACACGAAGAATTAAGTTCCACTTATTTGAATGAGAATGTACGTATATTCTGGTTGTTGAATCCAAGAACAGCTGCAGCTGAAGTGAAGCCGTCTCGAATGCTGTTTGCAACAAAGCCACAACTTCCTTTTTTTGTAGGCCCCAGAAGTTCACTTCTTCAGCCTTTCACACACACCATTTCGGGATGTAGTCTAGTGTAGTCTAGTCTAGTCTGCGGTGGGGTTTACTGACTACTTTTGAATTTATTTTGGATTACTTTGCCGTTACACCGCTCTGAGGCATCCTTACAATAACAACAAACCATTATAGTCAGATGATGAAATGATTACACAATGGAAAATATGAGCTGGCCTCCTCAAACTCGTGCAGATCTTTTTGTGAGAGAGGAATCACTCCACAATAACAACGTCTGTTGTTATTATGAGTCATGTTCTCTTCAGTTAGTGCATGGGAACCTAATGTTAGGGGTAATATTTTCACTCCATGTAAAACAATGTATCATTTATCATCGCATATCATTTTGACATATTCTGTAGTTAGGTAAGGGTTAAGATTGAATTACATCTGTGTGGTGTTTTAGGTAGTCCTCTGTGTGGTGTTTTAGGTAGTCCTCTGTGTGGTGTTTTAGGTTGTCCTCTGTGTGGTGTTTTAGGTAGTCATCTCTGTGGTGTTTTAGGTAGTCCTAAGGCTTTTTTGCTGTGTCATTTTATCATTGAACGGGAACACACATTTTTTTGTTAAACAAAGAACATGGTCTCTCTTTATGGCCAAAGGAGGGCCACGACTCAGTACGTCGTTGTTTGTTCTCTACAGACGAGGCTAACTTTGCATAAGTGAGCGAGTTATTGGTAGCTAGTGAACTAAGGAATTATAAATGGTACACTTGTCATAACACTTAAAGGTACTGACCACCTCATGTAAGTGGATTGGAAGGGGGGCAGTAGACAGGGACAAGGTGTCACGGCCCTGAGGGTTTTGTCCAGCAGAGGGCTCTGCGCCCTCTGAATTGACTATGACCCTTCTGGACCCTTGATTATTCTTTATGGTTTACACCTGTGCCTTGTTTCGGACCTGCCAGCTATTAGTGTCATTGTTATCACCTGTGTCTTTTTGCCAGCGTATTTAAGTTCCTAGTTTCCGGTGTTCTTTGTCTGTCATTATTTTCTGTAAGCGTGTTGCTGTGCTTTGTGTGCGAGTAAAGTTCCTGTCTTCTTTTGGAACAGGTTTTTTTTTTTCGGGTTATTAGTTAGCTAGCTTTGTTCTTGTCTGCACTTGTGTCGGTCTCTCCTGCAACAGCCCACCCAGGTTAAGGTGGTGATCGCATAGAGTCACGTTGATCGGTGGTCTAAAAGATGGAGTGCTAGATATCCACTGGTGTCGAGACATCCTAAAGGATCTGCAATAGGAGGCAATTTTAATACGCACAGAACACACGCACACACACACACACACACACACACAGCCATACAGGCAGTGGTGTGGACAGAACATTTTACAAGGGGGACACAGGCCAAGTGAAAGGGGGGGGCCTAGAAAATCTAACTTAGCAGAAACTTTGGCAGAAATTCTGTCAGGGGGTGGGTGGGGGCACCACGGGGCCCCCCTTAGACCCGCCACTGCACACACGACGGCTCATACTGTTCTCGGGCAGACTACTAATTCCTATTCCCAAATGGCAACACTGTCAGGCTGTTATATGGGAAACAGCTCCCTCTAGTGCTCTCTGTCTTTCAACCAAACCTGTGCCCTAGGGAATCTATGATGGAGGCAGGTATTCACAGTTCATCCATTTATTCACATACAAAGAAGACATTTACATGTAACCATCCCTGGCCGGCAAACGTCTCCTCTGCGAGATTAATCCTTGAGGCAAATCGATGTCCAACTTCACCAACACTTCACACAAATTAAATTCTAGAATGAATTCAGTCGAAGGTAGATATTATACTGGATGCATGTCTACATATCCTCTGATATGGATACAAATAAATGTATTCATGTCTAAAAAATCCCAGAATCAAATCGATGGCTCCTACTTCATCTCATGGTGAACCAAACGTGTAGCTCCAGTGTGTCGGGCTCATGGTTTAGAGGCCAGCCAGTAGAAGTACTTGACCACGACCACCAGCTCAGTGTCAGGAGACAACACCCCCATAGCAGACAGAAAACTACAGGGGGGGGGGGGGGATAGGTTAGGATAAGCCCTGTCAACGTTTGGAATTACTACAGGAATGAATGAATGGATCAAGGCTGGCGTGAAGCGAGCAAAGAGGACAAGAGCAAATATAGGAAAGAAGGATAGAAAGCAAGGGAAGGATGGAAAGGAAGGAAGGGAAGGAAGGAACAGAGGAAGTAACTAACGCAATGAAAGAATATACGGAATACTTCAGAAATACAAAAATTGGCGTAAAGAAAGACACTAAAGCTAATCCATCTATAATGTGAAAACATTTAAATGGAAGGAAGTAAATAAAGTCACGAAAGAAAACAGGTACACAATTCTAAAATCGTTGTAAAGTGACACAAAAGCTCATTTGTCTCACCTATAATGTAAAGGGGTTCATCTCACCTATAATGTCAGGGGGTTCATCTCACCTATAATGTCAGGGGGTTCATCTCACCTATAATGTCAGGGGGTTCATCTCACCTATAATGTCAGGGGGTTCATCTCACTTAGAATCTCAGGGGGTTCATCTCACCTGCTCCTGAAGTGATCAGAGAGCCTCTGAGCCTGGTCCGGGTCCTGGCTGAGAAGGGCCTGGTAGCTGGAGAAGGTCTCCACCATGCCCATGTAGCCGTTCAGGGACATGGGCCTCCTCACCCGGAGACACTCACGCCTGGGCACCAAGACACAGAGACCCAGAGACGCACGTAAAGCCACACTAAAACCCTTTTTTTCCAGTTTTGTTTAACGAAATTGAAATTGTGAATCCTGAAAAACTTCTCTAGTGGAGTCCCAGAATAAAACGACGAGAGGTGAATATGAGCATAATAGGTCTCCTTTAATAAGAATGAGGCCAGAGCGAGGCTACACTCACCACTCCTTATCAGCGTACAGGCAGGAGTCGTACATCTGTCTGTAGACCTGGACAGAGCTGGGGCCCAGGTAGGCACTGCGGTAAGGCAGCAAAGCCCTGTAGAACTGAGGTGAGTGGCAAACGATACAAAACGTTAGCGGTATTTCGCCATATTTAATTAGACGGTTTAGATTGGCCATTCGTTTATTTGTTGGTTCGGCTGGGTTGTTGTCATTTGTTTGTTTGTTCATTTATTCATTTGTACATTCACTGGTAATTACATGATAATTAATTAATTTGTCTATGCCATATTTTTTTTTTAATTGGTACGTCTTCCTTCCTTCCTTCCTTCCTTCCTTTTTTTCTTGATTCCTTCCTTCATCCCTTCCTTGATTCCTCCCCTCCTTCCTTCTGTCCTTCCTTCCTTGCTTGATTCCTCCCCTCCATCATTCCTTTCTTCCTTCCTCTTCCTTCCCTCCCACTACCCCTACCTCGGTGCAGATGGGATTGAGGGCCGAGGACAGGTCCTCGTACTCCAGCTCCATGTCCAGGGTGTAGCTGAGCAGGGCCAGGCAGCCCCCCCCGGGCCTCAGCACCCGGTCCGCCTCCTGGAAAAACCGCGGCCGGTCGAACCAGTGGGCCGCCGTCATGGCCGTCACCAGGTCAACCTCGCCGTCCGCAAAGGGCAGCTGCTCTGCTGGACACTCTCTGTGGGGGGAGAGAACGGGGACAAAGGTCAGAGAGGTCGAGGTGTGTGTGCGTGTGTGTGCAGTGGGTGGGTGATAGGGGGATTATTCTATGGTGTTCAATAGTTGATGCCTGATGATGAGGCAGCTCAAGTAAGGTTAATACAGATAAGGTTTATTAGCATTGTGCCGTGCGCAAATACATCCCAACAGTGGGGGACTTTCTCTCTCTGTGTGTGTGTGTGTATGTAGGACAAGTTTAAGTTGTCAAATAAGCTTAATTGGGAATAGTTCAAACTAATATTTGGCTTACTTGTCAAAGAAGTTCACATAAATAGGAATAGCATTGACTGAAAAACCAAGCATGCCGAAAACAAATAAATAGGTTCTCAAATGTACTGTTATGACAGGTCATAGGTCAACGGCTGGCCCTGCCCTCTGGGACGATCATCTGACCTGTAGGACACGTTCCGCAGGTTGCTATTGGCTAGAGCTATCTCCAGCTGGGCGGAGCTGACATCTGTCCCGACCACCTTGGCAAAGTGAGGAGCCAATAGGGTGGTCCCCTGACCGGAGCCACACCCCACATCCACGGCCAGGTCCAACGGCTTGCCTCTCTGGACACACAGAACAGTCAGTAGCGATGGGCACAGCAGTTCGAGGTAGGAAGTAGTAGACTTCCCAAATACTGCAATTTAGCAAGAGAGCTCAACTGAACTGAAAAATAAACGGATCTTTTCTGGAAGTGATTCAGTTCAGTTCGTTCACAAAAAAAGATTCGTTCGAAATGAACGAGTCGTTCGCAAACGCCACATCACTAACAGTCAGGATCCGGGTGATGGAGCAACTGCTGCTAGCACACTCAGTTTACCAACGGCTCAAAGGCAATTGCTTGTTGCTGCAGTCAAATGATGGAAGAAGGGTAAATTGCTTGACACTTATCTTTAGCCCAGGTGAAAATAGAACACTGAAACTATAGATTAAATGGCCGTCTATATAAAAAAGGTACACTTTATTAAACGAAATAATAAAAGACAGCTTCGCGTTCATATGCAACGTCTATCCATGGTACTTTGCAATCTGCTTGGCCTCACTCTGGCAGCCATAGTGTGCTTCTCGACCCGGCTAATAGCTAAGCGCTATCAGCTGTCACTTACAGCCCAGCTGGTAGGCAGCCTCGATCAAAGGGCACACACATACACACACACGCACATGTTCGCACACGCTTACTCTTTTTTCCAGAAAGCCCAGGACCTCGGAGATCAGCTCGTGAGGAGGGGTCACCCGGTACTTCAGGTAGGAGGCAGCGTGCTCCTTGCCCTCGAAGCGCCGTTCGCCCATCTTACCCCTTGGTGGCAGAGACATTGGTGAGTCTTCTGACCAACTAACTCCAGACGATAGTAGTTGCTGATTAACTTCCAGGCAAAGGTTGCGTCCGTCCCTCCAGATCCTCTGCTGTGAACTGTGGTCTCTTATAATGACTATTCAAATCGCAGTTCATTTTCATGAGATTAGCATGCAGCCTTTAATTTATGTGTCAATGTGGTGTGTAGGCCAGAGTGGAACCTACTCAGATTTACCTCGGGGTTATCACAGAAAGTCAGGGTTGACAAATTCGGATTGCCTAGATTGGTGTTAAATGGCACTACAACGGTTATTAAGATGTTGGTTAGTTGGTTGACTCGGTGCTAACTTAACAGAGTTGGTCCGCGTTCGCATAAGGGGCTTGCAAAACATATAGCCTACTATTCATTATTGTAACCGCTTAAAGTGAAGTATTTTTTTCAAATAGGCCCAGAACAAAACCTACGTTTTTTACTGTGAATTAGCAAGACTTAATACTATATAGTATATATAAATAGGCTGTTGTGAAATCAAGTAGCCCAATAATCTTGAATGACTTAAAAAAAAAAAATCAGACCAACAAAAACGTTACATTTGTGTGTAATTCAAACAGTTTTAAAAATAATACGCGGCACAATTTTCTTGATTGCAGCGTTATTTAGCTCCGTGTTAAGTGTAACATCGAGTTAACCACGAACATAACCTGCTCGGAGCAGTTTCAAGATGTAGCGTGAATTGCCATGACAACATACCTCGGGCAAAACGTATCCACCTTTCGTAGTATGGGTTATACGGGAAGTTACACCGAACGTCAAGAAGTTACTTCTGAACTTACAAGCGTGTTACTTTACTTCGTAGCCGTAGTACAGGCCTGCTCTTCGTGCAATGTTTTTTCCTGGGATTTTTTGCCTTTTCTTTTGATTCCAAAGGGATGCAACGACGTTCTCGAAACACCAGAGGGCACTAGAGCCATACACAGGGTCGCAATTGGATATAACCGAGGGGTTTAAAGTGCAAAATCACCCAGTGAGACTAATGGCAGTTGTTCAAATGCCGTAAAAGTTATCGTGAGCGTTGCCAGTGATCTCCTGTTAAGCACTCGTTTCTGTCGTACCCGTGGCTTCACCGCTCCGATTTCTTTATCAAACTGTTATCACAGGGAGGTATTAAGGCGTCAAGGAGCATCCAATATCATCAATCAATTGGCCCTTCACGGCTGTCTGGCGTCGAGCCTTTTTCACTATCAATACATTATCGACCAGATGAGAAGCTTGATTGGCCCATAATTTAGGGTGGATAAATAGTGCAAGAAGGGAACGCTCCATCTCAAACGATTCAAACCGTCGTTTTCAGATGGTCCTCAATTACGCCTTCCCTTTGTCCTGGTTGGTCATTTTTCGACCGCGTCCGCAAAAAGGCGTCCCAAAACGCCGCTGACTCCCTGCCCTTGGTCCGTCGTCGGAGAGACATCCAGATGAGAGACAGAGGGACTCCGGGGAGCTGGACAGGGCGGGGGGGGGGGGGGGGAGGGGTGCTGGGGGTCACCACGCCTCAGCCAATCACCGGGCATTGATCTGTCGCGTCCACCAATCAATAGCAGCCATCAGATAGTGTTTGCCAGGGATTGTGTAGGCAGGGCCTGGGGGCCCCGGGGCCCCGGGCCCTCGGTTGCCCCTGAGGCGGTGCCCGGCGGTGGAATCAATCGGCCCGTGATCCGACCTGTCAACACCACTCACCTCGCCTCGCAGACGTGCTGAAAGGGCGGGACAGCCGATGACGTCCGTGTGCGTGTGTGTTTGTGTGTCTGTGTGGAAATGAAACGCAAACTCTGGATGCTCGTCTTCAACTGTGTGCTTCTGTTTTTCGTGCCTGTGTGTGGCAGTGTGTTTGTTCGAAATATTAAAAAACATCTTTATTTCTCTGTGGGACACGTTGAGAGGAACTGAAGCGTTTGTATGTGTGTGTGTGTTTCCATGTGTGTCTGTGTGTGTTTCCATGTGTGTGTGTCTGTGTGTGTTTCCATGTGTCTGTCTGTGTGTGTGTGTGTGTGTGTGTGTGTGAGTGTTCCATGTGTGTCTGTGTGTGTTTCCATGTGTGTGTGTTTCCATGTGTGTCTGTCTGTGTGTGTGTTTCCATGTGTGTTGGTCTGTGTGTGTGTCTGTGTGTGTGTTTCCATGTGTGTCTGTGTGTTTCCATGTGTCTGTCTGTGTGTGTGTTCCATGTGTCTGTGTGAGTGTTCCATGTGTCTGTGTGTGTGTTCCATGTGTCTGTGTGAGTGTTCCATGTGTCTGTGTGTGTGTTCCATGTGTCTGTCTGTGTGTGTGTTTCCATGTGTGTCTCTCTATCTATCTGTCTATCCACCCGTCCGTCCGTCCATCCATCCATCCATCCATCCATCACTCACTCACTCATGTACACACATTGGTTACAACAAATAAGTATACCGCTCGTGTGAGACCTTAATCAGTTTGTGGCTTCTAACAAAATCATTGTTAAACACTGTGCTTTTAACTTGTATTTCAGCTTCAAATGTTAAGAAATGGTAGACTAAGACACTGTTGTGAAAGATGTCTCTAATAATAATTATAATAACATTAATAATAATGTATTTTTTGGTGCTTTTTCGCGGACCCAAAGTTACAAATTGGTAGATAATGAATGGACACACATGAATAGACAGACAGACAGCTATCATTCACTACAATCAGTCTGGACGAGGCAGCCAACATCTTGCATCACCACGCAACAAGCACACGCACGCACGCACGCACGCACGCACGCACGCACGCACGCACGCACACAGGCTCCAGTTCTATTGCCAGTGCCTTTGTCAGGGCACGTGTAGGAGTATTAACCATGTTATATATATATTTCTATAACCTCTAGTAAGGGGTAGTCTGGTATCATGAGACACGGGGGGGGGGGTTATATCACCTGTTCATACTGGGCCAGGGCCATCTATGTTGCTGTAAGTATTCCATGAATTTTCTTGCACGGGGCTCTCCACCTCGGTAGTTAACCCCCATCATCTTGGGTCGTGGGGTCCCCGGGACAAACAAGTCATATTTCCTTTGACCACGATTGCGTTATTATTTGACTCTGAATAAACCCTTACAACTTGCTTTGCACACCAAAAGAGGCTGGAAACTCTGCTCTCTTCCGCAAGAGAGTTTGTGAAAGATGTCTCTAGTCAGCGGTGGTCTGATACCAGGAGACACTGGGGGGAGAGACTTTGTGAAAGGTGGCTCTAATAATAATAATGATAATTCAATGTATTCATTTTTTTTATAGGCTCTAGTCAGCCATAGTCTGGTACCGTGAGACACTAGGTTTACGGGGACAGGGGGACTTTGTGAAAGATGGTAGGGAGTCTGGTACTGTGAGACACTGGTTTAGGGGGACATGAGGACTTTGTTAAAGATGGTAGTTAGTGTGGTACCGTGGGACACTGGTTCAGGGGGAAAGGGGGACTTTGTGAAAGATGGTGGGTAGTCTGGTACTGTGAGACACTGGTTTAGGGGGACATGAGGACGTTGTGAAAGATGGTAGGTAGTCTGGTACCATGAGACACTGGTTTAGGGGGACAGGGGGACTTTGTGAAAGATGGTAGGTAGTGTGGTACCGTGAGACACTGGTTTAGGGGGACAGGAGGGAAAGATGGTAGGTAGTCTATACCGTGAGACACTGGTTTAGGGGGACAGGGGGACTTTGTGAAAGATGGTAGGTAGTCTGGTACTGTGAGACACTGGTTTAGGGGGACAGGGGGACTTTGTGAAAGATGGTAGGTAGTCTGGTACTGTGAGACACTGGTTTAGGGGGACAGGAGGACTTTGTTAAAGATGGTAGTTAGTGTGGTACCGTGGGACACTGGTTTAGGGGGAAAGGGGGACTTTGTGAAAGATGGTGGGTAGTCTGGTACTGTGAGACACTGGTTTAGGGGGACAGGGGGACTTTGTGAAAGATGGTAGTTAGTGTGGTACCGTGGGACACTGGTTTAGGGGGAAAGGGGGACTTTGTGAAAGATGGTGGGTAGTCTGGTACTGTGACACACTGGTTTAGGGGGACATGAGGACGTTGTGAAAGATGGTAGGTAGTCTGGTACCGTGAGACACTGGTTTAGGGGGACAGGGGGACTTTGTGAAAGATGGTAGGTAGTGTGGTACCGTGAGACACTGATTTAGGGGGACAGGAGGGAAAGATGGTAGGTAGTCTGGTACCGTGAGACACTGGTTTAGGAGGACAGGGGGACTTTGTGAAAGATGGTAGGTAGCCTGGTACTGTGAGACACTGGTTTAGGGGGACAGGAGGGAAAGATGGTAGGTAGTCTGGTACCGTGAGACACTGGTTTAGGGGGACAGGAGGACGTTGTGAAAGATGGTAAGTAGTCTGGTACCGTGAGACACTGGTTTAGGGGGACGTTGTGAAAGATGGTAGGTAGTGTGGCGCTTGGCGGATCGCTCACTCGGTGGGCTCGGGGAGATATCGGCTTTGATGATAGAAATGGATTAAACAGATTACATTAAAGGACGCTCTAATTGAACCAATTCATCCTGATTCTGCCCCTGGAAGATAAATGATGAGCAGGCCAGATATCTCAGTGGTGTGCGCGTGTGTGTGTGTGTGTGTGTGTGTGTGTGTGTGTGTGTGTGTGTGTGTGTGTGTGCGTGCGTGGGTGGGTGGGTGTGTGTGTGTGTAAAACGAGGTGTGCAATCAGTTATGCATGCATTAACTTTATGTGCCTGAATGGGAAAATCCTTCTATTCATAAAGCATGGATGTGTCCCAGTGTGTGTGCGCGTGCGCCTGCGTGTGCATGCATGCATGTGTGTTCACTGCACGCGCGTGTTACTTCATAAATAAAAACCATATACCGTTTTATTCCCAAACATTGGCCGGTCACCTGCCACTCCCCCCAGACCTTTCCCTCCTGTATGTGTGTCTGTATGTGTTTGTGTGTGTCTGTATCTTTGTCTGTGTCTGTATGTCTGTGCCTGTATGTGTGTGTGTGTGTGTGTGTGTGTGTGTGTGTGCGCATTTCTTTTTTCCGGTCACCTGCCACTCCACCCAGACCTTTCCCGCCTGTAGCCTCTGGGCCGCTGTCGCCGTCAAGGGTCAGTGGTGACCTTTTCTCCCCGACCTTGTTAGCACGCTGACCTCATTAGAGCGGCACGTTTAATTAGCGCTCCGGAGGGGTCGTCATGGCAATCAAGGAGGAATCAGTGTCTCACTGCTGCGATGCGGATCGATGGTCTTTAGGTGTTTACACACACACACACACACACACACACACACACACACACACACAGATCGTTTGACACACACACACACAGAGACAAAATCACTATGTATGGTTGCATGCACACGCCAAAGAAAGAAAGAAAGCAAGCACACATAAAGCACCCAACACACACACGTGCCAATACGTTCACTCGCACACACACACACACACCCACCCACACACACACACACACACACACACACACACACACCACACAATGGCCAGCGCTCATTCAGGAATTTACTGTCTCTCTCCTATTCCCATTACGAGAGAAGAACATAGAAATGTCACCGATAGTGGCAAAAATAAGAGAAGACTTCCGAACTAGCAGCAGGATAACAGCACGCGTAACCAGAATTCTATCCTCGGCGCTTCCCATTGGATCGCATGACACCCGGGGTGAATTGCAGGATTTTGATTGGTTATTGATTATCCCGAGAGCCGATCGATCCAATCCCGACGGAGCACGACGGGTCCAGGTACGTCGGTATTTCAGAGGGGCAGCATGTCAACCCAAAAGGGCCCAGAACGGCACAGAAGAGTCCCGATGTAGTTCTGTAAACAGGATGTCTGGAAGACATTCTGATTTAAGGTCAGATCTTAGACTTCCTATTACAATCATGTGTTTCCTACAATGTTTTTTTTTAACTATTAGACCAACATGTTGGTGAGGTGGGAATAAAAATCGTATCATTCAAAATATAATGCAAAATGAATCCATAGATATGACATTTTTCCCTTGATTAAACTGTGAGGGGTTACAAAAACCAGGCTTCCACGCTTTCATGAGCTCCTGACTTCCTAACGCCGTGAAACCGGCGCATACCCAATGCCCTTTGACCCAGCCCCCGTCCTCAAGCCCCGCGGTACTCCGCGTGTCTCGTCAAAACACCCGCTCGTTGCCGGCGCGCCGCGTGTGCAACGACGCCGAGTATGCATTCAGCTCGGGCTCACCATTTCAAATGCGCCTTTGAAAGAGAGCCGGGAGCTCACTACGTGTCTGGCGTTTAGCGAGAAGCGAACGTCGGGGCTGGGTGGCTGCCGCTGGCGCGGGGAGCGTGTGTGTGCGCCTGTGAGCCTGTGTGTGTGTTTGTGTGTCAGTTCGTCGGGGTAGAAAACGCACGTGAGGCATTCAGAGAAAATTGAATATGAATAGGGCAAATCACAGTGCACCGCGCATCCCCCCCCGTGACCCGGCGCCGCGCCGTTCGCTAAAGACGGGAGCTATTACCTGAGTCACATGGAAGCCCCGGCTGCACCTGGCGCGGGGGTTGCCATGGAGACGAAGCGCGGCCCTCCGACCCGTGGCTTTACACACACACACACACACACACACACACACACACGCGCGCGCACGCACACATACAGGCACGCTGCGCGTACAAGCCTACTCGGAATTGACGCCGTTGACGTAAAAACAAGTCGTTTTTTTAACTCCGAAATCATAAACCCCGTGCACACCGAAATGAACACAGACAGACCTGAAACCTTTGTGAGAGTTGCTGGTGCAGGTACCATTTCAAACCAGCAGGAGGTGGTGTGACAGAGGTGCCAGTGGATCATCAGAAGAAAGGCGAGAAAGAGGAAATGAGAGAGAGAGAGAGAGAGAGAGAGAGAGAGAGAGGGGGGGGGTGGGGGAAGACTTTTTTAACTTTTGATGCTCTTTATCAAGACATTAAAAAATAATAATAATAATACATTTACAACCCTATATTTACAACCCAGAGAGAGACAGAGAGAGGGGGAGAGAGAGAGGGAGGGAGAGAGGGATGAGCAGGTAGAGAGGTATCACGGTAAGGAGGGAGAGAGAGAGAGAATAGATAGAGAAGTTGAGAGGTAGGCAAGGAAGGAGAAGAGTGAGAAAGACAGAGAGATAGTGGATGAGAGAGAGCAGGGGGGAGGGAGATATATGTTGAAGGAGGGCGGCAGAGAAAGAGAGAGAGAGAGAGAGAGAGAGAGAATAAAAAAAGAGAATATGCTGACCCAGACCTCCGGTTAATCTGGCCTGTAGGCGGCCTGTGTTGCCGGAGCTCAATCAATCCGTCAAGGCTTCAGCCCCCTCGCCTCCCCTCCATTTCCTCCCCCTCTCCCTCCCCTCCCCTCCATTTCCTCCCCCTCTCCTCCATTTCCTCCCCCTCTCCCTCCCCTTCTCCATTTCCTTCCCCTCTCCTTATCCTCTCGGTTTGCTTCTGCACACACATTTGATGTCTCTCATGTGTCATTTTTGTCTGTCTGTCTGTCTGTCTGTCTGTCTGTCTGTCTGTCTGTCTGTCTGTCTGTCTGTCTTCCATACATACCTCTCTGTCTGTCTGTCTGTCTGTCTGTCTGTCTGTCTGTCTGTCTGTCTTCCATACATGTCTGTCTGTCTGTCTGTCTGTCTGTCTGTCTGTCTTCCATACATACCTCTCTGTCTGTCTGTCTGTCTGTCTGCCATACATACCTCTCTGTCTGTCTGTCTGTCTGTCTGTCTGTCTGTCTGTCTGTCTGTCTGTCTTCTACCTGTCTTCCATACATACCTCTCTCTCTGTCTGTCTACCTGGCTGTCTGTCTTCTACCTGTCTTCCATACATACCTCTCTCTCTGTCTGTCTACCTGGCTGTCTGTCTTCTACCTGTCTTCCACACATACCTCTCTGTCTGTCTGTCTGTCTGTCTGTCTGTCTGTCTTCTACCTGTCTTCCATACATACCTCTCTGTCTGTCTGTCTGTCTGTCTGTCTGTCTGTCTGTCTGTCTGTCTTCTACCTGTCTTCCACACATACCTCTCTCTGTCTGTCTGCCTGTCTGTCTGTCTTCTACCTGTCTTCCATACATACCTCTCTCTCTGTCTGTCTACCTGTCTGTCTGTCTTCTACCTGTCTTCCATACATACCTCTCTGTCTGTCTGTCTGTCTGTCTGTCTGCCTGTCTGTCTGTCTTCTACCTGTCTTCCATACATACCTCTCTCTCTGTCTGTCTACCTGTCTGTCTGTCTTCTACCTGTCTTCCATACATACCTCTCTGTCTGTCTGTCTGTCTGTCTGTCTACCTGTCTGTCTGTCTTCTACCTGTCTTCCACACATACCTCTCTCTCTGTCTGTCTACCTGTCTGTCTGTCTTCTACCTGTCTTCCATACATACCTCTCTGTCTGTCTTCTACCTGTCTTCCACACATACCTCTCTCTCTGTCTGTCTACCTGTCTGTCTGTCTTCTACCTGTCTTCCACACATACCTCTCTCTCTGTCTGTCTGTCTGTCTGTCTGTCTGTCTTCCATACATACCTCTCTCTCTGTCTGTCTACCTGGCTGTCTGTCTTCTACCTGTCTTCCACACATACCTCTCTCTCTGTCTGTCTACCTGTCTGTCTGTCTTCTACCTGTCTTCCATACATACCTCTCTCTCTTGTAACATCGAAGCCTAAATTGGTGGGAGGAATAAATCCCTCCTTTCCCTACGGACTGATTGGTAGAGAAATATTATTCCAGCAACAGTGTTTTCCATAACATGTGTGTGTGCGTGTGAGTGTGTGTGTGTGCGTGTGTGTATGAGAGTGTGTGATGGTGTTTGTGTGGGTGTGTTTATGTGTGAGTGTGTGTGTATGTGAGTGTGTGTGCGTGTGTGTGTGAATGTGTATGTGTATACATGTGTGTATGTGAGTGTGTGTGTGTGTGTTACTGTGTGTGTGTGTGTGTGTGTGTGTGAACGTGTGTGTATGTGAACGTGTGTGTGTGTGTGTGTTACTGTGTGTGTGTGTGTGTGTGTGTGAACGTGTGTGTGTGTGTTACTGTGTGTGTGTGTGTGTGTGTGTGTTACTGTGTGTGTGTGTTACTGTGTGTGTGTGTGTGTGTTACTGTGTGTGTGTGTGTGTGTGTGTTACTGTGTGTGTGTGTGTGTGTGTGTGTGTTGCTCCACAGCTCTTCTTCCTGTCACAACATGTCATTGTGGACGCCGCTCCTCCCAGTGGACACTGGGGCCTTGTGACACAGACGGGGCAGGTCATCTGTCAGACAGACGCCACCAGGGTGCGTGTGTGTGTGTGTGTGTGTGTGTGTGAGAGTGGTGGTTTGGGCGGTGTGTGTGTGTGTGTGTATGTGAGTGGGGGTTTTGGGTGTGTGTGTGTGTGTGTGAGTGTTGGTTCTGGGTGTGTGTGTGTGTGTTGGTTTTGTGTGTGTGTGTGTGTTGGTTTTGTGTGTGTGTGTGTGAGTGGTGGTTTTGTGTGTGTGTGTGTGTGTGTGTTGGTTTTGTGTGTGTGTGTGTGGGTGTGTGTCCATGCGTGAGAGAGAGAGATTGCAGAAGGGTAACTCTTAAGTGTTTATTTGTGTGTGGGTTAGGGTTAGGGTTATGGTTAGGGTTATGGTTAGGCTTAGGCTTAGGCTTAGAGTTATGGTTAGGGTTATGGTTAGGGTTAGGGTTAGGCTTAGGGTTATGGTTAGGGTTATGGTTAGGCTTAGGGTTATGGTTAGGGTTAGGCTTAGGCTTAGGGTTATGGTTAGGGTTAGGGTTATGGTTAGGCTTAGGGTTATGGTTAGGGTTAGGCTTAGGCTTAGGGTTATGGTTCGGGTTAGGCTTAGGGTTAGGGTTATGGTTAGGGTTAGGCTTAGGCTTAGGGTTATGGTTAGGGTTAGGCTTAGGGTTATGGTTAGGGTTATGGTTAGGGTTATGGTTCGGGTTAGGGTTAGGGTTAGGCTTAGGCTTAGGGTTAGGGTTCAATGGAGTTGTTGTGGGCCTCCCCTCCTTGTGTCTCATCACCCGTCCACTGACCATGTACCTTCTGAGAGAGAGAGGGAGGGAGTGTGTGTGTGTGTGTGTGTGTGTGTGTGTGTGTGTGTGTGTGTGTGTGTGGGTGTGGGTGTGTATGCCTTCAGAGAGAGGGAGTGTGTGTGTGTGTGTGTGTGTGTCTGTGTGTCTGTGTGTGTTTGAGTGCCTTCTGAGTGTGTGTGTGTGTGTGTGTCTCTGTGTGTCTGTGTGTGTTTGAGTGCCTTGTGTCTGTGTGTCTGTGTGTGTTTGAGTGCCTTCTGAG
>CM030191.1:2839852-2842352 GCA_017639675.1 Aplochiton taeniatus
GAGGGTCTGGAAGGGTTGGAGGGTCTGGAGGGTCTGGAGGGTCTGGAGGGTCTGGAGGGTCTGGAGGGTCGGAGGGTCTGGAGGGTCTGGAGGGTCTGGAAGGGTTGGAGGGTCTGGAGGGTCTGGAGGGTCTGGAGGGTCTGGAGGGTCGGAGGGTCTGGAGGGGTTGGAGGGGTTGGAGGGTCTGGAGGGTTGGAGGGTCTGGAGGGTCTGGAGGGTTGGAGGGTCTGGAGGGTTGGAGGGTCTGGAGGGGTTGGAGGGGTTGGAGGGTCTGGAGGGTTGGAGGGTCTGGAGGGTCTGGAGGGTTGGAGGGTCTGGAGGGGTTGGAGGGTTGGAGGGGTTGGAGGGTCTGGAGGGGTTGGAGGGGTTGGAGGGTCTGGAGGGTCTGGAGGGTTGGAGGGGTTGGCCGCGTCCCGGAAGGTGTGGTTCTTTATGGGGTATGAGTTTGCGTTGGCTCTATAGGTTTGAGGGGCTTGGAAATAGTTTTGCAAAGAGTGTAAGAGAGACGGGATGTGTTAGCAGATGTGTGTGTATGTGTGTGTGTGTGTGTGTGTGTGTACGTGTGTGTGTGTGTACGTGGTTGTGTGTGTGAGTGTTGTTTTCAGGATTGCCCGCACGTTCCCAGCCAAGGGGCGGACCCCATTCATGGCGAAGGCAAGCGGATTGGGTTTAATCTGTAATCAGAGAGCACACAGTGCCAAAGATGGGCTGGAGGGGGGGGGGGGGGTTAGGAGGGAGGGAGGGAGGGAGGGAGGACGGGCGTGGGGGGGGCGTGGGGGGATGAGGGGGGGCCTGACTTGGCCGGATGTCAAGATGAACCGCAGATTAAATCCACATCGATCCGCGGGAGTAATTTATTTATCAATTCAAACAAAAATTAAAGGTTGGGGTCCACTCCTCCTCTCCTCCCCAAGGAAGGCTCCTGGAATACTAAGATGGTGGCCGGGAGTGGAGGGGTGGGAGTCGCCTTTTGTCGCAGTTGAGGTCTGTAAAGGGGGGGGGGGGGGGGGGGGGGGGGGGGGGGGGCGGGGGGGGAGGGACATGAACGTGTACAACATGGAATATTCTAATCTAGCGTCCAGGAACCCGTGATGCAACCCGTTTTATATATTTAACTAGAAATAATAAACTTGTTGTTGGTCATGCATGAGTGATAACGTTGTGTGTTTTACTGTTGGCATGCCAACGGCTCCTTTCAATCCTTTCGTTTGTTGCCTGTTTGCACCATGGGGGCGGGGGGGGGGGGGGTTACAAAATGCCGGGGTGCAGGATATCAGTCTATACTAGCAACTGCCGTTCCAGGGCCAAGTTAGAAAGAAAATATTGAAATCCGCAAGTAACAGCGGCGAGTTGAAGCCGTCTGTCGGCATGATGTCAATAAACGGATGCCACATTAATCATGCTTCCCACCGAAACACACCGTTTATCCGCCTTCCAGAAACTACAACCGACTCAAAGAGAGGGGACAAAACATATTCAGCAACATTGACCATCGGAAAGCTCTACATCGCCTACTGGCCTTCACCTACAAAGTCTAAGCGTTACATATAGCACCATTCATTAAATACGGCAGTCCCTCGACGACAGTAACGCAAACATTACACCCGGAACAATTATCATCGCCGTTGCTAACGCGAAGAGAATTGCATCCTGGGACAGAGGCTGTCCATTCCCGTTCACATGATTTGCTGATTATATTGGCTGGTATGCAAAAGAAGTTCCTCCCGGGTCTCATTTGAGGTTCCTCATCTCCCCAAACACTCCCTCTGTTTCCTCTCCTTTATTTCTCCACCGCTTCATTTCGTCCCAAAACCCCCACGTCTAATGAAGTTAGCGTGTGCGTGTGCGTGTGCGTGTGCGTGTGCGTGTGCATGTTTGCCAACAGCCTCTGTCCTCCCACCCTCTCTCGCTCCTCTCCCCTACCCTCTCTCCCTTCCTCCCTCTCTTTCCCTCCCTCCTTCACTCTCCTTCCCTCCCTCTCTCCTCCCCTCCCCCCCTCACTCCCACTCTCTCCTGCCCTCGTCCTAAAAAATAACACCCCCCCCCCCCCCACACACACACACACACACACACACACCCTCCCCCCCACGGCCTCTCGCCTTGAGATGGAGGTGCATGGCTGAAAGGACCCTGACTCCAAGCCCGGACCGTGGCGGTGGACTGGAACCATCAACCCGAACGGTTCTGGAACAATTCCTGGCGGCATGCTACCCTCCGTTCCAACGCACCGCTGTGCCCTTGAGCAGGACACTGCGCCTCCCCCTCCCAGGGGATCTGCTCTGGCAGCCATTTTCCCACAGAACCCCTGGTGGTGCTGGACCTGGAGAGTTTGTGTGAAGGTGTAATTAATAGATAAAGGACGACCCAAAATGATCGTACATATGATGAGGGCCATATGTCAGGTAGGCGCTCTAACGACTTGGCCTGTACCTCAACCTACACGACAGACCGGTCATGACAAACATATTTAGCCTAGATGTTCTTATCCTCACATATACTT
>CM030191.1:2847352-2853463 GCA_017639675.1 Aplochiton taeniatus
CAGGAAGTGAGCGAGAGAGAAAGAGAGCGTCATAGAGATAGAGAAAGAGAGAGAGAGAGTCAGAGTGGCTGTTGGTCCGGGCTGTAAGGGCCCCACCACGAGTCACTTCCAAACGGCGTCCACGTCTCACTCCATGGCCGACTCCGTCCTGCTCGTGCCCGTAAAATGACGTCTGCCAAGATATCCACTCTAAAAAAAAAAAAAGACACCCTCGTCCTCCAAGCACCTTCGTTGACATTCGCGTTATTCTCGCCCCCTCGGGGCCGTAAACCAAACGTGACAAATTATCCGGGTTCGTTTTCTTTCTTTTCGTATTTATTTATTTGTTCCCCGTCTGACGGATGTTGACGGTTAGTTGAGGAGACACTTTTATCCGCTCTTAGAATCCCCCGGAGGCGGAGCGGCGGAAATGAGCTGGGAAAAAAGCTGTCGAAAGAACGCAGGGCATTAAAAGAATATATAGAAAGGGAGACGACTCGTAAAAAAAAAACGCACAGAAGCCGTAAAAACGCGGAGCTGAGCTTGAGTGGCTGTGGATCCCTACAGGGGCCGGGCCGGGGCTATGGAGGACCGTGGACTCTGTGGTCACAGCGGAGTAGGGGGGGGGGGCGGGGGGGGGGGGGGGGGGGGGCGGGGGGTCGAGACGTAGAAACACAAAGGGTAAAAGGGGGGGGGGGGGGGGGGGGGTTTGGGAGGGCGAGACGGTTCGAGATGCCAAGCCAACAAGGAAAAACAATCCCCATCAAAAGCAACGTTTGCTGCGTTGGATAGCTCTCGTTCTGATCTACCCTCTCTATTTCTACGATATCGTTCCGTCTTGTTCACTGATCCCCCCACTTCATCGGACGGGGATGCTCCTTAAACCTCGACGCTTTTAACGGTTTGTCTGTTCTACCCTCTCTATTTCTGGGAGGGCGCCATTTTGTGACCGCGCCCTGGGTAGACACAGGCAGGGCAGGGGCGGAGGAGAGCGCCGGGTTGGCCCGCATCGGTTCTACCCTCTCTATTTCTAGGAGGGCGGCATGTTGACGCTGGCGGGGGGTAGGGGGGGGGGGGGGGGGGCAGGGAGGACCGCGAGCCGTTTAGAGAGCCTCCGCTGAGACGGCTGACCCCTGGCAGCCCGCTAGTCGTCTGGCACCCCGGCAACTCTGGGGGATGGGTCAGCGTTAGAGAGAGAGAGAGCTGGCTTGAATATTGAGTTTGACATTCTGCATTTTCAGTTCCGGGAAAAGAGCAGGGGGGGGGGGGGGGGGGGAGATAAGTGGATGAAAAGAAGTAAAAAAAAAAAAAAAAAAAGGCGGGGGAGGGATGGTATTTAAAGAAAAGGAGAGGTAAAGGAGGAGAGGGTCTGGTGGGATTAGATATAGCTTCATACGGCCCCACGGTTGATATGACACTGAGTCGTTTTCTGGGCTCCTGGATCTTTGGCTAGATCTTGTTATAGCTGACAGCATTCAATGCGAGCGTGTGTGAGCGTGTGTGTGTGTGTGTGCGCGTGCGCGTGTGCGTGTGCATGTGTGTGTGTGAGAGAGAGCGAGAGAGAGAGAGCGAGGCTGTTGTTCCTGTTTTCCGACTGGCTGGCGAGGTCACAGTATTTCCATGACTCCAGCGGAATTCCGATGAAGCTATTACCATGACAATGCGTTCCTTTATCTGGCATGTAAAAGAGCACATGTTTACTTATCGGATTGACGCCTCGGCAAATATGAACAGCCCGCCGTGCTGACTGTGTGATTATGTTTACGCGTATTTATGAATTTACTAATTAAACTGTGCTGACACACACGGCTCAGCATTGATGGGCTCGTTAGCGTTAATTAGCGGCGATGGGGAAAAGACGTATCGATGTGGCACACCTGTGGTCGTTACGGACGCTCCGGATTGAATGAAAACAAGTGTGTTGCCACGGCCACTGTTGGGATAATATTTTGACGTCCCCACTCAGGTGGAATCGATGCATCTTTTATGGTCCGGTCGTCTCCGCATGGACAGTTTGCAAAATAACGTGTGGATGTAGTTCGATATCAGAATAATAGCATAGGCCTGAGCACAGGGGCACCTTTCAGAATAAAAGCACACGCCCTGGCACAGGGGCACGTTTCAGAATAAAAGCATACGCCCTGGCACAGGGGCACCTTTCAGAATAAAAGCATACGCGTTGGCACAGGGGCACCTTTCAGAATAAAAGCATCCTCTCTGGCACAGGGGCACCTTTCAGTATAAAAGCATACGCCTAGGCACAGGGGCACCTTTCAGAATAAAAGCATACTCCCTGGCACAGGGGCACCTTTCAGTAAAAGCATACGCCTGGGCACAGGGGTTCAACAGAAACCACTGTAATTCAGCCGTTCAGCAGAGACTATCCTTATTTTGGGGGAGCAGAAAAGACAGAGGCTGTCCTCGAAAGAATTTGTCCTTGGTCACCTGTTGAATAAAGGTTAAAGAAAAGAAAAAGACAAAGGAAGAAAGAAAAAACAGACAACCAAAAAAAATAGGATCGAGAAAAAAAGCATCAATGGTTTTGTGAGAAAGCGAAGAGAGGGAGCAGGGTGGTTTGTGGAGGAAGGAGATATGTGTGTGTGTGTGTGTGTGTGTGTTTAAAAGAGCACATGTTTACTCATCGGATAGAACGGGGGGGGGGGGGGGGGGGGGGTCGGACGTAGATGTGGGCGGACAGGTTGGGTGGGTGGGGGGGGGGCGAGGGTGCCACGCTGGCCTGAGCGTCAGCAGAAACCCCGGCCCCCGCTGCAGCGGGCCCTAAGGAGGAGCGATGCATTTCACGTGCACTTGATGCGGCGCATATCAATCACAAGGAGAACGGGGGGCGACGCCGGTGGAGTCTGGCCCGGCCGCGCGTGTGCGTGTGTGTGTGTGTGTGTGTGCGTGTGTGCGTGTGTGTGTGTGTGTGTGTGTGTGTGAGCGAGTGTGCGTCCCGGGGCACCCACTGCGGCGGACACGTAGGGTACGCGTGTGTGTGTGTGTGTGTGTGTGTGTGTGTGTGTGTGTGTGTGTGTGTGTGTGTGTTGCAACATCCCAATGGAGGTCAGCCTCGTAAATGTGTCGGGGACATTTTCATTGCCAGAGGAAATCCAATTAAAAGCCAACCCCCAGAAGTGGGAGGGGGTTGGCGGGGGGGGGGGGGGGGGGGGGGGGGGGGGGGGGGGGGGGTCCGCGGTTGACAAATAACCTCGGCGCCGCGGAAACACGGGTTCGGCCTAAAGGCAACACAACAGCTGCTAATGACGGCCCACTCAAGGTAAGTTATGGACACTCCGGCCCCACAACACGTCGCCACGGTAATTATGTCTGTACACAGGCTGTCATGATGGAGACATTACGTAAACGCATAACTATCCATCTTATTCCAGGCTGCGGCCCGCTCCGACCCGCTACGACCCGCTCCGACCCGCTCCGACCGGCTACGGCCGGCTACGTCCAGCCGTGAAATACGTGCATTATCCTGAGGTGGATGAAAATCAATGAAAAGCAATATTCTTATTGGAGGTGGTTTATGCCATCGACCCCTATCTAGGAGGGCGCGCGGGGGGGGGGGGGGGGGGTAGGGGGGGGGGGGCGTAGATCACCCAGCCTAGCGCCGAGTGGATGACCCTTGACCTCCGGCCAGGGTCAACGTATTGACTCTGGGGTGCTGCTTGTCTGATAGGGGGAGAGCTAAATTGGCGGTGTTTGTCCAAGGGCTATGAAACGGGCCGCGTTCAACACGTATCCTCCCGGGGGAACCCTTTGTGGGCCTGGGCGGTCCGTCCTTCAGCGGCACAAAGGCACATTGACGCCGAGCCGAAGTCCTTCTGAAACATTAACAAAGGTGAAAAGCACATGGCCCATTAAGGTGCCCAGAAATCACTGGGCGTATCGTTTCTAAACGGGCTACCGGGGCGTTTCTGTATGTTTCGATTCCACGTTCTCCATTGCACTACTCTAGACTGTATAGATACAGTGCTGTGCAAACATTTTAGGCAGATGTGAAAAAATACCGGGGGAAAATGGGAAAGCGTGGAGTGATCACAGCAAATATTGATTTGATTTCGATTGTTCATTTGTTCATTCACTTTGCATTTAGTGTAAACTATTAACACTTCTATTTTTAAAAGCATTCTTACTTTACACACCTGCCTAAAACTTTTGCACAGTACTGTAGATAAATTAGTGATGTTTTAGCCTTGCCACGGTTCTCTCTGTATCAAATGAGCGCTCATTCCTGTTTTCCCATGCAGCGTGTTCGTTTTTCCCGGGGAAAGTCTTTGCTCTTTTCCAAACGGATTCGCTTTTGTTGCAATGTGCGTCGCCGTGTATCACGGCATATGCAGCAAACACATCGGTGTGAAGAAGGTATTATCATTGTTAGTGTTGATCCAAACATTTTTGTTCACATTGTAAACCATGTTTTGGTCATTACGTTTGTTTTTATGTTCAATCGGGCCATATATGAATGATCGGTAACAAAGTATCTCGGCTACATTGACTCGCGTATCATAAGGATATTTTGGGGGGGTCTGAATACACTTAGTTAAACCAATGCGTCACAGTCTTTAATTGTTGATTTGATTGCGTAAGAAATATTATTTCTGACAGGACATTATCGTTGGTCTACGCAGGGTAGTAAAAAGACCTGCCTTATTATCCGTCATTGATCGCTTGCTAATATTGATTTTTGAACGGGATGGTTTACATTTACAAGACTGTATAGCTTTATAGGCCAATTTCAGTTATTACCCTTCGGTTTCGAAATGCAATTTACAAGATGCCGCTTTGTACCGTCTGCATTTGTTTGTGTGGAAAGGCCGTTGCACGAGCATTTTTTTTTGTTGTGAGTTTGCGCACAAGAGTACAGCGTCTAGCGCTGAGGTAAACGCACACAAAGCCAAATGATCTGCCAATAGAACAAGAAAATGATCTCGATAAGTGCGTCTTGAAACAAGTCGAATAATCCAACGTCCACGATTCTTAAAAAGATCATTTGTTTGATATCAAGAAATATTAGACATATTGGCTTGATACAAGAGATTTGGTCCTGCTTAGATTTCATTTTTTTGTGCAGTGCTGGTTCTCCCAGCCCAACTACAAAGATCCCCTTCTCCACTCCAGTCAGGCTGTTTCTACGACAACACTCGTCCATGCCGCCTGGCTAATATGTCCCCCATGCTGCTGGGCTTCAGGGGATGGAGGAAGGAGAGGGTGCAGTCTGTGACTAGCCCATAGAGTCTGTAACTACGTAGGGTCTGTGACTAGCCCATAGAGTCTGTGACTACATAGGGTCTGTGACTAGCCCATAGAGTCTGTGACTAAGTAGGGTCTGTGACTAGCCCATTGAGTCTGTGACTACGTAGGGTCTATGACTAGCCCATAGAGTCTGTGACTAGCCCATTGAGTCTGTGACTACGTAGGGTCTGTGACTAGCCCATAGAGTCTGTGACTACATAGGGTCTGTGACTAGCCCATAGAGTCTGTGACTAAGTAGGGTCTGTGACTAGCCCATTGAGTCTGACTACGTAGGGTCTGTGACTAGCCCATAGAGTCTGTGACTAGCCCATAGAGTCTGTGACTACGTAGGGTCTGTGACTAACCCATAGAGTCTGTGACTATGTAGAGTCTGTGACTACGTAGGGTCTGTGACTAGCCCATAGAGTCTGTGACTACGTAGGGTCTGTGACTAGCCCATAGAGTCTGTGACTAGCCCATAGAGTCTGTGACTACGTAGGGTCTGTGACTAGCCCATAGAGTCTGTGACTACGTAGGGTCTGTGACTAGCCCATCGAGTCTGTGACTAGCCCATAGAGTCTGTGACATCATAGTCTGTGACTAGCCCATATAGTCTGTGACATCATAGTCTGTGACTAGCCCATAGAGTCTGTGACTAGCCCATATAGTCTGTGACATCATAGTCTGTGACCAGCCCATCCTGCATAGGGACTGTGACAATTCCCATGTTGGTGTACAGCACAGCTTCTTGCTCTCCTGCAGGAAGCACTGTATTGGCCAATGGCCCCCAACCCCTCTGCCCCCCCCCCCCCCATCCCCCTGTCCCTTGTCTACTGTCCCCCCCCCCGGTATTGAAAAGACACGGGCCGCAGTCGGAGGGGAGGAAGGGTG
>CM030191.1:2853663-2856163 GCA_017639675.1 Aplochiton taeniatus
ACCCCCATGGCGGGCGGGGAGGAGACGGAAAGAAGGGTCGGTCACGCTTTGCTTCCTCCCCCCCCCCCCCCCCCCCTGTCCTATCTCTCCGCCACACTGACCCTTCTGTGGCGGGGCCTGCCATGTTATCTACAGCCCCCCCCCCCCCCCACACACACACACACACACACACACACACCCCACCGGCAGGACATGAACCGTCACGGAGGGAGACGGTGGGGGGGGGGGGGCGACGACACAGGTTGACTTGTCATGCGGCGCTATCGCCGTCGAAACATAACACACCCTGGGTCTGTCCCCGAGGCCTGTGTGTGTGTGTGTGTGAGAGGGGGGGGGGGGGGGCGTGTGCACACACACACACACACACACACACACACACTTGCGGGGTCCATACATCCACTAACCGAACGGCTAAGCTCCGCAGGTTAAGTGTTCATTTGTATGCATTTCCTTGAGCCTGCGAGACGCCTTTCTTCCCCGCACACACACACACACACACACACACACACACACACACACACACACACACGTCGGCGGGTGCGGTGGTTTATTTGAGCTGACAAGGCCTCATCCGCTCAGAACCCTTTCTAATCCACATTTACATTAGACCACTTCCGCTTTGTAGTCCCACAAAAGGCATTAGCTGGCCCCCATGCAAATAACCTCCACATCAGCTTATAGGACTCCCCCCCCCCACACACACACACACACACTCTTTCTTTCTTTCCCCCTCTTCCTCTCTCTGTCAGTGCCTCTTTTTTCTCTTTCTCTCTCTGTCTCTCCCTCTTTCTTTCTCTCTTGACCTCTCTTTCTCTTTTGTCTCTCTTTTTGTCTCTCTCTCTTTCTCCCCCCCTCTCTCTCTCTATCCCTCTTCCCCTCTCTCTCTCCCTCTTCCTCTCTCTCTCTATCCCTCTTCCTCTCTCTCTCTCTCTCTTCTGTCTCTGTCTCTGTCTCCCCCACTGTTGTCTGGGCTCTCCATTGTGCCATTAGTTACACCACCGTTTCTGCAAGCCCTAAGAGGACTCGAAAAGGATTTTTTTTTTTTGTTTTTAACATATGCATTAGTCCATTATTAATTCCTGGTCCCTTTAGCAAAGAGAGGCGGGCCTTTCGTTCTTTGAATCAATAGCCATCAGCCCCACCACCCCCCACCCCCCCCCCCCCCCCCACACACACACACACACTCACACGCACACACACACACTCCCCACTCAAGATGGAGATATATGGCCACAGGATCGGCCATCAAAGACCGCCGAGCTATTTAGCCCATGCTGTTCTTTTACGACGCGCAGCCCCCCCACGGACCAACAAAGCTCGGTGGTCCGCAAAGATCAGCAGCGAGAGAGAGACAATCTGCAACAGCAGACATGGTGTGGCTGTGTGTGTGTGTGGCTGTGTGTGTGTGTGTGTGTGTGTGTGTGTGTGTGTGTGTACAGCAGTGGTGAACCGTCAGGGCCTTCAAGGTATTCAGAGAAGGCCCTGTGATGCTCAGATGAAAAAAGCTATACAAGAGATATATAATACAATAAACATCTCTGTGTTGTGATATTAACGTATTTGACGAATTCATAATAAGCTAATAATTTCTAATAAACATCTCTGTGTTGTGATATTAACGTATTTGACGAATTCATAATAAGCTAATAATTTCTAATAAACATCTCTGTGATGTGATAACGTATTTGACGAATTCATAATTCTAATATTTTCGAATAAACATCTCTGTGCTGTCTAATATCAGTGTTACGTCAACTTGTTGCAGTGGTTTTCGGTGCATTGAAGTGGTTTCTGTTTTTGAGTGTTGGAAGAAAAATGAAACCAATCAGATCATTTTGTCCAGAGTCTCTGGGTAGAATAGAGCCTCCCCGAGAGTATTCTATGTCCCTGATGGAAAACGTTGACCATCCAATTGAACGAGAGCAAACTTTGGATTGGCAACTTGATCAGCCAATCAGATGGATCTGTAGTCAGCTGGGGGCGTCTCCTTTCAAAATTCCCCACGGTTCAAAGTATTCTAGAGATCTCATTCGAGACCAAGTTTCACGCACAAACTAGCTAGAAGTTGTGCATTGAGTCTTGACCTGGTCATTCTTTGCAATGGTAGTTCTTACCGTGGTTGTTATATTTTTTCTTACATTATACATTATTAATTCATAATGAATTATTAATATACTTATTGCCTCCATCCATTTTAACTCAATAATCTGAGAAATATATCACACTTTTAATAATCTGAGAGATATATTCCACTTGTAATAATCCCAAAAATATACCCGATGGTGTCAGTGTTGCAAAACTACAGTAACAATGCAGCTTTACAGAATGGAGGATAAAATACAATTTATTGTGGTTAGTGGATATGTTTTGGCGGGGGGTACCAAAGGCCCAGTTCTGTTGGGCCCAGTTCGCCACTGGTGTACAGTATGTGTGTGTGTGTGTGTGTGTGTGTGTGTGTGTGTGTAACTCAGGCCCTAACAGCAGCGTCTCCTGGCATCCA